>CM050171.1:86162205-87362205 GCA_027410445.1 Discoglossus pictus
CTAACTGTACTAACAATGTGTGTATGTGCTGTTTATTTTATTTTTTATTAATGTTTGTTTAAAGCTGTTTATTTTTGTATACAATGTGTTGTGTTACTAACTGTACTAACAATGTGTGTATGTGCTGTTTATTTTATTTTGTATTAATGTTTGTTTAAAGCTGTTTATTTTTGTATACAATGTGTTGTGTTACTAACTGTACTAACAATGTGTTTGCTTACTGTGTGTTTAATTGTAATAATGTTGTTACTGTATTTTTTTTTCCCTTCCCTTATTTTTATTTTATCTTTAGAAGTGACATGCACATATACATGCCTGTTACTTCTAAAAATGGAATAAAAAGAGGGGGGGGGGGGGGGTAGGTAGTTGGTTCATCCAGGTTGGGGTCGGTCACGGTCAGGCGCCCATCGGTCGCCCATAGGCCACGATCAGGGGTGGCACAGGCCTCATGGGGGTGAACATCCACCCCCATGTGGCCTGGTCAACCCCGCTCACTGCCCGAATACCCGGGGTAGCATAGGCCGCATCGGGGTGGTGCCGGCCCGGTGGTGATCGGGCCTCGGGGGTGGCATAGGGCGGCAACATGGAGGTCATCAGGGGTGGCACAGGCCTCATCAAGGGGGTGATCCGATCACCCCCATGTGGGCCTGTGCCACCCCGATCACCACCCGACTACCCCCATCCCGGGATCGGGGTAATCCGGCGGTGGCATGATGGCATAGCTAGGCTAGCATAGGGCAGGCCTGATCGGGGGTGGCACAGGCCACATGGGGGTGATGGCTGGGGTCGTCGGTGGTAGTTGGTGGGTGGCTGGGTAGGTGGCACTGGCAGGCCAGGCAGGCATAGTGGGGGACTGGGGGTAACGGGTCACCCCTAACTTTTATTAGGGGCTACTAGGGGTTTTGGTTTGGCCAGGGGCAGGGCAGGTGCCAGGCAGAGGCAGGTGTAGACTTACTGTGTTAGGCAGGCAGAGCAGATGAGTAGATTCAGCCAGGGAGGTCTCTCAGTCTCAGCGTGAGCAGGGTCAGGAAACAGAAAGGGGGAAGGGACAGGGAACTGGTGGTTTTATTGACTGTATCAGTCAATCAAAATCAAACTCGAGGCCCTATTTGCTGGCGGGCGCTCAGGGCTAACGGTCTGGGTGGGTTTAGATTGATCACTTAGTAACTGGACAGCCTTCCATCATTGATTGGTCAATGATGGAAGACTGTCAGTTATTAATTGATACATTTATGACCGCCCATGCATATCGTCACTGTGATGGTGGGCGGAATGCATTAACGGTCAGGGGGCCAGGCCAGGACTCATTGAAGAGAGAGAAGACTCAGGTTAGTGACACAGTGTATAACTATTGTAATTTGATCACACAGGGTGCAGGCAGGGGGCTATATAGATACACAGCATTAGTTAATGTAGCGCAAGGGTTATTTTAAAGTGACAGTGTCCCTTTACTAACTTTACTTAATTTTTAATACTATTTAGACTTGAAATGATGATGTACACCTTATATTTATTTGTTTTTGGGTTATACTAATACATTGTTGTGTTTTTTTTATTGCAGGGTGAAGAAAATATTTGGGGGGGGCGTTTGCCCTGACGCCCCAATGGACGGGCCGCCCCTGGTTACTTTACTTCTTGACATTGCTGCATTGCTGATCATGTATTTCAATGGGCTTTACAAGTATAAGGTCATTGGGCGGGGCTTATAAAGGTCATTATGACAGGAGGAGGAGTTATAAAAAGGAGTGTGGTTTAAAAAGGGGAGGGGCTACGTTTCACCCTGGAGCCCCTCCAACTTGAAAGTTCACCAGCCGCCACTGTCTACAACCCAGAGCTGCTTACATAGGCACACCATACCTACCAATAGAAACACTGCCTTTGGGTACGTATTTTAACCCTTTACTAACCTTCAATCCAGAAGCACCTCAATGCAAAAATCTACAGATTAGTGTCTGACTATCCTTATTTCCTGTTCCCCAATGAAAGCAGGATTACACAGCTCATGATTCTTTGGTGCACATACTGGCTTTACAATATATATCTGCCTTTAATTAACCAGAATTATGAATGTTATGCATATTTTAGCATGGAGGTTAATTCTGAAAAGCTAACTCAAGAGATTTAGAAAATATCAGAGGGAGTTTGTTAATGTTTATTTTGGTATTATTTAGCACACAAAAAAAGTTTTTATAAACTACCGAGCCTCGTCTTTGAGATGCATTCCTAATCCAGGAAACTTAGATATGCCTTTAATCAGTAGGCACTGGCATGAGTAGGTACCTATTGCGACTCATTGCAAGGCATTTTTCATACATTTTGAGGTCCATGTTAACTAGAGATATATAATTATATACTGAATGTGATCTAATTGGTCCTTCCCGAGCAAAGGGATTACTGAAATGTTAGCTTATGTCATTGCCCTCATGACAGTATAGTGTGATCATACAATGAGTAAACATGGGACTTTTTATTTAAACTTATTATCCTACAGAGGTGACAGGCTCTCAGAGCCCTATTCTATTAGCCCATAAGTGACTTTAACCTGTGAAATTGGCTGCAAATGCTGTTTTTGTTTCTCTCTAAATGTTTAGATGTATTCTATTGACTCAAGCCCGCAATTTTCATCTTTTAAACTCTACACGTACTGTAAATTTTAGGGGGCATGATCACATAAACTTGCAATATTTTAAGCAAGCCCGTAATTTACTTCTTAGACACAGCCAATAGCAAATTAGTCTGTTGTCACGGTGTCCGTAAAACATTGAAGTTAGATGTAAACTGCAATCTGAGGCTACGAATTAATGAGCCAATAAGTAACATTTGCCGGTCGGGTTAGCAATCTAGCACTCTAAAAATTGCATTAGATCATCTAGTCCACAGGGGTTTCATAATATGTATTAACCCCCTGAATCCTGGGATTGATATTCCTCAGAAATGAGTTACAAATAATATTTGTAATTGCATATTTGTGGGTTTGAAACGGTTGTGAAAATAATGCAAATGTGTTTCCATGCCTTCCCATTCTTTTAAAGTACAGTATTGTGCGTTTAATTCCCGTTACAGCTCTAATAGATTTGAAAAAGCTCATGCGAATCCTCTGGAGTACTCGTAATAGACACAAAACGTAATACTTTTTTTTCAGTTGCTGAAGCTAGAGCTACTGGTCCAATAGAACATCAAGTTTGTGTAACTTTAATTAGCGCTAGTAATGTTAGAGATGTGTTAAAACCAATGGCCTTCCAAGCCCAAATTTGCATCTTTGACTGGTCAGTAGTGATTGTGGGTAGGTAACTCTTAATCAGATTGCAAGTAGCTAATCAAATATGTGGCAATTTTAAGAGTCTGTATAAATTTCTGATATGAGCAACAGAATATGGCCCATTATCGAGTAGCGATTTGATTGCCGCTTGTATACCCTCTCTTAGTACTATAGCTTGCCTACAGCAGTCCTACCCAGGTGTCCTCCTTTAAGGGTTTCTTGAATTTTTATCAGTGTGGTAATGGATAGTGGTGATTTTGTTGTTGAGCATCCATGGATGGGGAAAAAGGCACATCAAATTATCCCTGTCAGTAAGCCTTTATTGAAATCATAGCACTTGAGAGGTGTTTTATATGAATGTGCCTTGGGCTGTGTTTGTGGGATACTATCGTAGTCTTATAGAGCACAGAGATCCTTTAAAGGAACAGAAATTTCCCTTTCCAATCTGGTTTTCTATTTGTAATTACACACATTTACAGATTATATTACAATTCATATCTACTCTAAATCAGGAAGTATCAAATGGATATTTTAAAAAGCAGCAATTTAAAATTAAAATCATTTTAAACTACACTTCATGCTTTCCAACTTCTTCCTTCCTGGGAAGGTGCTCCTAGATGGTAGCCTAGTTCTAAATCTCATTGACAAATGATCTACATTTAACAAGAGACCAAGCACTCTTAGTGGGAAGGTCAGAAAGGTGGTAAGAATGTAGGTCCTTTTTCAAAAACCTACAAAGTTTAATGTGTTTTTTTTTTGTTTTTTTATAGTAATGTTAATTTTTTTTTTTTATTTTTTTTTTAAACAATTATAGCCAAACTTGGATCTTTAAAAAAGTAGGAGTTTGGATTTTTAATTTAAACCCATCAAATTTATGAAAAACAGTCAGCATAGTTTGTTCTAGAGAGACAGAAAAGAAAAACAAACAAAACAAACAAAAATAAAAACACAAATGTATCTTACAAATTAATATTTATTTTTAAACCTGGATATTAAAAATATTAGAAAATATAAAAAAGACATTTTTACAGCAACAACCACTGAACATAAATAGAATAAAAAACAAACCAACAAAAAAAAAAAAAAAACGCAACAACCACAAATAAACAGCATGTACATGAGATGGCTTATGGTACAATGTAAAAGTTATACAAAATAGTTTGTGTTTAACAGATGCTGGAAATGTACATTAGCCATGAATGATTTAAAAAGCTGAGGAGTGAAAATGGTTATAAAAGCAAGAAGCTAAAAGGAGCACTCTTTTAAATGCATCATGGATCTCTCCAGGGTCCTGCAGAGGCATTACAATGTTTTCTGTTTTCTAATTTAAGAACTTGATGTATGACTTTTTCACGGTTTTATTATATATTTTTTTCATTGTGTGATGGTCCTTTAAGGTTTTGAGGGATTGTGTCTCCAGGTTGGAAATGAGGCTCCATGGAACAACATAGAAACACAGGTTTCATATAACTAGTGTACTAGTGAGAAAGCAGTGATCAATAACCTGTATCAATCACGCACAGGTGTCACATTGCACTTGAATGAATTATTTTAATAGCATTTGACACACATTGATACATTTGAACATGTTCTTTAACCAGATTAATGTCACACAAACTGAGCATGTTGTAAAATTCACATTTTAGAAAAAAGGATAAATACTGTATAAACAAAATCTAGTATTTCACATTTTTTATTTTCTTCCAGACATTTTGTATTGCACATTAACCTTGAATCTCCCACAGTCAATACTGCAGTAGAGTACAATGTGCTACAAAATAGTTGGAATTGTAAAAATATTAACATAGGATATATTGAAAGGCAACTACCACTCTTAAAAATTGATCAATATGGTATTTAAAAAAAAAGAGAACCACAGTAGCTCTAATTTTGAAGATCTACACTTGAAAACTGGCAACATATGTAGGA
The DNA here is from genome assembly GCA_027410445.1 of Discoglossus pictus. Classification (NCBI taxonomy): domain Eukaryota; kingdom Metazoa; phylum Chordata; class Amphibia; order Anura; family Alytidae; genus Discoglossus; species Discoglossus pictus. The sequence goes on from CM050171.1 coordinate 86,167,394, forward strand.
TCGGGATATTATACAACCTTTAGATCCTTAAAGTGTAAATATTCTGCAGAGGAAGTTGTGATTTTTAACCTTGCCAATGTATGTGGTGGGAAGAGACTTGACTGGAGAAAGATATTTTCACATTGATGTCCCTTCAGAACTAATGTAAAGCTCATCAGTGCGAATATATATATATATATATATATATATATATATATATATATATATATATATATATATATATATATATATATCCTGCTAGTGATTCTTCTCAGTAGAATGACCTTCTTCAAAACACTGAAAACTCACTATTAAAATAAAAGGTGCGAGTAATCAAAATGTACCAGTTCTTAGAACCCTGTCGCAAGTTTGTCAATAGAAGTTACAGTAAAATATATAAAAATAAAAAAAAAATGTAATCAGATCTTCCGTTACCCAAGAAAATATATAATGCTACTTTTGAAAGACATCTCATTCTTGTAGATAAGCACATGGAGCATATAGCCAATAAAAACAAAACAAGCCTACAAAAATATATATAAGATAATTCTGTATGTGTTTGATGCTATTAACAACTATTGTATTGATTATATTTAGAAGGAAATGATATTTTACTAATACACTGTAACCATGTCAGAAGGTAACTTGTTACTGTATATTTTGTTAATGCTCACCAACAATGATATGCACATAAGGAGTTTAATAAATTCCCCTTACATTTATTCCCTTAACTTATGTTCTTTATACTTTAACTTAAGTCTGCTAGTAGATTGTCTTATAGCTATTCTTCTGAGAATATATTTAAAAAAAAGTAAGATGACAGCTTTGTACACATCAGCTCTCATTATGCGACAGCACCTTAAAATAGCCCAGATATGACATTTAATACCAAATACAGATCTAATTTTATGTCGGACAAAACTTTGCAAGGAACTAGTTTCGGAGATCTTGCATTTAAATACGATTTTGATGAACCAGGGTCATCTTCTATAAGACTTGTTATAGATTGCAAGTTCATGGACACAAGCCCTCTTCAGTCCACTGTGGCCCATTGTGGATTAAATTATTCCAAGCAAGGAAGAAGAATTAAAAAGTATCAATACAAACATTTAAGGAAGTAACAGAACAGGCCTTGCTTTGCGACCAACTTTGGCAGATAAATGGCAAAACACTAACCCAGAAAGACAACACATATATACATGGGGAGGCTGAATGTAGGAGGAAAGCTGGAACTTCTGCTTGTAGATGGGTTGGACAGTCTCAAAACCCATACTTTAAAACGGAACGGATTAATGCAAATTACAAAAAGGGATTCCAGTTTCTATCTGGGATTAGATATGACTTTGTAGCTTCAAGGGACACTAAAATAAATGGGTCACTATTCAGGAAAGATGTGCTCTTATTTATAGAAAAAAAAAAAAGGACACCATAAAGGCATTTTAATAGTAGAGGTTGAGACAAATTTGAATAATGTTTATTTAGCTAGCTGAAAAAACGTTCTTTTAATGTGGTATTTTAAAGCACCAATGTACAATGGAAAAAATAGAAATAGGTTTGAAAATGGGATGATTATGTATGTATAGAGTCATAAAAGACTAGTTTTAAATAGTTTTGCTAGTATTTTTTAAATTACTTAATGTCTTTGTTGAACCCTAGAGGCATCCATTGGGGATGATTATTGGTGCGAGGGGTCTTTATACTGCTGGAAACAGGACTTGCATATACTTATGCAATTTGTCTGCTTTCTGACCTCAGATAATTGGGTATTGCTGAATTTGACGCCCCTACTCTCTAACAAATGCCTCTCAGCTTACCCTCTGTTCCTTCCCCCACTGACTTAAGAAACCCATCATGTCCTATGAAGTAGTGATGAAACAGACAAGCTGAAGTCCTACAAACAAAAGCATCACCAAAAGCTCTGCTCTAAAAAAAATAATCATAATTTAAACAAGCAGCTGATATTGTAATTTTTTTGCATATGTTACAAAATATGCAGTTTTTCTTGAACTGCAAGTGTTCCTTTAAGAGGCACAAGTATTCATTCCCCAGGTTTCTCCAAGGAGAATGCCAGACAATGAAAAAGGGGAGGAATCACCAACTTCATAAAAGCTGCTAAAATACAATTTTCAAAGATTACTTTAAAGGACTCCAAAAATGTAGATGGGGAAACCTAGAAGTTCTTCTTCTAGATCTTAAAATGGCTACCATTGTCCAAAACATCTCAGGACTGCAAAACATGGATCAAATACTTTAAAATCTTTAGCCAGAGCCTCAAAACCTCTTTAGGACCCTTTGTTACCCTCTTTACATAGTGTTCTTGTAAAATGGATCTTCAAGGTTCCACAGGACACAGTTTTGTTAACATTGCTATAATCTAACCAATTACATATCGGTAAAATGCAAATATGAAAAAATGTACTTGCTATATTATAGTACAATATGTTCTCATTAAAACCTTTTCAGTTTAAGTGCCACTTAAATAATTTGCTAAGCTAATTATTGGTCTACTGTGAAAGTGAACAGTTATTCCTTATTACCTTATGGAGATGCATAAGTGAGATAAACATTTCTATTTGTACCAGTGCACCCCACAGAACTGTATCATAGACATCTTAATATCGGGATCCAAGCAATTTTCTTGCAAATCCTGCATATGGATTGAGCTATTCAGCCTGCTCTCTTTAGTACAGTGATTAATGAAGAGAATCATTGGGTGCATTTTGCTACATTATAGAGTTAACAAAAAAAAAAAAAAAACTCAGATGGGTAAAGCAGAAAAGCCATATTTTACACATTTCTTCATATCCAAGGGAACTTAAAATTCACTTAAAAAGGGACAGCAAGTTTGTAAAAAATAAAATAAAAAATGGATATTATAAAGGTTTAGAATATGGCACCATTTGTACCTATAGGTAATGAATACTGTTCTAATTGAAGGATATATATATATATATATATATATATATATATATATATATATATATATATATATATATATATATATATATATATAGTAAATTTCCTACAGTAAAAAAAAAAAAAAAAAAAAAAAACTTAAGTTCAACATTTTACCTGTATATCAAATTCTCATCCATCAACTAGGCAACCTCTTTCTAATGGATTATGGCCTACAAGGCACCTGGGGCTTGATACGGAAAAAAAGAGTGATCACAGGCCCCATATAGTAACAGGGTTGTTTAGCCCAATCACATGCACACACTCAGGGGGGTGATCTGCATTTGTTGGCAATAATTATCAATTAGAAAAAAAAGAGAGATAACAACAAGAAGATTCCAGTTTACATTTAGGGCTGAATGACATGCAAAACGCTACTATTACCCACAGTTTTCAATGATACCATATCTGGACTCGCGACTGTGGGCCTTGTTCAATTGTGATTTGGTCAATTTAATAGGGCTCTATATAAGCACATAGCATATTTTTTACAGAAGTTTTTAGTTGGTGAACTTCTATCCAAAAGCAAAGTATTCACTAAGTAAAACTTTTGAAGAAAAAAAAAAAAATGCTATGTGCTTATTTAGAGCCCTATTCAATTGGCCAAATCACCATTGAATGAGGCCCTGTGTAGGGACAATAGTTAACCAAATTGTTAACTTACTTAAGGTTTTAAATTTCCATCGTATCTGCCATCAAACGAGACATTAAAAACGTTGCTAATCACAGTCTAAAAATAAAAGCTTATACCACAGCAGTGTTAAACTATTCACAGATTACAGCTATTCAGTAGCATCATCAGATTATATTTGTTTGAAAAGTAAAACATGCAATAAAAAGTTCAATTTATAAGAACCAACTTGAATAAACCTAAAATGGAGATATTGTAAATATTTCAAAATCTATATGGATTATGGAGTTGGCCAAAGAGAAAAAGACAACAAAAAAAGCCTAACAAAAACCATGTAAATGGGAGGCTATGCTATCTAGCAAATATTTTCTTAATGTTTACATTACTTATCTAACATATTATAAGAATCTGTGTTTTTGGTGTTTTTAAACCTAACAGCTGCCTATTCAGAAAGATTTAAGGTTGCTGAATATTTAGTGCAAACAAGCCAATAAAGGAATGGGGGACCAAATCAAACTCCTTTCAAGTGATAAGAAAATACTAGTCAGAGATACAGCCTTGGAAACAGGATACATATCTTTAGGCTGTAGGTTTGAGATCTAGAGTAAACTAAGAATCAGAACCAGAGATGATTGAAGTGACTGAAAGTGGCCTACCTCATGTTACATACAACAGGATTTTAATTAGCAATAAATTCCGTTTTTTGGAGAAAGCAGATTCATTGTAGCTTTTCAAACTTAAATTTTGAACTTTACGAGAGGTTCTGCTCTTCAACTGGAGATCCAACCCTAGTTTTCTTTCCTTACCAGTCTAGGTTTGCCTAAAAAGGAAAAAGGCAAATAAAGGCCAGCAGCATTCTAGCAAAAAACTCTCAGCCCCTGATAGGGAGTGGAGAGAAGTGCTTCTGCTGAGGTTTGAAACCACTAAAATTACTCCCACCCCCCATTTAAAATATGGATTTTATCGCCAACTAGTTAAGAAATTAACCCCTCGTTATATACTACACTGTCTGGTCCTTTAAGTAGCAAAGTGCAAGAAATTTAAGGGGACTGAATACAAAGAACCCATCATTACAGGCATCTTGCCCATTTCAACATACAATTATCTTTTCCCTCAACGCTACCATTAACCAGCTTACCATATTATGTACTAAGCATATACAATTGCATAGTAAACCATTTCTTTACAGGACTGTATAGGAGTACTCAGATCTATATACAAATATACACTTCTTTGAAATCCACCTTTCACACCTGTCTTTAACCCACTTCAAGTCCCATCTAAATGAAATATCCATTTCAGAAAATTGATATAAGAAACACTCAAAGCAAATATACATGCTCTCGTTCAAAATAGTTTGCACATTGTAACAGACACGAATTATGATGTTAATAGTGAAGTCAGCAGAAATCTGTCTGAACACAAAAGCATTGTAATAAAACAAAAAGTATTTAAAAGGATCTTGTCTCACTGTATCCAAACAAGATCTTGTGGTTTCTCCTTGTTAACACATACAAAAATACAATGCTAAAATGCCCCAAAACCTCTCAGGATGGGATGTTAGAGGCAATTTAGTCTGCACAGATTAGTTCTCTCACAGCTTATTTTGTAACATTTTCCACAGGATGAAAAATTAAAAATAATAAAAAAAAAAAAAAAAAAAAAAAAAAATTGACAATAATAATATTCTGGGACAAGTCAAATGGAAGTCTCTTGTGTAGACATATGTTGAGCCCTTTTTGACTTGCTGGATACCTGTAGAAACAAAATACAATAAGTAAACAAATACAATTTTACTTTCCAGAACAAAAATTACATAGACTGACCAGATAATAGTACAATTACTATTATAACCAACAATAATAATCATCATAATAGCTATATTGTCTGTATATTGTAATTTAACCTTTTTTTTAGATCTCCTCTGATCTCAATATGCAGATTAATTATTAATTGATCCAGAGGAAGGCAAGCAGAAAATAAATGCAGTGAAACTTTGCCAGTATCTGGGGTCAGGAGAGGATGTTATTTTTCTACCCTTTTGAGACAATCTGATTCCCCCCTGTATTAATACTCCCTCTCTAATTATCCAGGATAGCCCTGAATGAATATATTCTTACATAAAAAAGGCAATCTCTTTTTAAAGTTATCTATTGAATCTGCCATCACCACCTCCTTTGGTAGAGAATTCCACAGTTTAACCACCCTTAAAATTTGAAGAATCTGTTTCTTTCTTTGAGGTTAGAAGTAAAAAGATTCCACCTTAAAGGATGTCCTCTTATCCCAATGGAAATATATTTACAGAATGTAATCATATTTCTAGGGAAAATAAGTTGAATTTGGTTAGATTTTCTTCAGGAACTTAGCCCCTTCATTCCCCCTATTAGTTTTGTTGCACTTCTCTGTACTTTTCCAGTTCTAAAATGTAATATTTTATGAAGTGGTGACCAAAACTGTACTCCATATTCCAAACTAGGGCGTCCTAGGGATTTGTATAGTGGCAGAATTACATCTTCTTTCCATGGCTTATATACCCTTCTTAATACATGCAAAGATTGTATTTGCCTTTGCAGCTGCTGCTAAGCATTGAGCAGTTATGTAGGTGGTTGTCCACAAGTACTCCCAAATTCCTTTCAATAATCGGATACGCCTAGATTTACTACATTAAAATTATAAATTGCATGGCTATTTTTCTTCCTAAATACATAACTTTACGTTTATGTTAAATCTCATCTGCCATTTAGTTGCCCATTTATCTAACTTATGCAAATCCCTTTCAAGGGAAAGTACATACCACCACCAGATAATTCTAAAAGCAAAATATATAACTAATCCAAAATGTTTTCTTGAAAGTTACACCCATGTCTCTGTATTAGTGGTATTGGTGCATTTTGGTCTTCAAATTTTTGGCAACTTCTGCTCAAGTTACAGTTTTTACATAGTCCGTACAGCATCCTTGCTAGCAGGATATTACACACACATACACCTGCTAGCAAGGATGCTGTATGGACAATGACAAATACAAGCATTTTCATACCAACCTCTTTCCTGGCATGGAAGTCGTCTGATATTTTTAATTTTGCTCGGGAAAAGTAAACTGCAGGGGAATCTTCAGATACCTGCAATAAAAACTCCACCTTAATGATAGCTTGATTTGTAAGGTTAATATAAAAGGACCACTGCACAATGAGCATAATTAAGCAGGAAACGATGTGGATCCATGATACATTGAAAGTTGTGCGTGAAAGAGTTAATTCACATTTCTGGAGAGCTAGTTGCATCCTTTAAGAGCTGTAATGTACTACTTACATATTTGACATTTTCAGATCCATCCAGTGACTGTGGCGTCGTATTTTTGCTTTTCTTTTCAGATGCCATTTGGCTTCCAAGTACTTTGCGCTAAAAAAATAAAAATAAAATATACATGTTGGAAAATAAAACAAACATTTTCCCCATGTGAAGACATTTTTATAATGAATTTATATAATATCAAAAATAAAAAAAAGTCTACCCCCCCCCCCCCCCCCCCCCAAAAAAAAAGCACAGGAAAAAGTGGACAAATGGTCTTTCTGTAGTTCATGGTTAAAAATCAAACTACTACCTAAAGGCTGCACTTGTTTGATCCATAGTGATGGGCCAGTTTCACTTTTAAATAGGTCTGGATTTCATTACAGTGTGTTTCAATAGGTTGTACAGTAATCAAACCAACGGGCCATCAGTCGAAATAAGACATCAATATGACACTCATGCCAAGGTCTGGTATTAACAAAATATCTTAGGTACTTATAACTACGGTCTTTGAAAAACGTACATACTGCTACATATTTTTCCAGAAATACAATGCATCTCTAGAAATGAACTGCCCTAGTCGGGATCCTTGGTGTAACATGTTTGACCATGCTAACTGGTGTCAATGACCAATTAAAATAAAGTAAACATAAAACGCTATCATTCCATATTAAAAATTACCTTAATCATGCCACTGAAGGAACGGGAGCGAGCATGCTTCTTCCCAACAGGGGTCTGGTTTTCAGAGATTGGAGTTCCCGGGTTATGTTTATTGAACTACAAGCAAAATTGAATATTTTCAAACAAACAAACATTCTCACTTTAAAATAGATAGAGATAGATAGATACATATATACACACACACTTCATATCATGACCAGAAGAGGGCATCATATGCTCACTTAAGGTGGGACTCAACAAAAATTACACATTTTATTGAAGATTCGCACACACACAAAAGGACACAAATACATTTTATGTATAGCCATTTATAATCTTATTTCTTGAAATGTGCTTTAGCAACTATTATACAACCTATGATTAAAACTGGTTTATATAGTTTTCATAATATTAAATATAGGAAACCTACAAAGAAACCATTCCGTCAAATAATGACATGTGGGGAAAGATCCTTCACGATTCCCCCTCTCTTTGCCCAATAAATGTGTGAAAATTTACTCCAAGAGCAAATGACAAGTGAAAAATAAACCCTAGTTTTGAAAAAATAATTTATAGAGCAAGTTTTATTTTTAAATACCATACCACTGGGCAAGAGCAAGGGTCTTATTTATGCACGGTAAAATAGAGGAGCTTTGTGAAATTATGAACATGGGTTAAGCAGCTATAGTTGTAAATTTTGAGTGACCAAACCAGGTACCTGCCGTATCAGCTTTTTCTTTTTAGCAGAATCCGGCATACTGTGCACATGTCGGAACAGCTCCTTTAAGGCTTCTTCAGTGCGTTGTTGCGTCAAATCGTGCTGAGATGCCGAAGATGAAGGGGATGATGTTAATCTGCTACGTTTCTGAGATTTCAGAAACTGGACATCTTTTGAGGCTTGAGAAGACAGCAGAGCCAGGTCATCCTGAAATTACAAAAAAAAAAAAAAAACAGCAAAGCAATTGTTTAGTAAATCACCAAGCAATTCTGCACGATCTCTGCATTTGCTTTGTTTAAAAGCAGAGTACTATAAAGAACCTCTGTGGTCTTTTTCTAGGAGAGGAAAAATAGGATCCCGACTATAGATTACACAAGCCATGTTCAGCCCCAAAAACTACCTATCAAGAAACCTTAGACATACATGGTACAAAATGAGCCATAGACAGACAATGAATAATCGTGTAACCATAACTTGGAGGGCTATCCCCCTATTTGATTTTATATGGGAGAGATCTGGACTGCTTCATAGCCCCACTCAATGACACACATTAGCACCAGATCACAGAAGACCTGTTTAAAAGAGAAGCACCAATCCACACGTATACATAGAATATTCGGGGTAGATTTTCATATATAGATTTTTATATGTTTTGAGATATATATCTCAAAACAGGCAATATATTTGTATTACAAAAATATCCCAATCACTCCTTAAGAGTCTCCTTTGGTTTGAAAAGAAGCACTGCAGAAATGTGGAGAGTGTGGAATAAGAATTGCCTATAATTTGGAGGTCCAATAAGCTTTATATTATATTAATACATGAAAGCGTACATTTTTTTTTACATTTATTACCTTTGAGACAGGAGTTCTGCTGCCACTGAAGTATAGCCGGGAATATTCTCGGATATAACCAGGAGCCTGCAAAATAGAAATCAAATAATGAATTTACTGAAATATTCTGGGCTCTCCACAGATTTTAAATATTAGCTTTGAAAAAAATAATAATAATAATAATAATAATAATGACGGCAAAGAGTCTTTCCAATAAATTGATTTTGGTGTCTGACGTATTCAACACATATTAATTGTATACAAAGGAATTTTTAAATTAAATGTTTATAACAGTTTAAACATAAAGGCTTTTTTTTTTTATGTAAACGTATAGTATTTTATTTTGTTTTGTAAATCAGGCAGTTTATACCCCTCCATCCCTCAGATTAACAAATTGCTTTCATTTTCTACAACCAATCAATCTGTACAGAGGTATTACATTCTGGAAGCTGATGTGGTTAATACAAGCTATCCATGATTAGCGAACATTACGTGATCCCAGTGCAGTCATGCTGTAACCACCAGCCAATTTTCTATATGATATGAGAAAGGTAGTAGATCATAAAATAGTTTCTTGGAACCTTGTTAAACAATCATAAAACCAAGAGTCATGTAGTATATAGTCTGGTGGCAGGACCCTCAGAATGACAGGGATAAGTTGATTGCATTAAAATGACCACAGCAGTTTAGGAAAACTTCACATTATTACCCTACTGGGAATCTCTGCCGTGTCATTGGCATAAAAGCATTAGGATGTAAGTCTGCGAGTTTCAATCCCACAAGGTGTTTTAGGGAAAGCACCATGGACACTGGATTCCAAACTCAAAGACAGGGCCCTCCTTGTTTTACTGTGTGTTAATTTGTATGTATCTTTGTCTTGAACATATCTTATGTACAGCGCTACGGGATATGTTGGCGCGTTATAAATAAACGATAATAATAATAATAATAATAAAAGCATATATTTGCATATAAATGAATAAATTGTCAAGACAAATCGATATAACAATTCAGCCAATAATTTAAGTGTATTCCTTCAAGGCAGTAGATCTTAAATAAATATAGGAGCACACTTTAATTAGTTAGCAATAACCCCATGGAGGGCCACTCTATATTGTAGTTATTAGTGTTTATTTATAGGCGGTTCACCCCTTTAAGGTGTTAAAGGACCCCTGCAGCTTGGTAAAACATCCCCACACCTATGAAGTATGTAGCAAAACAACATTAACAGTTTACACAGTTTAGTCTGTCCATAACTTGAGGGGGAGGGTTATCTTATGGCAGTTTACTCTTCTATTGAATACGGTTTTGCCATTTAGATAACATATATTTTTTTTTATTATAATTCATTTAGGAACAATCAACAGATCTAATCATTAAATTGAATACAAAAAGGTCAAAGGTATACAAAACTAAAGGCTATAGTTAATTTTAACTGTGTAAAAACATTTTGTACATTAAGCCCTTAAAAAAAAATGTTTTTATATATATATATATATATATATATATATATATATATATATATATATATATATAAAAAAGATGTAGTCCATGCAAGATTAGTTTGTGGTGATCTCAAATTATTACAGCCATGACATGTGCAGACAAAATTACTAACCCCTACAAATGATACTGGATACCATGTTTAGGTCTCAGGGTAGCTTGATTGCTAACACTTTCGGATATTTTAAAGGGGGCATTTTCTTGAGAGACCTGTAATCCAACTTCTATATAAAAAGGACAGGTACTATTGGTTTTCTTTCTAAAAGCATTTCCTATCAAAGTAAAAGCAGTCTAATATATCTCTGTGGCAACACTGTATATTATATTGTGCTTGCACTGTGCAAAAGCAGAATAGAAGCAGCAAAACTTAACTATGAGTCAGAAATGTCCCCATCTCAGAGTCCATGAAAATAGCAGGAATAACTGCAGAGAAGTGACTCCGCGCACACGACTACAAAGCAAAGAAGCACGGTATACATTTTGATCGATAGCTGTAATATATTCTGAAGCACTTATGTGAGAAATGTGAATAGATTGCAGTACCAGCAGGATTTTTAAACAATTGTACGGACATTTACAATAATAGGGTTTTAATCATACCCTCATCTATACTCACCTTAAAAAGCTTCTGGGAGTGTTTGATCATAAACGTCACTCCATTGTTCAGCTTTATAATGTGTTCCTGCAGGTCATTTGCAGTTAGCTATAAAAAGGCAAAAAAAATATAAAATACAAAAATTATAAAGTGAAGAAGGGTTAGATGTAAAGGGACATAAAAAAATCCATCTTCATGGGTAAAATGGCACTATAAACCTATTTAAAAAAACAAAACAAAAAATGTAGTGAAAAAAAATGTAAAAAGATTTTATTTTGTGAAATGAAGACCTCTGCGCAAAAACAGGATTTGAATGTATAATTAACCTTAAGGTTTGTCCCAATTCGCTTATATGCAAGAATACAGCACCGTGAAGAGGAGGGGAAAAAAAATAATCTAAAATTTCCCCAACTAATTTAATTTACTTGATAATATATATATATATATATATATATATATATATATATATATATATATATATATAAATAAAATATTACCCAACACCAAAAAGTACCCCCCACCAAACTGTAGCTTTTGCTGCAGTGACTGCAAATAAAAGCTTTATATAATTCAACATCAATGGCTCACATCACTGAAGATGCATTTTAGCCCATTCTTCCTTACAGTGCTGCTTTATATCAGAAACATTGAGCATTTCCAATGGGTTTAAAATACATACTATCCCTAGGTTATTAAAAAAAAACTTTAATATATGTACACTTGCTTTTTGGATCACTTGGCTTGTTTGTGTTTTGGAAATTGTTATACGATGGAACTACGATTCAGCTCACCGGCGGATGACCAGACATTTTTCTTAAACATTGTCTGATGATCATAATTCATGATTCCTTCAATCATGGCAAGTCATCCAGATCCTAAGGAAGCAAAGCATCCCAACAAAATCAGATCACCACCACCACGTTTGATTTTGGTATGATGTTCTTATGGTTTAATGCTTTTCCCCAATAGAATGTAAAAAGGTCAGTCTACAGCCCAATCTCTAAAAAAAAAAAAAAAAAAAAAAAAAAAAGGCAGTGCCATAGAGAGCTCCAATTATTGTACAATTGCACTCCTTTCACATGCCAGCAAGGTAATGCTTAAGATCCTACAAGCTCAACTCCAACAATATATGGACTAGAAACTACACAATGTGAAAGCCAGGTTCAGTAGAGGAATAGACACAAGAAATCAATTTGCCAATGTTCAATGGATAACAGAAAGTTCCATAAAAAAAAAAAAAAAAAAAAGGACAAAACAACTTCTTCACAGTAGGCTATTCTAGAGCCTTTGACTGTTTGAATCACAACAAAATGTGGCAAGTTCTTAGAGATGGGAGTACCAGATCATCTCATCTGCCTCTTGAGGCATCTGTATGTGGACCAAGATGCCATAGTCAGAGCGAGATATGGAACACCAAAATGGGTTAAGATTGGGAAAGGAGTGCAAAAAGATTATGTGCAACAAGATTATACTCAGAGTTCAACAAGTGTAAGGCTGCTCTGGATGAATCCAAAGCCAGAATCAAAATTGATGGAAGAAATAATCAACAACCTCAGATTTAATCAGTTTTCTCAAACACCAAAATTCAGAGTCCCTTGGACTGCAAGAAGACCCAACCAATCAATACGTCAGGAAACCAAGACACTGTTCACTGTAAGGTATGATCAGGGGCTCAAATATTTTGGCCACATTTTAAGACAGGATATCCTAAAGAAGATGTTGACAATACTGGGAAAGATTGAAGGCACACGAAGAAGGTGTAGATGGATAGATGAGGAAATTGAAGCAATAAACATGAGCTTGATGTAGCTTACGAGGCAGGGGATGACAAATGTGCCTGGTGTGCTGTGGTCTATAGGGTCAGGAAAAGTCTGACCTGACTGTGTGACTAAACATTGGGACCAGCTTTGTACTTTTGACATATCCTAAAAGGCTTTGAAGATCATCCAGGCGCTCCTTTGCAAATGAGAAACAACTATTTATATTCACCTATATTAGCAATGGTTTCCACCTTGCTACTCTCTCATAAAGCCTATTTTACAAGTCTCTTTCTGAATTTGGAGTCATGAACACAGAGCTTGATTAATACAAGGAGCCTGCACGTATTTGCATGTTCTTTTAGAATCCATTGTGACTTCCTAGATGATTTTATTCCCTATGGTGTAGTTGAGGCCCAAAAGCTTAAAAATGGACAAAGAACAATTTTTTCCCCCCAGCTCTCTTCAGAAATTTATTTCGATTGTGGCATAATGTAGTTGTATATTTGTGCTGGCAACTTGACTGGTTGTAAGGGTCAACATAAATAAGGTTTACATCGAACAGGACTGGTTGTATTCCATCACCTCACTATTAATCCCGTTCATTTGGTTGATTTAAGGAGACTGCTACTGCAAGATCAAGTTGTTTTTTCGGATAGAGATAGATATATATCTCTATATATAGATATCTATATAATTTTAGATTTGTTTAAAGATATGAATAGTATAAATGTACAACGACAAACAAAATCAAGAGATGTCAAATTGTCAAGTACTTTTTTGATGGCACTGTATGTTTCATTAACTATAATTATATGCACTCCCCGTAAGCCCATTCATTTTTTTTTTAGCATTACAAAAAGAACCTTGTAAATGCATGACTATCTCTTCACTGTTCCAGCAAGTAGCTTGAAACTCTCCTCTGGCTTTTTTGCACACACTGCTTTCTCTGCCCTCCCACCCACCCTTGCGTTGTCTCAATTTATAGATACTCACCTGACTTACACCTGCTCACTCAGCATCACCTGCTTCAAATTATTCTATATATCCATATATATCTATATATCTATATACCCATATTCGCTCACTCCTCTTCAACTCACCATGCTGGACACTCTCTTGACCTTATTTTTACCAATATTACCCATACCTCCAAACTAGTCGTCCACCCTCTCCCTCTATCTGACCATCACCTCCTTACCTTTAACCTCAGCACATCTTCCTCCCATCACTCTTCAACCCCAGCCACAATAACCAACAGAAACCTGCTAGAACTCGACCATACACAACTCTCCACTGAGCTCCAACCTCTTCTCAGCACTATCACCAACCTCAACTGCCCTGACACCTCACACTACAACTCTACTCTCTCTTCCACCTTTGACCCCATAACTACACGCAGACGCCCTCGATCTCATCCACAACCATGGCACACTACACACCCACACACACACGTTACACTGCTGAACGACTATGGAGGAAATCACGCTCCGCAGCAGATTTACTTCACTACAAGTTTATGCTAGGTTCCCTCAACCTGGCCAAACAGCAGTACTTTACATCACTAGTATCAACTCTGTCCTCTAACCCAAAAAGTATTTTTGCCACTTTCAATACTCTCCTCCGCCCACCACCTCCCCCCATCCCTTCCTGTCTCACGGCTGAAGACTTTGCCAACCATTTTACACATAAAATTCAATCTATCCACAATGAACTCTCCTCTCACCGTGGCTCACACACTTCACTCTCTCAACTAACTCAACTAACCAACAACACCCAATCTATCCCCCCCCTCCATTCCCACAGCCACTCTGAACTACTTTACCCCTGCAACAGAAGATGAAGTCTCCATCCGAATATCATCCTCTCACCACCTGTCCTTCAGATCCTATTCCATCTCAGCTCATCCCTCCCCTCTCTACTACACTCAATCCAAGCTCTCACACACATCTTCAACCCTTCCCTAAACACTGGCACGTTTCCATCTTCTCTAAAACATGCCATAATTACACCCACTCTCAAGAAACCCTCATCCGATTCGGACGTTGCATCTATCGCCCTATCTCTCTTCTTCCCCTGGCTTCCAAACTGCTGGAGCGGCTCGTCCATAACCACCTTACCTGTTTCATCTCCTCTAACTCTCTTCTGGACACTTTCCAATCCGGCTTTCGGCCCAAACACTCCACTGAGACAGCCCTCATAAAAGTCACCAATGACCTGCTCACTCCCAAGTCTAAAGGCCACTATCCTATTTTGCTTCTTCTTGATCTCTCTACCGCATTTGACACAGTTGACCATTCGCTTCTACTCCACATTCTCTCCTCCCTCAGCATTCGAGACACTGCTCTCTTGTGGTTCTTATCATACCTCCAAGAACGATCATTTAGCGGCTCCTTCTCCGGCACATCTTCTCCTCACCCCCTGTCTATTGGCGTACCCAAAGGATCAGTCCTAGGCCCCCTCCTCTTCTCCATCTACACACCCTCACTCGGCACCCTAATAAACTCTTTTGGGCTCCAGTACCATCTCTATGCAGATGACACCCAAATCTACCTCCGCACCAGATCTATCCCCCTCTCTTTTAGCACACGTCTCCGACTGCCTCTAGTATATCCTCTTGGATGTCCGCCCACCATCTGAAACTCAACATGTCTAAGACTGAACTCTTAATCTTCCCACCCTCTACTACAGCTTCAATTCCTCACATCTCTCTCTCTGTCAACAATGCCATCATCACTCCCACCTCCCAAGCCTGTTGTCTCGGGGTTCTACTGGACCCTGCCCTCACTTTCATCCCACACATACAGTGTCTAACCAAATCCTGTCTTTTCCATCTAAAAAAACATACCCAAAATACGTCATTACCTTACACAAGACACTACTAAGATTCTAATACACTCTCTCATCATTTCTCGTCTTGACTATTGCAATTCGCTCCTTGTTGGCCTGCACATCACTCGCCTCTCCCCACTTCAATCCATAATAAATGCCTCTGCTAGACTCATCTTCCGTACACAACGTTCAGTATCGGCAGCTCCTCTTTGCCAATCACTTCACTGGCTTCCCTTAGCCTCCAGAATAAAGTTTAAAATCTTGATCCTAACTTATAAAGCCCTCAACAACAGCGCACCCCCATACATCTCTGCTCTCATCTCCAAATACTCCCCCACACGCCCTCTTCGTTCTGCTAACAACCTTCTTCTTTCTACCACTCTTGTCACCTCCTCTCACTCCCGCCTCCAGGACTTTTCTTGCGCTGCCCCTATTCTCTGGAACTCCTTGCCTCGCTTCACCAGACTATCCTCCTGCATTAAATCCTTGAAAACTTCAATAAAAACGCACCTCTTTAAAGAAGCCTATAACCTTCCTCCCTAACATGCTCAGCATTACTCTCTCCCTATTGTACCACATACAAGCTTCAACCTTTAGATTGTAAGTCTGAGAGCTTCAATCCTGCAAGGTGCCTTAGGGAAAGCGCTATGGACACCGGATTACTAGCTCAAAGACAGGGCCATCCACTCTTTGTAATGTGTGAATCTTAAACTTGTAATTGCCTGTAACTTAACTCATGTATAGCGCTACAGAATATGTTGGTGCGTTACAAATAAATAATAATAATAATAATGTTTGAGCTTTTTTTTTTTTTTTTTTTTTGCATTTTATATGTAAAAAAGATTTACTAGGATGTAAGCTAGAACTGTACTTTACAGGGTGTCAGATTTATATTAACTTTCTGTTTAGCTATCCATACAAGCAAAATCATTTCAATAGATTTCAATAATGAAAATACACTTGAGAAATACATTTCATTAGATGCCAGAGAATAAACGTATGTGATGTATTAAACTTGATGGCTAGGATCCAAATTTAAAGAAACACACTTGTGAATTACATTTAAAAAAGCACTTAGTTGGCTAAACCAGAGCATAAATACGCCTCTGCTTCTAAAAAGATACATTTCAAAACACCACTATTGTTGAAAACATTTCTCCAACAGGTTGATAATTTGTTTCTAGCAGGATTAGTACATTTTCCTACAATTTTGCTTCAGTGGAAATCTTTTTTTGCCACCTACGTTTTTAGGCCAAATGATGTGAGGTGCAAACATCAGTGCCAGATTGTGGGCAGACATCTTGTTGCGATCTTGTTTCTTGGCCGTTTGGTAGAGAAGATCCAGCAAAAGCTTGAGAAGGTTTCTATTTGGCGATGGAAGAAGCAGGAAAAGGAGCTGCAAAGCTTCTATTTGACGCTCCTTATCTGACACTGCTGTCTGATTTCCTTTGGCATCAAAAAGCATCAAACCTTAAAAAGACAAGCAAGCAAAAAAACAAACCATATATCATGTTATTAAACACCGGTAGTACACATTTGTGTATTAGTTGTTGAAAGTTCACATTGACACCAAATGTTCTACCATACAGACTTGTTTTTACATATTTATTTTCATGAAAGAAAAATAAATATTTTCTCACTAATTATATATATATATATATATATATATATATATATATATATATAGGGATGCGACTATGACAATTTCAGGAAAGACCAACTAGAGCAGCTGAGCTTTATTTGGGGTTAATCGGAGGCACTTTAAATGATGGCAGGTGTATGCTGACTCCTATTTAACATGATTTGGAATGTGATTGCTTAATTCTGAACACAGCTACATTCCCAGTTATAAGAGGGTGTGCAGACTTATGCAACCACATTATTTTTGTTTTTTTCTCCCCTCCACCTAAAAGATTTCAGTTTGTTTTTTAATTGGAGTTGTACAGTTTATAGGTCACATTAAAGGTGGAAAAAGTTGTGAAATGATTTATCTGTCTCATTTTTTTACAGCACAGAAACCTGACAATTTAACAGGGGTGTGTAGACTTTTTATAATCTATGTACTTGATAAAGAGAGGTTAAAAAAAAGCTTGTCATTATAAATAAGACGTCTGTCCAATACAAAAGGTATCAAATTTATTTATATATATATATATATATATATATATATATCAAAAGAGAGATAGAAGCCCTCCACCGTACAGTAAATAAATAGTACATCTGTGTTAACATTGAATGTCTAAAACAGGTTAAACAAAAAACAAAAAAAACCTGCTTCCACCTCAGAATTCAGCTTTGCATTGAAGCAGTGTAATACAACAGGTATTAGCCTTTAAAGGAAGCCATCTTTGATAATGGCTATGGATTGAAGAGCGAGGCATTTGTAGTCACATTTGCATGTCCCAGCTCAGCTTCCTAGAATGCAGTGTAATGTTTTTTTCTCTGAATTCTGAGCTGGAAGCAGGTTCTTCAAACACAAACACAAATAACTAGATGTAATGAGAAGAGTTTAACAGGTTTGGCTTATTTAATCCTCAAAAGCTCTACGCATATCCCAGGCATGCGTCAATATCTGTACCATGTTTGTCCCAGCTTCTTTAGCTGGAAGTCTATTTCACGTATCTACTACAGTTTATGTATTGTACCAAAGAATTGCAGGTACGGAAAACTACAGAGCAACACAACAAAATGTTTAGCTTTATTAGGATTTGAACACAAACTGAGCAATACTAAAAAAGACAAGTAGCCTTTCTTTTGGAGAGCTCTTTCTATGAAAGCCATGGTGTGCCCCTTTATAGAAAAAAAAGTTATTGGGACACAGAATGATGTCAGATATGATACATGATGATAGGTCTTACCTGCAATCTTTAAATGAGCATGGTAATGTCTGTGTGTCAGCAAAGGTTCAGGCAATTCACCCAAAAACATTTTGAGTAGTGTGGCTACATCATTGGGGTGAAATTCACCAGAATCCATATCAATATCGGTCCCACTATTTAGAGAGTCTTTAAGGATCTGCTGTCGGTTACTGTTGCCAGGAATACGAAATAAACCTTCTGTTCGTAGATCTAGGAATATACAATAGGGACTTGAATATACAATGTATTAAAAAGTATGCATAATTTTAAATGAGTTCTAGCTTGATTCTATTAACATTACTGCTACATTAAATTATTTTATGGATGAAGTAAAAAAATAAGTTAGGCAATTAAGATCATATGGATTTAGAACAAGCTGATATTCTATGAAGGATGACAAAGCTTTAGTGCAACCCCCAATTAACTCACAATTTAAAAACCTTAAAAAAAAAAAAAAAAGTTACTAACAAAGCAGAAGTACTGTCCCTCCCTCAGTATTTGACTTACTTTTGTGCAGATACTCAATAAGTTGGTATATTTGTGCAATGCCTTCTTCTGTCAAAGGAGCTCCGAACACCAACCCTTTTTCTATGAGAAAACAGGTGAACTATTATTCAAAACATATAGAGAGAGTACTTTTCTTCTTAGAAATAAACATTCTTGGAAAGATTTTTTTTTCCCTTTAACATGAAGTCTGAACCAAAGGTCATAAAGAAGAAAACTGTACAAGGTCACTTTTGTTGCTTCTCACTGTTCCTCAGGTGCTTATGTTAATTGGAAGCCCTTTAAAGAATTTATATAGAAGAGAATTTCTGTTTTACACCATATGGCAGGGGTGCTATAGTTATGCTAACAAGATCTACCATTCTGCCACACGCCATCCACAGTCACAATCCGCTCCACATCATATGACGATGTTCCCTTGATATTACAGCATTTACAGTATATCTCCATGCAAGTTCAGCATGGTCTGTTGGTATGGGGTCTAGATCAGGGATCAGCCTTTTAATACCCACACCGCCCACTTTTGATGGTAAAATATTCTTACCGCCCGCCAGTGGCACAGTAATTCAATTTACTCGTATTTCTGGTAACATAAATTATTTGACCCTAACTATGTATCACCTGGTAGTTATCTGGTCCTGACTGCTGTCCCTAGTCTCTCTCACCAGCCAAGCGTGGTGCTGCAGGTCTCCGGCGTGTGACGTCACTCGTCAGCGACACCACCTAGAAACTACCCCACCACGAAAGCTTGAATCGCTTAATAGTGGGCAGTAGGACCATGTCGAATACCACGGATCTAGATGTTTTTTTTTTTTTTAATGCAGGAACGCCCAAAAAGGTACACCCAAATGAATGAAAAGACTAGTGACTATTTCATTTTTATTGAAGGAAAGTGGGAATATCAGGAATGGCTTGGGATTAAGCACATTGCTTAACTGCTTTCTCCAAGAACTCAACTGAAGCTTGCTGACATGGTATATTATTTTTCTCTGTTGGGAAGGCTGGATCAGTTCAAAAAAGGAGTTTTTGCTTAAAACCAAAGCTACTGAGTTAGCTTTAAAATAATACCCATTCTGAATGGAAATCATTATTTTGGGCACTGTTAGAGGGGGAAGGGGGATTCAAGAAATAAGCTGACTACAAAACAAAGACACAGTCACAAAAGAAACATGATATATTGCTTTATACACAATACAAATATACATATATAAATTGTTTATAGTCTTCAATTAGGATCATTCAGTTATTTCCTTCCATTTTTAATATTCTGAGCTGGAAGGAATGCATTTTCTGCTAAATGTTCTATATAGCCATTTCTTCCCTTGGTGATTAACATTAAACAAGTGGGTGAGGGAATGGCAGCAAAGGTAATAATCACATTGACAATCAGTGACAGGTAAAGCCCTAGTTATTGCACTGAAAGGAAGGAAATCAATTGAGTCAATTATTCACATTAAGGATGTGTCACAGCCTTATACATTTTCCCTCTCCCATTTATGAAGAGATTTTGTGTCACTATGAAAGGGGGATTTGAAATACAGGTCTACACAGGTCAGAGCAGAAGGAAGACAGGAAATAGTGTTGCCTGTTCCAGTGAACTCCTGCATTGCACCAATATAGTCATTACAGTTATTTACACTCCTATCCATAATGAACACCTCCACTAAAATAACCACACACACAAGACTCAGTGTCTGCAGTACCTCTGTCAATCACTCTAATGACTTCTCATAGCCTCTAGAATAAAATCTGGATCTATATATAAGCCCTCAACAGTGCATCCCCTCCTTATATCTGTGCTCTGGTCTCAAAATATTCCTGACTACCCTCTACTGACCTCCTTTGTTACTCCTCTTGTATCACCTCCTCTCACTTTCAGGACTTCTCAAACCAACCCCTACTCTGAAGAACTCTCTGCCTCTCCACTATACTATCTTCCTGCCTCAAAATCTTCATAAACTCACTAAAAACGCAACTGTTCAAAGAAGCTTATCACCTTCAGCCTTGGTATGCACAACTGCATACCATACAGCATTATATCACTCAAATCCACAATCTACAGTGCAACACACAACCACCTCCAGAAGCTTGAGCCTATTGCCACACTGCATCCATCACTCTTCTGTATCACGCAGAAACCGTTTAGATTGTACGTTTGCTAGTTTTCAATCTTGTATTGGTGCTTTGGGAAGAGCACTATGTATGATTGATTTTAAGCTCAAAGCTCCATCTTTTGTAATGTGTTAATATTGTTTTTTTGCCTATTACTTAACCGCTGTATAGCAAAAAATAAATAATAATAATAATAATAATAATAATATATACACATATACATATACACACACACACACATACACACATATACATACATATACACACACACACACACATATATAACTATGCTCCATACTAACCTTTACGTTTAAGGGACATCAAAGACTTGAAGAAGGAAGAGGCAGTGGCATTGTTTCCAGGAAGTTTGGGTTCTACTTCTCCCATCAGTTGCGCAAACTCTGTGCCAGGCAGATCTATTAACCGTGTGATGTTACTGACCACTAACTCGGTAAAAACCTCTGGACTCTCATGGCGCAACTTTTCCACAAAGAAGTCGGGGTTATAGATAACTGGTTGGTTTCGAAGGGAGGAGTCATTACAGATGACAATGCTGCAAAGTGCATCACTGTAAGAAAGAATGATCAGTTTATACAACAGGTCAAACTAGGTTAGGGCTTCACAATGCAAGAAGCTGGAGGAGATTATAAATATAAAAATATATATATATATATATATATATATTTTTTTTTTTTTCGTATATAAATATTCCCAACCTAGCGCATAGAAAGACCCTCCCTAGTCTTTCCAAAGTAATAGAAGTGTTTGACATTTTTTTTATGTGTTTTTTTTTAATGGGACATTGTCCATGGATGTAGAAAACAAATCTGCATTTAATATTAAATACATCTTGAACAAATCAGAATTAAGAGTTTAAGCGTATATATTCATTTAAAAATAGACATACATACTCTAAGGTCTCATCCATACCAGATAAATATTGTTTTAAGTTAAAAAAAAAAAAACACCAACACAACAACTAGGATGGCTGCAGAAAAAGGTTGACAAAATAGAACAAGTATTGACACATTTATATGAAACTAATGAGCCAGACAGATAAGTCACAAGCAGGCCAAACATTTAAGGAACGTCATGTTTATAATATTTTCTTTTTAAAAACTATCCTGGACAACAGGCAAAAATAAAAAATACAGCCCTTAAATGATGAAATATGTGCAATTATTCACTGGAGTAAACATTACCTTATTCAGCTGCTTGACTGAGATCCCCCCCCTTCAGAAAAAAATAAAAAAAGCCCCCCCCCCCCCCCAATATCTAGATTTTTATTAGCACAAACATGTTTGCTTAGCCATTTCAACTGAAATGAAAATTTGCTTTCAATAGCACTGTCCACTTGTAAAAACAGATAAACATGGCGTATTTAAATTAGAGAAAGAAAAAACAAAACATATATTAGTTAATAAATTAAAGTTGTATTACATTTTACTTGTCAATAGCATTATGGAATCAAAACAGCAGAAAGTAAAATAGACTACTACAGAATATGGATATGTATCCTCCCAGACCTGAGTTTTATAGCTGCCTGTGTCATACTAGTAATAATAATAATGCAATTTTAAGACCTGAAGCTGAATATATATCCAAACAATAGCACTTTTATTATGCAAATGCGGCATTATAGCATAGTTCATAATATAAAAACATAGAAACAAAAAAAAAAAAAAAAAAAAAAAAAACATATACATACACACATTATATATAAAAAAGTATTTTCAGCCAATATGTCTTCTCAGTAAAAAGCATAATGATCTAACAAACAATACAGTTTATACACCAATATGCTATATTAGCCATCAAAACCACACATACAATAAAAATGAAAAGTAAAATCTTACAAGAGTGCTGAAAGCTTTTGAAGCGGCATTAATATGGCAGGAAACGCATACAAATAAATTGTGTACTGACAGACATTGGTGAACATGCACAGCCCATGCAAATTCCTGGCATATTAGTACCCACAATAGCGCATTGTTTTGCTCCCCCTTTATCTAAGATTGTAACATGGTATCATCATTTGGATGCACAATTATTGCTGTAGTTTTGAAATGAAACATAAAAAGAAAATATATTTCCTGTTGCTAGGGCTCCTAAAATTTGTATTTCTGGGTCCTAAATATTGTTTAAAAAGTATTCCATAAGAAACAGTGAGCAAGGAGTCCACATCTGGGTGCCACCGTCACATATAAGGTGAGAAAAACTAAACCAAAAGAGGTTTGTTCAATTTACAATTAAATAAGCAGCACAATTTGAATAGAGTATCATACAGTGGTCACACGTTATATCTTAATGGATGATAGAATAGCAGAGTAGAAAAAGATACAAAGAGCTCATCATAAAGACAACACATGTGCATACCACATTTTGCTAAAGGATCAGCTAACTGAAGCAATTGCCAAGTTCTAGACTTGGACATAATACCATACTTATTTGCCATATTCAGATGACATAATAAACCTGGAGTTCTCTGTGCAGACTGTTCAGTGCTCATTTCTCTCTATACATGGTCCTGGTTAGTTTAATCTAGTTGTCACTTTTACTGCACCTCATACTCCGGCCAACATTTTTATTCTGCATTACACTGCTGTCCAATAAGCTTGAATCTCTAAAACTAGAACTGGGGACAGGAGGGTAGGGTAAGGGATTTCCCACCGAAAACTTGATGCAGATACAGTTTTACAAAGTTATTTGAAGAGTCTAACAATGGAGCCCATTTTTGAGTATGTCATTCTTTTAAATAAATACAGTAGTGATGTTTCATTAATAGAAAGAGGTTTCATTTTCTACACAAAAGCTCTCTCGCTTTTGGCAACACATCTCACTGAAACACCTTCTATGGCACTTTTAATGGGTAGACATTTCCCATTCCAAATATAAGAAACATTGTATGCATTAGTTGTGGAGGCAGACCTTTGCAGGGACTGTTTGAGTAAGTGAAGACAGAGCTTTTAAGCACATAGGTAGTTTATTTAAAACAAGGATAAAAAACAAATAAAAAATAATCTACACCTTTAATTACAAAAATAATTAACCAATTTAATGTCTTTGTAACATAATGAAAAACTGGAAGAGTCCAAAAGAGATACAATATTTTAACAACTGACTATTTTAACCACTGATATTTGACTCTTAAGTGAAATTTGATAATTCTGCCATTTATTAAGATTGCTATTAAGTGGTTTAAGGATTGTAAAAAATATAAACCATAAAACTAAGAAATAGGACCAGAATGTTTATGTTCACTTCATTAAAGAAAAAAAAAAAAAACACAACACACACCATCACATTTGTACAAACATTTTTGTACTCTAGAATAATGTTCCCTCATGTAGGCTAATGGAAAACACATAATTACTTATTAGTTTGTACAGTAATATTTTCTTCACTAAAAGCATAAATCTTTCAAAATTACCAAAGCTATTTCTATCTATAAATCATTTTGCCGAGAGCAAATCTGACATTTGTTTTATGGCGGGTACGGTAATTGCTCATATTTGGCAAATATCGAAAGATGCTAATGGAAAGACTAAAAATACACTTTCATAATCTGCATACATAAAAACATCACAAGGAATATATTAGGTTTATAAAAACAATCTCATATTACATGTTTCTTCACCACAGATTGTCACAAACAAAATCAAGGTGTTAAAGGGACATGGAATTTATTAATCTGTTAAAACAAAAAGGATTACATTTTTTTGTTGCTTCATTTTATACAAGTCTACTAACCACAAAGATTGAATTTATTATTGCACTGAAAAAAAAATTGAACATTTAGAGGAGTTTGCAGTAAATGGTCCCTTTAGGACAGGAGATTGTACATCTCAGCATGTAGCAGCTCATTATATCAGCATGTACAGCAGAACAATAAATAAGACCATAATAGTCCTGTAAAAACAAACACTGCAGCATTTAAAAGAATAGCTTTAAATGAAAGTTTCTACCTATTCTCAAACCAACTGTTCCTGCCTGTGTGATGGTGCAGAGCAATATTTAACCAGAGTCTCACGGTGTATATATGTTTTTTTATTTTGCTATAATAGGCAATACAGGAGATTTGCTTTGCAAACCCTGAGAACCACAGTTAATCAGGTCTTAGCCTTGCCAGTGAATCGAAAATCTTGAAGAGGCATGTAAACAAGAATGCTCAGGAGAACCCATTATTTCTGTTATAATAACCAGTTTTTACAATCAATCCAGATGTTCAAGACTTCCTGCCCTTATTCACCTGGAACGTGTCAGGACAGAGGAAAAAGAACCTCACTTCAAATACACACACACACATATATATACATATATACATATATATATAATATATAATATATAATATATATATATATATATATATATATATATATATATATATATATATATCACAAATAGAAAAAGGTCTATAATAGCTGTGTAAACAAAAAATACTTTAATAACCAAATAAGCAGAAAGCTGCTGCAGTGTACACCAAATAAAATTTTACACTTTGTCTCTTTAAAAAAAAACAAAAAATAGTGAAAACGGATAAGCTATGGGAGTTAGTTCTATCCAAATCCATGTATGATGGAGGAGGGAATGGACAGTGGTGCGTGGCTTAGGGGGCAGAAATATTTATATTTATTTTGGGAACCAATCCTACCCAGTTTGTCTAGATTCTTTAGCGCCTCACAGGACAGCTTAACTGGATGCTAGGCAGAGTTGCCAATTCTCAGGGCAAGTTGCAGAAATTATTTCTGAATAATGAAACTCCTTCCCTCTAAATGTAACAAACCATGCATATATGCCCAAGCAGAGCATCATCTTTATTGGCCAGTTCATCCTTTTGCTAACACACCAATTACAGTTCCACACCTCAGTACTTTAATTGCCCCACGTGGGCCAGAACTTCCACCAACGCACACGCCTATGCCCCTGTCTAAACGCAGAGAGGTCTGTATCCGATATCAAAAGATTCCCAGTCAGTGTCTGGGCATAGCAGGGGTTTAATAGGAAACTGTGAACACTTAAGCCAGAGTGTCTGGATGAGGGGTCTAACCAAAGTGGGGAACCATGACTCTAGGGTGTACAGATCCAAGTTCTCATTTATAAGTGCTCAGGTCTCCATGCAATTTACTAAATAGCTGGTATTGTAATTAGGTTTGTTAGGAGGAAGGACAATGCCTGATGTACTACTATGTATACACCCTCTAACCACACTGACTTCCACCCTTGAACAACCCTCCCAGGGATAATCCAATATGCCCTTGTTATCAAACTTCATGAGTGGATAAGTGGGCACATCCATGTTGCCTTTCTCTAATCAATTGGAACAGCCCTTCAGGAAAGAAAATATTAGTTTTTCTCTGTATCCATTCCCCCCACCCCCCCAATTTGTGTAAAAAAAAAAAAAAATGTATTTTTATATATATATATATATATTATATATATATATATATATATATATATATATATATATTATATATTATATATAACACAATTCTAATCTTTTTGGCTCTATACACCACCACAATGGATTTGAAATGAAACGAACAAGATGTGCTTTAACTGTAGACTTTCAGCTTTAATTTGAGGGTATTTACATCCAAAAATCAGGTGAACGGTGTAGGAATTACAATAGTTTGTATATGTGCCTCCCACTTTTTAAGGGACCAAAAGTAATGGGACAGATTAAAAGTCATAAATCAAACTTTCAGTTTTTAATACTTGGTTGCAAATCCTGTGCAGTCAATTACAGCCTGAAGTCTGGAACGCATAGACATCACCAAACGCTGGGTTTCATCCCTGGTGATGCTCTGCCAGACCTCTATTGCAACTGTCTTCAGTTCCTGCTTGTTCTTGGGGCATTTTCCCTTCAGTTTTGTCTTCAGCAAGTGAAATGCATGCTTAATCGGATTCAGATCAGGTGATTGACTTGGCCATTGCATAACATTCCACTTATTTCCCTTAAAAAACTCTTTGGTTGCTTTTGCAGTATGCTTCGGGTCATTGTCCATCTGCACTGTGAAGCGCCGTCCAATGAGTTCTGAAGCATTTGGCTGAATATGAGCAGATAATATTGCCCAAAACATTTCAGAATTCATCCTGCTGCTTTTGTCAGCAGTCACATCATCAATAAATACAAGAGAACCAGTTCCATTGGCAGCCATACATGCCCACGCCATGACACTACCACCACCATGCTTCACTGATGAGGTGGTATGCTTTGGATCATGAGCAGTTCCTTTCCGTCTCCATACTCTTCTCTTCCCATCACTCTGGTCCAAGTTGATCTTAGTCTCATCTGTCCATAGGATGTTGTTCCAGAACTGTGAAGGCTTTTTTAGGTGTTGTTTGGAAAACTCTAATCTGGCCTTCCTGTTTTTGAGGCTCACCAATGGTTTACATCTTGTGGTGAACCCTCTGTATTTACTCTGGTGAAGTCTTCTCTTGATTGTTGAATTTGACACACATACACCACAGAGGGTTCTTGATCTGGCCAACTGTTGTGAAGGGTGTTTTCTTCACCAGGGAAATAATTCTTCGGTCATCCACCACAGTTGTTTTCCGTGGTCTTATGGGTCTTTTGGTGTTGCTGAGCTCACCGGTGCGTTCTTTCTTTTTAAGGATGTTCCAAACAGTTGATTTGGCCACACCTAATGTTTTTGCTAACTCTCTAATGGGTTTGTTTTGTTTTTTCAGCCTAATGATGGCTTGCTTCACTGATAGTGACAGCTCTTTGGATCTCATATTGAGAGTTAACAGCAACAAATGCAAATAGCACACTTGAAATGAACACTGGAGCTTGTATCTGCTCTTTGTAAATGAGATAGAGGGAATAACACACACCTGGCCATGGAACAGCAGAGCAGCCAATTGTCCCATTACTTTGGGTCCCTTAAAAAGTGGGAGGCACATATACAAACTGTTGTAATTCCTACACCGTTCACCTGATTTGGATATAAATACCCTCAAATTAAAGCTGAAAGTCTACAGTTAAAGCACATCTTGTTAGTTTCATTTCAAATCCATTGTGGTGGTGTATAGAGCCAAAAAGTTTAGAATCGTGTCGATGTCCCAATATTTATGGACCTGACTGTGTGTGTGTGTGTGTGTGTGTATTTTTTTTTTTTTATGCATTTAAATTTACTGAATGGAGAGGGTTAGTGGCAGGGTAATTTTAGGTGTCCCATGGGGTTCCTTGGAGTACAGCTTAACAAACCCTGGGTGCCAGGTCACCATATTGATTAGAAAATAAGAGCTGGCACCTATGTTACAGAACATTAGCAGAATTAATTTTGATGGGAAACCTGCCTGCAGTCTGTTTTTCTGTAGTTACCTCTCTGAAGCAGCCCTTTCAGGTGGCAATTTATATCTCCCTTCATGCACGAATGTGACATCTGCCTTCGTTTGGCTGGTCTGGATGTATGCTCTGTCAATGCAGCAAAGCACCAGCAGACTCTACATCTGCCCTGACCGGTGGGAACCGACTCCCTTTACTGAGCTTTGGCACTACAAATAGGCGGCGAGGCAATTTGCTATCATGCCAATACGAGTAAAGAGTTCTGTGCTCTGGCTAATTTACAGTATTGTAGATACTCGAATATAGCACCACCCAAATATACCGCAAGGGTTACAAATTTGGTAGGTGAATGGGTAAAAAGTGCAGGACGCCAATATAACGCGAGTGTTAAACATTATGGAAGAGATTATATATATATATATATATATATATATATATATATATATATATATATTCATATTCTACACATCACTGTTAAAATGTTAGGTTTCTGTGCTGTAAAAAAAAAAAAACGAGACAAAGATAAATCATTTCAGAACTTTTTCCACCTTTAATGTGACCTATAAAACTGTACAACTCAATTGAAAAACAAACTGAAATCTTTTAGGTGGAGGGAAGAAAACAAAAATAATGTGGTTGCATAAGTCTGCACACCCTCTTATAACTGGGGATGTAGCTGTGTTCAGAATTAAGCAATCACATTCCAAATCGTGTTAAATAGGAGTCAGCATACACCTGCCATCATTTAGAGTGCCTCTGATTAACCCCAAATAAAGTGCAGCTGTTCTAGTTGGTCTTTCCTGAAATTCTTCGTCTCATCCCACAGCAAAAGCCATGGTCCACAGAGAGCTTCCAAAGCATCAGAGTGATCTCATTGTTAAAAGGTATCAGTGGGCACAGTCAATATGGGCACAAAACCTACAGGCTTCTGCTAGAAAGCTGAACATGAAGAGGAACTTCACCTTTCAGCATGACAACGACCCAAAGCATACATCCAAATCAACAAAGGAATGGCTTCACCAGAAGAAGATTAAAGTTTTGGAATGGCCCAGCCAGAGCCCAGACCTGAATCCGATTGAAAATCTGTGGGGTGATCTGAAGAGGGCTGTGCACAGGAGATGCCCTCGCAACCTGACAGATTTGGAGTGTTTTTGCAAAGAAAAGTGGGCAAATCTTGCCAAGTCAAAAACGTGCCATGCTGATAGACTCATACCCAAAAAGACTGAGTGCTGTAATAAAATCAAAAAGGTGCTTCAACAAAGTATTAGTTTAAGGGTGTGCATACTTATGCAACCATATTATTTTATTTTTATATTTTTTCTTCCCTCTACCTAAAAGATTTCAGTTTGCTTTTCAATTGAGTTGTATAGTTTATAGGTCACATTAAAGGTGGAAAAAGTTCTGAAATGATTTATCTTGGTCTCATTTTTTTACAGCACAAAAACCTGACATTTTAACAGGTGTGTAGATTTTTTATATCCACCTTGGATTAGTGAGCCTGTGTGTTTAAATATGGGAGAAACAAATGCACATAACTTTAGACATATGCAGATACAAGTAATTACAACAGAAGTTATAGAATTTTATAAATTTTGCTGTAAAAAAACCCGAACATGTATAACAGCCAATACTGCTAACTCCACTGAAAATAATTATCCTTTGTGCGTGTTAAAAACTTTTATGATAATAAGTTAATGTTAGGTGCCAAAACATTTTTACTAACCGTGATGCAGAGTATGCAGTTTCAACCCCATGATAGTAGTATATTTTATATTTATCTAAAAACTACAAAAGCAAAATATTTACCTATTAATATACAACATACACTGCTAAATAGTGAAGCATTCAGCATATGTTGTATGTTAATGGATGAATATTTCTTATATAAAAGATGTAAATATTAAATATTCTAATGAAGGGTTAAAATGTGGGTACTATGAAGCAGGAAGAGGGTTTTCACGGTAGATGCACATAACACGGCCATTACACACGCCATTCACAATAATTTGGGAATGAGAGTAGATTAGGGAGTTTAGTAAATCACATGAGGAGCTAAAAAGCTGGATGGCGGATTAATTCGGGCAATTGTGGAGGCATGATCACTTGTGACAGTAAGTTAATCCCCCCACACGTGTTATAATATCAAGGGATAGCTGAATAGATTTTATATCCAGGAAACTATGTTTATGTTGGATAAAATCCCCCCATAGCTGTCAGTAGCATTATTTCTGCAGACAATTGTTGAGCCCCTCAATTACCAGTTTATGGCACAGAGTAATTTACATTAATTTACCAGCTCTGCATTGAAATTGCAAAATGATTAATAAGGTTTAAAATATTACTCTATTTTGTTATGAACTTTAGAATGAAATGTCAGCTTCAGTTTGCTATTAGACATTGCTGCTTCATGACCCATATTAAATGTAAATAAAGTTATTTGTCAGGTTTGTGCCAATTTGCAATTAAAATATGAAAACTAACCTTTTCTAGAAATAAAAAAAACTTTCACTCTGAATACAGAACTTCGACTGCCTCGAAGATAAATCTAGCTACGCTTTATGTAATAACGCGCAAGATAACGTTCGATACTGAAAATATTCTTTACCAACTAAATTTGTATTGAATTGGTGCAGGAAGTAGTGTTTATATAGTAATATTACATTTACAGCTTATGAAGAGATCTTTAAAATATGTTAAATAAAGAAGGTCTCTATTTAAAAAGAATGTCTTGGGTATGGAAAAATGAGCCACCACAGAAAAAAAAAATAATAATAATATTTTTTAAGCTTTTTCTTTACTGCTGTACTATTATTATATAAAAATTTAGATCAGTCTTGTTTAAAGCACTGTTAGTTTTAGCTGTCACATACACCTTGTGAAGACAGTTTCTAATCTCTTATCACTTGAGGACATTCATCAGCAGAAACTAATGGTAGGTTCCACAACAATGATAGAAAAGCACATAATTTGTGAACTAGCAATAAAACCATCAATTATCAGTGTACAGAAAGAAATAGTTATAACATAACTTAATTAACCAATTGATATAAGAACATAAAATCACTTAAAATAAAGCAAAATGAAAAAAGTGTATTGTATCGAGGAGATATTAAGTAGTGAATTAGAGCCCCTAAAAAACAAGGATTAGTTCTAATTATTTGTATGCAGCAATATAGCAAACAATAATTGGTGTCTAGCGTGTATTACAAAAATAAATATAAATAATAAAAAAAAAAAAATACATGATATTTTACACATTTTATTAGTTTCATGGTGAGATGAATGGTACTCCAGAGTTAATTACAATAACCAAATAAAAAAAGAACTCATTATATATAGAGGTTAATCAACTTCTCATTTAGTTAATATTAACCATGCGAGTAAAAAGGTGAGAACATTGTGCAAATTGTATATAATCCCAGTGATACTATGTAACAAAGATGGTGTGGTGTGACCTCTTGGTTCCCTGACTGGAACTGAACCCAGGTCACAGTTGTACATGAACATAAATACATTTTTCAAATGACTGGCGCAGCAGTTATGAGATTAAAAGGTTAACAAAAAAAAAAAAAAAATTCCCCACTGTGGTACGTTTACAAACTC
Source organism: Discoglossus pictus (assembly GCA_027410445.1). Lineage (NCBI taxonomy): Eukaryota > Metazoa > Chordata > Amphibia > Anura > Alytidae > Discoglossus > Discoglossus pictus. Next base: position 86,199,513 of record CM050171.1, read on the forward strand.
ATGTTTGCTGTGCATCACATATATAGTTGTCGTAATTCAAGTTTGTTGGTCAACGCTCCAGAATGTTACGGGCCTTGTGCATAGGACTTTAAAACAGATTGAAGACTGCCTCAAGATAAGTGTTGTCGGCTCTTGCAATAGTGCCTTTTCAAAGTCCCTCCAAGGGTCCTCTGTTCCGTCAGATGCCATTTGCCCCATTACGCTCCACCGATGGAAAGATTGAAAACTCTCATAGCCGAAGCCAGTAACTCGAAAGACCGCCCAAAAAAAAAAAAAAAAAAAAAAAAAAAAAAAAAAAAGATAAAACGTACAACAACATTTAAAACCTCACACACACACACACACAACTCAGGGGGACAGCCATGGAGCCTGCGAGTGAGGTTCCAAGCTAATTTGAGCCCTAATTAACCAATTTTCTATCTCCCAAAAAAATGACAAACAAGGAAGAAAAAAAAGGATCAAACAGGATCAAGCCAGTAACACTTAGCCAAACAACATAAGGCATGCGGGACTTGCGGCGGGTTGCACAACGTCTGCAATGAGCGTTCATTGCAGGGCTCATGATGTAAACTACATTTTTTTCCCCTTGAAACAGAGCTACATATCTCCCCCTACCTGTGTCTATCATGCCCATGGCCGGCTCCTTATAATTCCATCAATTAGGCAGCGTTATTCCCCACTAAGGTGCACAGTCTGTATTAGGATTAGCTTCCCATTATGGTAACCATACAACCACACCAGATGTATGCATTACAAGGTCCAGGTGTTTTAGAGGCTGGACTCAAAAAGGAGGCAAAGTATCACCGTATCAGTTATTATGTAATTAGTCACACGGAGCAAGACACAGTTGATGATTGCGTTTAGTTGAATTAAAGTATCAATGTATCTGTAGCTTAGACGCAGTGGTGACACAACTGAATAGGTCTTCAGCTTAATCATAGTAAGCATAAAATTAGTTCTATAATGCTGTTAAGGATATAAATATTATTCATTTGAATTATATGTGGTAATATTTTTGCACGATTTTAAAACTACATAAATATTAGGTTGCATATAACTTGCATATCTCACTTAACAGATAAAGAATCACATATACACTGGGAGGCTCTGTACACACAGAAAATGCAACTGGAGAGAAATTCCAGATTAAAAAGATAATTTACCTCACTATAAAAGTGTGAAAGGGTACAAGATTCTATGTTAAAACGATCTATTGTTTTGTTTTTCATATTACACTAACAGCTAAAAATCTACAGTCTTAGATCTGTATACAAACATACCCCTGCTTGTTCCATGATTAACAACATCTGCTGACACCAGTGAAGGCTCCATGAACACAAAGATTTATAGTTGCTCCCTGAACTTCAGGAATATAGCAGGACATGTTCACGCACAACTTTTTAGCTGATTCCAGCAGTCCTTTATCTGCACAGATGAACTTGTGAAGGGCTAACTATTTCTGCTTATGCTCCCTGCATAGATCTGCTGTGGGTTTGTCTGGGGGATTGTCAAAGTATCATCTAAACTGACACTTCATTTATTAAACTTCTCTGCGGAAAAAAAAAAAAAACTGTTTAAAAAAGACAAAAAAAGTATTTCAACACGGTTTTGTGATAAGTTTACAGTGGTGTGCCCCAATTTGTACTGAATTAAGTTGCCCTTTAAGTATAAGATTTGATTTGGCGCTTAAAAATTGTTGTCAAGCATCTTCAACAGCCCAGTTTCTGCACCAATTTGTTTTATAAAAGATCCATTCTGTTCCGGCTTTATACCATCCACATACTTCTCTACACAAAAACATTTATTCAACATATGCAACAGTGACAGAATAAAGTCAATTCAAAGTCCACATAACATGCTAGATTAACTGCTGTTTCACAAAGCGTTGGCACAATACTCTATGCAGAAGCAAGCTGTAAAGTATTTATTTCCCATTGTAACAACCTTCAGTTCATTTGGCACAAATTTGTGAATATAACACAAGCTGGTTGCATAAAGAACGTAAAATAATACGCATGAAACTGAATTAATAACAGCATGTAGCCGTGTGTAGTTAAAAGTATCAAGTCGTAGTGTACACATCCAAAAAAAATTAAAAAAATGCAAAACTAAAATATTTCTATTAGACAAAAATGCAATGTATTTAAAAAGATGGGGATGTACACACAAAATATATACACACAAGAGTTATACCGCATTTGCCTCCACAAAATCTCTCTGTCTATAAATGCTAATCATATGCAAAGAAAAAGGTTTTAAATATTTGCAGAACTGTAAAGTTGGGTATTTACTCTTAATAAACAAACAGTCTTACTTTGCCATTGCAAATTCTTTGATTTAAAAAAAGGTATAGATCATAATCTCACCTCCACCCAAGGCATTTTGCCCACATTTGTTAAACTGTAAAATTTACCAAAAAAACATAGGTACCATCCCTTTGACAAGCAGCATATGGCACTGGACTTCTGTATCTGCACACAGACCATTGCACAGTAAGAACCCTACTGGAAATGACATGGACACAAACATACATAAAGGAAAAACAAACATTGTGGTTACTGGGACAAAAAAGAAGAATGATCTCAAGCAACCACAATGGAATTGTATTAGAGGGAAAAGAAAAATTAACATCTCAAGGGCAAACCATGATCAGTGTGACAACAGATCTCATTAATTGGAACACATATTCTGCATTGTTATATGTCAAACAGGACACAATAAGCCATATGTATGCTAAACTTACAGAATAAGAGGAGGCAGCCAAGTATTAAATTAGGAGCATGGGAATTATACATGCAAATAAATATTTAACAAAAAAATGACGTTAGGAGCCAGAAGTAAAATTTTAAGAGCCATTGTTTCTTGGATTTATCAAGCGATACAATACACCCTTTCTAGATCGCTACATTGTCCTGCTGAAGGAGCTTGCAAAGCTGTGAGCTATACCATCTAGGGTCACCCAAGATGGGCAGATCATAGTAGGGATGTCAGGCAAATTGTGATCCACTGGAGAAGGAACTGGCAACCCACTCCAGTACCTCTGTTAAGCGAACCTCATTGGGTAAGCACTACCAGATGTGCCTTGCCATATAGTCACCAAGAGTCGGACATGACTGAAGGACTGAACTGCAGCATGACAAAATTTAGAAACCACCCACATTAAGAATGAGGCGGCCAACGTTTCCTTAGGACCCAGTGAAAGGCACATGCGTATAAAATATGGACAACAAGGACTGAAAGAAGTTAGGAGCCATAAGAACAATTTTAGGAGCCATTGCTCCCTGGATTTGGCAATCCCTACAGTAATAGAACACATATCAGAAGTGTTGTATCTAATAACACATTTAATTTATATATATATATATATATATATATATATATATATATATATATATATATATATATATATATATATATATATATATAATACAATACAGATGATTACCAATGTAAAAGTGCTGCAAAAAACACCACATATTTAAGACACACATCACATACATACATACACAAATTACTTGCATGAACACAAAGAAGTTTTTCATTTTAAACATGTTTTTTGTTAACAAGCATTTGACACCACAGTGCAATGGCTGCATGAATGGAAAGGGAAGTTGTGTATTAGAGACTTCCTCCCATGTCTCACAAGTGCTCCCCAATTACTGGCCTCATGTGTAACCCATATTGATGGAGGAACACCCGCATGTTCAATGTTATTTTGCATTTTAATCAGCATGGTCTGCTTTCTCAGAGTTATTCATGTTTTGATCATTGTCCTTATAGACAATATAAACTATAACAATAATGATAATACTCAGTGCACATATTATATGTTGTATAACACAACACCCCGCACAGAACTTATGGAGGGTTGAAGCACCACTTCACACTTCTCTCACAAGTCACGTCCATTCTCAGAATTACTCACCGTTTTATTCCACTCAGATTCTCCCCTCCCTTCTCCGTTGTTGCCATCTTGTTTTCAAATCCTGCGCCACTCTCTTAGTCACGCCTCCACCTTACCTTCCATTGGTCCTACTTTTCCAGCCCCTCGACACCGATTGGTGTATTTGAATGCCCAGCACCATCCGGCCGCTAAGGGGGCGGAGCCTCCCACGCTTTCTTTTACAGTTTTGTCCTATCGGGTTTATGTAAACTCAATGCGGGCTTCCTCGCGCACGTGACATAGTTACTCGAGAGAAAAGCATTATGGGAGTTGTAGTTCTTTTTTGCCTGTTTTAGCAAATTTACAGAGTTTATGAAACTAGTGCTCGAAAAGTCATTATAAATGAATAAACAATCAGTGTTTGCAACAGGAGTGGAACTGTTACCCACTATTACAGTGTACAAAGGAGCATGAGAATGACCTCCTGGCGTTATGTTCAAGAATAACATATTAATGACATGCTAATATGATTATAATATTCCATATAATTGTATTTCTCACCCATTCCACCAGAAAGAACCCTGTAAAAATTGAATATATATATATATATATATATATATATATATATATATATATATATATATATATATATATAAATATATATAGTTCTATATATACTAAGGGCCTCATTCTATTAACGGCCGTAGGAGATGCGGGGCCGCAAGGACCGGCCGCAAGCTATTCGGCTATTCTATTCCCCTCCGGCCGGGGATTCCGGCAGGCTTGCGGCCGGCGCCTTGCTATCCCTTGCGGCCGCTTGCGCCGGAGGAAAGCCTTTGATCTAAAACGGCCGCAAGAGTTTCGGCCGCAAGAAAAGCCTGGTTGTTATTCTATTGCTCCGGGAACCCTCTCTGCAAGGCTAAAAGCGAGCTGCAGCTTACTTGCAGGAAAAAGGTCCCGCTAGCACCAATTAAGCACATTATAAAGCCGAAATAAAGCCATCCTGCACTCTGAGGAGACTATAAAGTGATTGTAGGTGTTAGCAAAAATAGCACAACATTCCCCTACACTCAAATCCGTAAAAAAAAATTTTTTTAATTTATGTCAAAAATCCATGTAAAAAGTCCCGAGGGCTTGGAGCACCTCAGACCCGCCCACGCTGCGGCCGGAAAATAAACAGTTAATGTAAACTCGGATTTGGGCTGATGTGCAAGCTTGAGAGGGGGTTGCTATTAATCCTCATGTCCCCCAATATGATCCCTAGCATTTACAGAGCTGTACAGTGCCGTCTTGAATTTATTTTTGCGTTTTAAGTTTTCTGAGCTTACGGCCGGTAGCAAGATATACGGCCGGCCGTAAGGGGAGATCCTTGCGGGGCCGTATAATTGAATTGCAAGATAACAGAACCCCTGCAAGGAATCGCAGCCTTGCGGCCGTTTTACGTCCGATAATAGAATGAGGCCCTATATGTATATATGTATATATATATATGCTGCATATATGTGAATATGTATTGTATACTCCATCCTCTGCTATGCTTAAAGCTGTGTAATACAGCGAGCATATGCTTAAAAGGAGTTAGGTCAGTGGCGGCTGGTGACTTTTCAAGTTGGAGGGGCGACAGGGCGAAACATAGCCACTCCCCCTTTTTCAAACCACACCCATTTTTATAACTCCTCCCCCTGATGTCATAATGACCTTTATAAGCCCCGCCCAATGACCTTATGCTTGTGAAGCCCATTGAAATACATGATCTGCAATGCAGAAATGTCAAGAAGTAAAGTAACAATGTGTTAAATTCATTGGTATACAATATAGATTGAAAAAACTCATGTGACAAGACTACAGCAATATCATAATTGCACCTATACGTATTAACAGAAAAATTAAAGGAGTGACACCTACCATTAGTCGGCTCTTCTTCTCAGGGTATTCACGTTCATTAAGTTGACCAATGAGTAGAAACAAATCTGCAGCCACATAGGGTTTGCACCTGGGGTTGGAAGAAAACAAGCAAATCAATCATACCATTCAAGAACAAAACCATACTTAAAAAACATTAAACGACCAAGTGGAACCATATAGGCCCCAAACATACCTTAGAAGACCAAGTGTGACTATATAGGCCCCAAACATACCTTAGAAGACCAAGTGTGACTATATAGGCCCCAAACATACCTTAGAAGACCAAGTGTGACTATATAAGCCCCAAACATACCTTAGAAGACCAAGTGTGACCATAGGCCCCAAACATACCTTAGAAGACCAAGTGGAACTATATAGGCCCCAAACATACCTTAGAAGACCAAGTGGAACTATATAGGCCCCAACCGCACCTTAAAAACCCTAAATAACAAATTGGGACCATATAGGCCCCAACCGTACCTTATAAACCCTAAATAACAAATTGGGACCATATAGGCCCCAACCGCACCTTAAAAACCTTAAATAACAAATTGGGACCATATAGGCCCCAACCGCACCTTAAAAACCCTAAATAACAAATTGGGACCATATAGGCCCCAACCGTACCTTAAAAACCCTAAATAACAAATTGGGACCATATAGGCCCCAACCGCACCTTAAAAACCTTAAATAACAAATTGGGACCATATAGGCCCCAACCGCACCTTAAAAAACCCTAAATAACAAATTGGGACCATATAGGCCCCAACCGTACCTTAAAAACCCTAAATAACAAATTGGGACCATATAGGCCCCAACCGTACCTTAAAAACCCTAAATAACAAATTGGGACCATATAGGCCCCAACCGTACCTTAAAAACCTTAAATAACATATAGGCCCAAAAAAAAAAAAAAATATATATATATATATATATATAAATATATATATATATATATATATATATATATATATATATATATATATATATATATATATATATATATAAAAATTGATATCAATATATCACAATAAATAAATATATATATATATATATATATCAAATTGTTATATATATAATATATATATATATATATATATATATATTTATTTATTGTGATATTTTGATATTAATTTATATATATATATATATATATATATATATATATATATAAAAAATTACACATAAATATACATAAACATATACATACAACAATATATATTAATTGATATTTATTATTTGATTAATTGATGTTCTTTATTTCATGGTATATTATATTGTTCATGCATTTCTATTACACTTTATTTGTTATACATATTACAGTGCTATTTTTTGGCTATACATGTTACAGGATATTATCCTGTAACATGTATATCACATAAAATAGCCCTGTAATATGTATAATACATACAGGGTCAAACAAGTTCACACTAACCTTTTTTACCCTTACAGGCTTCCATACCTGCTTGCTGATTTGCTAATTTTTTAAAGACTCTCATTGGTTGAAATCGATGTCAATCAAAAATTTCAGCCAATCAGAGTCCTTCAAAAATTAGTATATATAGCAGACCGTGGGAAAAAAACAATTAATCGCGGGAGGGGCTCCTTGTAGGAGGAGCTCTTTTTAGTGTGTTGTTTTTTTTTTTTTTAGAGCGTCGGTTTTTTTTTTGGAGGCCTCTTTCAATGGGCCAGAATGGATGGATGGACAATGGCTTCAATCAAGATTGGATTATTTTTGATCATTGGCTTCAATCAACATGGATTATTTTATTTTTGATCATTGGCTTCAATCAACATGGATTATTTAATTTTTGATCATTGGCTTCAATCAACATGGATTATTTATTTTTCATCATGACTATATCCAGAGAGGACAGAAGGCCAACGCTGGAGGGGTCAATTTTACAGGTAAGTATGTGCTGTTGTTTATTTTATTTTTTATTAATGTTTGTTTAAAGCTGTTTATTTTTGTATACAATGTGTTGTGTTACTAACTGTACTAACAATGTGTGTATGTGCTGTTTATTTTATTTTTTATTAATGTTTGTTTAAAGCTGTTTATTTTTGTATACAATGTGTTGTGTTACTAACTGTACTAACAATGTGTTTGCTTACTGTGTGTAAATTAATTGTAATAATGTTGTTACTGTATTTTTTTTTTCCCTTCCCTTATTTTTATTTTATCTTTAGAAGTGACATGCACATATACATGCCTGTTACTTCTAAAAATGGAATAAAAATAGGGGGGGGGGGGGTTAGGTAGTTGGTTAATGGTTCATCCAGGGTGGGGTCGGTCACGGTCAGGCGCCCATCGGTCGCCCATAGGCCACGACCAGGGGTGGCACAGGCCTCATGGGGGGTGAACATCCACCCCCATGTGGCCTGGTCAACCCCGCTCACTGCCCGAATACCCGGGGTAGCATAGGCCGCATCGGGGTGGTGCCGGGGGCCCGGTGGTGATCGGGCCTCGGGCAGGGTGGCATACATGGAGGTCATCAGGGGTGGCACAGGCCTCATCAAGGGGGGTGATCCCCATGTGGGCCTGTGCCACCCCGCTCACCACCCGACTACCCCGATCCCGTGATCGGTGTAATCCGGTGGTGGCATGATGGCATAGCTAGGCTAGCATAGGGCAGGCCTGATCGGGGGTGGCACAGGCCACATGGGGGTGATGGCTGGGGGTGGCACTGGCACCAGGCATTGTAGGCCTAGGGTCGTCGGTGGTAGTTGGTGGGTGGCTGGGTAGGTGTCACTGGCAGGCCAGGCAGGCATAGTGGGGGACTGGGGGTAACTGGTCACCCCTAACTTTTATTAGGGGCTACTAGGGGTTTTGGTTTGGCCAGGGGCAGGGGCAGGTGCCAGGCAGAGGCAGGTGTAGACTTACTGTGTTAGGCAGGCAGAGCAGATGAGTAGATTCAGCCAGGGAGGTCTCTCAGTCTCAGCGTGACCAGGGTCAGGAAACAGAAAGGGGGAAGGGACAGGGAACTGGTGGTTTTATTGACTGTATCAGTCAATCAAAATCAAACTCGAGGCTCTATTTGCTGGCGGGCGCTCAGGGCTAACGGTCTGGGTGGGTTTAGATTGTTCTCTTAGTAACTGTACAACCTTCCATCATTGATTGGTCAATGATGGAAGACTGTCATTTATTAATTGATACATTTATGACCGCCCATGCATATCGTCACTGTGATGGTGGGCGGCATGCATTAACGGTCAGTGGGCCAGGCCAGGACTCATTGAAGAGAAGAGAAGAGTCTAAAGGTTAGTGTACACAGTGTAACTATTGTAATTTGATCACACAGGGTGCAGGCAGGGGGCGATAGATAGATACACAGCATTAGTTAATGTAGCGCAAGGGTTATTTTAAAGTGACAGTGTCCCTTTTCTAACTTTAATTCATTTTAATACTATTTAGACTTGAAATGATGATGTACACCTTATATTTATTTGTTTTTGGGTTATACTAATACATTGTTGTGTTTTTTTTATTGCAGGGTGAAGAAAATATTTGGGGGGGCGTTTGCCCTGACGCCCCAATGGACGGGCCGCCCCTGAGTTAGGTATATAGTGGTTTCGGATTAATAGAGGAGAATACATTTTGTTCTCATTTCCATGTTCCCACCCAGTGTCTGAGAGTGAAGTGCAATGACTGCATTTCTGGGAAAGTGAGGAGGAAATAGGTTTAAGTGGACATTTAAATGGAATTACAAATGTACTATTTATTTTCTGTACTACTGTGAAAAGAAACCTGGACAAGAATAACAGATTAAGAAATAAGTAAGGCAGGAATGGAGTGAAATGTGGGAGTGATTGAAGGTAACAGTGAAGAGAAAATATTTTAAAAATAGTACACTTAAAAAACAAAAACAAACATATATATACATATATATATATATATATATATATATATATATATATATATATATATATATATACTAGAATATTGCTAAAATAGCTTATATATACATACATACAAACAGAGAAACATTTGTACCCCCATCCCCCCACCCCTACACCCATGTATGTATATATTATTTTTTAAATGCATTTTCATTTGTATAAATATGAATTTATACAGTAATTTCATCATAACCTTAGATTGTAAGTATGCAAGTTTTCAATCTTGTGTCCATGCCTTTGAAACAAGCATTATGTACATTTGATTATAAGCTCAAAAACAGGTCCCTCCATTTTTTATAAGGTGTTAAATTTGTTTTTTGCCATGTACTCAACCCCTGTACAGCGCTACGGAATATGTTGGTGCGATATAAATAAAGATAATAATAATAATAAATAACCATAGAAAGCCATTTTCAATTGTGAAATGAGAGCTAGGGATTTATATTCCCTAGTCTATGTTTGTTGATTATGGTAAGGTTCTCACTCAAGTGTTTTTTTAAACATACAGGTTTTCACCTATCCATTCACATCCAATTGTTGCTATAAGTGATCGTTGTACAATATTTTAGATAAATATATAAATGCATTCAAAATAAATAAAGCTAAAGAGTAGAAAGTCATCCAAGAAAATATGCTACAATGGAGGAATATATATTGTTAGATGGTATAGAGATAACATCTCTCAGTAATAAAAAGTCCTTTCCTATTAAACAAGAAATAGACTATAAGAGCACTATTTTTTTAATACATTCTACAGTTCAGCTGTGGATATCTGTAAATAGGCCAAACTCAAAGGAAATTAAAGGTTAGCTAACAGAGCACATTAGAAATATCTATATAACTTTAAATTCACATTTTATCAGAACATTATACTAACTAAAAATGAGCAGGATACTAAATGTGTATATGTGGAAAGAGGTTATTCACATTGGAAAGTAATAATACTATAACAATTTAAAGATTCCGTCAAAATTGATTTTTTATTTTAAATAATATATTTCCTTCTGAATAAAAATGTAAATTTCGATATTAAATGTTTACTCTATTACTACTACTAATACTTCTAGAATAACAACTACTACTACTATATTTAGTTGGTAACGATGCACAATTTAATTCACACTATGTAATATTTCTATTTTATTTTGAGTAGCTGATGGCACCTCAGATTTTTTTTCAGTTTACAGCAGATATTGATTCTGGTACATTTAAAGGACCACTGCAGTCCAAGGAAGTTAACCAGAGTAGAACCTGGATAAGCCATGGGCATTAAACATTTTTGGGGAAAATCTGATTTTTTTGAAGATTTTGTTTTTAAGTACATAATTCCTCAGTGAGGAGGGGGAGGGGAAGGAGGGAACAGAAAACCATTGTAACAATAGCTGTGTAAGACTGAAATAGACACAACACCCATTCCCTCTCATTAGTTCAGCAGCAGACCGCTTACATCATTCACTGCAACAATAGTTCTCCAGAAATGTTAACACTCCTCTCACAAACACACGTTTCATGGATCACTCCAGTGTCTAACCAAGGCATCAAAATATATTTTTTGCTAATTTTGAAACAAATTTTTTTTTTTATTGTGTTGTAGTCATTTAAGAGAGTTTTCATGTTTTGGGTTCTGTTAAATACACTCAAACAATGAATATACACACCATTTTTATCAACTATATAATTGATGAGATGCAAAACTTTGTTTTTGGCAGTATGCTCTACTAACCACACATGATCTGCCCCTAAGTTATTATCAGTTCCATGCAGTTAGGTGTTTTGTCCACACTAAACAAGTTTATAGTATATTTAACATATAAACAACATATTGTACATTACAGAAGAAATGGTGTTTCTTATATGTCAAGAATAATTTTGTTTTGAAATAAAAATGTGTGTGTATGTATTGTATATGTATACAATACACAATAAACTGTTCACTAGAAGGTATGATCATGAGGCTAAAGCTCAAATATTTTAAATATAATGAGAAGACAGAATTTCCTAGCGAAGACTCTGATGCTGGGAAGGCAGAGATGGAGATGGAAAAAAAAATATATACATATTTTATTTCTATATTTTTAATGGAGAAACAGATAATGGAGGAGTTGAGAATGAGGAATGGGTGAGGGGGTAGAAGGGAAGAGGGGATGTGAGTAGAGTGGGGGAAATAAGGGAAGGAGGGAGAGATCATGGGGAGGGTGAAAGAGTAGATGTGAGGAGAGGAGGGAATGCTGGTTGATATATGGGGAGAGAGGGTAGGGGAAGGGATGGGAATGTAGTGGATATAATAGTGGACAAGATAGAGAGAGTGAGGGGATAGAGAGGGGATGGGGGAAAAGGGGGAGAGACAAGGAAGCTTATATAGGAGAGAGAGAGAGTGATGAGGGGGAGGGGAGAGAGAGGTATATGAGGGAAGAGGAAAAAAGAAATGGGGTAGAGGGGGGGGGGGTAAGGAGAGATAGGTGGGGTGAGGGGAAGAGACAGGGCATATGGAGAGAGTGGGGAGATGGGGAGGAGGTACGAGGGGGGGTTGGAGGGTAAAAAAGTTGAGTTGGGGAGAGAGAAAGATGGTGGAAAGAGAGATGAGAAGGATAGTGAGATGGGGCAACGAGAGACGGAGGGGATGGAGGGGAGAAATAGAGAATAAGGGAAAGGGATGATAGAGCTAATTCATATTTTATATATACCTACAATTGAGCTTGCTTAAGATTTATTTCTAGCAAATTTGAAATTTTTAGATATGTTTGGTTAATTTATAAAAATGTTGGGTTGGCTATAAAAAATATTGAATCTTTAGGATTTTATAGAATTTTTTATAGGATTATGTTGATGTACAGGCATAGACTAATCTATTGTCAGATAATGTGTATATTGGTCTTGTCAATTCAGCAAAAGCCTTCTGCGCTGTTATCTTTTAATGATCTGGTTAGATATAATATTACACAAATTTATCATCAGTGTATCCAGGAGGTCCAGGGATTTTGTTATTAGCTAAACTTTTATTAAGGATTCCCTGTGGTCCAGTGGTTAGGATTAGGTGCCTTCCTCATTGTGGCCTGGGTTCAGAGGCAGAGCTACTGCCAGTGCAGATGGTGCAAGGCACTGAGGCCCCTGACTTCTGCGGGGCCCCATGGCCCTCCCATGGGTCCTCTGTAATCCCAGTGAGTCTTCTGTGGCCCCCACGTATCTCATGTGGCCCCCGCAAATCTCCTGTGGCTTCCACGGATCCCCTGGAGCCACCACGGACCATCTGGTCCCTAGGGCCCCCTGTGGCCTCCATGTACCTCCCTGTGTCCCTTTACAGTCCACTGTGGCCCCATGGGATGCAGGTGCCCCCTGTGCCCCCTCCTGCCCCAGTGGCCCCCACGGGCTCTTATGGCCCCTGCAGACCTCCTGTGGGTCCTCTGAAGCCACCTTATTGCCCACTGTATCCCCCACAGGGCCCAGGGCCCCCTGTGGCCTCCACACCCCTTATGGCCCCTGCATACCCCTTAAGGCTCACTGTAGACCCCCACACGCCCATGGGTCCCCATCAGGCCCTTTAGCCCCCAAGGCCCCTTATGGCCTTTGCAGACTTCCCGTGGGTTCCCTGCAGCCCCTTATGGCTCACTGTGGCTCCCCACTGGCCCTAGGGGCCCCATGTGCCCCCTACAGGCCCTGTGGCCCCCACGGCCCTTATGGCCACTGCAGACCTCCGGTGGGACCCCTGCAGCCGCTTATGGTCCACTGTGGTCCCCCACTGTGCCCGCGCAGGCCCTGTGAAACCCACTGCCCCTTATGGCCCCCGTGGACCACTTGTGGCCCCTTGCAGACCTCTGTGGCCTCCCTCAGCCCCCGTGGCCCTGCAGCCCTCTGTGGCCCACCTCAGCCCCTTGTGGCCCCCACGGTCCCTGCTGGCCCCTGCGGCTTCCTAAGACCTCTGTGGCCACCCTCGGCCTCTGGCCTGCAGTGAACCCTTCTCACCCCAGGAAGTGGAGTGCAGCACCGGGCAGGTAAGAAAGTATTTATAGTACTATATTATATATATATATATATATATATATATATATATATATATATATATATATATATATATATAGTAGGTAAATGCGTACGTTATATATATTTATATGTATATGTAACATTTATACATAAGTAAATACAAATATGCCGAAAGGAACACTGTGTAAACAGATAAATAGCAAAATGCAAATGTGTCTGGACTCCTGGGTCAGAAACAAGTCCTGATCCTCTGTCACTGAAATGGTTAAAGGGACACTGTCACCCCAACAGAAGGTCTTCTCTTATCCCAAAGATCATTAAAACATGTTTATAGTTTGTTCTAGTGATTTTCTCTCTACAGTAAATCATTCCTGATATATATACAGCTTTGTTTCTGTGGCACTTTTATGCTAATGGTTGGCCCAGTAGCTAATTTGAAGCACAGAGTAAATAAAAGTTGGGAGAGGATCTTAAGGGTTAATTACATTGGGGTGGGGCCTTGTTTTGGCCACCACAGACAAATAAACTGTGTTCAAATCAGCTAATTTGTTTTAAACAAGATACCCATTTGAATACAAATGCAGCACAAATAATGCTTAATTTCTCTGGAATGGTCCACTTTAGAAAAATGACTAATACAATGTATAGTCAGCTTTTCACACTCATTAAAAATAAGCTTAAAAAAGTTGATTTTGGTGTGGAAGTCCATTAAGATGGTGCACTTTTTTTCATATCTCTTATTTTTGTTTATATTTAGTGGGCATAGTTACATGGTTACATAGTTACATAGTAATTGAGGTTGAAAAAAAAAACTTTTAGACCACCAAGTTCAACCTTTTTAGATCTCTTCCGATCATTGTAATATGTGGATTATTCATTACCTGTTAATAATTGTTAATTGCTAATTATTAATTGGTTATTGATGCAGAGGAAGACAAACAGAAAAAAAAACATTTGAAACATTGCCAATTGCCTAAAACTCATAAATTTAGCTTCTTTTTTTAATAAATGTTTATATGCATCTATTGACTTAAGAATTGATTAGTGCCAATAAATAATATTTGCTGAATATGTAGCAATATTAAGAGTGATTTTAAGTATGTATAAATTTATGAATTGGGCAATAGAATAGAGCCCTAAGATACTGGTGATAGGATTCCTCCCTGGATCAATATTGCTAGTTATCTAGAATAACCCTGAATTCCCATTTTATAATAACATTGCCTGTTTTAGTTTTTATACCTTTTTAGCTACAAAAGATATATTTTCTGTATATCAAATATTGTAAATTATTTACAGTGTCTAAATCTTTCCTTTAGCGAGAGTTACTTCCAATCCACAAAATGTATTGCAAGATGCTAGTACATGTATGGGTTTCATGGGTTCGCTGGCGCTCCAGTGGATATGTGTCACGATCTGCTACTTCAATTGGACTTGATAAGAACCTGATTCAAACCTATCCAGCAGAATTGTGCAGTCCTTGTACACCTCTGATAGCAGAAGATGGACCAAACACAAGAACCACGCCCAGGAGCTTGCTTCCACAGACCAGGATCTCCGGAACACCATGGACCAAACACCAGTACCATGCCCAGGAGCTTGCTTCAAGAATATCAGGAACACCATATAATCCCTTGGAATTAGGATTAATTCACAGAATGACACTTACACCTTGTTTTATGTAAGGCCAGACACAACTGACTTACCTTTATTAATTGTCACATTTTATACCATGATCTTGCACACAGGCTGGCCAATCACAGTAAGCCCAATCCCTAAATAATAGGCTGCCCCCTGCTTACTGGAAACCGTATACATCTGAGGAGGTCAGGCCCTTACGCTTATCATGGTGATTATATTAAAATATAACCATCAGGCCCTTAAGCTTATCACAGTGATTATATTAAACTACAACCATCAGGCTTTTAAGCTTATCATGGTGATTATATTAAACTACAACCATTTGCTGTAATCTTGAAGTGTGTGTACAAGGATTATCTATGAGACTATATTCTTGGTGTCTGGCCGATGCAATAGCCTGCAGAATATCTAATATGTTTTTTTTTACAATTCCTATAACATGAAACAGAATACGTAAACCAACATACATACAGTATAACAGTGTAATCATAGTTTAACCATAAGCACTAAGAAATATATAACCATAATAATAAAAACAGAGTAACTCTGGCCAGTCAGGCCAGGGCATAGTGTAGAACAGTCTAGTGAGGCCCTGGTCATGACAATAGGTTTAAGTGCTTTCACTGCTGCAACCTAGGTTCGATTCAAGTCAGGGAACCAAGAGGTCACACCACCCTGAAGCCATGCAGGGTTGGGCCTGGTCAGTACTTGGATGGGAGACCACTAGGAATACCAGTAGCTTTATGCTGTGGCCCCCTGGAGTGATTCCCAAGTGGATTAGCATGGTATGAGGTCAGAGAGAGTCGGACACGACTGATCGATACACATAGGACATCTATGCATATAAAGAAATAATAGATTACAAGGGATTTTATTAAAAATCAATAACCAAGTTAGAGGTCAATCTATAACATAATCTGTACTAAAAGACAAAAATGCAAACTCTTTTACCACACCTTTGTAGGGTAGGTTACTGTATGGTGGGTGATGGGATTGTCTTGACACTGGTGATATACTACCAGTCACTCCATAGCTCCCTGTTGGAGAACATGAACATAAACATTATACTGTAATTCCTTTTGTACGTTATCATGCAATATTGTTCAATCATCTATATAGTTGTCGTAATTCTGAGTTTGCATGTAACGATGGCAAAGTTACGGGCTTGCGCATGCGCGCAGCTCATGCTGCGGCCTGCTGTGAGCGGCAAAGCCGCTCATTGCGAGCCCGCGATGAGCAGCGAAGACTCTCAAAGCAAGGCTCGGGAATTGCGGGTTTGAGCAAGGTCTGCAATGAGCGGCAAAGAGGCTGGCAATATAGAGGGGGGAGGAGAGGGTAAAGGCACTCATCTCGAGGCCTGCAATAATCCCCTGGGGATAGGCCAAGGCCGCAATGGGCACAGGGGGAGAGGCAAGGAGCACGTAAGTGAGGTAGCAAGCTAATTTGCTATGCAATTGGCGTCTTTTTACGGCCTCCGAACGGCTTCCGAGTTACGAGCTTGAAAAAATGACTAGGGTTAACCATCTCCATTTTTTTCAAGTCCGTAGCTCTTGGAATCCGTTCCAAGGCTGCAAAAAGACACCAATTGAATAGCAAATTAGATTAGCAACCTACTTACTGGCTTCCTGCCTCTCCCCCTGCGCCCATTGCAGCCCTCGCCTGTCCCCCTGGGCCTATTGCGGGCCTTGCGGGCCCACAAGGTAGAGGAGGGGACAGGCGGGGGCCACAATTGGCGCAGGGGGAGAGGCAGGGAGCCCGTAAGTGAGGTTGCAAGCTAATTTGCTATTTAGTTGGCATATTTTTACAGCCTCCAAACGGCTTCCGAGTTATGAGCTTAAAAAAATGGCAACAGTTAAACTTTGAGTTACAGACTTGAAAAAAAAAGACAAAGGGGATTGAGGGAAGAGGGGAGCAAGACACAGGGGAGGGAGAGAGGAGAGGAAAGAGACGACGGGAGGGAGAGGGGGAAAGAGAAACAGGGGAGAGAGAGGGGGAAACAGAAAGAGGGGAGGGAAGAGGGGGAAAGAGACAAAGGGGAGGGAGAAGATGGGGGAAGATACATATAGGAGGGAGAGACACAGGGGGGGAAGAGACACAGTGGAGGGGAGAAATAGACATGGTGAAGAGACACAGTGGAGGGGGGAAAGAGACATGGGGGAAAGAGACACAGGAGAGTGGGGGAGAGACAAAGGGGAGGAAGGAGGGGGTTAAAGAGACACAGGGAAGGGGGAGAGACATGGGGAAAAGAGACATGGGGAAAGAGACACATGGGAGGGAGTCAGGGGAAAGAGACACAGGTGAGGAAGAGGTGGGGAGACACAGGGGATGGAGAAGGGGGAAGAGACACAGGGGAGGAAGAGGGTGGAAAGAGACACATCAAATATTATACCGTCATTTTTGACGGGCAAGTTACTAGTTAGTATATATTACATATCACAGAAAACAGTGAGAACCTGACTGTGGATTATCACATAAAGATCAGTTATCAGCAATAATGCCTCATTATTCCCCCTTAGATATATAACGAGGTCTAAGCAATCAATTCTCTCAGAAGATCTTTGATAGACAAAGGGTAGGGAGGGAGGGAGGAGGGGAAAGAAACACAGGGTGTGACAGGGGATCAAAGACACAGGGGAGGGAGGAGGGGAAAGAGGAACAGGGGAGAGAGGTGGAAACATTAAGAGGGGATGGAAGAGGGGGGAAAGAGACACAGGAGAGGGAGAAGATGGGGGGAAGAGACACATGGTAGGGTGAGAGACACAGGGTAGGGGGGAAGAGACACAGTGGAGGGGGGAAAGAGACATGGGGAAGAGACACAGGAGAGAGGGGAAGAGACATGGGGGAAAGGGACATAGGAGTGGGGGCGAGAGACAAAGGGGAGGAAAAGAGGGTTAAAGAGACACAGGGGAGGGGGGGGAGACATGGGGAAAAGAGACATGGGGAAAGAGACACAGGGGAGGGAGTGAGGGGAAAGAGACAAAGGGGAGGAAGAGGGGGGGAGAGAGACACAGGGGAGGGAGAAGGGGGATGAGAAACAAGGGAGGGAGAGAGGGCGTGGGAGAGGCACAGGGGAGGGAGAGGGTGGGAAGAGACACACCAAATAATATCCCGTCATTTTTGACGGGCAAGTTACTAGTTAGTATATATTACATATCACAGAAAACAGTGAGATCCTGATTGTGGATTATCACATAAAGATCAGTTATCAGCTATAATGCCTCATTATCCCCCCTTAGATATATAATGAGGACTAAGGATCAATTCTCTCAGAAAATCTTTCCTGGTGCTGTCTGTTATCATGTGGGCAATCATATATATAGAATATTATGGAAAATATTAATGAGTAAGTATCTAGCAGAGCAGCTGTGATTATGATATAAGAGTCCAGATTTAGGATATATTGATATTTTTATTATTTTATTTTCACAGCTGTATCAGAAATCTTGGCAATCCTAACCCTGTGTAGCTACTTTTTATATTTTATGATTATATTTGGCCTTTGTGTTTTAGTAAATAAAAATTTCCACTCGACATTATGGGAAATATAATTCAGTCTTTCTGCAATGCAGCAAACAGACCTGCCTATTTTGTTAAATTTAAGTATTCACTGGAGTATATGTATACACTGGCATCTAAACATTGTCTCCATGTCTGATTCTCTGTGACCCTATGGACCTCAGCACACCAGGCACATCTTGTGTAGTGTTGTGCTATTCCATAAGGTTTTCATGGCAACGTTACTGGAGTGGGTTGCCAGTTCTCTGCTATGACCTGCCCATCTTGGGTGACCCTACATGGTATAGCTCACAGCTTCATTGAGATACACAAGCCCCTTCACCACGACAAGGTAGCAATCTGGAAGGAGATCTAAACATTATGATGGCCGAAATAAAATAAACATTTTCTACAGACAATTTTCCTGTAAATACAACATATAATGTCTCTACCATCTCTATAGAAAGTATGTATTACATATAAAAGAAAAAAGTGAGAGCCTGATTGTAGATTATCACATAAAGATCACTTGTCAGCTATAATGCCTCATTATTCCCCCTTAGATATATAACGAGGACTAAGCAATCAATTCTCTCAGAAAATCTTTCCTGGTGCTGTCTGTTATCATGTGGGCAATCATATATATAGTTGTCGTAATTGAGAGTTTGCCGTTAACAATGTATAACACTATATAATGCCGTAATTTTTGACGGGCAAGTCGCAAGTGTATTATTTATAACTGGAACGTTCAGATACACAACTGAACCTAGTGCTGAATGATGCAGCAAGGTTACTAAGTAAAGTTACACAGCAGATATTATAAATATGTTTTACTTTGCAACTAAAGGTAACAAAAAGTATGTTATCAATTAAAAATGATTTAAATAATTGCATTTACTTGCAGTAAACTAATATTGAAGTTTGCAAATTTTAGCTGTCAGTCAGCCTTTCTCATCCACCTATAAAAAGGATTTTAGTCTTTTGTTAATGAGAAATCATTTTCATTAATGACTAACAACCCCCTGAGGTCCATTGTCTTCTGCCTGCTTAAAATGAAATTAGACATGTTTAATGTGCATGTAACATGTGCATGGTGGACCCAGTGCCTCAGGGGCTTGTCAGTAATAAAGCCAATAAACTCCCATTAATAAAAAAATAGAATCTTTTAGGGGTAGATCAGAAAGGCAGAACAACAAAAGCCACTCTTCAGTGTTCATTTACTATAGGAAAGTACAATTTTATTTAAGAACACTTAATAAAGTACTAAATATTACTTTTAGTTTTAAATTATACCATATTTGGAACTTCTTCTGTGCCACTGTAACATATTACTTGCTTTACTCTCTTAACTGTCTGTATGTAAATGACAAATATGTTGCAAAATTGTTGACCTTTGGGAAGTGATGCTATACATCAGGGGTGAGCCCCACACAATGGTTAAGTTTAGTTTTGCTATTTTTTTGTGTCCCCTGTTCATATAATCTGGGAGAGATTTGTCCGTCCCCCCCCCCCCCCCCCCCTGCACCCAGTTCCTATGCCCCTGTAGACAATTACCAGTTTGGGAACTATATAAACTATCTTTGTTAAATACTTATTTCAATGTAAATACATAAAAAACAATACCTATCTAAATTATCTAATGCTGCTAAATAGCTGCCATGTGAAATCAGACAGCGGCGTAAGAGAAACATGTTTACTATATCTGTATCTAGAAGTAAACCTGTGAAATAATTGTTTCTCTTCCAAAATTTGCCTGCAGGGAATGCTTGTGATTAGATCCCATCTATGAGCAAAAGGAGTTATCAGACAATATTTATGTATAATGATTTGTATGAGTTCGCTTATTTTTCTCCTATTTTATTAAATATAATACATTACAATTTTTTGAGCATGTATTTTGTTTTTGTATCTTTTTTTATGAAATATGGAGACACTATTCTTTAGTGCCTTTACATTTCACTAGGATATCCAAAAGGGCATGAGGCCTTACCAATTATTTAGCAGTGATGAGAGCTTTAATAGAGCTCCAGTCATTCCTTAATATATTTCACAACAAAAATAAGAAAGGAACCTTTATTTTACATATAGGCATAAAATAAGAAAAAACACAATTTCTAAAATCACTACAGAAACAGTGTTCTAAAGGTTACTAGTATAAACTAGTTGATCAATTGTTACAGCTGCATTAATAGGAACCAAATTGTTATGTTTGAAGTTCAATTGAACCAACAATATAACAAGTAGAATGTATCAAGCTGAGATAATGTAGCTGCTAACACAGTGGATACAAATTACAATTTAGACATACTTGTTTAGGCTATACAAGCCCAAAACAGCTGCAGGTTCTATTATTATTTGTGTAACTTGAACAAACTAATAACCATTTCAGAAAGTCCCTATGTCCCTCAATGGAAACTTCCTATCTAGGCGGCCAAAGGTGCTCCACTAACTGACCGAGGAAAGCGTTGAAACAATCAGATAATGCCAGGTTACTTAATTTTTCAAACAGTGCCATACATTAGCAAACTAGAGACTTGTATCTACCCAGGTTATGGTTTGTCAAGGCAATTTGTAATATGACATTGATTAGTTTGCCACGGATCACTTCATTTGTTGAGCCCTTCTAATATGGACAAATAATTGTGCTGAGATTATTTGACATTTTAGCTGTATGAATGTTGTGTTTGTTTTTTTAAGTTTTATTTAATCTCTGCAGTCATGGCTGTGTATCCTAACAGTCCCTTGTTGTTTAATTTCAAGGCACCCATATGGCTGTCACTTGAATAGTGCTATCAATATCCCTAGTTGTTGGGTCTCATATTATCAAAGGAATTGCCACATTAGTGTCCGCGTTTGGGATCACATACCAAGTAGACTATTGGTACATTTTTTTGGTCTAGTAAATTAGGGCTTAGCAGTCAGTATGTGGGGCACCTTTGACCCTCCACATAGGAGGTCTCCATTGAGGGACACAGGGACTTTTTCAACTGGTTATTAGTTTGTTCAAGCCACACAACTAATATCAGTGTCTGCAGTTGTTTTGGGCATGTACAGCCTAAACAAGTGTATCTAAATTGTTATTTGTATCCACTGTGTTAGCAGCTACAGTATCTCAGTTTGATGCATTCTACTTGTTATATTTTTGGCCCAATTGAACTTCAAACTTAACAACTTGGTTCCTATTGTTGCAGCAGTAACAATTGATCAACCAGTTTACACTAGTAACCTTTAGAATACTGTTTCTGCAGTGATGTTAGAAGCGGCACTTTTTCTTTTTTTATTCCTATATCTAACTAATATTTTCATTTTTTATGTTTGTTGTGAAATATGCACTATTAAGTGTAAAGCACTAGAACTATAGCTAGATCACTTTGTTTGCAAGTACATTCCTTAATATCATTCCTTAATATCACACATAATGACAGGTTATACTTTGCTTGAAAGTAGAAATGTATATTTTTTTCCATTTACTATCATACAGGCATACTTTCATGCTTCCTGTTATGAAGATTGCAAGCTACTCTGAGTATGAACCTCAACTCTTTTGCACCAAAGTGTCTGTTGCATTTGTATTGTATTTGTATTTCTGCACACCTTAACATTTGTGTAAAAGGTATATGCAAGTTAGCTGGGTTCTGAACGCATCTGATACAGGGGAATTAATAGTGTATGATTACGATTATAAGCATGCACTATGTTTTTTTTAAGGCTAGGCTTGGCTTCTCGTAGTTCATTTTTGTAAAAATGAACCCTCTATGAGAGCATTCCCAGCTTTCCAGCCAATCAGCAATGCTGTATGCAGCCAGCTAGATAATGCTGCTAAACTCCTTAGAACTAAAGATCCTTAAAGGAACATAAATCGACATTCAAGTAAAAATGCTTGAGCTGTTACACAGTGGTTCTTTAGACATACACGCTCTCCTTGATACATTCTGACAAATTATAATTGTACTGAAAACAAACATTTCAGCTTCTTCTTCCTATTCTAATCAGTCTTTTAGGTGAATGAGCATTTATGCTTGATGTATGGTCCTACAATGACCTGCAGGAGAGCTTGCGTTCGTGGTCTATGTGCATGTGTCTCTATGTGAGTGTCTTTCTGGGGCTGGGGAAGGTGATGGGGTAATTCACTAAGGGTTAAGGGAGGTGATGGGGCAATTCACTGGGGCAGGGGAGGTGATGGGGCAATTCACTGGGGCAGGGGAGATCACAGGGGCAATTCACTGGGGTGGGGGAAGTTTCACCTGGGATTTTATGTAGATAAAACAATCAGTGAATGAAGGGACACAGACCTTGTTCTGGGTATTACTGAAATCTAAAGGAAAGCTGCAGCTCAATTCACAGACCAAAAAGATACAATGTATTATGTATGCTAATTTTTGCTGGGATTTTTAGGGGGTGTCAACATTGATAGAAAACAGTTGCAAATGCAAGAAATTCAGCAAAGGTAACTGTTCAAATGTTTATTTTGGTATTTTTTCATGCAAACAAATGCACTACTAATTCTCCTCTATCAGATGCATTCACAATCCAGCTCACTTGCATATCCCTTTAAGATTCTACCCTCAACCCCTTCCTAAAATAACTGATCACTAGTGGCATGTGGGCACAGGCCCCAGCTAATTCTGTGCAAAGATATTTGAACTATACAGGGTAAAAGCCCATACATTTACTCATAGGCATTAGGACCTTGGGGGATTCCTGGGGTTATCAGCAGATGTCCTATTGTTTGCTGCCTCTCACTATTGACCAATGAACAACCCGCTGATGAATGGACCACTGTAATAGTTCAGGCAGCCAATGGAGAGAAGTTTGAGTAAATAAACATTGTACATTGGAAGTACCCATATGAACTTTGGCCAATAACCAAAGGTTAGAATAGGCAATGTTGCAATTGAGTCATACCTAGGAAGCCGTGAGTTAAAATTACATTATGTTCTGTGTGTACTGTGTATTAAGTTACATTTGCATAACCTTCTCCATTACATACACCAGGGTCAATGTACCCTGAGACAAGCTAGCTGGCTCCTAATCTAGAGAAT
The DNA here is from genome assembly GCA_027410445.1 of Discoglossus pictus. NCBI lineage: Eukaryota > Metazoa > Chordata > Amphibia > Anura > Alytidae > Discoglossus > Discoglossus pictus. The sequence continues at coordinate 86,223,357 of CM050171.1, forward strand.
TATCATGTACATCTGTTTCTACTACGTATTCACCTGGTCTTTGTATCACATGCCATGTTGGAACCAGCCCAGTGACTTTCTCCCATGTTGTAGGCAACCATGCCATTAGTTATGAGCCTGGCCTTAGGGCCAATAAGAGAAGCTCTGACACAGCCTGCCTCTGATTTTAATAACATTATGTTGATGGATCATGTTTTACAGTTTACCTATTATTCTCACCCCTATAAAATATTCACCAAAACAAAAAATAATATTGTATGTGTAGTGATGTGTTTACTAGGTCAGTGACCCCTTTGAATATCACATATATAGTGGTCAGTGTATGTAACGTTTGCGATGTTGGTCACGCTTTTGCATCCCTCGCGCAGCAAAGGACGCCTGCGAGCCTCGCCGCACGCACAACTTAGGCTGCAATAAGCGCCGGAGGTGCTCATTCCACTGCGAAGCGAGGCAAGCAGTTGAGGCACGCAGGACTTAGGCTGCAATGAGCGTCAAAGGTGCTCTTTGCACTGTGAGCCTTGCAAGGCGAGCAGTTGAGGTACGCTGGACGCTGCCACAAAACAAATGGAGCCAAAAATATTAAGGCCCCCAAATTGGACCCGCAAAGGGTTTACAGAAAAGTTCTTAATACTGTGAAAGACAATATAAATGCACGATATACTGTAAAATATGGGGAAAGCAATGAAAGACATTACAATTACAATTACATGCACAATACCCAAATAAAAAATAGGCATTTAAAACATTTTTTATTTCATCATATGTTGAAATGGTCATGCATATGCCAATATGAAAAGCCACGCTGCAACATGCATAAAGCAATTAAAGACACACTACCTGGTTAAATAGCAACACAAACACATGAAACTGCCAGCCATATTAACCCTTTCTCATTCACAGAGGCACTCACGTGGACCCTGAAATATAAATAGGACCCGCAAAGGGTTCTTTAAAAAATGTAAGAGTTTTCAAGTATCCCTTAAAAAGACAGTAAACCACTTTCAAAAAATACAAAAGCAGTAAAGTTCATCAGATTGTCATGCTCAACATTACCAATGCCACATTAGTGTCAAAATAAAACATGTGCCCATCTCCTCAAGTGACATTCATCATATAAACATCATACCAGTGATTCACAAGCCTTTCCTCCAGACTCCTCAGACAGGCCAGATAAAATCCTTAACCATGACAACCCAGGTGACCAAATCAGAAGCTCCTGTTGAATAATAATTGCCTCACCTGTGTTTACACACTGTTAACAGAAAACCTGGCCTGTCTGGCTAGCCCTTGTTGCAGCATTTAAAGAGATAGCACACTTATATAAAACCATATACAATCATTGAACTATGGGAGATATCATGACTTAGCAAACACTGAGGCACAAAAGAGCAATGTAATTTATCAATCCAAATGAAATTCACAGGTCAAGAAATACATGTGAACAGGAAAGGCCATGTTGAGGCCTGCCACAACAGTAAAACAAACATCAAAACATTAACTGCAATTTAGAGAAACGTCCTGAATAAATAAATAATCTGATCAGGCAGGGGGTGTCTAGGGGAATTTTTTTCCACATTTGCCCCAATGTGGTTGAGTAGCCCAGCAACCCAGACATGGACTTACACATGGACCTTGCCTTCAGCATGCCAATGTTTATCTGATTGAGATGGTCACCGGCTGCTGCATCTAAAAGGGGGAGTAGTTGTCATGATCCTCCTGACGGGCAGTCCTTGGGGCTCATATGATCCGCCCAGAATGATTAGTATTTTGAGGATGGCCATTACTCGGGCTGCTTCAAGACTCCTATCAGGACTGCTTCCTGGGAATATGTGGTGTGGGACTGGGCTACCTCTGTTTATAGCTGTTTAATGTTATATTAAGTTGATTACAATATGTATGTTAATTGCTGTATGTTATGTTATGCTGTGTTATGTTATGTTGATTACTGTATGTTTAATGGTGTCCAGTGTATAAGGAGTTTACTGGCAGTTAGAATGTTGAGGTAGCCAGTAACTGACAGTTGGGAGAGGGACAATCAGTTAGTCATGTAATGGTGTCTCTGAGGTAAAGCCTGTGCTGCATGGAGTCTGTGATGTCTCTGACAGGAGGAAAGAAAGGTAACAGTTTTACGTGACTTATATATATGTGTCATAGTGCCAGAGACTATAGCTGCCCTTGAAGGTCCAGGAAGGTAACAGCTTTAAGTGACTCTGAAAATAATTTTTAGTGTCAGAGTACCAGAGACTATAGCTGCACTGATCCTGTACAATTATTGAAGGGTGTATATGCTCCTAACTGAAGGGGAGGAAACCTATCTAGAAGATATATGTATATGTCAACATTACTAAAAAGGATATTAATGAAATGGATGTTATGATGCCTTGCAGATGAAACCTGGTTAATAGTATTTTATACAAAATCTAGAAGACACACAAACTGTTAAAGAATGTTAGCAGTTCAAGTTTAAGTATACATCTGAGTAACAAACAGCCCACAGTAATTTATATTTCTAAAAAGAGATTGTCATGAATCAGCCAGTGGCCATATTGTGTTTGGACAAAGTTCATGGCTCATGCTGTGGAAGAAAAGGTTTGGGGCCCACTTGTTATGGATATATTGTTATGTTGTGGTCTAGGGGATAAAGTATTATAAGTTTATCCCTTAGCATATTCCCATACCTCCCATGTTTAGGCTTATTGTAATGAGTATCCTGTGAGGGATCTAATGGGATATATTGGTTTTATGTGGGTGAAACATTGGGTGTTATATTTGTAAATATGAATGTATTTTATTATATTAGTATGTTATTATATTGTAGAGGGGAAGCCGTTGAATACAGCCAAACCTCCTTTGTTCCCAAAGGCCTGTTAATTCCATTAGCTAAGTGTCCAGCAGAGTACTAACAATGGGGAGCTCACAGCTGGAGAGCAGACAGGCAGGCACCCAGAAACAATGGGATGGCCTGAGGCTTCTCAGCCTTCATAGCATGAACACAGGAGAGCCAAGGCATGCTTTGCCCTAGAGATTCAGAGCCCAAATGAATTAGTTGGCCTCGCCTAGTGGGCGGACCTGGGGAGGAGTCTCATGGTTCCCACGTAGGGACCCTGCCTGATTGGCCAGAGGCAGTTAGGGGCTGACTAAAGGTAGCCCCTCCTGGTAATGTTGTATGCCTGTTTAAAAGATGTTGTTTTCCAAATAAAGTTGTTCATAATTTTCATCAAGACTTTGTGTGCAGGTGTATTATTGACCCAGGGGCATATGCTGGTAGAGGAGATCGTTTCTGACTCCCTTCCAGGTTTCCCAGGCACACTACCAAAAGCTGGGACTTATGCTGGGACTTATGCTCTTGCATCTACAAAGAATGTCCATTGGTCTGGAGCCACCCAAACTTAGGTCTGAAACCTACAGGAGATAAGAGGACTAGGATTCTCTATACTCCATCATCATTGTAGGTTGTGACAGAGATGATATGATATATACTGAGGAATATTTACATACATCATTTACATATTTCTCTGGCTAAATGCCAAATATTCAGATATCAATATTAAGATACCTGAAAATGGAGGATTGCAAAGGACATTTAAGCTTTTTTACTCATACTGCTGATTTGCACCTGATATGCACCTTTCTGAGGTAACTTGTTTCAGTAACCTTCTTTCCTGACACTTTAGCTCTATAGAGCATTATATGAAGATGGACCTGAGTTTGAATCATTTGGATTGTAAAGGACATTTCAAATATTTACTCATATTGCTGATTTACACCTGATATGCACCTTTCTGAGGGAATTATCAGGCAATATGAAGGATAAAGATTCTAACGCCACTAAACCCAAATCTAAAATTAAGAAAAATACTGGGAATGCTCCAAAAGCACCACCGGCAACTTTTTTCTCCCCAAAGGGGAATTTAAGAGCTATGAGTTCCTCACAAAGAGAATCCCCTACACATACTTACACATCACCGGGGTTAGATCAAACAAAACTGTCTACAAATGATGAATCAGTTGAATCAGCTGATACAAAGAAAGATGAAGTTCTAACCACTTCTATTATGAAAAACCTACTTAATGAATTCCAATCTACTTTAAGATCTGACCTTTTTACAGGAAATCCAACTAAATAAATCAGCGATTAATAGCTTGTTGGATAGAGTGGAGATATTAGAATAAACTCACAAAATTTTAATTAAAGAATTTCAAAAAGTAGTTAATTATTCAGCATATTTGGAATGTAAAATGGAACGTATGGAAATTAAAGCTACACAACAAGAGGACTTTTCCAGACGGAATAATTTGAGATTAAGAAGCATCCCAGAAACCCTCAATTTTGATAAACTTAAGGCTTTTGTAACTGCATTTTTTTCCTATCTAGTAAAGCTCATTAAACCCTGGATCAATATGATAGACCAGATCCATTGGTTCCCATTACCTAAAGAGCTTAAGGGTGCTAATACTAGAGATGTTATAGTCAGATTACACTTCTTTGAATATAAAGAAGCAGTGTTAAAAGTATCATGGGTGAAAACTAAATTTGATCCTCTGTTTGAAAATCTGATTATTTTTACAGATCTTTCTGGAGAGACTTTAACAAAACGTAGAAAGTTTCAAGAAATTACCAAAGCTTTACATAAGGAAAATATTTCATATAAATGTGCTTTTCCTATTAAACCGATTTTTTTTAAAGATAATCAGAAAAAATTGCTAATTCGGTGGGAGAGGGGAAAACTTTGTTGAGGGAATGGAACATACCCTTTGTGGAATCTGTTAAGGAAACTGTTGCTAAATTTCAAAATCTTCAACTTTTAGAGTGGAGAAGGAAATAGGGAAGGGTGGAAGGGGACATGGTGGTTTAGGATGGAGGGAGGCTTGGAAGGGAGGAAAGGAATTAAACACCATGGACCTCATTCAATTGCGATTTGGCAAATTGAATAGGGCTCTAAATAAGTGCATATCATATTTTTTTTAAAGAAGTTTTTAGTTAGTGAAAACCTTGCTTTTGGATATATGCTTACTAACTAAAAACTTCTTTTAAAAAAATATGTTATGTGCTTATTTAGAGCCCTATTCAATTGGCCAAATGGCAATTGAATGAGGGCCTATGTCTGGTTAGTAAGAAGACACTTCACAAATGTTATTAATGAGCATTCACTCACTTACAAAGGAGAGGAGGAGAGCAAAATAATGGGGTAGCTGAAGGTAATAGAGAAAATAAGATATTGTTAGTAAAGGAAGACACACATTTACACTATAAATAACACTATAAATTCACAGAAAAATCACTGATTGATAATAGAAAAGTTTGATACTTTTTGTTCCAACTTACAAATAGTAGGAATTAGATAAAGTCCCCATGTTTTTCTCTTTCCGTTTCCGCTACTTGTTAAAGGTGTTCCTTCTCTGCTTTCTCCTTATAATATATACAGAAGAGAGCGAATTGTGTTCTGGGATGGGCTACCATGGTAGGGCTGCTAGACGTAGAGTGGTCTAGCCAAATTAACCATCAGACATAGTCATCTGTCTTTTGGTAGGGTACATCATGTCTCGGTTTTGTATGAAAATGTGTATGTTTTTATGTGGAATAGTTGTAAAACTTTCAATGTTCAGGTATTCAATTTTAAGGTTATGTCGAATTCTGGGTGGTATAGAATGGTATTTTTTTGAGTGGTACCCTAAGGGGTCCCTTTGGTTTTTTGGATGGGGTTTAAGATAGTCTCACAGAATGTATAGGGATAGAACTCTGTATTTAAGAGGTGAGTGTTAATAGATCAATTTCTGAAAATTAAAGCTGATGTTGTTTGTGTACAGGAAACGCATTGGCAAATAGATAAAGTCCCTTGCTGGAACGATAGGTTTTTTACTATTAAGGTCGATTAAACATATAAAAAGAAGTCGTGTGGAGTATCGACCTTGTTTAGTAAAAATATTAATGTTAGTGAGCAATATAAAGAAGTAGAGTTGGAAGGGAGATTTGTTATATGGGCCGGAAAAATCAACCATCGAAACTACACTATAGTAAATATTTATGCACCTAATGAGAGACAAAATGGGTTCTTAAACATATTACTTAAATGGGTTAAAAATAATAAAGTAGGCAAACTAATTGTTTGCAGCGATTTTAATATGGCATTGAATGTATCGTTAGATAGGAAAATTAATAATCAAGAATATTTACATGGGCATACAAAAAGGAAAGCTAATCTTTTCTATGAATCCTTAGTGAGATTTGGGTTATATGATGTTTGGCGGTTAAGATATGGTAATGTAAGAGATTATACGTTTTATTCTCACCACCATAAGTCTTATTCTAGAATAGACAAATTTTTGGTTGACTCGGAAACCTTGGCAATTACAGATTCTACCAAGATTAATATAATTAAATGGTCAGATCATGCTATGATAGAACTCCAGATTAAAGATCATTTGACTCAAAATAAGTATTCTAGAAATAGAATGGATATTTCATTATTTAATAATTCAGATAAACAAATATTATTACGGGAAGAAATAGAAAACTTTTTCCAAGTTAATGAGAATTCAGTTCCTGAGCCCTCAACGATTTGGAATGCCCATAAAGCATATATAAGAGGAATGTTACTCTCATGGGGTGCACATAGAAGGAAACAGAGTGGTTTATCACTCCGAGACTTATATGCACAATTAGCAATCCTTGAAAGACAAAATAAATTATCCCCTTCAGCTGATAAGAGTATAGAGATTAGAAATGTAAAAAACGGAATAAATAAAATTGTCCAAAAAAATATTGATAATAGCCTGTGGAAACTTCAACAGAGAAAATATTTTTTGGATAATAAAGTTTGGAAACTATTAGCTCGGAAATAAAAAAATAATAAACAAATTAATAGAATAGGTGAATTAATAATTGAAAACAAAAAAAAGGACTCAATTACATTAACAAATCCTAGTGATATTGAAAAGGCCTTTTTTGACTTTTATGAAAATCTTTACAATTTAGAAAGTAACGATGCAGTTATAAAACCAAAAACAGAAGATATTACTACATTTTTGGATAGACTTTCGCTTCCCAAAATCACTAAGGAGGATTTAGGTTATCTAAACAGTGAAATAAAAACATTAGAAATTGAAGAACTAATTGATAACTTAAAGTTAAATTCAGCCCCTGGTCCAGATGGCTTTGTAAATTATTATTACAAAACCTTTAAGACGGTACTTATGAAACATCTAGCTGAAGTCTTCAATGAAATTAAAAGAAAAGGGAGTGCGCCTAAAGAAATGTTAGAGGCAGTTATATTTAATATTCCAAAGCAAAATAAAGATATAAGGTGGTGTAAGAATTCTAGACCGATATCTTTAATGAACACAGATATAAAATTATATGCAAAAATGTTAGCTAAAAGATTGAGCTTGTGCCTTGGTAAATTAATAAATATGGATCAATTAGGTTTTTTACAAGATAAGCAGGGAGCCGATAATACAAGGAGATTAATTGACGTAGTTTTTTTTTTGTAAAGATAATCATAAACTTTCTATAGTTATCACATTAGATGCAGAAAAGGCCTTTGACAGGCTAAACTGGGATTTTATGAATCAAGTATTACTAAAATTTGGTTTTGAAGATTTTGGAGTGAAATCTATAGGGGCTTTATATTCAAACCCCACTGCCTGTGTTGTAGGAAATGGCCTTAAAACAAACACTTTCTCTATTACCAATGGCACCCGTCAGGGTTATCCATTATCTGCTTTAATTTTTGTTTTAATGATGGAACCTTTGGCAGAAGCCATTAGAATGAATAAGAAAATTCATGGAATTAGAATTGGTGATTCTGAGCATAAAATCATGCTTTATGCTGATGATGTGATATTAACTATAGCCGAACCTAGAAAATCTTTACTACAGATTCAGGATTTAATAAACAAATTTGGTTTAATTTCTTACTACAAAATAAATTGGTCAAAGACAGAGGTATAGACGTAAAATATAGACGAAGATGAAATTACTTCTCTGAAAAACATTTGGGAAATTGATTGGGAGTTAAATAAAATCAATTATTTGGGAATAGAATTTTCTGAAAAATTGGAAAATTTATTTAAAATGAATTTTTCGAAATTATATGACAAAATTAAAAACCAACTAATAAATTGGAAATTAAATAGATTATCCTGGTTCAGTAGAATAGCAGCCGTAAAGATGTCTATATTACAGCAAATAAATTATTTATTTAGATGTTTGCCTTTATCCGTTCCTGAAACTATAATTAAAAACTATCAAACCTTGATCGATTCATTTATATATAATGGGAAAAAATCTAGAATTAATTCAAGGACTGTTAGGAAGAGCTTTATAAAAGGAGGCATTGCGTCCCCTTGTGTTGAAGAATATTATATGGCTGCAATGCTATCTCATTTTATACCCTGGTCCGCTAAAACAAATCAAAATAAGTGGATAACTATAGAACAATGTTTAGCTAAGGGCTTATCATTAAGAGATTGGCTTTGGTATGATAAATTTCCCAATAATAATATTACATCAATAATAATTAAAACAGGGTTTACATTTTGGTTTAAATGGAAGAAAAAACTAAACCTTTCGACAATTCTGTGTTCGGAAATGTCATTGTTAGGTGTAAGTAATGTTCTTAACTTGACCTGTCTTCGTAATTGGAATAATTGGAATATACAGACATTGGGAGATCTGTTCGATAAAGGTGAAATTAAGTCTTTTTCCAAATTATGTGCTGATTTTAGTTTTCCATTGTCTAAATGGTTGGAATATGAGAGAGTTAAAAAAGTTATTTTAAATTCAAAATATTTAATTACCTCAACCAGATCCTTAACCAATTTCAAAAAGTTAGTACTTTATAATGACAGGAAACATATAATTTCCAAATGCTATGAAATATTAAGAAAACAGGATAAGATGGAAAAATCTCCAGGTATGCTTAAATGGGAAAAAGCATCCAATAACTTAATTGACCTGGAAAATTGGTCTAGAGCGTTTGCGTTCTCACAGAAAATTATTAAATATCAAGCATATAGAGAAGTCAATTTTAAAGTGATTCAGAGGTGGTACTTTGTCCCAGTAAAGATAGTAATTATTAACAATAATCCTAATAGTGGGCTTTGTTGGAGGCTTTGTAATCAGCAGGGGACGCTCAAACATATTTGGTGGGACTGTGACCCCATTAAGAAACTTTGGAGTTGGATTTTTGAATATATTTCTAAAATTTGCGGTAAAATCATTAAGATGACATGTGAAATGGCTATTCTTCACATCATGGACAATAGGCTTAAGATGGAAGAACAAGCTTTAATTATAAAGGTAGTCTCAGTAGTCAAATGACTTATTGCCAAACGCTGGAAATCAGAACTTATTCCATCACTGAATGAAGTATTAACAATTCTCAAAAAGAACAGAGAATTAGAAAGGAATCTATATGACATGGGCATTGTTTTATCCAGGGTTAACAGTTGGCTGATTTGCGATAAATATTTGCATTCTTTAAACTCATAAGACATAACCCTTTTTTTTTTGTATGACTGTATTATATCTTGTATTTGTATATTTGTGTTTTGTATAATTTTGTAATATCTGTTTGTTATTTGTAGAAACTGAAGTAAAATAAAAATATAAAAAAAATAAAAGTTTAAGTATACATCTATTGAACCTGTTATGAAGTTTCCACAATAATAGAAACAGTTCCTGAGTTTTATAATGCTGGGCCTGCATTCCTATTTTAAAATGCTGCATAAAGAGCAAGGACATTTTAGAGACATCAACGGTCTTCGTGAAGTTATCAAAAGTACCTGGTGTATCTGCTGGGTAGGTTTAGCCATAACAGCCTTATCAAGGCCGTCTGAAGAAAGCAGATCGCCACAATATACATCATGTGTCACTCTATTGCTCTGATGTTCACATGGGAGAAATAATACCTGAGCCATAATATAATTGATCATTGCTGTGCTTAACCCTGTGTTAGCATGACCATGAAGTTCACAACAACATATCCAAAAAATAAATAAAGGCTAAATAATTATGTATACATTCATACGCTTTGACAAACATTACAACATTCTATTAACATCTACATCTCCCATTTTGTTTACGTCAGGTGATGCAGGATATGGGTGTTTGCCTTGGTTGTTGACCCCTGTGAGCAATCCACAAACACAGACAGAGGAGATAATATGGATGGAGGTAATATGGATGGAGGTATAATGCGGAGCATAAGTCATGCCGGAATGTAATTGAACACACCTTCGGTGTACTCAAGATGCGCTTCAGATGTTTACATTCATCTGGTGGTGCTCTACAATATGACTTAGACACAGTTTATCAGACCATTGTTGCCTGCTGTTGGCTGCACAATATAACAGTACAGGCCAACTGTCTGGGGGACATTGATGCAGCTCTGCTACCTGGCGAGGAAGAGCCTTGATCTCCCCCTGTAGTGGATAATCTGCAGTGGTCACAACAATGTGCCCGCATCAATCATGAGTACTTCACATGTAAGTACCAACCCAATAAGAAATAACCATAATGTAGCTTGATTATGCATAACTCCTAAAACTCTTTCCTCCATCCCCATTGTCATACAGAATATCAAACAGTCCACAGTAGCGGAGAGTTCCCTGATATGATGTATGTCTCATGATGCACTATTGATTAACAATGAATACACTAGAACATGCCACACTATCAGTTACAGGTAAGTAAGCACACATTTCACTACACATCATAAGTACTGACAATTCAAAACATCAATAGAATAGATAAATGTAGTGGATTATATATCCCCCAATGTCAATGTATATATGCCCTACATTTGTATATGAAAACCTCAACACACTATAGACCAGTGAAGTTCGCATTGTCTGATCATGAAAATCCACATCCAATAGGGATCAATACAATTCATATCAATCTGTAAATATGAACATACCTGCAGATATGTAACAAGAATATATGTACTGCATTTTTACTCAATGTTGAAAGCAAAATGATTACAGTGGATAATTGATGACTCCAATAATCACATCATATTGCCATTACAGAACTGCTGACATGTGTCAACTCGTTTAACAACATAGACAAAGAAAAACATGTACAGCAGCAGAACAACTGCTACATCAATGCAGGCCTACCTTTCAACTCCCAGAAAAAATCCCATACGTAATGCGTAAACGGTCCAAACTGACAAAGATCCAAAGTGCATGTGTCCTGGTGGAACAAATCACCTCGGGGATAATCTCTTGACCACGTCCAAGGTAAAACACCACATGTGGCTTTCCAATGATGCATTATGGTGTAATAGGTGTGATATCCCTAAATCCCTAGTAATTAGAAAATTATTCCTTATCATCTGCCAGATGAGTAGCTTGTTTCATATGTAAGAAAATAACAGTTGCATATCCACAGCATGTGTATGCTCACAAACTCTACCTAGATTTTTATGTACCTATTGCTTTAGACATGCTATTCTCTCCTCTATATGGACTAATGTGAAGCCTGCATCATACTCCCTTCCAGATCTCTTCTTCAGTGCTGATGTGATCCTCCCTGTACATATGGGGAAGAGTAACTCTAGGCTTGGAACAAGTGACGTTACCTTAACCTTCAGTTATGCATATGCAACAACAGATAATAGAGATGCTCATTCAGAGTGAAGAATTTCCCTCCAATTGTGAGTGTATCTCATGAATAAGTTAGAACACAATGATATGGTCTGGTTAAGTACCCATCTGAGTGTTTAAGTTTAGGTACGGAGAGGCTCATAGCGGATTATCATTGCCAGAGATCCATTGGGGTTATAACATTAACTGATTGAGTACTTATACCTCTGCAGTTGCATAGGAGTGTCTGTTGGACTCACAAGCCTAAATTTTAATTTTCCCCATATGTATATTTCCTTATTCTGTATTATTGTTTTTGCTTATTGAATGTTATAGTTGTCTTGATATCTGTAATAATATGATGTAAATTATATTGCCTCATGTTGCATGATACACTGTAAATCCCCCTCAACCGATCATCCAAATCAATGGCATCCCCCTTGCCTGCATTCTGTTCCTATATCCCTATTTCCCTGTGTTACTGGAACTCTGTATGCTACCCACCTCCATCATGATACTGTGCATACCTGTAATAATTTTTCACTGTGTGCCTTTGTTGGTATGATTGTTATTATTTCTGCTAAGATTAAATATTATTTATCAGCTATGTTGTTTGTGTTAGCCCCACTAATGTATATACCATAACATTTCCATAACAACAATTTAATGACCCTGAAAGTCTACAGATGTGCTTATCGCCATCAGTTAGGGGTGTAAATATTCTCCTCAATATGTGTTATACATTAATGCAGAATAATCATGAATGTAGATGAATACCATCATTCTAGTTAAGCCCTTAAAGTAATATATATATATACAATAAAACTTAATTAAATCTGGATTCTGCAGATTCTAAAGCATGATAGGGTACAAACACACAGAAACAGTGATAACAGTATAACATCATCATACTTTATTTGATAGACATAGCACATGTTAATATGTATGCGACTGTGCATACGTATGATGGGTGTGGTGTGGGTGAATCCCGGAAGGGCAAGAGGCTTTTGGCCAACAAGGGACACCTAAAGGGTTAAATGTTAGACAGCATCATAAGGATAATGCATAGCATCTACTACGGTCACATGTGGTCAGGACACTACAGGAACCGTAATCGGACACTTTATTTCATAGAAGTAACCATTAAAGCGCATCAAGCTTTCATATGGTCTCCATCTGCTATATTAAACAGATGCTAGATATCCATGTGATCCTTTGGCTGTGCCTCCTCACCTCAGAATGGAGCAATCTGTTGCTTGCAAAGAGGGAGTTTGTGAGCCAAACCTGTCTTCTGAGCAATCTCAGTCCTTTGTTTGTTTCGTCTCATGTCCTCCCTGGTAAATCGGGCCATGAATTGCCTCAAAGTCAGGGGTGGTGGTGTTGACAGCTTTGGGGGCGATGTTGACGGCATAGGGGCCGATGTTGACGTTATTGGGGCCAGAGATGGCGGCATTGGGGCCGGAGGTGATAGCAGGAGGGCCTGAGGTGATGAAAGGAGGGGCCAGAGGTGACAGCAGGAGTGCCTGAGGTGATGGCAGGAGGGCCTGAGGTGTCAGCAGGAGGGCTGGTGTGTTAGGCCATGTTGGCAGACCCCATTGTGTGGGAGGCTATGTTGGGGGAGCCCATTGTGTGCGAGTGATTGTGACTAGTCATGGCTACAATGGTGTTGTAGCATGTGGCAGTGGTGGCTGTGATGATGGCTGGGGCCAGGCCAACATCATCAGGTTTGGTGCAGTTGTTTGTTGGCTCTATAACATGCCTGGTGAAGGGGGCTGGAACAGCTGTGCAAGGCTAGATGATGTGTTTGAGGGCCTGGGCAGGGAATCCCACTCCTGAGATGAGGGTGATCATCTTGGTTGTGAAGGGCCAGCTTCTGTGGATGGTCCTGGGCCCTCTCAAATGTTCTGCCCTTCTTCGTCAACCACTTCCAGGAGTGGAGTTTGTTCCCCCACCAGTGGAGCCTCCACCTGTGCCTCTGTGGTCGGCCTTGTCCTCCTGGGTACTGAAATAGAAGAACAAACATATTTGAGTTGGTTTCTCTTCACAATTGACAGCTATGTGTTTCCATATCCTTGACATCATGGTCACCTGTAGTAGACTGTGGTGCTTGTGTTACACAGAGGAACCACAGCCTGCATATTGAGCATTGTGAATCATGGCGCATATGAATATATGTACTGCTGGTGCAGTGTGCCATCTGCGTGTGAATCAGACACATGCTCTGCTGGATCTGCTGTGCAGTTTGTGAGACTGACCCGTCTGTGACATCTTCCCAGAAATGGTTGTTAACATGCAGTTGAGACATGGTCCAGGTTAGGACACTATAAGACATGCACATGCAGTCCTACATATGCCGCAGTGCGCACACCCATACATATACTCTCTTTTGAATGTCAAATCAAACTCAGAATCTGTTATAACTGCGGGTATTGGCCAGACATTTCATTGATAAAAATTATGATAATGATATGTTTGCTATCAGGATTTACATGCTTATTGATGATCTATATATCTTTAGTCATAACCATAGAGCTTACAGTGCTATTGTATCCAAGTTATCTATGTATGTGGACAGGGGTGTAGAAGCCAGAATAATTCTAGGAGGATACAGCTCATTGTATACAGCAGCCATAGAAAAGCTTAATTATATATACATACAAACATATTCAAATCTGCAGAGATATTTGTCGACCCCATCGCCCCCCCAGTTGATACACTGATGTGTGTGGGATTCATGTGTGTGTATATGAGGGTGTGATTGTGTATATGATACTCACATTGCATGGTTCTTTGCACACCCATGTCTACCTGTCCTGGAAGGCCCACTACTGCTGCTGGCTCAATCCACTCCTTCAGGATCCGCTCTCATCCACAGTATGTGATGTTGGCTGGTGGGCTACCACCGGTTGCAAGTGCTGTTCTTGCTTCCTCTGCCATCTTCCTCTTCACCTTCAGCTGGCTCACATACCTGTGTTTGACAGACTTGACATCCCTGTTAGCTTCAGCTGTTGCTGCATTAGGGGCTGCAATCTCACTCCAGTCCTGTGTCTTCTGGCTAGGCCTCACATCCCTCCCACCATGTATGATGCTATAGCAGGCACGGATTTCCCTGAGGAGGACCTCCATCTCTACTAGGCTATAATTTGGGGCCCTCTACTTTGCCACAGCCTCTTGCCCTCCCAACTGTGCCTGGGATTTCTGGCCTCCCTGTTCTCTCCCTGAGGCCTCATCCCCACTACCTCTCCCCCTGGGATAAGGCCACTGACTTTCTGCCCCTGCTCCTTGTGCGCCTACATCAGGGGGCACCCCCCCTTTCTGCTCTCCTACAACTGTACCTCCCTTACCTGGCAGTCCCTTTCTCCATACCTCTACCTCTCATCCTCTCCTCACGCACCTACTCCGGTGTTCCCCTCTCTCTCCTCTTCTTTCTATCCTCACTTTCCTCCTCCCCTCCTCTACCCTCCTGAAATTTATGAAATAAATATAAGGATAAACTAATATAATATATATGTGTATGAGGTAAAACAACAATGTGTGTATTATGTGTATTATAGTAATTTTATGGGGGGGTAGGTAGGGGTATGGGGGTGTAGCTGTGCTGTGGCCTAGCACTATGTATATGTGTATGTATTAATCTATGTGTGTGAATTATGTTATATCGGTAATTATGTGTATTGTAAATTAAGGGTTAATATATCTTAGTGGTCAAAATAGCAAAAAACTCACAAAGCTCCCTCTCTCTTTCTCTCTCTCTCTCCAAAGCTCAGAAACCCACAAACACCTAGACTTGTGTGTGTTCACTTGCTCAGCTACAGCACTTTCTGCAGCGTTAATTGCTGTTCTATTGGCTCTAAGGCCTGCACCGCACTCCGTGATTATGGGTTTGCATTGGAAATGTGGCCGCATCTATTCCAGCCCCCTAACAGCTTGCGGCTGCTGGAAGCGTTTACAGGCTTACGGCTCCGGCCCTTTGGTTGAGGCCTTGGTCAATTTAATCCCTCTGTAACTCCAGCAGATTTCAAGCCTGCAGACATATGGGGCCTCATTCAATTGTTATTTGGCCAATTGAGGCTCTATATAAGCACATAGCATATTTTTTTACAGAAGTTTTTAGTTAGTGAAGATCTTGCTTTTGGATAGAAGTTTACTAACTAAAAACTTCTGTAAAAAAATATGCTATGTGCTTATATAGAGCCCTATTCAATTGGCCAAATCGCATTTAAATGAGGCCCGTGGGGGGTAGCATGACTGCTGGGGGCTTGGAATTTAATAGGGCCCTATGTATTCTTATCAGTACTGGGCAGTCCTGTGTGAATTTGCTAGTAGGTAATGTAACCTTACTTCCCCACCAAAACCAAGGATTACTTCATATTTTTCACCTGTGAAATTGCTGCAGGTGCTCTACAAACTATTAATAAAGGAAGTTAATTGACTTCACTGGTTTTGACTCTTTCTTTGGGTAATATCTACTGAGATGCACTAGAAAATGGATTTGACCACAAAAATCTTTATCCAGAATATATAATTTAAAAACACTGTTTTCATCATTAATGACCCCTACTGCACTCCATTCCACCATCTCTCATTGACCTATGCACTACTAAAAGAAAGTGAATTTTTTTTACTGAGATAACATAATTCAAGCATAATATCAGTTAAACTATCTCAATTCCTTTCAGTAGAGCTCAGGACGATGAGAGAGGTGAGAAAGGGAATGGCAGTGGCCATAAATATGATAAACTGTGTTTTTAAATTACATTTTCAGGCTAAATATTGGCTTTACTGGTTTTTGCATATGTATTATTAATTTGAATTAACGGTGAACTAAAAAAATAGGTCCATTAAATCTTATTAAATATGAATATAGGAGGTTTATGACTGCTCTGCCTATGCTAATTATGCTCTATAAGCTCAGGCATCTCCTGGGAGCCCTCTAAAACTGGATGTCTTCAACAAGTACAAGGGGGATAATTCAACTCTACACACAATATAATAAAACATTGTTTATGAGTGTATATATATATATATATATATATATATATATATATATATTGTATATACTGTATATATAAATATGTATATATATATATATATATATATCTATATATATATATATATATATATTTATATATATATATATATATATATATATATATATATATATATATATATATATATATATATAAAAATATAATAGGGTAAAGCTTACAAGAGAAAGACATACTGCTCCATTGTGGCCTCTAGTGCTAGTGTCCAAATCTGGTAACACATGAATATGCTTAATTTTGTTATTTTGTGTGTGCGCTATTCATTTATTTTTTGGGGGGGATTTGTTAATTTGCCCTTGGGATGGGGGCCTAATAACCTCATATGCAATATACTTATGCAGCTAACTCTCTCCATGGGGATCCCTTTGGGCATCTAATAGGTAACCCCATACAATGATTGACAAAATAGTATACTATCCTAACATTAACCTATATCCCATAGGAGTCCCTATGGGCTCCCATGGTATCCTAACTCCTAACTCCTATGGACCCCCAGGGTCCCTATTGCTCCATGCAGGTCCATAAAAACTCCAATACACCCTGACACTAACTGCCCTAAACTATCTTCACTAAATTAAATACAGAAGAAATCAATTACCTAAAATTGCAGAAAAATAAATAAAATTAAAATAAAAAAAATCAATTAAAATTAAATGAATGCAATTAAATTACAGAAACTAAGAAAAATAATTAAACCTACAAATAAATAATATGGTTAATAAATACATAAGCCATCTAGATGACCCTCCAGCAATGATCATCAATGCACTGGTAGTCAATCTTCAGCTTTGGATAAGTAGGCACCTTCATATTAAGTGACAAAGTTGTTTCTCTTCTTGATTTATTCAAGATACACAAATCCTCTCTTTTGCTTGTGTAAAGGGCCTCCAAAAATGAATATTAGATAGGGTCTGCAGGCTTCTCATTGTCTAAAATACATGTAAATAGTGTTTCAGCCAATCAGAACTGAGTATTTGAAATGGCTTACTCTGATTGGTTATGCAGTAACCAATCAGGGAAGTCTACGACTCTGTTTCCGATTGATAAAAATATTAAGCAATTACAATGCAGGCGATGAAATCTCATATTTGGCTTAGTAGACTAAATGCAAGTGATAATACTATTAATAAAGCATCACATTCCAAAAGTGATAAGAAGGACAAAACATCTATAATATTGGAAGGCTAACAAGCCTGACACATTATTTGCCAGGAGATTAAACTACAAGCATACCCAATCCACAGTTAACCAGATTAGAATGTGCAATGGTTTAATCTCATTTAGCCCAAATGACGTTTCAAATTTTTTTACCAACAAATATACTCTTCCCAATCTCAATGCAGGGAGTCAGAACTGGATTATTTTCTGGGTGCTTATGGTCTCCCTTCAATAACGGAACAACATCTAGCTAGCTTAAATTCAGATATCGCCCAGGAGGAGGTAAAGGCCACTATGCAACGTTTCATATTAGAGAAATCCCCAGGGCTGGTTGGCTTTATAAACTTATATTATAAAAAAAATGAATACCTACTTACCCCACATCTTACATCATTATTTTATGCAATCTTGAATGGGGAACAAATGCCTCCTGAACTCAAACAGACTTGGTTGTCTTTCCTAAAGAGGTTAGGGACAATCTTGAAGTTAAAAACTTTCGCCCTATTTTATTAAAGAAAGGGGACATCAAGATTTTAGCTAAGATCATGGCTGTGGATCTCTAAAATTCTTCTGGATCTTGTGCATAAAGACAGGTTTTATACCACATAGGCAGCCCGGGGATAATACCAGAAGAATCTTTAATGCCCAAAACTTAGCATATAAATCAGAAATCCCAATGTGTCTTTTAGCTTTGGGCATTGAAAAAGTTTTGGGCACCGTGGAGTGGCCATACCTTTATAAAATGCTAAGCAAGCTTGGCTTCAGAGGACGCTTTATTAACCTGCTTAGGAAGTATTAAGATTCCCCAATAGCTAATCTAAAATTACCAGGGGAGCAGAAAGCCCAGATTTTGATTCAAAGGGGTATACGGCAGGGATGCCCACTCTCACCTCTGTAAAGTTATATAAATGTATTTATGACAGCAGTTACAAAATGTAGTTTCATACAGTTATGCAGTTACAAAATGGCGGCCACAAAGCAAGCATTTACATTTTCCTCCACACTATAAGATGGAAATGTCACAAAGATCAAACATACTGGAAAGCAGTAAAGGAAAGTTAAAAGATATGATGGCTTACAACTTAAAATGAGAGCAGTCATATTCCTGCTTAATGGGGCTCTAGAATGCATATGCAAAGATGAGCAAAAGCTAATTATGCAAGCTTTAATGACATCCAGAATAATCATTACAGCTCATTGGTTACAAATAAAATCACCTAGTATAGTTATCTCGTGAATACGTTAAGAATAAATTATGGCAAATTATTCAAATAGAGAAAATCTCCTATGCTATTATAAGCAAGAAGAACAATTTTATAACATCTAGAAAACATAGGCCCACTATAATAATAATAATGATAATAATGATGGCTTGCAACTTGAATATACCTAACTATTATTATATTATAAAAATGTGTTGTCGTTTTAACTTTATATATAAACATGGGTCTTTATATGGGTTTGCTTTAAATTATGTATAGATTGTAATATTGTATTTTGATGAGAATATCACTTTCATTGTATACTATACTGTAAGGCAACATCCACATATTTTATGTTATAGTTTTTCTTTTGTTTCATTTATTTATTTTGTTAATTTTGCTTATATTAAAAAAAATCAATAAAAAAATCAAAACATAAATAAAAATATAATCTAACACAGCATGTAAATGATCTTTATATAAAAAATGCTGAAAAGTATGTATAAATGTACACAGCCCTAAACTGGCAAAGAGGTTAATAAATATAATTCTACATTTTGTATTTCTAGCATTCTTTTTTCACTTATTCTTAAAGAATTAAAAAAATGTACGAAGAACATAGAAACAACAGAAAACAAAGAAAAACAGAAAATATAATTTATTTTAAATAACTGAAATGAACAATTACTTAATTTCTAAAATAAAATAAAATTAAATTAACAGAAATGTATAATAAAAATGATAAATCAATAACATAATATACAGATCATGCATTACAGAATAATGTTATAAATGTTATTGATATTTGTATTGAATATTGAATGTTTCCATTTTTCCATTATTCATAGTTACATAAATAGTTAAATTATTTTCCATAGAGTCATTTAGTTTAAATTGTACTAACTCTGTACTTCCTGTTTAATTTATTCAAGGGGTGGTTAATAGGGGCAGCTGGGTAATTATTGGGTTAAACATTTCAATACTGGGTGGCTGCTAGATACAGGGGAGGAGTAAGACACCTATTGAGTTTCTGAAACAACTGTTGTAGGTTCTCATCAATAAACTTCCTTCCTGTGCATCTCTTAAAGTCTGGACCTTAACTTAATTTTTATAAAGCAATTGGAGCTTAATGAATGTTGTAAAACATGATTGAATATCCCTGATTTATCCTATCTATAACCTGGTTTAAACATGGGCAAAACTGGTGTTAACGTTTTAAATCTTTAACACATCTGAATAGAGCTATCATGCGTGAGTTGACCAGTGGTGAACTTCCCCTTAAATGAACTATAGACAACCAAGTTATTTGTTCTTTGGTTGTTAGAACTAACATGAGGTTGGCCTGCAATAAAGTGTTGTTTTAAGCACCCATGGTCAAACCAATCTAGTCAAAGTAGTCCAGGCCCAGAGTAAAGGTGGTCTTGATTTGAGGGCTTTGCAGGTGACAGAGAAGGGTGGCAGTAGTGAGAGACCTGTCACAGATACCCTACGGTTTATGGAAAAATAATGAAGCAGGTTCAACAGGAGAAGAGTCAGAGATCAACCAGAAAAATATCCCCGGCTCCGGGTACTAGTGTTGGAGCACAGTGTAGCAGTTGATTAAAACTAAAGCTGCCAAGGGGTTCCTTCATCACGCTGACCATCCGGACCTCGTAAGCCCTACGTTAGTGTTAGATAAAAAGATTGATGTTGTGATAGCTGGAGGGTTTCTGCTGCCAAGGTTCACACTGGGGATTGGGTAACAGCATCTGGGGGGTAGATCAGGTGCTGAGAGGTATATTTGAGTGTCATCTGCATAGAGATAATACTGAAATTTAAAGATTTTATTAGGGTACCAAGTGAGGATGTATAGATGGAGAATAGGAGGGGGCCTAGGACTGAACCTTGAGGTATGTCAACAGACAGGGGGTGAGGAGGAGAAGAGGAGCCAGAGAAGGAAACACTAAATGTTCAATCTTGTAGATATGATGTGAACCTTGAGAAAGCAGTATCTCTGATTCCAAGAGAGTGGAGAATTTGGATTAGTAGAGGGTGATGAACTGTATCAAAGGCAGCAGAGAGATCCAGTAAAAGTGACCCTTTTACTTGGCAGTGAGCGTCATTAGTGACTTTTGTGAGATCTGTCTCAGTGGAGTGTTAAGTCCGGAAGCCAGATTGGAAGGTGTCAAGAAGGGAGTTGGAGGAGATAAATTGGGTAAGGCAATTGTGCTTTTTGGAAGCCAGGGGGACTAGAGGGATAGGGCGGTAGTTAGTGGCAGAATCAGTGTCAGATGAGGGTTTTCTAAGAATGGGTGTGATTATGGCATGTTTTAAAGAAGATGGAAATGTGCCAGTGTTTAGGCAAAGGTTGAAGAAATGTGTGAGAGCACGGATAAGTGTGGTAGAGATGGGAGGATTAGCTGTGATGGAATAGGATCAAGAGGACAGGTAGTATGGTGAGAGCTCTCCTATATAAAAGATAAACTTTCCATTTAATTTGTTTCAAGGATTAAAGGATCACAAATGAGTCTGATTAACTGCAATTTTCTGAATATAATTAGAAAAACTATAATTTATTCTGTATAAAATAATTCCAAATCAATTTGTTCATTGAATTACCAGTTATCATTCAGGACACCATGCACACAATTATAAATGCTATTTCTTATTTAAACTACTGAGTATGTTTTTGAATGATCTTTCTCCACCCAAAGGTAGAATTGTGGATAATTACATTGTAATCTGACCATTTCATTAATTAATAGATAGCTGAATAATTTGTTGATCTTTTTAAATGTAGGTTTTGCATATTGATACTTTGATTTTTACATATTAAATATTGTATTCTAATTACGAAATGCATCTGTAGGTCATGTTTTTGATTGGATCCTTATTTGTTATTCAATCTTAAATACATAATAACGGGTAGATTCTGTTTTTGCAAGATGGTTCAATGTGTAACTACAGTGACTTGCAAAAGTATTCACTCCCCTTGACTTTTTACCTATTTTGTTACATTACAGCTTTAAGTTCAATGTTTTGTTAATCTGAATTTTATGTTATGGATCAGAACACAATAGTCTAAGTTGGTGAAGTGAAATGAGAAAAATATATACATAAAACTATTTTTTAGAAATAGAAAACAGAAAATTGGCATGTGCAGCAGGACAATGACCTCGAACACACTGCGGAAGCAACACTATAGTGGTTTAAGGGGAAACATGTGAATGTGTTGGAATGGCCTAGTCAAAGCCCAGGCCTCAATCCAATAGAAAATCTGTGGAGAGACTTAAAGATTGCTTTTTACGTGCAAACCATCCAACTTGAAGGAGCTGGAGCAGTTTTGCAAGGAGGAATGGTCAAAAATCCCAGTGGTAAGATGTGACAAGCTCATAGAGACTTATCCAAAGCAACTTGGAGCTGTGATTGCCGCAAAAGGTGTCTCTAAAAAGTGACTTTAGGGGGGTGAATAGTTATGCACATTGACTTTTTTCTGTTATTTTGTCCTATTTGTTGTTCGCTTCACAATAAAAAAAAAAAAAACATCTTCCAAGTTGTGGGCATGTTCTGTAAATCAAATGATGCAAATCCTCCAACAATCCATGTTAATTCCAGGTTGTGAGGCAACAAAACAAGAAAAATGCCAGGGGGTGAATACTTTTGCAAGGCACTGTAAATCAAGCCAATTTAAAGTTAAAGGACCATGAAAGTTAAATGTGAACTGTGAACATCTTGTTTTCCAATATATCCATGTAAACTCTTATGTGATAATAAAGGAAATGTCATAAGTATATTACACTATTTTGAAAAAATTTACTTGATAGTGTGCAAAAAGTGTTTATACAGTTTGAAATAAGTAAATGTGATAATAAGTGGAAGGAACTATGGATTTGGATAAGATTCACTTCTGTTGAAAACAGCTTCTCTAAATGAAACACAGAACTCAATGGAAGAGTAAGCCGCCATAGTATAATCCTGCACCTCAAGCTTCCCCCTGCCACAATTAGAGTAATCTAAATGTAAGATTTTATTTAAATTGCTTTTTATGTCTCTGTCCTTCCTGACTACTAATGTTGCTATTTTGTTACCAACTCCACAGGCATGTGATGATTTTACCAAACTACAGTGGTCTTTTATATAGATAATTTAGATTTTGTTGTTCTACACCAACCTGTATTCACGATGCCCCATTTCCTATTAACTTCTCATCACATCAATGGGCATTGGAACAATTTATGACCAATTTAAGGGCTTGTTATATGTAAAGTTCTAGTTGTGATCACATCACAGTATTCAGTAAAACATATCTCTGCTCTTAACCCACTGCTTGCACCTATCAAACATTTTGTCACATCAGATGGTTAAAAGATAGTCACAGGTTTATATGTGAGCAAAGGCACCAAATAGAGGCAAAACAAAAATCCTTGTCAGTATGTAAGTGGCATAGTAAGAATAACCAGTAACAGTCAAGGTGTCAGGAGTCCAAAGATCAGAAAGAACATGCTGGGTCAAGTGCAAATCCGAAACAGTGCATTGTTGCATCAAAGAATGCCAATATAACTGTGTCTGATAAATACACCAAAATAACAAGTGGCAGAGCAGAAATGGAGGATATGTGATAGATGCTTTGCTATGAAAAAAAACAAGATATGGTACATGCCCACATATGCATAATATTGTTTTCCACACATGCAAAGCAAATTGCAGAATAAAAGCATGTGCATACATACATACCTCTAGATCAGGGTTTAGTTGAGAGACAGCTGCTTTACGGGTTCACCCATAGACAAAATATATATCAATGCTACAAAGTAATGGTTAAGGACACTGACTCATCGCAATCTGAAGCCAAGTGTTTATTCCCATACAAATAAGTTATGAAAATGTTCAATTATATTTATATACACTGTGCGATTCCTGTTTTATCAAATTATTTAATTTGACTACATACTCAGTACTGCTATGGAAATGAGACAAAAAGACAGCTTTTTCAAATTGTGGAAAACACTTGTTAAATACATTACCCTTATTGGTTGCTTTTAATCACTGCCAAAACCTTGTTTGTTAATGGATTGTTTTGAATGTAATGCTGAAGTAAAACAGTGCCAGTTAGTTATTAGGGCTTATTATAGTGAGGCCTTAGGTATTAATTCATCTTTTTTTCCACAATCTAGTTAGCAAGTGAAAGCTGCATGAAAATTCAGGGGAGTTTTCAACCCCCTTGTTAGAATGCAGATTACTGATTATTGTAACCATGACTGCTCTCCAGTGTCTCCTGCTACTGTTCTTGTTTTAGACTAATCAACTAAGAGCTAATAGGTAGATTTTCTCCCCAGTGACACAGATTAATCTTGCTAAAAGTTAGAAATGTTAACTGTGAGAGTCTTGCTTTCCAGTATTGAGTGCACTTGAAAAAAATGTGGAATTCTAACATATAGATATAAACACTTATGTCATAGTAATTCTGTGTCTTTTTTTATTTCCTACATGCCAAAGTACCTATTGACACACAATCATGATTTGCTCTTGGCAATAATTTTACTAGACCGAGGACAGATTTGCTTAGTATGATGTACTGCAAATGGTGATAGTGATTCTGATAGATTTCTACACTGCTTGTCACCATGGTGTATAAAACTTTAAAAATGATAATAGACTGTTTCCCCACAGCATATTCCATGTGTCTAAAGGATATTTGAGACTTAAAATATTCACACTAATGAGCACAAGGTGTTTATACAAGCTCAAATAGGGCTCTTTCATACTGGCCTTGCTAAAACCCACTCTAAACATCCAAAGATACATTGGGTTTTTTTTACGAGCAAAACCCCATTTAAACTTAGTGTAAACTATATAGAAAAGCACTGTCACCAATTTGCTTTGGGTACCAGTGGTATTTAAATATAGAGGAACACTTTGTCCCCACCTAGGAAACCCCATCCTCACTTTGGAAGCAGTAAAAGATAACAAATAAATTACTGTGTCAAATGAAAATACAACAGAGAAGGGGTTAACATTTAGAGAACTAAAACAAACGAACAGAAAAAAGAATCAGAAAATATGAGAGGAGAAGTTCAAGAACCCTTTGACAGTGGCCATGGGGTGTGTATTTAATAAAAATTGTATATTAGGTAGGAGAAGTAATGCTACATAATGCTAAATGGGGTTACAAATAAAAAAACATGTAGGGTTATGAGACTCCCTTGACTAACCCACATTAAATAGGCATCTGGAACCCAAACTTGCTTTACAGCTCTTCCCCCCCACCCACTGTATGGAGGGGAACAAAACACGTATTATAATTGTCTAACTACGAGACGTCGTCACGCTTTTTGCATGGTGCGTACGACTTAGCGATGAGCACCGCGTAGCGAGGCGAGACGTTAAACTTGGAGCACTTAGCGGGACTTAGAAAAGAAAATACATGACGCAGGACTTCGGAAAAAAAAGATACAAGATGCAAAAAATTACGAGATTAGCAGCCCAACCAGAAACCTGAAAAACACACTAAATACACCCCAAAAAAATCCCAAAACATCACAGACAGCATGCGGCAACAGCCAGGACATCTGTGAGTGAGGTGGAACGCAAATTTAACTCGATTTAGAGGACCCCGGATGGCGCAAAACACTGCAAACCATGTAGCACTTTGCACATCACACTATGACCTACAACATACACTATTAGAAAAGCAGGAAAATGCTCACGAGACTCGTACCACATTAATAACATTACGACTATACAATGCCGCTTTACACAATAAACTAAGGGCTTTGCTTCGCGCACGCAGTCGATTTAGAATGCACACTTCAAACATTCATTACACTTTATAAGCAGGGCACTAACACTCAAAATGTATATTCTATGCAGACACAAAATACAAACAGATTGTTAGCTCTTCAGCCTATTGCTCACTGCATATATCAATTATAAATAATTAAAGTATATTAATTTATTGCATAAATATTTAATTATTACTTAATTAATTAATTGAATAAATCATTAATTATTACTTAACTACATATACACAGAAATATATTCTGTATCTCTCACAGAGGACCAAAAGTACACGACATGAGAGGCCGAAGGCGCTCAGCGCAAGCCTCGCTATGAGCGCCCAAGGTCCTCACAGTACAAAACGGTTTCAATTATGTCTCAAACAGCATTCCCATGGATTCAAATTTTATTGACCGTCATTTTTTTTATATTATTATTATAATATTATATAATACATAGTTGTTATTCTTTTTATATAAATGATCTCTACCTAACACGCCCACTATTGCACCTCCTAGCCAACTAGAATAGTGTGAACAAGTGTGGACAAACCCCTAGACCTCCCAATCTAGTTACAGTGGGGAAAATAAGTATTTGATCCCCTGCTGATTTTGAACGCTTGTCCACTGACTAAGAAATGATAAGTCTATAATTTTAATGGTAGGTGTATTTTAACAGTGAGAGGCAGAATAACAACCCTGCCCCCCCCCCCCCCATTCCCCAAGAAAAAAACATGTAAAAAAAGTTATAAATTGATTTGCAGATCTTTTATACAGGTAACGAGCTGAGATTAGGAGCACTCTCTTAAAGAGAGTACTCCTAATCTCATCTTGTTACCTGTATAAAAGACACTTCTCCACAGAAGCAATCAATCAATCAGATTTCAAACTCTCCACCATGGCCAAGACCAAAGAGCTGTCCAAGGATGTCAGGGACAAGATTGTAGACCTACACAAGGCTGGAATTGGCTACAAGACCAAGCAGCTTGGCGAGAAGGTGACAACAGTTGGTGCAATTATTTTCAAATGGAAGAAACACAAAATAACTGTCAGTCTCCCTCGGTCTGATGCTACATGCAAGATCTCGCCTCGTGGAGTTTCAATGATCATGAGAGCAGTGAGAAATTAGTCCAGAACTGCACGGGAGGATCTTGTTAATGATTTCAAGGCAGCTGGGACCATAGTCACCAAGAAAACAATTGGTAACACACTACGCTGTGAAGGACTAAAATCCTGCAGTACCCGCAAGGTCCTCCTGCTCAAAAAGGCATATGTACAGGCCTGTCTGAAGTTTGCCAATGAACGTCTGAATGATTCAGAGGAGAAATGGGTGAAAGTGCTGTGAAAACTCGCCGTGTTTGTAGGAGGAGGAATGCTGCCTATAACCCCAAGAACACCATCCCTACCGTCAAACATGGAGGTGGATACATGCTTTGGGGGTGATTTCTGCTAAGAGGACAGGACAACTTCACTGCATCAAAGGGACGATAGACTGAGCCATGTACCATCAAATATTGGCTGAGAACCTCCTTCCCTGAGCCAGGGTATTTAAAACGAGTGGTGGATGGGTATTCCAGCATGACAATGACCCAAAACAAACAGCCAAGGCAACAAAGGAGTGGCTCAAGAAGAAGCACATTAAGGTCCTGGAGTGGCCTAGCCAGTCTCCAGACGTTAATCCCATAAAAAAATCTGTGGAGGAGCTGAAGGTTCAAATTGCCAAACATCAGCCTCAAAACCTTAATGACTTGGAGAGGATCTGCAAAGAGGAATGGGACAAAATCCCTCCGGAAATGTGTGCAAACCTGGTGGCCAACGACAAGAAACGTCTGACATATTGCCACCAAGTATTAAAATGAAGGGGTCAAATACTTATTTCCCTCATTGACCTGCAAATCAATTTATAACTTTTTTATAACATTTTTCTTTTTTTTGTTTTTGTTTTGTTATTCTGTCTCTCACTGTTAAAATACACCTACCATTAAAACTATAGACTGATCAATTCTTTGTCACGGGACAAACGTTCAAAATCAGCAGGGAATCAAATGCCCTTTCCCCCCACTGTATACCTACCCTACAGTAGGCTTTGGCATATATTAAAGAATTAGGGAATTTTGCCCACCCAAGCCTACTGGACTTGTATCTCTATTGAGGGCTTGGTGGCCACAAAAACAAACCCTGAAGTCACCATATGTGTTCTGAACCATCAGATAGGGGTGGAAAAAAGCATGCAGAAAATGTGATTTCCTATTTAAAACAACTGCTAAATAAATTGAGCTATGAGCTTTTCAATTTATAGGCTGTTTTTAACTGTTCACTGCATGAAAACCATACATTGGTTGATGACATTAATTAAATTCCATTTTGCAGGATTTATAAGAAAGTGTCACATTTCCAATATTAGCTCTGTGGAAAATATATTTTTGTTTTCACTCACCCTAAAGTGTTTGAGGAGGCTTAGCTTAATAAATTAAGTGTCCATTAAATAGTAGTTGTGGGTTAGAATAACTGTACTGACTTTTAAAAAATGTTTACTTTGGTTGCAAGATAAAGTAGAAAACATATATATAAACTGTACAGGAATGAGACAAAGATGTGTGCTGTAATAGTTTCAATAAGAAAAGGGGAAAAGGAAGGATTTACCTCCCAATCTATAGTTCTAAAACAGATGCAGTTTTGTGATGAGAGCTGCAAGTAGCTTAGCAGATAACGTGAAGCCTGTGAAGAGGCTGTGATGCTAGTTTGTGATGCTTGTTTGTGATGCATCACAGCCTCTTCAAAATCTAAGTACATCCTCCCCATGGTGACACTCTACTTGAATTATTCCCTAAAACTTATGTAAAACATCATGAATTTTACTTTAATATTTTTGGAGTCAGAAAGAAGGCAATTAATAATTATTACGTCAGATACAATTTATTTTATACCACAACACATTTTGCAATCAGGTTAATCTGGATAACAATCAACATATCTCAGTTTTAGAACAAACACATTTATAAAAATAGAACATTTACACTGGTCAATAAAACAGAATACCCCAAGACATGTTCTTCAATTAACTTAAAGGGTAAGTTCCACCTAATTTTAAGTATGTTTTATATTAAAAAGCAAACCTAAAGAAGACTAAGCAGCTATGTAAAAGTCCTGGAACACGTTTCCTTATATATTTGGGTCAAATTTTAAGCCTAATTGTTGTCACCGGGACTGAGTTCTGTAAATTGATTGGGTCAAAAATTCACGAGTCGGTTCAAAAGCTTAACAGACTGCAGCAGATTTGACAATTGCATTCAGGTGCAGTGTTTCACAGCTGCTCACGTCACCTAATATATAGAGATCTTGTAAACTTTTACACATATATTGGAACTTCTATAAGTGAACTCCTTCATATAAAAGCAAATTGTGTTTTGTAAAACACTCTCTGTAAATGATTACCTCTAATGGACACTATAGTATAAAAACAAGTTATGACCATTTAAAAGTAAATGAAGCATCCAGCATAACTAATTCCCTATTAGCCCACTTATAAAGTGTTATAAAGAATTATTAGTATTGTTTATGCTCTCTAGATATAATTCAACACTTCATATATTTGGTTAAAAGTTTTTTAATTATGCTATTCTGAATTTATACCGTCACATACTTACTACTATAGTGTCCCATTAAAACTGTTGGTAACACTTTATTTTGATGTCACTATATAATGATGTAACTTTACATTCTATATCATGTATCAGTTTACACATACTTTACATTTCTCATCAAATATAAAAACTGTAACTTTTCTGTTTCACAAAAAATGTCTGGAGAAAATACACACTGAGTATTGTATGTGATGTACAATGGGCATATTGTATATTTTTTCAACTTAGGTCGACTTAATACATTCAAAGATATTTTCTTCTTCCATCTGACAAATCTATGTACAAAATGCTGAGTAGCAGTTACATTTTTGACATTGTTTTTTTTATCAGAACTTTGGCAGCAAATTAAATGAAAAAATAATAAGTAGAAGTTATTAGAATATAAACCCGGTGAAAAGAGTTATACACTGTATATTATGTTACCTCTGTAATGGCACAAATGAGCCATACTTGGGAAATTCAACATACTGGGCACACTCCCATGTGGCACACTATTAATATCCATGTACTCATACATATGTATCTAAACCTATTCTTGTTGGGGTGAAGGGGCTTGTGTACTTCAATGGAGTTGTGAGCTATACCATGTAGGGTCACCCATGATGGGCTGGTCACAGCAGAGGTTCCACAAATTGCAGTTCACTGGAGAAGAACTGGCAACCCACTTCATTATCTTTGCCAAGATAACTTTATGGATAAGCACAACCAAGGACAAGATGTGCCTGGGGTGCTGCATCCATAGGTTCATGGAAAGTCAGACACGACTGAATGACTAAACAAAAACAAAACCCATTCAGACTGTGCATTTCCAATGCCTCAGTTACTATTCCTTCTTCCCTGTTGCAATTACCCTGCCTTCTGATTACCACAAACATCTATCTATCGATCTATCTATCTGTAAAAATATATGTGTGTGTCTATGCAGTATGTTACGAAGTGTCATGTATATCAACAGGCAGACTTGGGTCTGAATCAGGACCTCTAACCCATATATTCCTGTCCTCCACATCCTTATTATATTTTCTATATATATTCATACTAAAGCCTCAATATTTTTAAATAAATTGTCAGTTAATTGATAGTCTTTCTCTAGATGTCATTCTCTGAATAATCTTCCTTCCTTTGCCTTTTCAATGCCATTATATGGAAATATTTCTGAACTCTGGACCTTGAATTCAATTTTACTAATTGATTTGGACCCTGGTGAATTTTGATAAAATGAATAAACATTTCTGTATGCACTATTACATGGTACTGGATCAGCTTCTTCCTGCAGCCTCTTGAAAATATGCTACCCCTAATCCTGGACCTTGTTGACATAGGCAGAAATATACCAATGAGTTAAACAGTATAAACTCTATATGTGAGAAACATTTTCTTTTTAACTCATACATAGAAATCCATTCAAGTTAATCCTCAGGAATTCCCATTTTATTCACCGCGGTGTCCACAACCTCACATACTACTGAGGGATGTGGATTGCATGCTGAGTTCACTTACTACCACTCAGTGCTACCATGAAGTGATCATGAGACCATGCTGAGTAAACTACAAATGCCAGTGGAGCGTGTGTATCAGTTCCTATAAATACTCCATTACATTTTCACTTAAAGACTTGCATGGCTCAATCACAGAAAATTTGAAGGAAAATATAAATTAAAACTATGGTTAATTGTGTTCTATATGTTTTTTTTGAATAATTTAACTTGATTATGGACAAGATATTTTTAGACAGCAAAAAAAAAAAAGGGTAAAGTATAACTTTACATTCTACTATTCTACTAATTCTGTTGAAAGCGCTAAAGGTTTTAGCGGCTACATCCTCAATGTGCAGATAGAAGCTTTCTCTCTGCATGCAAAGTTTCTCCCCACCTCAGGAAGTTGATCAGCAGAAAAAATGTAGATTCCTGAGGCATTATTGCATATAGCAAGTAAAATCTAAAAAATATCATGAATTTTTTAATTCTAAAAACATTGCATTTATATTTTTAAGTGTATTTTACAGTGCTTATTTAAAATCACAAATGCACAAACATGTTTTTTTTTTTATTAGACATGTCTTAAAGTGTTACAGTAAATCCAGTGCGTTTAAAGATCACATTTGTAAACTATTAAGTTAAAAGTTTAAAGTTCTTTTTAAAGTAATATACATTTTTTGCAGATATTTAATTTTTTTGAGTTTGAAATTACAATGAATATTGTGACAAAGTCAAGCAATGAGTTTATGTGAGCCGGAGACTGAGCAGAGCTATATATCCAGCTTAGATTGCAAAGGGTGTAATTGAGCTGCAGCTCAGTGAAGCCACTGCACCTGATCTGAATTGAGAGGGTGGTTTTGTTTTTCTTGATTGCCAAACAGGAATCTACCCAGAGAGGAAAGAAAAGTGTATACATCTTCTAGAAGCAGTTTTGCTGCAAGGAATTTGCTACACCATCGTTTGGACAGCAAGTCTGGAAAAAGTAGTTTTGCTACATCAGTGTTTTGAGAGGAAATATAGAAATAGGAATTTTGCTTCAAGGGATTGCTGCACCTGCATTCAGGGCAGAGCTGACACAAACTACCTGGATACTGTTTGTGAAAAACTAGTACCCCTAAAAGAGACTTAACTTAACCCCAGGGAGAAGTTCATTGTATAGAAAGAATATAGCACTCCCTAAAATGGTGCGTTAAGGGTTCCTGGGGTGTGGTATTTGGAGAAAAGGGTGTGTCAGTGGCCCACGCATCTACTTGTAAGGAAATACACTTTTTGCGGTCAGAGAAAAATACCTAAAAAACAGATTATTGTTGAAAGATAAAAAAACTACTAAGTCTCCTAAGTTTATCACCCAGTCAATAAGTATAATACATCACATTCATGGTGAATGAGCTACATTGAATAACAATGGAATTGAAATGTTATCTTTTGATTCAGCTATTGTTTACAGGAAGACTTTACATGTTTGTGAAATATATAACATTAGCAATTTTGTAATTCAAGTTTACAAAGTTAAATAACATTTTTAAAGAATTTATATTGCTGAAGTAAACCATTTTCTTTATATTTTGGGGTTTTAGTTAAAAAGAGCAAAATATTACTTGGACTCTCTGTTGTATCTAAAACCTAAGAAACAGGTCACCAAAGGCCACACTACCACAATATATATATATATATATATATAAAAATGTCCTATAGCTCACTTTATATTTCTTTCAATCAAAATTAGTACACCCTAAGCAGAGATCATGATTTGAAGTTGGAAGGTGGAAGATTTTAATGGTAATGTGAATACTTCACAGTAGTCTATAGATGGAACAATCTTCCAGTGAAAGTGGCAGGGTCAAACACAGTTAAGGAATTTAAGTATGCATGGGGTATACATAAGGGTATCCTGAAGATTCATTAAGCCAAACTTTTAGGTATATAGAATGGGCTGGCTTGATTGGCCTTTTTAATTTTAATCTAGTATCAAATCTATATCTCTATGCTTCTGTTTTATTTAGAACTTAAGAGCAATTTAAACAAAAACAGACCTGAATGATTAAGTCTGTAGAAAGATTTAAAAATGGTCTGATAAAATAATAAATCTTTTTCTAATATCAATTAAGTTGATATTAGAATAAATATTTATGATTTTATCAGTCCATTTATTCAATGTGTATGTGTTACAATATTCACAGTAAAGAGCAACAATTCATATATTTAGTTGAAAGCAGCCTCTGAAGATACGTTTTCCTTACAAGTTATAAAATCATCATTGTGGTATATTTAGACACGCTAGGCAGCTGCCTAAGCGTGATCTATTTACAAGGGCACCAGTGTGGCTGCTCACACGAGGTAGCTTTGCAAACCCTTCTACTAGGAAATTTGTAGATTATTCATATGCATAGTTTTGCTTTTGTTTAGTACTTCACACATGTGATCATTGATATCACTCAATAGAAGTGATTAAAGAAAAGGAATGAAAGAAGTGGTAGTGGTGGGGACTAAGTTGTAAATCTGGACTGAATAATTCATAGCAGTTTCTCATTTACAACTTCTAAGATAAATAAACTATTTTATCTTTTGATTCATCTATTGTTTTACAGGAAAGCTTTACATGTTTGTGAAATACATAACATTAGCAATTTTGTAATCCAAGATTACAAAGTTAAATAACATTTTTAAAGAAAACTTTAATTTTAGTAAACACTGCTATGTATGTATAGAATTGTCATGATAGTAATACATCCTGACTATTTCATGAAGCGAGCACACAAGCAAGCAAATGAGGAACAGGGGCAGTGGAAGGTGTCAAATAATAAAGAAAGCCAATATCAGTTAACAATAAGAGAATAAAACCCTTCTCTTCTAGTTCCCCTTCCCTTCACTGTTGACCCCCCCCCCCCCTCCCCTTCCCCAGTAGACCACATTACTCAGGTTTCAAGCCAGATATAAGTGCTGAAAACAGAAACACGAAGAGCCTGCTAAAACTATTTTTTGTTATGGTTTTATGCTCATTGGTTTCTCATGCTGTTAGTTACCGACTTTGCAAATGTGATATTTGTATTACATGTCCTTTATTGATTAAAGTATTATATTGAATTTTACTTTTTTTGCTTTAAATAATTTTGGTTATATTTGAAACCTTGTTGTTTTAATGTTGTTAGTATATTTTTAAAAACTGGTTTTGATTAAATTGCCAGACTGGCATTTCATTTATTTATGTGTGTTGTCAACAAGTCTGATTATTTACATATGCCAAGCTAAAGATGTAAAAAATCTGATTGGCTGGCAGCCTACCAAAGAAATTAAGTAAATTAAGGAGCCTCAGATAATCCCAGTCTGCTGGCTTAATCAGAGTAAATAATTAAAAATGTACTATCAATATAAACAAATAGAAACAAGGATATCTTTAACTTTGCCAAATATAGTGAATTTTGAAGCAATAATTTAAAAGTAACAATGTTATACACATAGTTTCTGGATATAAAAGGGGAGTTTGGGGGTTTGTGCCACATGGGTACATGGATATCAAATAATACTTTTAAGTATGTTTGCAGAACAATTGTATGCCAACATTAGCATACATGGAACTTTGGAATCTTATCAGTACAACATAGAACAAGGGTTGTAAATGAAGTTTACATACAATCAGGCATTGGCTGTAATGTCTCTGACCAAAGAACTTACAAGTCTAGTTATTGTTAGGGAACACTTACATACACATGTAGGTGGTAGAAAGGAAAATCATTATAAGTGCATAAGTGTAAGCTAAAGGACAATTGAAACCCATCTTTGAAGAATTGACTTTGGATAAGGTTATTTAAGATGGTTAGTGTCAACCTTGTTGGATATACTATAACAGTACATTCCAAATATGTGGGGCAAACAGCGAAAAAAAGCTCTAAAGGATGAATTGAACAGGTGCATAGGAAAATATGAGATCTGAGATACAAAGGAGGAGCAGAGTAGTGACTGGGTTTGAACGGGAGTTAGAAATAATACCTAATTTAACCAGATGTCATTTAGGGATTTCAGGACGAGACAGAAGGGAAAACCTTTTTGACATGATAAAGATGAATCCAACCACCAGCAGTGGGTAGGATGCAATTTTGAGCACAATGGAAAGGTAAGGGTCTGAAATGATCCTCTAGTAATTGCAAGAACATACTTTGAAAATGTTCTTAAGGAAAAACACATTGGGCTTTACAACTGATTCAATATAAGAGAAGAATATTAGCAATGAGTAAAGTAAGACATTCAATAACGTGCTTTTTGTACTGAGTGGATGATTATGTCAATTACCTTGATAATGGCTCTAAATAGGGTCAGAATTGAAGAGAAATGTGGTGAGTGATGTCCAATGTGGTAGTTATAGTAATTGGCAATGTACTAAGCTTCATTTTATAAATCGCATAATTTGTTTCCCTAATTTGTCACATACCCCCAATTAGCCAACTTTCTGGATAAACTTAACTTTCTTTTAACACAATATTAATGGCCATAATGTTCTTACTTAATCTTTTGTCATTTTTAATCTGCACCTTATAATAAGATAATTATTGTAGGCATATTAGCTAAATTATACATATTTGTACTTTTTGAACTTTACATTACTTTATATTAAATTGAAAGTATTAAATTACTTTACTTAATACTTTAGATTACATTTATATTGATTGAGAAGCACCTTATAATTAGATATATATCTAGACCTTACATAATTCTTATACACATATCAATTATTGCTATATATATATATATATATATATATATATATATATATATATATATATATATATACACATATTTAATCAATACATATACACATATAATCAACACATATTTAACATACCATTTTTAGTGGTTGACACTTGGTTAATTATTTTTTGTACTATGTATATATTCATGATTGTGACTTAATTGATTGTATGTTATTAGTCCCATATAGCTGTGTTTTCTGTCCATTTTTGCTCTATGGTCGATAATTGGAAAGATTAGAGATATCTCACTGGAATATTTTGGTAGATCTTAAAAGTCTATAACAACAATGTGCTGACATTCCTTTGTGTTTTATTTTTTTAATTCAACATTTTATTTTTATTTTTATGTATTATGGAATAAAAGTTGTCTTAAACTATGTTATCTTATGCCTTATTCCTGAGATTGTGTCATATATTTACACTATAGACTATATCTATTTGGTGGTAGGAGCTGGTTATTTGAAATAGATTATTTTCTTTTTATTTTGGTGTCTGATAGAGCAGTATGTTATTTAATTCGCTACAACTGATGACCCATACAGTTCTATTACTATTCATTTCAGAGGTTAACACTTGAATGACTCTTTCAGATGCAATGAAGAAAAAATGTGCCTATCATGTAACTGTCATTTTCGATTTATTGCTTCAGAGATTAACATTTCAATGGCTAATTAACTAAAGTGTCTTAATCTGTCTAGTGAAGCAGCACAAAATGCAAGAATAATGTTTGAATGTCATGAACACACCCATACATTTTTTTGTGGAATTATTCTTAGGTGTTCAATATTTAAATATTTAGCGCATATAGAGGGAAAAATGTATTTGATCCCCTGCTGAGTTTTAACGTTTGTCCACTGGCAAAGAAATGATCAGTCTATAATTTTAATGGTAGGTGTATTTTAACAGTAAGAGACAGAATAACCCCCAAAAAATCAAGAAAAACTAAAAAGTTATAAATTGATTTGCAGGTCAATGAGTGAAATAAGTATTTGACCCCTTCGACTTAGTACTTTGTGGCAAAACCCTTGTAGGCAATCCCAGAATTCCGCATTTTTTTGTAGTTGGCCACCAGGTTTGCACACATCTCAGGAGCGATTTTGTCCCACACCTCTTTGCAGATCCTCTCCAAGTCATTAGGGTTTCAAGGCTGATGTTTGGCAACTCGAACCTTCAGCTCCCTCCACAGATTTTCTATGTGATTAAGGTCTGGAGACTGGCTAGGCCACTCCAGGACCTTAATGTGCTTCTTCATGAGCCCCACCTTTTTGTTGTCTTGGCTGTTCGTTTTGGGTCATTGTCATGCTGGAATACCCATCCACGATCCATTTTCAATGCCCTGGCTGAGGGAAGGAGGTTCTCACCCAAGATTTGACGGTACATGGCCCTGTCCATCGTCCCTTTGATGCGGTGCAGTTGTCCTGTCCCCTTAGCAGAAAAAGCATAATGTTTCCACCTCCATGTTTGACGGTGGGGACGGTGTTCTTGGGGTCATAGGCAGCATTCCTCCTCCTCCAAACACGGTGAGTTGAGTAGATGCCAAAGAGCTCGATTTTGGTCTCATCTGGCCACAACACTTTTACCCAGTTCTCCTCTGAATCATTCAGATGTTCATTGGCAATCTTCAGACGGGCCTGTACATGTGCTTTCATGAGCAGGGGGACCTTGCGGGCGCTGCAGGATTTCAGTCCTTCATGGCGTAGTGTGTTACCAATTGTTTTCTTGGTGACTATGGTCCCAGCTGCCTTGAGATCATTAACAAGATCCTCCCGTGTAGTTCTGGGCTGATTCCTCACCACTCTCATGATCATTGAAACTCCACAAGGTGAGATCTTGCATGGAGCACCAGACCGAGGGAGACTGACAGTTATTTTTTGTTTCTTCCATTTGCTAATAATCGCACCACCTGTTGTCACCTTCTCACCAAGCTGCTTGGCGCTGGTCTTGTAGCCAATTTCAGGGGAGAGTGCTCCTAATCTAAGCTCGTTACCTGTATAAAAGACACCTGGGAGCCAGAAAGCTTGCTGACTGATAGGGGGTCAAATACTTATTTCACTCATTGACCTGCAAATCCATTTATATATATATTTTTTACATGCATTTTTCTGGATTTTTCTTTTATTTTTATTCTGTCTCTCACTGTTAAAATACATCTACCATTAAAATTATAGAGTGATCATTTCTTTGTCAGTGGACAAATGTTCAAAATCAGCAGGGGATCAAATACTTTTTCCCTCACTGTATATATATATATATATATATATACATATACTGTATATATATATACTGCAGTACATTATCAAAACGAGACACTCTTAGCTGTATTAGTGAAGAGCTTTAATGTTAGTTTTTAACTAATAAAATGTTGATAAACATAAATCAGAGTTCTGATTAAAATAGACTTCATTGGAAGCTTCTGGATGGAGGTATTTTTAGGTTTTACACTGCCCTAGGTTCATTTATGTTAGTTCCTCATTCCTTCCCTAGCTTCTATTCTGTCTTTACCCTTGCTATATCCCCATCCTAAAATGACTACACAACAAACATAAAAGCCTATGTGTGTTTTTGTGTATATATTTTAAGAAAGAATCAAGTATACTTACAAATTGTATAGGAGACATTTCTGTGAGTATGTACACACTATTCTGTGGCAACTTTAGGCAAACTACAGACCCATAAAACATGTACTGTCCCAGGCCTGAGCTTGGTTGTCCTAGACAGAAAAACAAGACTGCTTTCAAATGAAAGCCACAGCTTGTGAGGAAGATACCAGAGGGCCAACAGCTATGAATAGGATATTGTCTTTTTTCAGAAGGCTTGCCTCAAGAGGTTAGAGATGTACAGTACATTGATCTTAATACAGTATGTTACACATGACTAACTACTTCAAAGCTGCTGCAAAAGTCCTCCTGGAATTGTTGAATAAAGATTTCAAACATTGAGAATTACTAGCCAAATAAAACTGTAACAATACATGGAAATTAGAATATAGTTTTACATTTAAGACTTCTGTGGTGAAAATCAGTGGTACAGCAGTGGCAAAGCACCGGGGCTCACAACAGGATAGGGGCCCTGTGCTTCCGGGAGTATAGTGAGCCTATTCATTTATTAGAAGATAGGTTTGGATAAATATTTTTGAGAAATATGGTCTGGTTACCTTAGAGGTGATCTAACTGTCAACATATACATTTTTCTTTATTATTGACCCCCTACATCTACCTACCGTGTATAGAAACATTGAAAAGGCGGTGCACAGATTATTTTACACTGTGACCATGCATTCCCTAGCCCTACCATTGGTAAAAATGTCTCTTTAAAGGAACACAATTATATAGAAATGAAGAAGGCTGTTTTAATATAGGTTTATTAGAGAAGCATTGTTAACATATTATATAAAAATATAATTTTATCAAAAGTTTGAAATTAAATGGGATTTAAAAGGGCAAAGCAGCTGTTTCATATATGGAATAACTTAAAACTATTAAAAGACCTATTTAAATCCTACAAAAAAATATATATATTCTGGCAACTGCATGAGAGTTTTCAGCACAATTTAAGGAGCAACGTAAATCCCTGTCCCTCCAACTCTACTGTTTTGTGGGGACCACAGATCAGGGCTGTTTGACTGCATTCCTGATGTTGCTACAGCCGCCACTCAGTACTGCTGCGAGGATACAGTGCTATCAGCTCTGTAGTCTGCACAGTGGTGCTGAATAATTAAAACACCTTCCCTCCCCATACATGTACATAAACCCCTTCCCATGAAAGGGAAGGGGTTAAGATATGTGTTTGTTGCATAGTGTTTAAAACACCAGAGCCGATAACTCTTCCAACCACATAAAACCCCTGGGATTTCCTCCTGCTATTTCTATAATTAACATAGATTCCCCGATTAGTCCAGGGTAGAAGAATGAAAACCAGGAGCCTCATTCAATTCGGAGGCCACAAGTTCCGGGATATAGGCCTTATGTCTGCAGGCCTGCTGTGGGCCCGCATCGCGCTCGAGTTACGGTGCTATTCAATTGAACAAGCAAGCAAGTTACGGGCCGATAGCCGAAACCGCAAATCACTCGTACATAGCATTTTAGGGCAGGAACATGATCAATTAAGCAAGGCCGTAACTCCCGATTTAGAAACAGTCAATTGAAAATGAGACCTCCATCAATACGTCAGTCTAAGATGGAGGTTACATGTTAATCAATTAGGTTACGGGGTCCGATATGTGATCAGACTCGCAAACCCGCATAATACTAAATAATAAAAATGAATGCTTATACTGTTCTAGTCCATGTGGGTGGCCCGATATGTATTAGCTCATTAATTCCCGAGAACGATCGACCCCCGAAACAAAACATAAAATAAAAATATTTCTTATTGCCGATTTGCGAGCTTGGGACTGTTGTGAAATGTATTTCATCGCTTTCCCCATCATTTACATGATTTTTTATTTGCTTTTACAGTGCTACGGATATGTCTTTAACCCTTTGTAGGTCATCTGTAGTACTCGTAGGATAATCTTCTACATTTGCCGTTTTCGGGTGTGAAAACATTTGCGGGCTTGGGAAATCGGAGAAATTGAATAGCGATTTGCGATTTTTGCGATCGTAACTCTTGCAGCCATGAAAGATCAAAGGCTTGGATGGGCTGTAACTTGCGATGTTAACCATTGCAAGGAATCGGAGGCCGGAGCCCGTAACCCGGTGAGAGCCCGCAAAAAGGCGCCAATTGAATAGCAAAATAACGTACGGGCTTCCGAGAGCTCAATTGAATGAGGCCCCAGGCCTTCGCTGATCATCACTGGAGGATCATTAAGATAGGAAAGCATTGTTAAAATTTTTATTTTACAGATTTTATTTTTTATTTTCATATATCTTTTAGTTTCTTTTAATTTTCTTTTTTCTTTTATTGTGATTTCCTTTTTTTTTATTTTACTGTCATTTTTTTTATTTTAGTGTAATTCATTTTTCTTTTTAGCAATGTAGTGCTTTTTTATTTTGTAATTTTGTTTATTTTTTTATTTTTTTACTAGCGACTTGCCTGTCAAAAATGATGGCATGATATAGTGTTATACATTGTGTTTTCTGTCTGTTGTTTGTCTCTTTCCCCCTCCCCTGTGTCACTTTGCTACCCTCTCCCTCCCCTGCGTCTCTCCCCCTCCCGTGTCTCTTTGCCCCACTCTCCCTCCCCTGTCTCTTATTTCCCCCCTCTCTCACCCCTTTCTCTCTTTGCCCACACTCCCACCCATGTCTCTTTTCCCCCCTTTCCCCCATTTCTCACCTGTGTCTCTTTCTTCCTCTCCTTTCCCGTGTCTCTTTCTGCCTCTCCCTCCCCTGTGTCTCTTCCCTCCCTCTCCCTCCCATGTGTCTCTTCACCCCTCCCCTGTGTCTCTTTCCCCCTCTCCCTCCCATGTCTCTTCCCCCCTCTCCCTACCCTGTGTATTTTTGTCCCCCTCTCCCTCCCCCATGTCTCTTTCCCCCCTCTCCCTTCCCTGTGTCTCTTTGCCCTGCTCTCCCTCACCTGTGTCTCTTTCACACTCTCTCTCACCCCTGTATCTCTTCCACCCCCCCACTCCTTCCGGGTTTGAAAAAAAATGGCGACCGTTAAACCTGTAACTTTTTTCAAGACTGTAACTCGGAAAGCCGATCAGAGCCTCTCCCCCTTCTTAAAGGACCTCAGTGGAAATGGTTAATTGTTGAACCTTCCCGGACCTCTGTGGCGCAGCGTAGAAAAATGCAATATTTCTTAAAGGCAAATTTAAGTTTGCTGGATTATGAATGAATCTAATAGAGGAAAATCAGCAGTGTATGAAAAACATTTTTTGAGGAAAAAATATGAAAAGAAAC
The DNA here is from genome assembly GCA_027410445.1 of Discoglossus pictus. Classification (NCBI taxonomy): domain Eukaryota; kingdom Metazoa; phylum Chordata; class Amphibia; order Anura; family Alytidae; genus Discoglossus; species Discoglossus pictus. The sequence continues at coordinate 86,264,819 of CM050171.1, forward strand.
ATTAACAAACTCACCCTGTTAGTTAACACCCCTGGATATCTCTGCTAAAATTAGCAAAAAAATCATAATTTGTTTTTGCCAAATACAGGCAGCTATACATTTTAATACAATGTAACAATCAGTGATGGCAGTTTGTGCAGGATGAAATTATGGGATGTGTAGTCCCCCTTGCAGAAGGAAGCAGGAAGAGACTGATCTGTAGATCTCTGCACTGCGCTGCTGGCTTGAAGGTACGTAAATTGTTAAAATTCATACCCAAATGCACAGTTTCTATTGGGAGGTACACTGTGTCTATGCAAGCAGCTCTGGGGGTGTGAAATACAAGTTTTTAAAAAAAAATAAAATAAGTTTGTATGTATATAGAATTACTCAATGTAATGCATATGTCTGAAATAAGCAGCATGTGTTAGATTAGAAAAAGGTAAAACCAGGGAAACTTAGATATACCTTTAATAACATTAAGTTGCTAATGTATTTATTATTACATATAGTTTTAAATGTTACCGTATTTGGAACCTTTGCCGTGTAATTTTAATTCTCACTTGATAAAACTGAATATGCATTTAGTTTATGCATAAATTTGTAAAAGGATAAAAAATATAGAAAAAAAAGAGAACCAAAATGCCTAAAAAGGCAATCTACTTTACTTTTCAGTTTCTATTTTACAGAGACCTATATTGTAAATTACTGGGAAAAAGTGTGCCACCCATTAATTGCATGCCATTTCTGGGTAGAACAACCAACAGCTTTTGATAATACCAAACTCTACGCCAACCATCTCAGCAATATTTGGAAATGAATCAAAATTAAAGGTCACTAGAAATATCGTACAAAAGCCATTTGTTGAAAAGAGAGGCAATGCAGACAGACTATCTTCATTTATTTGTTATATTATTGTTTTCCCCTTTTTTTTCCCAGCATTTTTTTATTCTCTTTTGTCATATTTATTTATCCAATGACCCTTTATTTCTCTGCAAAGTTGTAGACTATATCCCTTTCTTTAGTTTTTATAGAAATAGGAACACAGCACCAATGTATTTTAAGCAAAATGTCATATGTTTATGAAGTATGTAACAAACTAACATTAATAGTAATTTAGACCATGAGCATAAAATCATTTTAGAGGACATCCTAATTTTAAATCTAAATCTAAATAAAAATACTGCAAAATGTTGCATCATGTTAACATTTTCCACATGCCTGGCACTGGCTATTCTCCAAAAAATGACTTATCATTTTAAACTCTGGGCAATGATTGGGGGACACAAGACACAAGCAGTAAGGGCCTATCAAAAAGAGGCCCATCTCATAGAAAAGACAGGGCTTTGTTAGTTAAATGACCATTAGAGCAAAACGGAACTTGTTTATGAAATAACTAACGTTAGCAACTGTGTAAACCATGAACATAATACAATTTTAGAGAAAATCAGATGTTTTAAAGACTCTGTTTATGAATAAAGGATGTAATCTTGTCTTGCAGCAATCAATAAATACAAGCACAGGTCCAACAAGTATAATGGATGCTTCCAGTTACCAGCATCAAATACATTTATTTTTCTAATTAAAAACTAAAGAAAAACAGAGGCATATTAAAAACTAGCTTTAGCTTCTCCCTGCCTACTTATATAGTTACATATTTTTCATTATACTGTAGTTCTTTAATTTAGAGATAGTAATAGGTACTGATAGTAAACCCAAGGTGCTGTGCCTTTTGTGTCATGGAACTCATTCTTAGGCCCTCATTCAATTGCGATTTGGCCAATTGAATAGGGCTCTAAATAAGCACAGAGTATATTTTTTTTAAAGTAGTTTTTAGTTAGTAAAAAACTTGCTTTTGGATAGATGTATACTAACTAAAAACTTCTTTAAACAATATTTGTTTTGTGCTTATTTAGAGCCTTATTCAATTGGCCAAATCGCAATTGAATGAGGGCCTTAGAGTTTGATTTAATTGACTGGCTTACATAAATAAGTCATGTAAATGGAATAAATCAGAAGGGTAAATGGATGCTTAAAATATTTCTGTACAAAATAGAAGGAAAAGGGGGGGCAGAGGGGGAGATAGTGATAAAATATGAGGAATAATTATGGGTGGGAAATGGGGGAATCAAATAAGGGGAGTAATGAGGGAGGAAAACACAATGATTAATGGGATTAAATGGGAGAGTTAATAAAAGGGGCAAGGCAAGGGTTGCAAAGAATGATTTTTATTGGCCAAAATGTATTACTCATTTAGCAGAAGATAATAGAGTTAAATGTTTTATGAGTGGGTGCACCTCCTTGAAAAATGATAAATCAAGGGGAAAGGAGTGTAAAGAGGGTTCTGGCTATTACACTTCTGTTGTACCCCAATATGGTAAATACTGGCCCTGACAGCATGCACTCCTAACCATTTTCATCTATAAAGCTTTTTGTATTTTCTGTGGATATTGCATTTCCCCTTATTGTACATACATATCAGTATTTGTGAACTTTTACAGGCTCCCTACTAACTGTCTTTTGTGCATATCTAAATTCAATTCTTCATCTTTTGAATTTCAAACTTCTCGATTTGGAATGCACAGCAGGAGCTAAGACAGATGATATAACCTTGGCAAACCATTCTGTTTTTTCAGAACATGAGCCACAATACAAATAATGTTCTTTTAAATAGACCATAGCAATAAAAAGGTAAATATGATTTTTCTTACCTCACAGCAGGTGTCTTTATATATAAATTCACATGATGCAACATACAAGGTCAATTTCTAGAAGATTAACATAGAGAATAGGTATACTCACTGATTAGGTATGTGAGTGGATGAGTATTTATCAGTGACACCATTTAATTGTATTGTACAAAGATGCTGCCAAGCACTTCTTCCATGCTGCAAATGCTGCGATTATGTCTTCACACAGAAAAATAAGATTTTAAACATAGATAAGCAAAATGTTTTACAAATGTTAAAATAAATAATTACAGCCTTCCATTTTTAACTTTTGTAGTTTGATTTAATGATGATGGAAATGTTGACTTTGTAAAAATATTAGAAACATGGGAGGGACTTTTTTTTCACATAAGATCTGTATCTACTTCAGTTAAATGCCCTCTTCAAATATCCCCTTCACTAAATAGCTCAATGACTGAGTAAGGCCCCACAGGATGGCCCTCCAAATTGAGCTGCACACAGTCTGATATTGTTTTAGTTCGCCCAACAAAGCACTGAAAACCAACTGAAAAAACTTTTGAATTTTTCAAATTGATGGATTTAAAAAATATATATATATAATATATTTTAATTAGTCTTGAAACATTTCCCACACTTGGCAGGTTCTGCAAGGATCAAATATAACAAGCACACTTCTTTGGGAACTTTCTAACTTTAATTGGAAAAAATGTGGAATTCATTGCAGTACTTATAAATATGGTAACGTATGGACTATTTTTGTCTATAAGCTCAATAAATAATACAGATGGAGAGACTCCTGCTAAGTCTCAAGTTAAATAAACAGTTTTATTACCACAAGAGCTAAAACAACATTTTAAAACAATAAAATGGTGAAAAACCTTCAAATGCAAATGTTTTTACACATTTGCTAATTGACTTTTGCTCTACATGATGGTATAGAGCCATTTTAATTACAGAAGCAGCCCTTTCAACCCTGCTTGTTCAGATGTAAAGTGTTCCTTGAAGTGTGATTATTTAATAGATATCTAGTTTTGAGTGCTGAAAATCTCCACAACGACATGAAGTAAAGGAATATTCTTACAGTATGCAAGATTCATCCAAGCACCTTCTTATCACACAACTGACCTGAAATTCATATGCAAACATGTCTAGTTCAAAGAATACATGAGTATGAATTTCCTTAGGGAACTGAATATTCTCCTTTTTCTGCCATGGTTAGGTGACGGAAGAGCAGCAGCTTTGGGTCACTGTTTCGAGCTTGTCCCAAATACTCTCTTTGTTCTCCCTCATTTGAGTTCAGCGTCCATGTTGAACGTGTGCTTGGTGCAGACACAAGGGACGACCCCCCAGATCTTACACAAGAAGCATGGAAAGTGTTTCCTGGACCATCTGTAGATTTGGTATTCCTAGGTAGTAATGTCCTTAAGGTTTCCAAACATGCACTACGAAAAGATGTGGAGGATATGCAGAAAAGAATTGGGTCTAAAGCACTGTTGAGATACCAAAGTGGCAACGATAAGTAGGTCTTAAGCCAGGTATATACCTTGTAGACATAGGCATTCCAATTATCAATGTAGATCTGCATGAGGGATGAGGCAGTGTCAGGGAAATTGCAGAGAAAAAATGCAACAACTACAGCTCCTGCAAAGAGACAATAAAATATTGAAATATATTAATATTCTTGGAATATTTAGTACTTCATTAATGTAAACTGTATATATTTTTTTTAATTCTGCTTTATTCCTATCAACTACTTGGTGGGACAGGCAGGCTGCAATTACAATGTAATAAACAACAATCACATGGATACCTGTCATGTAGATCACATATACAAAGATCACATATACAATGCAATAAACAAACACAATTTAAGTAATATATCTAGACTCTCTCTTTTTTTTACAACTCTGTATCGTGTGTGGATGGTCATCAGTGTGTAGTAAAATAGTAGTACAGCATTAAATTCCATTTTCAGTTTCCCAGAAAAAAAAGGAAACAGGAAAAGTAAACTTCATCATGTGACAACAGTAATTTGAAAAATATATATTAAAATAATAATAATATTTCTTATTTGGAATGGGAGAATTATCTGGTACCTCCGGCAACAACGCAGGGCAAAGGTGAGCAGTTGAGGCATGTAAACACGCAGGACTTAGGCTGAAATGAGCGCAGAAGGCGCTCCTGTGAGCCTTGTGAAGCGAGTAGTTGAGGCATGGAAATATGCAGGACTTAGGCTGAAATGAGCGCCGAAGGTGTTGCTGTAACGCTCGCGAAGCGAAGCGAGCAGTTGAGGCATTGACGCATGCGGGACTTAGGATGCAAGCAGTTGAGGAAGGCGGGACTTACTTAGGCTGCAAGCACTTGAGGAATACGGGACTTAGAGAAAAAAAATCTGACCTCTGGGGGGAAAAAAACTCTGAAAAATACGAATGTAACGGCCTGACAGAGGAAATCGAAAAACAAGAAAAACAACAACAAAAAAAGAAATAATTGAACCACACTCACACACTGCACAGGGGACAGCCAGGATGCCTGTGAGTGAGGTTGCAAGCGAATTTAAGCCAAAAAAACGAAAATGAAAATCGGCAAAGCAAGAAAAAAAATGGCGGACGAAAAAGGCAAAAAATTCTGAAACTGGATAAAAAGGAGGCTTTGCAATGCGTGCAGACCTTGAAAAATGCACAACGCCAAACACAGTAACACTTACATGAACAACGCCAGGCACGCGGGACTTTGTTTCTCCTCTGTGTGTCTTCTGAATCTTTCCGTTGCTTTTATTTTCACACAGGGAAGGGACAGTGGGGAGATGCTGGAAAGAGACACATGGCATTCCCAAGCACCAAACTTGCAGGTTAATGAACCCTGCAATGAGTGGTTCGTACAGTAGGCAGGAGGAAAGGTTTGCAATGAGCGCTGAAGGTGATCATTGCAAAGCAGGAAAGTTGAAGTACATGAGGGGAGAGGCTCGCAATGAGCCCCGAAGGTGCTCATTGAAAGCCATGCGATGATCGCCAAAGGCTCAGTGCCAAAGGTGCTCGTCATTTTTTATGGGAAAGTCACTAATATTTTTATATATATATATATCTGAAAGAAAAAGAAATCCTGCTGTCACCTTGTCAATTTGGAATATTCCAGGGACGGCTCTCAAATGAATAGAGAATAATAATCTCTAATACAAATGACTGCGAGCAAATCAAGAACTGTGACAGGTATTTAATCAAATTACCTTTTATCAATGTTCAAAAATAAAATCACAGTATATTCAGAGAAAATCTATCTAATGCAGAACAAAGCTTTCAACATTATTACATTTTCATATTTTTACACATACTGACATACTGGCTGCAATTCCATTTTCCAATAGTTCAGAATGTCTGTCAGGCCAGTCCTTATGAACATTATTTATTTTAATGAGAGAGTTGAAAATTTCCCAGCTAGCTAAATTAGGAAATACTTTTTAGATTTAATGGGCAGATATATCCATGCTTTTTAACTTTTGCAGTTAAAAAAACAAACAAAAATACATCTTTCCTTCAAATATTTAGGTTATTTTAACAATTTTCAAATAAAGCTGGCAGTTGATCTACTGCTCCACACACACACAGACACACACATATATATATATATATATATATATATATATATATATATATATATATATATATATATATATATATAGTAAATAAATAGTACATCTGTGTTCACATTTGAATGTCTAAAACAAGTTAAAAAACCTGCTTCCACCTCAGAATTCTGAGAAAAACTGTTATTACACTGCATTCTGGGAAGCTGAGCTGGGACATGCAAATGTGCCCACAGATGCCTCACTTTTCAACCCATAGCCATTATCAAACATGGCTTCCTTTAAGCTAATGCCTGTTGTACTACACAGCTTTAATGCAAAGCCAAGGTTGGATTAAACACAAGCTGAGTGTCCTATCCATGTACAGCTTTTTCAAGCTTACTGGCTATCATCAGCATGGAGCGGGATCTCAGCTTGTGTTGTGGACATTATGAGTAGGTATTCCAGGAAAAACAGTTATTACACTGCATTCTGGGAAACTGAGCTGGGACATGCAAATGTACCCACAAATGCCTAGCCATTATCAAATATATATATATAGGATTTGAGGATTTTCTTTCTGTGCACAGGTGAGTCAATATGGATAACTGAAGAAGCAATAGTCTCACCTGCTTGCAGCAAGGATATCCACAAATCCAGGTCTGGGTGCGGCCCAGCAGGACCGAGTTTGGACACCCCTGTACTAGATGTACTAATCAATCACAAATAGTCTCTCAGCAGCATTTCAAACTTTGCTGTTGAGAATCAGTCTGTGATTGGCTAGTACATCTAGTACCAATATAAATACTGAGCGCATGAGCTGCTGAGGACAGAGACTATTTGAAAAGTTTCAGTGAGTCAAACAGAGTTGTTTATAAAATGATGTTTAAATATGTGAAAAACAACCTTTTAGGTAGTTTATTTTAATGTTAAAAACAGAGAATCTTCCATACCATGTTAATAATGGTGCATTACAGTATTCAGGCCATAATGCTTTTTTTTTAATTAGTTCAAGGTTCATATGTTCTGTGTTAAGTGGAATAATCCAATGGGTGTAATAAGGTACAAAAGAGTATTAATAACAGGGAACCTCATTGAAAGTAAATATTTATGCTTTTTAAGTTTTTAATATATATTTTAATGTTAAGAATAAATGTTACATTTTCGGGATATTCATAGATCCCAAACGGTCAGTTTCTTAATACAGGCATTTAGTCACCAGGGAACTGATCTAATAGAATGAAGGAGCTTTGTGTTGGGCGTATAAATTGTACAGGAAATATCTGCTCTCATCTATGGGAAATGAAATAAGCAAAAGTAAATGACTGTATATTAATGCAGCCAAATATGAACGTAACATCACATGACATCTTGGTCTACATTAAAAATGAAGTTATGGGAGATCAGCAAGGATAGATATACTTTTTATCTCTAAAAAAGCATCCTACAGTTCACCAAAAAGGGCTACATATTATTATATGTAATCAAGCAAGATTATAATTTTTGGCCTAGGCTTATATAATTTGCACATTACAAATATGGAGTGAGAGTTATTATAACATTCCCCTTTGTTTTATATAAAAGTTTATAACTAGAAAAGCTTAGCAATTTTTGTAAAATTTCTGGAACTTGCCAAACTATTTAGTGTCTTTTCCATATTCGAGGAGACAGGAACCACTATTAGAATGTCAGTATGTCGATTTCTGCCACTTATAAATCTAAGATGTGCTGTCTGATTGTTTTATAGAGAGCCAATCAAAAGGTAGCTGCAGTTCTAAATTGTGGGAGTTACTTTAGGTTTTCTGCATTGTTTACTCCATTAAAAACTTAAGCTATGATATGGCCAATTAACCTAGGTTCAATAAGTATTACATTTAGCTATTTTTCACTTTTTCAAATTTTTTATGTATTTTACTTATTTTCTTTTCTTTTCTTTGTTTGGTAGGTTAATTTGTGTGTGCCAACAGAGAGCAACTTACTAAATATCACTTTGTTGACCCTTAATCTAGTTATGCATGTTAGTCATGATTGATGACTGCTAGTGGGTACCTGTAGACACAATCAACCACTTGTATATAACCTTGAGAAATGCCTAAGCTATTAATACAGTTATGCTATCTCGTATATATTGATTTACATAACACCAAAATGGTTCTATTACCAATATCACCTATATATTGTATATCTAACATTTAGCAACACCAAGACATAATCATCTGCTCTCAACACATCTGTCTAGCTCTCCATTTACTACTTCAACTCTTTCTCTTTATCAATTTCTTATCTTTAATTTAATTTATCTCTCCATCATTCTCTGTTTATCATTCTATCTCTCTGTATCTCTTTTGATGTCTCTCCATCTAATATTGCATATGCATAATGTGTTTTTAGTCAAACTTACCCAATCATAGTGATTTTTAAACAAGATTATTTGTCACAATTACAATGACTACATTTCCATGAACTTACCCATAAGTTGACGTGCTTTTTTTTCAGAAATTGGGCGACTTCGAGGCTGATTTAAGTGTGTAGAAGAAAACTGCCAGTGTGTGCCAGTGAGTCCAATTTTTTCCCTCTGACGGTGATTCAGACTTAAGTGGTGAAATATTAGAAGGTGAAAAATCATAATGGTAACCAGTGGCATAACAAAGAACAATATACTACGTGTCTGCAGGATGCTTTTATAAACAATGTAGGGCTTTGGTTCCAGCATTTCACATACTGTGGAATCAAGGACAGCTTCTTCCTGAGTGGTTGCTGTGTAGTCTAAAATACAGGCTGAAGATTCACCATACACTAAGGCCACAGGTATGGTTGTAAGAAAAGACAGAAGCCAGATAAGAGCCAATAGATAAGCCATGCGAGTTTTCCTAAGTCCGGTAATCGACCACATAGGATGACAAATTGCAATATATCTCTCAGAAGTAAATGCAATGATGGTCCAACTAGTGGTGGCACAATAGACTTGTCTTATCATAAAGTACAATTTGCATACAGTGTCTGTGAGAGCCCAAGGATAATATTGCCAGAAGTATCGGTAAAGCGTAACTGGAATAGTAAATAGCAACAATACGTCAGCCATGGCTAAACTCAGGAGGTAAAATCGAACAGCGCTTACTTTCATCCTGCTATTTCTCATAAGAGTCAGGACACTGAGACCGTTGGCTAAGATGCCAAACATAAACAGTAGGCTGTAAAAGATGGTAGCTGGTATAGCTATATGCTTGGGTTCCTGACGTTGGGCACCAATAAATAGGTGGTTCAGGGTGCCATGAGTAGTATTAGAAGCCACACTGTCATTCAGTATGGATTCATTGCCCAAATTGATGTGTTTTAGACATTCATTGGTAACAGCTGAGTTAGTTGTATTCATTTTAAAAGATTTCCAAATGTTAATTTGAACAGTAGACCTAAAACATAATTAAATATATAGTTAGTAACTGAAATTAAAAAATATATAAAACACAGGAAAACATAATTGTACATTTTAATTATAAAAATTTTCATAAAATAGCAATTGAAATGCTGTAATAAAGACCAGTGGTTTTAATGAATTGCTTTATTGTTCTGTAGTACATCTGCTAGTTTATTATGATAAATGCCATGTACATTTGAGCATGACTCATTCCATTCATTGTTCTTAGATACTGAGAGATAGTCAGTTGAATATAACATGTTTATAACTGGCTCAATGCCATCAAAATGTATAGTAGTGATACTGGCTGTGGAAGTGAGGTACTAGAAACTCAGTAATGAGTAATGCACTGTGAATTGAACAGAATATAACACATTGATTCCAGTAACTACAATTACCTCAATTATGCAAAGAAATTAGGGTTTCACTGTGATTGACCAAAAACTAAAAATTATTTTAGTGTCAAGCAATCTTTAAATGGTCACAGAATACTCTTATATAAACAGTTAAGTACAGAAGGACAAAAAGGTCTCATTCAGTAGACTGTCCCTGGAAAAGGAGACCTTTGGTCACAAGGGCATGTAACTGTTATTCTTTATTCCCTTTCCATGTGAAAACTAGTAGTACAGAACTTTTTATTGGACAAACATTAAATCCAAAGTTACAAACTTTCTAGACATGCGGGTGTGTTGTGAGCTCCCATTCATCTCTGATTTTGATGATATTCAATTGAGCAAGGCCGCAACTCACTGCCTTAGATCCAAAAACGTAAACCCTGGTGCCATACTTAAGTAATGCAGGGCTTGCACATGCAAGCCCGTAGCTACTGCTTAGACAGAGCCAACAGTAAATGAGACCGTCGTCATGATGGCAATCAAACCTGCAGGAACCCCACAGGCTCCCTACAGTAACCCCTTACTGCAGAGGTCCCAGCGGCATTCAAAAATTTAGATCCCCTGCAGCGGGTCCTTAAAGGGCCTGCAGCACATAAATAGTTGTCTCCAGCCGCTGGGGTACTGTAACTACCTCTGGGGCACCTAATATTAACCCCCCTATGCTGTGGGATCCCCATCGGGACCCCCACAGGGTCCCTACATTAACCCTTGCTGCGGGGGGTTTCGATTGGGACCACTGCAGCATTTAAAATTCAAATTGCACTTATGGTGTTAACATCAGGGTTAATTAGAGGCTCATGGGGGTCTGTATAGAGCGATGGGGTTAATTTTAGGCAGGGGTTAATTACAATAGTAGCTCGGGTCCTTAAGGACCCTTTCAGGGAATTTGAATTTTAAATGTTGCAGGAGTCCCAATCCGGACCGTCGCAGCAAGGGTTAATGTAGGGACTCTGCAGGGATCCGCAGCATAGGGGGTATAATGTTAGGTGCCAGTAGGGGCACTCACAGTACCCCCGCGACAGGGGTTAACTATTTGTGTGCCCTTTAAGGACCTATAAGGTACTTTAAGGGCCTGTGAGGTGGGACCTGTGCCGTGGGCTTGAACGCAAGTGCAGCCTTGTGGAATTGTAGCAATTGAATATCGATTTGTGATTTTAGCCATCATAACTCTTGCAAAAGTGACAGATCAAAGGCTTCAGGAGGCTGTTAGTTGCAGGTTTAACCATCGCAATTTTTTCAAGGCCATAACTCACAAGCCTTTCGGAGCCCGCAAAAAGACGCCAATTGAATAGCAAATTAACTTGGGACCTCACTTACGGGCTACCAGATCGCCCAAAAACTTAATTGAAAGTGGGCACTAGTTTTCAAATCCAAAATGATATTGTGATGAACCTGCATGTGTCTGCCCACGGTGGGTGTTTTTGTTGAAAGGGTTACCCACAAACCAGCTTATTTAAGCTATCAGTCATCTACAATGTCACATACAGCTTATTTAAGCTAATGGTCAAACTAAAATCTATAAGGCAATGCTGTCACCAAATTTAAGACACAACAACCTATGGAGCCTTTGGTTTTCCAATACTATAAATCCACACAAAACCCCAATTTGATTATATGAGAAAATGTAAGATTTTGCACACTATAAAACAACTGTTCTGTAAAATGAAACTCTTTAGTGCATAGTGGCAGAACTGAATAAAATAATTAAAACTGAGTAATATGGATAATTATTAGCAGTATACAAATAGCTCTAAATGGATGTATAAGTATTTATAGCACAGTCAATTATTATTAAAATAGAACAAGAATAACATAGAAAGTCTTACAAATTAATTTTATATATTAGGCTGTGGAATATACAGATTTCAAGGGGAGTAAGATAATATGCAGCCACATTAAATTCCCCTAATGTGTAAAAACGTAGACTTACGGCTATTAAATTGGCCTTTTAAACCAGGCCCACCAATGACTTGCTGGGTAAGAGCGAGAAAACCCTACGGGACGTGAGAAATTGACTTGCGTGCTGGCAAATCCTTTGATCTGTCAAGCCTGTAACGGCTACATTCCAATTGCGCTATTAAATTGCATCAAAATCACTGGCGTTCAACCCTGTTACTCGCACATGGAGCCAAGAACCCAACAAGTGCTAGCGAGGACCCGGAAGGGGGGTAAAGTCCAATCCATAGCACTTTAAATGCAAATATACACACACTACTTTTATTAACAGGGAAAGTGATGTTAGGTCTTAGAATTAATAGCACAACATTCTCAAGCTTGCAAATCGGCCCCCAAAAATATATTTCATGTTTCATTTCCGTGTTATATCGTTCCCTGCAATTAATGTGTTAATACATATAATTGAATTTGCATGTAATCGAATACCTTATTTATGGCTTTATCAATATTGCATCTGGAATGTTTGCCTCTCAAGCCTGTAACTCGCAGCATGTTCTAATTTAATAGCACTGTAAATCCGCAAAATTTCAAGCTTGCAGCCGTTGCAGGTCTCACGTTGCACATACGAGCTTCGAATTTAATGAGGCTAATGGTCAAGCACTCAGTTAGCCACTCTCATAACTCCTAACTTCAGTCCAAAGCAAGATTAGGATAACATTCCCTCCTATTAGCTGGTCTGAGCTTATTTACATGCCCCACATAGCATTTTTGCACCTTTATATTTTACAGTGTCAGGAACTACTTGATACCTCTCTTACATTCGTTGCTTACAACAAAAGACAGGTAGGAAGAATCACATATATATTGTTGTGGTAATTGCAAGTTTGTGTTTATCACTCGCAAAGTTACAAGCTTGCGCACGCGAGTAGCAAGGCCTGCAAAGGGCAAAGAAGGTGGGGGGGAGGGAGGCCTGCAATAAGGGCTGAAGGCGCTCATTACAACCCCTGCAATGGGTGCCGAAGGCCATAGGTCGAAGGCACTAATCGCATGGCCCTCAATGGGCAAAGAATGTAGGGGGAGAGAGGCCTGCAATGAGTACCGAAGGCCGTAGGCCATAGGTGCTCATCGTGGGGCCGCAATGGGCAAAGAAGGTAGGGGGAAAGGCCTGCAATGAGCGATGAAGGCTGTAGGCCTTTGGCGCTCATTACGAGGCCTGTGATGTGCGCAGAAGGCCGTAGGAGCTCATTGCGATGCCCACAATGAGCGTCGAGGGCCATAGGCCAAAGGAGATAAGATGGAGATGAGATGAGAGGAGATGCTTTGCGGGCAAATGCGCTCATTGTTAGTCTTGCACAAGGAGAGCCTTTATAGGGCAAGGCAGGGCTTGTAAGCTGCGGCTTTGACACGGATCGCAAGGCCAGCAATGTTCGAATTAAACACACATTACAAGCCACCCCATTTTGAGACTCGCAAATTGAAAAGATATGAAAATGATTACAATTTATTTCAAAGTTTAAAAAATATTTGTATTAACATCATTCATTTATACATAAAGCTTAGAAGCCAGAAAATAGTTTGTTTTTTACAAAATAATAATAAGTATATACATAAATTTTGTGAACTATAGGCATTAGAACAAACATATTATTAAAAAAATATATATAAGTAAATTTTATAAGGAATAGAGTTGAAGCTAACAAAATATTAATTTATAGACAAATTATAAAAAATAGTAGTATATTATTCAAAAAATTATTAGTAAGTATTTTCATATGAATTTAAAATTTGCATCTCTCTGTCAATTCCAACAGACGCTTGCTGAAGACAGTAGGGGCCTCATTCAATTGTGATTTGTCCAATTGAATAGGGCTCTATATAAACACATGGCATATTTTTTTACAGAAGTTTTTAGTTAGTGAAGACCTTACTTTTGGATAGAAGATCACTAACTGAAAACTTCTGTAAAAAAATATGCCATGTGCTTATATAGAGCCCTATTCAATTTGCCAAATCGAGGCCCTAGGAGTTTATGAAGACAGACTGTCAGCTCTGCAGAATTTTCCAGTCTGCTACTTACATATAATAGGTAAGGTATAACAAGTCATTAAATAATTCTATAATTGATTTAATAATTCATTTGTTTTATGGAAACAATTACAATTGTTTTATAAATAAAATTATTAATAGTATTCATTATTAAGAAGATTATTTATTTAGACTCAAATTAAGAAGGTATAAACATGATAACTTTAGAATACATAAGAATAAGATTTTAAATTACAATTATTTCAAATAGTTATAGCAAGTTAATCATTAGATAAATTATTAATTTTAACTTCATGAATTAAAGTTGTGGACTGTTTTTTACTGTAAATATATTAATAGACAAAATAATCATTAAATGAAATATGCTGCAGATATTACTAATTTAATACTTTGTGATTGGACAAATGAACCATTAATTTAAATAATCAAACAAACAAAAAAAAAAACATTAATGTAGTGTAGTGCTATTTAGACAGAACAAATATAATTAATTAGATTGGACCACAGGTTTGATCTTATCATATTTACATTTCTATTACAGACTGCAAAAGTTCTACAGAATTGACATACCATCATGTGTTGCAAAGAAGAAGTGGAGTAAAAAAAAGGAATTATAATTCTTTAATCTATTACAACTTCAGGTAAGCTACAGAAAGATATTAGTAACATTTACAATTTTAAAAATTAATAATCCATATGTTCAAAATAAAAATGTCACGTTAAATTAACAGATTAGAATGTCTAATAACAAAGAAAACAATGAAGAATGCAAAATGTGTAACAAGGGAACGTGTACAAAGATGGAGAGATCAAAAGTCGTCAGAGACTCTGAAAATGTTACAAGAAGAAAATCGGAAGAGAATTTCAAAGAAAAGAAAAATGTGTGTTAAAGTTAAATTGCAGCCTCAGAGAGCTACAAAGAAAAAAAGGGTGATAAATATTATGCATGTGAAGAATATTGCAAAGATAGTAATATTGACATATGTACTCAGGAAAATTCATTAATTACATGTGTAACTGTAGAGTCTCACAATTGTGGTTTGTTGAATGTTGTTTGTCAGTTTTGTGGGGTTTATCATTTTAAACAGGAAAAACCTTGAGATGGGCAGTTCATTAGTTGTTGCCAGAAAGGAAAGGTAAGACTTCTAGAACTAGATGAATTCTCAGATTATTTACAAAGTATAATGAGTGATCCTACATTTCCAAATTATAGTAATTTCAAACAAATCATATACAGTCTTACAACAGTGCTATTTTTTTTACTTCTATGGGTGCAAAATTAGCTGCTAATGTTCCAGGACATGGCCCTTACTGATTTAAAGTCCAAGGCCAAATTTACCACCATACTTCACATTTACACCAATAAGTAGGAGAGCAAAGAAAATTTGCACAACTATTTGTCCTAGGTACAATAGAAGCTGTTGAACAATGTATGAAGTTTTCTGAAAATAAAAATATGCTTAGCTACTGTTTTTCAAGAGCTTGATAATATTATGGACAAAAACCCATATACTCAAGCTTATAAAAAATAATCTGAGGTAGAACCGGAACAACAGAGTCATGCTGAAGAAAATAATTTGTCTATCCCAAGAGTCAATATGGTTCTTTAAAGAGATAATCATTGTCATTGTTATAAACACTGTTATAATTTACCAACATCTAATTAGATTGCAATGGAGTTTCAAAATGACAATGGTGAACCACCATTTCAGTGCAATATTAGAATATATCTGAGAAATCAAGAGCAACCTTTTATTAACATAAGTATTTGAATTACTAATTTGGATCCAATGACATATCCTATTTTTTATCCAAATGGTGAGGCAGGAGGGTAACCTAAATCAATACTTCAAAGTTATCCAAATAGTAAACTTCATGTAAAAAGTAATATTTCAATGTTTGAATTTAAAGTTGCTCAAACTGCTATTCAAGATACATTTAATCCCATTTTATATGGTGGAAAACTGACACAACAGTGGATCATTGATTCATATCTTCAAGTAGAAGCAAATAATCTAATTTTTTGTTAAATATCAACAAAGGAAGCTACGTGTTGAACAATATTGTGGACGTGGATTATGTAGCTGAAGTTGTTACAAACAGAGGACTTCCAGTTGGCAGAGCCATCATTTTGCCATTTTCTTTTCAAGGATCTGCTTGCAATATTAGAGAAAGATACAATGATACTAATGCTATTGTTACTAAATTTGAGAAACCAGATGTATTTATTACATTTACATGCAATTCACAAGGGTCAAAGATTGTGGACAATTTGCAAGCTGGACAAAGTGGCAGATTCCAGATTAGGTTATTATTGCTGAACTACCAAATCCCCCCCAAAATGCTACACTTTAAGAAATTGTTACACATCGCATGATTCATGGCCCATGTAGACATACATTCTCAGTCACCATGTATGAAAAATGATAAATGCAGTAAAGATTTCCCTAAAGAATTTAGAGTAAACACTTTTGCAAATTGGGATGATTATCCTTTGCATCAAAGAAGAGAAGTTCAAACTGCAACTATTTGTGGAAAAAATGTAGATAATCAATATGTTGTTCCATATAATTTGCTGATGAAGTACAATGCACACATAAATGTTGAAGCTTGCACTTCAATAAAATCAATTAAATATGTGTATAAATATATTTACAAAGGATATGATGCAGCAACTGAAGTTGTGCAAATTGGATAAAATGGAGAAGACAGTCACATTTTACATGATGAACTTTCATGTCATGTAGATGCTTGGTATGTAAGTGCTCCAGAAGCAATGTGGTGCCTTTTGAAATTTGAAATGCATGATCGGTCACATGCAGTTTATAGATTAGCGATTCATTTGCCACAAAGACAGTTAGTTTATTAAATGCTGTTGATGAAAGAAATGCTCTTGAGCAAAATGAAACAACACTTACTGTTTGGTTTACATTAAATTGTAAAGACAGTGATGCAAGGGAATTCTTATACATTGAGATTCCATATCATTATGTTTTCATTAATGGGGCATGGCGAAAAAGAAAAAGGAGCGGTACTAAAATGATTCCAAGAATTTATACTGTTAGTCCAAGAGACATTGAATGTTTTTATTTAAGTTTACTCCTAAACGTTCCTGGTGCACAAACATTTGAGAACTGTGAATTACATAGTTTATGATACCTTTCAATTAGCTATGTGACAAAGAAACGTCCTTGCAGATGTTACTGAATGGGAGAGTTGTTTAGAGGAAGCAGGACTATACCAAATGCCTAGGCAAATGAGAGAACAGTTTTTATTCATTTGCTTATTTTGTAATGTACCTAATGCATTATCTTTATGGTGTAAATTTAAATAAAAAATGTGGGAAGACTTTTTGAAAGATTATAGTGAGTTAATTGCAGAATTGAAAGGATTAATGGAAATTCTTTGTCATGGCTTAAGTTGTGCAACTTTTAATCTACCAGATCCAGGAATTATAGACAAAATAAACTATGAACAGTATGACTCTGTTGTTGAAACATAAAAAGCAAAAGAAAAAATTGCAACTTTGAATAAATTGCAATTGGAAGCATTTAATGCCATACAACAAGCACTAGATGACGTAATGGTCAAGGAGCGTTATTTTTATCTAGATAGACCAGGTGGATCGGGCAAAAAGTATTTGTATATTTATTGATGAGTTTAATTAGAGGTAAAGGTGAAATTGTACTTTCATTTGCAACTACTGGAATTGCTGCACTTTTGTTGGAAGGTGGTAGAACTGTACATAGTAGATCTAAACTTCCAGTTCCCATTTTGGATACATCAGTCTCGGGTAGTAGAATTACATAATTTCAAGCAACAAATCTAAGAAAAAGTAAATTAATTATAATTAATGAGGCAACAATGATGTCTTGCCATGCTCTTCGATGTATAGATTGTGTTTAGATCATAATGGCTAATTGTCAGAACTTTTGTATGAATAAAGTTCTATCTTATACGGATATTATAGTATAATATGATATTCCAATTATTAACCACTATTTTATATCCAATGTATTAATATTTTATATGCTTTATATATTTATAAATATATATATATCTATGCATGCAATTCCATTACTTGAATATATCTATGAAAAAGATGTGTTTTCACAGCTTCTCACAAGTGAGTTCTTCATGTTTAAATAGTTCTTTGTTCTGTAGAGACAAATATTTGAGTGAATTCCTAAACTAATTGATAAAGGTCTAGAAATAATGGAATCCTCCCCAAAATTTCACATGTGAAGAATGTGTTACTAGACATTCAGTCTCTTTCCCAGAATAATAAATCTGTTAAGCGGTATCTAACTGATAACCATTCTTATGACCCTATCTTGTTTATAGGTTGTGGGTCAAAGGGGTCATTAGTTAATTAAAGGTATGAAAATTCAAAGGTCCGAGAGCGCCATCTTATGGTTCAAGGAATAAATGTCTCTATAGAAAAATATATTCACTATAAAAATTTAAATATGTGATGACATCATGAGAGATTCTACTGGTTACTAGATACTTTAACTGATTTGGGATTCTGATATGCAAACTAAGTTGGAGGTATAATTATGGATAGAAACGGGATCTGGGAGAGAGGGGACTGGAGAGAAAAAGAAAGTGAGAGCTAGAGGAAAACTTTGATCCCGTGGAAAAGGCCAGACAATTTTAGAATTGACCAGTGGAATCTTGTCATAATTGGTAATGTATAAATTGAATTATTTTATTTTATAATATAATTGAAAACCATTACCATAATTTCTCTGTTTGGTTTATTTCTTACCAAAAAGTTATTTAGACTTCATTTTGTCATTGAAATTTATAAATACAGGTATACATTTTAGTACAAAATTTGATATCTCAGTTTTCTTTTTGACCAATACAGATAAATTAATTTTACTTACCTAACTTATCAATTATATTATAAAATACTTTACCATAATTGTGTTATATTTAATACATTCCTGTATAGTTATATTATACTATAATTAGACATTATTAGTATATGTTAAACATTATTTTGGGTGAATTTTTATTAATTGATTTATCTGATTTTATTCTTTGGGTTGCTATTCCAGGTTTTATTGTACATGTGATTGAGATAAACTTTTATATTGAGATTTAAGGATTGTATAGAAGATGTCATAAAATAATAAGTTATACAATATGATGGATTAATTTTCTTTTAATATCTGGCTGGTTATATTTTGTTTTATTTGCACTTGATTTGATACATTACATTTTTATCATTAGACAAGTTGATTTTGTTATTGTCAATAAATGTCATTTTATAAAAAGGAATATGTGTATATAAATTGATTCTGAACTCAAATTTCATTATTCTATATTATTTAGAAAAAAATATGTTGTATTAATCCCGACATAATGATTTGCCTTTTGTGGGGAAAGGTTATGTTGTTAGGAGGGGATTTTAGTCAAACATTACCTGCTGTTGTCCATGGAAATCGAACTGAGATTGTTGAAACATGTTTAAAGTCAAGTACACTATGAAGAGGATTTAGAGATCTTAAATTAGAGAAAAATATGAGAATGAATGGCCAAAATCAATTGAATGATTGGTTAATTAAAATTGGTGAAGGCAAAACAGAAGTAATACATTTACCACAGAATACTTTTGAAATTCCATCTTCAATGATTTGTAAGGATTCCATAATATCAGCTATTTTTCCAAATGGAATAATTAGCAATGATTATTCAGAGCTTGCACAAAACGTCATATTAACATTGAAAAATAAAGATGCATTGCTTCTGAATAATGAAATTTTGGATTGAATAGATGAAACAAAAAAACAAACAAAACATTATTACAGTGCAGATTGTGTACTAGCTGATGACAAACAGAGTGACACTAACTTTTCAACTGAATTTATTTGCTGTTTACAAGTGGATTTACCTTACAAGTAAAGGCTGATAAACTGCAGAGTGCACTAAGTGTGCCCAGGTGAGAGGGGTGTGGCTTGACTGTTAAACTAGGATAAAGGATTTGTGAGCTGGTTTGGGGCCTGTTTACAAGTGGATTTACCTTACAAGTAAAGGCTGATAAATTGCAGAGTGCACTAATTGTGCCCAGGCGAGAAGGCAGAAATTAATAGAAACCGGAGAAGGGGAACTTGTGAGCTTGCAAACATTTTCAGTATCAAGTGCAATTCTAGTAAAAGCCTAGGAGTTTAAATAAAAGGAGGGCCTTCAAAGAAAAGGGAGGGCAGATTTATAGTGCAAAGGAGGAAAACTTTATATAAATATATTATATTATATTCTTTATTTTTCCCACTGAAATTTCGTAGACAATAATAATAATTATGAGTCAGTCCAGTGGCAACCTTATTCAGTGTACATCCTGTCATATGTATGCAATACTGGAACAGATGATCCAGGGTCCATACCTCTGTGAGAGGTGTGAGCATGTTGCCTCTCTGGAAGCTCAAATTGGAGATCTGGAGAGGAGAATTGCAGCACTTAGTGATATTGCTCCACTGGAAAGGGGGTTGGTGCTCACTGAGCACAGTTTAGCTGGGCCTAGCATGGAGGGTGGAGCTGGGGCTAGTGAGGATGTCCAGGGAGGCAGCTGGGTTACAGTTACAAGGGGAAGCAGGGGGAACAGGAGGAGGCAGGCCAGTTCTGAGTTGGCAAACAACAACAGATTTGCCAGATTGAGTGAAACTGTTGGCGATGTCCATTCAGGAATGGCAATGCCAGATAGAGCTGTTCCCTCTAACAGCCGGGCGAACAGCTCTACTGGAGAAGAGGGAGGGCAGAATAGGCAGAACAGACAGGTTTTGGTTGTAGGGGACTCTATTATTAGGAAGGTAGATAGGGTGATTTGTCACCCAGATCCCAGCAATCGAACAGTTTGCTGTCTCCCGGGTGCTCGGGTTCGTCATGTTGTGGATCGGGTAGACAAATTATTGGGAGGGGCTGGAAATGAACCGGCGGTCTTGGTACATATTGGTACCAATGACAAAGTTAGTGGTAGATGGAGTGTCCTAAAGAATGATTTTAGAGAACTAGGTAATAAGCTGAAGGCAAGGACCTCCAAGGTAGTATTTTCTGAGATACTACCAGTGCCACGTGCTAGCCCAGGGAGGCAGAAGGAGATTAGGGAGGTTAATGCGTGGCTAAAGATGTGGTGCACTAAGTAGGGGTTTGGCTTTTTAGAGCACTGGGCTGACTTCTCACTTCGGTACAATCTCTACAGTAGGGATGGATTGCACCTTAATGATGAGGGAGCTTTTGTACTAGGGGATAGGATGGTAGAAAGGCTGGAGGAGTTTTTAAACTAGTAGGTGGGGGGGAGGGACTAGATATAAGTAATGGGGTAGAAAGTGTAGAGGGTATAAGGGATGAATTAACAACTCATAGGGGAGGAGATGGGGGGAGGGGTAGTATAGTCAATATGGAGGTAGTACTAAGTAATTCAAGTTCAGTGGCAGGCACTTCAGAACTACAGACTCATAACATAAAGTGTATGCTTGCTAATGCCAGAAGCTTGCCAGGAAAAATGGGAGAGTTAGAATTATTAGCAATTAATGAAAAATGGGATTTAATAGGCATTACCGAAACGTGGTGGGATGAATCTCATGACTGGACTGTTAATCTGGATGGTTATAACCTATTTAGGAAAGATAGAGGCAATGGTAAACGAGGAGGAGGGACTTGTCTGTATGTTAAGCCTGAATTTAAGGCTATAGTCAGAGAAGATATTTATGGTGGACCTAGTGATAAAGTTGAATGTTTGTGGGTAGAGTTAAATAGCGGAGCAGCAAATTCCAAAAGAATATTAGTAGGAGTATGCTATAAACCCCCAAATATAGCTGAAAGTGAGGAAATACAATTATTGTTACAGATTGGAAATGCAGCTAAGAACGGGCAAGTTCTAATAATGGGAGATTTTAATTACCCTGAAATAAACTGGATAAATGAGACCAGCAGTTCAGCTAAGGGGAGCAGGTTCTTGAGTACACTCAGGGATCATTATCTGGCCCAGGTTATACAGGAGCCTACTAGAAATGAAGCTATCTTAGATTTACTCATTACAAATAATGTTGATATTGTATCAAATGTTGAAATAGGGCAACCTTTGGGAAACAGTGATCACAACACAGTCTCATTTGAGATTGAATTAAAAAAACAACATTTTAAGGGGCCAATAAAAACTCTTAATTTTAAAAGGGCAGATTTTAACGGTCTAAGGGCAGCAATACAAAGTATAGACTGGGAACGAGAACTGATAGGTAAAAACACTGAACATAAATGGACAACATTTAAATCCTTACTAAATATACATACACATCGGCATATACCGTGTGGGAATAAAAGTAAAAGGAGTAAATCCGAACCCATGTGGCTTAACAATGATTTAAAGATCAAGATACGGAGTAAAAAACAGGCATTTAAATTATACAAACAAGAGGGGACAGAGACTGCTTTACGGGAATACAAGGAAATCAACAAGGCTTGCAAAAGCGCGATTAGACTGGCTAAAATAGAAAATGAAAAATTAATTGCAAAAGAGAGTAAGACTAAACCTAAAATGTTTTTTAGGTATATTAATGGGAAGAAGGCGAGGAAGGAAGCTATAGGAACATTACAATGTGAAACAGGCTGTCTGAAAATTAGTGACCAGGAAAAGGCAGATGAGCTAAATAGGTTCTTTTCCTCGGTATACACAAGGGAGGTACCAGTGGTTGGGACACTGCGACATAATGGGGCTACACTACCTTTGCCAAATAATTGGTTAACACAGGAAGTAATCCAAAAGAGGTTGGAAAAAATAAATGTTAAGAAAGCCCCGGGTCCTGATGGAATACATCCAAGGGTACTAAGGGAACTGGGTTCTGTAATAGCCAAACCATTATATTTAATTTTTCAAGATTCACTCAACACAGGGTCTCTACCAGATGACTGGAGAAAAGCTGATGTGATACCTATATTTAAAAAGTGAGCAAGAGCAAATCCGGGGAATTATAGACCAGTGAGCCTCACTTCTGTAGTGGGGAAGCTTTTAGAAGGGTTAATAAGGGATAATATACAAGAATATGTATATTTGAACAGGATTATAAGTAGGAGTCAGCATGGGTTTATGAGGGATAGGTCATGTCAAACAAATCTAATTAGTTTCTATGAGGAGGTTAGTAGGAACCTGGATCAAGGCAACTCAGTGGATGTAGTCTTTTTGGATTTTGCAAAGGCTTTTGATACAGTGCCACATGGGAGACTATTGGGCAAACTAATGGATACAGGAATTGCAGTAAATATCTGCTCATGGATTGAGAGCTGGCTAAAAGACAGGAAGCAAAGGGTTGTTGTAAATGGAACATACTCGGATTGGACTAATGTGGTAAGTGGGGTTCCTCAGGGTTCAGTATTAGGTCCTCTCCTTTTTAACATATTTATTAATGACTTAGAGGTAGGATTGGAGTGTGGTGTCTCCATTTTCGCTGATGACACAAAGTTGTGCAAGGTAATTAAATCAGAAAATGATGTGCTTTCCCTCCAAGGGGATTTACATAAAATTGAGGAATGGGCATCTAAATGGCAGATGAGATTTAATACGAATAAATGTAAGGTTATGCATCTGGGAAGGAAAAATAGCCATGCAATTTATAATCTTAATGGAGCAAATCTAGGTGTATCAGATATTGAAAGGGATTTGGGAGTGCTTGTGGACAACCACCTAGGTAACAGTGCTCAAAGCCAAGCAGCAGCTACAAAGGCAAATAAAATATTAGCATGTATTAAGAAAGGTATAGAAGCCAGGGAAGCAAATATAATTCTGCCACTATACAAATCTCTAGTACGCCCTCATTTGGAAAATGGAGTACAATTTTGGGCACCACTTCATAAAAAGGACATTTTAGAGCTGGAAAAGGTACAGAGAAGGGCAACCAAACTAATAAGGGGAATGGAGGGGCTAAGTTATGAAGAAAGACTAACCAAATTAAACTTATTTTCTCTAGAAAAAAGGCGTCTAAGAGGAGATATGATTACCTTATATAAATACATCCAGGGTCAGTATAAAGATTTGTCGGGGGAGCTTTTTGTGCCAAGAGGTTTTCAACTGACAAGAGGACATCCCTTGAGGTTAGAAGTAAAAAGATTCCACCTCAAAGAAAGAAAAGGGTTCTTCCCAGTAAGGGTGGTTAATCTGTGGAATTCTCTACCAGAGGAGGTGGTGACAGCGGATTCGATAGATAACTTTAAAAGGGGACTAGATTTAATTCTAATTAAAAAGGGTATTCAGGGTTATCATGGATAATTAGAGAGACAGTAATGATCCAAATTTAACATTTCCCCTTTAGACAATTGGCTAAGTCTCGCTTTTTTTTTTTTTTTTTTCTATTTGCCTTCCTCTGGACTAATTAATAATAGAAAGAAAAAAAAAAGAAAAAAACATTAAATAATTGATTAATAATTAACAACTAATGAATTAATAGTTAATCCGCATATTGCAGATCAAAGGAGATCTTAAAAGGTTGAACTTGATGGACTGAAAGACTTTTTTCAACCTTAAATACTATGTAACTATGTAACTATGTAACTATGTAATTTATAAATTCATTAACACCATCTGATATGCCACCACATATTTTGCAGTTAAAAAAGGGGCAATTGTTATGTTACTGCGAAATATAAACCCCAAAAAGGACTTTGTAATGGTATCAGATCAATTGTTCAGGTTTTAAAAGATCATTTCATACATGCTGAAATTCTGAATGGTACACATAAAGGTGAAAGGTTTTTATTCTAAGGATAGATTTGGCTCCAAGTGAAAGTAATTTGCCGTTTGTACTTCAAAGA
The DNA here is from genome assembly GCA_027410445.1 of Discoglossus pictus. Taxonomy (NCBI): domain Eukaryota; kingdom Metazoa; phylum Chordata; class Amphibia; order Anura; family Alytidae; genus Discoglossus; species Discoglossus pictus. The sequence goes on from CM050171.1 coordinate 86,289,608, forward strand.
AGACTATTCCCAATTATTATGGCATTTGCCATGACTATAAATAAATTACAAGGTCAAACGACTAATTCTGTTGGTCTGTTTTTGGAGGAACCAGTATTTGCAGAAGTCAACTATATGTGGCATTTTCTAGATGTAAAAATCCTTTAGAGATTAAAATGTTTGTGAACAAAACAGAAACTCAAATATTGTGTATAGTGAGGTTTTATAATTTTACAAATATAAAAATGTAATACAATGTTCTGTTCATTTAGGAAACATGTGAAATGTAAAAAATAAGAGAATATGTATATAAAAAATATGATGGAAAGTTAATAAAAACAATAAAACAAAAAATAAAAATATTCCTATAAGATAACAATGTAGAAAATCAACAAACAAATATTAACATGGATTATTATTATATTTGTGATTTCATGACATTTATTTATGTCTAAATTATAATTTATTGTTTTTGGATATACAAATTGTTTATTCTTATTATATAAAATTACATTGTGATGATTTCCGTGTACATTATAAATAATTACACGTTTGCTGTAAAATATGCAGATATTGTTCATTATTAGTTTAGAGATAAAAATATATAAATTGGATGTAATAAAAAATATTATATTTTTATTGATTTACTGAATTATTCCATATATTTAAAAATGTCTGAAAAGACATGGGAGGTGTACCGAGAAGTACGCATGGTACACAGAAAGATAGTGCATAAACAGACAGAAAACACAATGTATAACACTATATGATTATGTCATTTTTGACGGGTAAGTGGCTAGTGTGTAATATATTAGCTGTCAAGCTGAAGCAATGCTTTAACCTCTTCACAACATTCTTGTGAAATTCTGCATATATTTCTTATTTTTCAAGATATTACATGTTCGGAGTAACAAAAGTTGTAGTTCATCTATATTCTGTAACACAAGAGTACAGTACACTAAAATAGGTCCAATAAATACTATTCTTTGTAACTATGTTTCTGCTCTGATCTCTGAGCATAATACTTCTTTATTGCAGAGCCTAAGAAATATAAGTCTGAATAGACTGCAATGTATAGGAACTAACATTGCCTTGTTTAATTTAATATGGTTTTAATGTTTTAACAATTTTCTAATATTAAAATCCTAAAGCAAGGTTTACTCTATTTGAAACATAAAACTTGCTTCAGGATTTTGTAATTATAAATTTCAAAATATATTTATCACCCAGGATTGGAAAAAAAAACATGTTTAAACTTAATTAAAGGTCCTTGGAATTATAGTCTACAGGAAACATCTATTAAAACCCTTCATAGAGCCTACTATACCCCAGTTAAACCGAACCAAATTAACCCCCAAATGTTATAGGCATTGCTTAACTCCAGGCACGTTTTTCCACTTGTGGTGGGAATGTACCATGATGATTCATGACAGACTGTTGCATACCCTCAATTTTTTAGAAACATGGAACCCATGGCTCTCCTCAATGCAAGCTATAGACATTGCTTAAACTGATAATTACACTTTACCTATATAAGCCTGGGTAAAACCCCCTAAAAAATAAACCCGGATCCCCCTTCGTCGACCCCAGGAGCTGGATGAACTCATAGTAGAATGGGCTGGGTGAGTGACTATTTGCCAGTCATTTCCTAGTCGAACCAGGTACGTTATTTGGATTATATATGAGGATTCTGATTTGCTCATAGGACGCATATCAATTTAAGTTCAAGTTATTGTTTGTTCAAAGTTGAAAACATTTTTTTTAATCATTTTTTTCTTTCTTTTCATTTCCTTTCCATTTTTATAATATGTTATGTGAAACATTGATATTTTTAAATCTAAATGTGGTGTTGTTATTTGAAACATAAGATCTTGACCAGCATTGTTTATTGTGTCAAGATTGTTATAGACCTTCTTACAACCTTTCAATCATGTATAATAGTTGTCAGACTGCGATTCATCGTCACGCATGGGCTGCAAGCAGTTGAGAAATGCGTGACTTAGAAAAGAAAAATTGTGAGGCGGGGTAAATCACAAAGTTAATTGCCGAACCGGGCAAAACGAAAAACACACAAAAAAAACTAATAACATTATGAATCACATATATAGTTGTAAGCATGCAAGTTGTTGCTAATGCTTGCGGGCTCGCGCAGCTAGCCTGCGACCCTCACTTTGCGAGGGTCGCAGTTGCTGGCAAGGAGCGCCGAAGGCGATCCTTGCCAGCAACTGCGACCCTCGCAAAATTTATGTCGTAATGCAAACAAAATACGAGTAAACACAACAAATACATAAACAGCTTACTTACAGGAAGAGGAAGCATCCAGGACCTCGAAAACTAAAGTTACACTTCAATTTACGTCAAATTAAAAGAGTTTAGACACTAAAAAATTCTCTAAGCAAGAGAAAAAATGGCTGCCGAAAAAAACGAAAACGAGGCTACAGCAGTCTAAAGACGCAAAACACCACCAAACACCTACGTATTTGCCAAAAAACACCTACGAGATTAGAAAACAAGGACGCAACCCGCGCAACCCCAAAAACATTACAAACACAACAAATACAAACAACAAACACATAAAAAGGTTACTCACAGCAAGGGGGGGGAACTGAGGACTCTGCAAGTGAAGTTACACCTCCATTTAACCACAAATTACTGCAGAACAAAACAAAAACGAGGTCCATAAACACGCAAAACACTACCATAAACACGCAAAACATCACCAAACAGCTACAGATATCCCGAAAAACTCGCACAACATAGAAAACGAATATTCCGAAAAACTCGCCTGACATAGAAAACGAACGACGCTACATCAGCCACATTATATACACCAAACACCCTTAGCTCACTTACAATTTTATTGCCGTCATTTTTTGACGGGCAATTCGCTAGTATATATATAAAGATATACTACATACACCTGTAGATTTAATTTTTAGACAAGTATGATTCACACATCTATATTACTGCTCACTTGCTGGCAGGAGCAATCAACTTGTTTCTGCTCTGAGAGCATCACTTGAAAAAAGAAAACATATAATGGTACATTATCATATACCTTATTTCAGAGGTAACAAAGACACATGCTTTCATTGTCCCTTTAATAAGCAACCTGATCTATTTAAAAGTGGTTTATATGTATACATGTATATATGTTTTAGAATTATTGCAGCACAATTGATTTGGTAAACCTACAGCTGTTGGTGAAGTAACATGGTGGTAGATGTTGAGAAGTCTGTGCCGAGGGGTTTGAGATATGTAATCCGACCCTGTCTATGACTTGCAATATCCTTATTATGTACATTGTTCCACATATTAATATCTCTGAATGATAAAGCATGAATATATACAATTGTTAGATAATTTGATCACAGAATGCAATATGCAGTTGTCAAAGATATAAACAAGAATAATCAGTGCAAACACACCACAGGAGATATGTAGCATGTGTCACTGACACAATGCAGTAAATCAATTTGCCAAAATAAATAGTCCTATATAATAGGTGTGAAAATGATTTAATAAAACAACAATCTTCCACAATACAAGAGTATAAATACTTGCATCCATTTTAACTAATCTTTAAAGCATTGTAAGATACTCATTAGATGTTATAATTGCATAGACCAAAGTTCACAGTAATAGAAAATACATATTTAGCTATATTTACCAGGCTTAACATTTTATATTAAAATCAAATGATCTCAATGCTTTGAAATTTCACCTAACTTGTATTCTTCCATTGTTTAGCACAGCGTGGCTCTTTTTACCATGGGAACTATAATTTTATTCTCAAAATCACAGAGGGAAAACAATTTCTGTCTCAGCTGGGATGTATAAAATACTCTAAAATAAATTATCTATAAACAAGTTAAATATTTGCATATTTTCGCAAGTTAACAGTCTCCTTTGCGTTTGTGCTTGCGTTTCAGGCACCTTCATGGAGGAACACAATACAAGAGGCTGTATATACTTTAAGTTTTTACTAAAAATGCCTCCAGTGATCCAAAAATAACAAACAGAACAAATCACTGAAAATAATAGGTCTAGCTTCAACTGAAGAACCAGCATAACAAATAAATAGTTCCCATCACTAAGCAGCTATCATCTAGCTAAACCTGGGTGGAGAAAAGCAAACAGTCAAATAGTTTGTTAAATCACTGGCCTGTTTATTTCTTCAAAATTCTAAATCTCCACTCTGCTCCAATCAATCTAAAGCTACAGGCTGCAGAGTCTGACAAGTCTGTGGCTCACATAAACCCCATGGATAACTTTGCCACAATAAATATAATATTGAAGTATAGGGTCATGATATTTAACAGGAGTTCCATGATCATCATTTTAGGTTAGCTAGTAATGAAGTTCCTATTTCCTCATTCCCCATAGAAAAAGTAAAGAGAAACTCTATTTTTTAAAAGTGGTGACTCATTCCACTGAAGAGTCTTGTTCTGGATCACCTTTTTGGGTTCACTCACGCTGCATCCTCAGCTATTTCATTATTATGTGTCACTGGCATGCACACCTTACCTTGGCTCTCAGATTGAAGCATGCACACATGATAAGGCCTGCTCACTAACGGACGCCTGTTTAGAGAGTCAGCAACTGTGCTTGTTTTTTTTGCCCCCTTGCTGCATCTTGTTTTGTCTGGTCTGTTGTGGCCTATGGTTTTGTTTGACTACTCTTCTCACTGGGACCCTGCCCTTGGCTTGACATTCAGACTTCTCTACTTTCTGGGTTCTCTGACTCCAGACCTTTAGCTCTGTCCTGGATTCACCCAGACATCTTCTGTTTGTGTATAAATTTGTGTTGCCCACTGCCTGTTTTAATATGTGCACTCTATTACACCCAGTGGCGTATCTGGTGAATAGAGGGCCCTGGTGCAAACATATAAATTTGGCCACCCCCTTGGTGGCGAGGGTCCATATTATTTTTTTAGATTGAGCCCTCCAAGCCCCACTCTAGTGCCAACAATAATATATATATATATATATATATATATATATATACTGTACATATCAAGTATAATAGTTGTCAAATATGCAAATGTGTCCGTCACACCAATGTCAAATTACACTGCAATGAGCAGGCAAACTTGCAATTCCAACTACTCGGGATGAGCGCCGCAGGGAGTTAGCCTGCAATGAGTATCTAAGGCACTCATTGCAGGCCTCGGGATGAGCGCCGCAGGCACTCATCTCAAGGCCCGCGCGAGTTAGGCTGCAATGAGGCGCTCATTGCAGTCCATTGTAATGACTCTCCCTAATGTTAATAAGGCAGTGTGAAAAGACAAGGGAGGAGGTGAAGTGTTGGGGGAAGTAAGGGGGGAGATAGGAGTGTGGGGAGTTAAGTCCTATATGATGTGTGATGGGGTGTGTGATGGGTTCAGTGCAAGGTGTTAGGGGGGTGTAACTGTGTGAGGAGTGAGTTGTGGGTGAGCATGTGAGGTTTAAGTAAGTATGGAGTGTGTATATATATATACAGTGCCTTGCAAAAGTATTCACCCCCTTGGTATTTTTCGTGTTTTGTTGCCTCACAACCTGAAATTAACATGGATTGTTTGAGGATTTGCATCATTTAATTTACAGAACATGTCCACAACTTTAAAGATGTTTTTTTTATTGTAAAGCAAACAACAAATAGTATAAAATAACAGAAAAAGTCAATGTGCATAACTGTTCACCCCCCTAAAGTCAATACTTTGTAGAGCCACCTTTTGCGGCAATCACAGCTCCAAGTCATTTTTGATAAGTCTCTATGAGCTTGCCACGTCATACCACTGGAATTTTTGCCCATTGCTCCTTACAAAACTACTCCAGCTGCTTCAAGTTGGATGCTTTGCGCTTGTGAAGAGCAATCTTTAAGTCTGACCACAGATTTTCTATTGGATTGAGGTCTGGGCTTTGACTAGGCCATTCCAACACATTTACATGTTTCCCCTTAAACCACTCAAGTGTTGCTTTAGCAGTGTGTTTATGGTCATTGTCCTGCTGGAAGGTGAACCTCCGTCCTAGCCTCAAATCACGCATAGAGTGGTACAGGTTTTGCTCAAGAATATCCCTGTATTTAGCACCATCCATCTTTCCCTCAACTCTGATCGGTTTCCCAGTCCCGGCTGCTGAAAAAACATCCCCACAACATGATGCTGCCACCTGTCGGGATTAATAAGACATATTATTTTCTAAATAATATAGAATAATACATTTTGAGTTCAGAATCAATTTATAGACACATATTCCTTTTTATAAAATAGCATTTATTGACAATAACAAAATGAACTAGTCTAATGATAAAAATGTATCAAATCAAATACAAATAAAACAAAATATAACCAGCCAGATATCAAAAGAAAATTAATCCATCATATTGTATAACTTATTATTTTATGACATCTTCTATACAATCCTTAAATCTCAATATAAAAGTTTATCTCAATCACATGTACAATAAAACCTGGAATAGCAACCCAAAGAATAAAATCAGATAAATCAATTAATAAAAATTCACCCAAAATAATGTTTAACATATACTAATAATGTCTAATTATAGTATAATATAACTATACAGGAATGTATTAAATATAATATAATTATGGTAAAGTATTTTATAATATAATTGATAAGTTAGCTAAGTAAAATTAATTTATCTGTATTGGTCAAAAAGAAAAATGAGATATCAAACCTTGTACTAAAATTTATATCCGGATTTATAAATTTCAATGACAAAATGAAATCTAAATAATTTTTTGGTAAGAAATAAACCAAACAGAGAAATTATGGTAATGGTTTTCAATTATATCATAAAATAAAATAATTCAACTTATACATTACCAATTATGACAAGATTCCACTGGTCAATTCCAAAATTGTCTGGCCTTTTCCACGGGGTCAAAGTTTTCCTCTAGCTCTTACTTTCTTTTTCTCTCCAGCTCCCTCTCTCTTAGATCCCGTTTCTATCCATAATTATACCTCCAACTTAATTTGCCTATCAGAATCCCAAATCAGTTAAAGTATCTAGTAACCAATAGAATCTCTCATGATGTCATCACATATTTAAATTTTTATGGTGAATATATTTTTCTATAGAGACATTTATTCCTTGAACCATAAGATGGCGCTCTCGGACCTTTGAATTTTCATACCTTTAATTAACTAATGACCCCTTTGACCCACAACCTATAAACAAGATAGGGTCATAAGAATGGTTATCAGTTAGATACCCCTTAACAGATTTATTATTCTGGGAAAGAGACTGAATGTCTAGTAACACATTCTTCACATGTGAAATTTTGGGGATGATTCCATTATTTCTAAGAAACATAACCTTTATCAATTAGTTTAGGAATTCCCTCAAATATTTGTCTCTACAGAACAAAGAACTATTTAAACATGAAGAACTCACTTGTGAGAAGCTGTGAAAACACATCTTTTACATAGATATATTCAAATAATGGAATTGCATGCAATATATAAAGCATATAAAATATTAATACATTGGATATAAAATAGTGGTTAATAATTGGTGTTTCACTGTGGGGATAGTGTTATTTGGGTGATGTGATGTGTTGGGATTGTTGGCCAAAAAGGTTCATCAGACCAGAGCACCGTCCTCCATACATTTTGGGAATCTACCACATGCCTTTTCGCAAAACATGCCATTTTGTTTTTATAAATAATTCCTTATTTGTACTACAGTACTTTGTACGGTGGAGGGCTTCTATCACTCTTAGCCCACCATATGTGAAAAAATTGCTGTATAGAACTTCTCTCTAGAACTCACACCATACTGAGGATCGGCAGTAACCGTGAAGCAGTACTGTATGTGGTTAAGTGACCTGGTTTGTGAAAAATCCATCCATTGCTATGCCTAAAACTGTGAAATACAGTAAGCATATGCTTAAAAGAAGCCATGTTTAAAATGGTTTGAATTGAAAGAAATAACATTTACAGTAAGTCAGCCCCTCCCCTGGAGGAGTATCACACATTGATCACTTGACCACCAGAACACTGGGCAAAGTGTTCTGCTTGAGATTTGGCTCATGCACAGATGTCTTCTTTATCAGCCAGAGCATCCACATTGATGACAATGTGCATGCTCATGGTCTAACTCCATATTGAGATGTGCATGCTCGGGCTGGGAAACAAGAAGACATCTGGTGGACACGTGATTGCTGTGTGACATGTTTAAGTGTTATTTTAGAACAGGTAAGGGATAATGATTACTTAATTAACCCATTACATTACCAATCTAAACATACTTTTGTTGCCTATGCAGAGGTCTTTTCATGGCATACAATGTTCCTGTTCCCAGATTTATCATTGAGCAGACATGGCAACTGCGAGGAGCTTCAAACACACATGTAGCCACATTAAATTCAAAGCCCGTAACAGCTACGGGACAACTGCAAAGCCTGCGGGCCTGAAATTTGGCTGTGTTAGAGAGCTATTACATTCAACCATGCCGTGACCAACGGGCCGGAGACGCAAGCACATAAATCATTCTTGTGAACGTTGCATGTGCGGCCGTGAACATGATTAATTAGTCAAACCTGTAGTTACGCGTTTAGACAGAGTCAATGGTAAAAGAGATCATCATCATTACGTCACTAAAAAAATGGAGGTTAGATTTCAAACCCTTACGGGTTTCAATCACGAGTTACGATCGGACCCGCATTTCAGAATAAATGCAATATTAATAAATCCGTAAATATGATATTCAAGGTCATGTGAGTTCCATTATATGTATTAACACATTGATTGCCGAGATTGATATAACACAGAAATTAAACATTAAAAAAAGTATTTTACATTACAGAACTGTGAGCTTAAGATTGTTGTGCTATTAATTTTAATACCTGACCTCACATTTACTATAATTTTAAGTACAGTAGTGTGTTGATATTTGCATCTACAGTGCTACGGATAGGACTTTAACCCCCTTGTGGGTCCTCTCTAGTACCCGTAGGATTTTTGGGTCCATTTGCGGGTTACGGGTTTGAGCACCAGTGGATTTGTAACAACTCAATAGCGATTTCCGACCGTAACAGTTACAGGCTTGTCAGAGCAAAGGATTTGCGGCAACGTAGGTCAGATTTTGACATCTGTAGGGTTTCTTCACCTGTAACCTGCAGATCCTTGCGGGTAGCTTTACAAGGCCAATTTAATAGCTGTAAGTCTTGCGGGCTCTGTTACCGGCTATGATTTTACACGTTTGGAGAATTTAATGTGGCTGATGGACACTTATCTAGCATGTAAAAATTCAACTGTGTGAATCATGCCACTGTCATTTGTATTACATTATCATTATATTTCTGATGGCTGAATCCAATCAGAGGCTAACAGCCTTATTAAATTGGGATTCGGTCAATTGAACAGGGCTCTATATAAGCACACAGCATATTTTTTTCCCAGAAGTTTTTAGTTAGTGAACTTCTATCCAAAATCAAGGTCTTCACTAACGAAAAACTTCTATAAAAAAAATATGCTCTGTGCTTATATAGAGTCCTTTTTCAATTGGCAAAGCCTCTTTAAAGCCCTAATGCTGAATTATTTTGTACTTTGTAACAAGGTACCCTTTGATGGACTGTAAATGGTAGAGACTTCTGGGCTCTTTTCATATATTTTATTGAGTAGTTACAAAAACACAAATTAAATAGCTTATAGTCAGAAAAATAAACATCTACGTAAACGGGCTTACTTAGTCTCTGGAACACCCTGACTATAACCTGAGCAGCTTTTCTACTACAGGTTAAATTATAATTCATAAAGAATACAAACAGTCCCTTATAGCGCCAGCTTGTGGCCCGGATACAGATAGTCTCTTACAGTATCCGTAGTCTTGTATATGTGGTGTAGTGCCACCTTGTGGCCAGGTTACGACTAGTCTCTTATATAGTGCCAGCCTGTGGTCTTTCCACGTCTTCACTTAAATAACCTTGGATGAAGCCCGCCCTACTCTCCCATATGCTTCACCCCAGGGACCCTTTGATATTGCAATAGGAACACTGCAATTTAACAGGACAAGCACTCAGCCTCTTCCCTGGGGTATAATAAGTTAAGTAAAAGGTTTCTGACCTTATGGTAAATGGAGTGTCCGTCTCCTCACTAGCTTCAGTCTGCCATGCAGCTTTCTCCAGTCAGGTAACTCAGCAGTGTCCCACAAGTACTTAATAAGGATTTCTTTGCAGATCCAGAAAGACCTTTTACTTGCAGCTCCAGAAAAACAGCACTCCAGCATTCAGTATTGCAGCTTCTCAAAAACAGCTCTCTCTGCTCAAGGTTTCTTCCAGGCTCCTTATCTCCTGTGAACTTAGCTAGCCCCCTCTCTGCTCAAACCACAGCCTTTTAAATCCTCCTGACTTAGATCAGGTGTACTGGCTTGATTAGGCCGCAGCTCATACGCTCGCCTTCTGTTCAAGCATGGATGTACAGCCCTACTCATTCTTCTGCTTATGTAGATCCCTTGCTGGATTCTAGTGCAGGTTATCTGTCCTTGCTGGACACCGTTACAACTTCTATGTCAGAAGAGGAATGGATATAAACAGGCACCTGAGGTTTCTGCTCAGTTTTTTGGTCCACTTTACTCCTTTTGACTTAAAACAATATTCATATTTTCTAACCTCATTACTGTTTGGAAATTGAATGCTATTTTATTGCTGGTATTTACTTGTCTTTGCTATTTAACTATATATTTACTATTCAACTATATATTCACTCTCTCTCTCTCTGATCACAATCACCTGTTCTCTCTAAGAAGGCTTGTCTGCTATAAATCTCTAAATTAAATAACCACTGTAATGCACTAGTATACAAGAGAACATTGTATTACTTAAGCATTACTCATTACTATGATACATATATATATATAAATACAATATTTAATAGAAAACAATATTTAATATAAACAAATAAATGTGATTAATAAAACATACCCTTTGATTTCATTCACTGAAAGAGAATTCTTGTGCTCTATTTCAACAAAACTAATATCATCTGAAATGGATCAGATGCTCTTCTGAGCTATTCACTATATAGACTAAAAACTATTTGATTTAGAAAACAATACTAGGATGATGAATATTTAATTTGCTGTTGTGTCTGACTCTTCGTGACTTTGTGGACTACAGAATGGCACTAGAATCCAGCAAGGGATCTACATAAGCAGAAGAATGAGTAGGGCTGAACATCCATGCTTGAACAGAAGGGGAGCGTATGAGCTGCGGCCTAATCAAGCCAGTACACCTGATCTAGTACAATGCCTCTCTGAGCTCCATCAAGCTCATGTTCACTGCTTCAAATTACCTCATCTATCCATCTCCACCTGTGACTCTCCCTTCGTTTTGTGCCTTTAATCTTTCTCATCATCAGAGTCTTCCCTATGGAATCCTGTCTTCTCATGATATGACTAAAATATTTGAGCTTCAACCTCATGATCATACCTTCCAGTAAACAGTTTGTCTTGATTTCCTGCATTAGGCATTTATTGGATCTCCTTGCAGTCCAATGGACTCTAAGCAGTTTTCACCAAAACCACAATTCATAGGCATCAATTCTATTGAGCTCGGCAGTGTTTATGGTCCAGCTCTCACATCCATATGCTACTACAGGGAATACCATAGTTCTAACTATACAGACATTTGTGTATAGTGTAATATCTTTACTTTTTACTAGCGTGTCCAAGCATGCCATAGCTTTCCTTTTCAAAAGCAAATGTCTTGTAATTTCATGGCTGCCGTCACCATCTGAAGAGATCTTGGATGCCAGGAAAATAAAATTTGTCACTGCCTCCACTTCTTCCCCATCTATTTGCCAGGAACTGAGATTGCAGTTTGTCATGATCTTCACCTTTGGCGAACTTTTGCACTCTCTTATTTCACCCTCATCAATAAGTCCTTTAGCTCCTCTTCTCATTTCAGACATCAGAGTAGTATTATCCACTTATCTGAAGTTTTTGATATTGCTTCCAGCAATCTTGATTCTGGCTTTTGATTTATCCGGTCCGGCCTTACGCATGATATATTCCATGTATAGGTTAAATAAATAAGGTGACAATATACAACCTTGTTTCCCATCTTTTCCGATTTTGTACCATTCTGTTCTTCCATGTTTGCTTCTGACAGTGGCTTCTTGGTCGACATACAGATTCTTCAAGAAGAGGATCAGATGATCTGGTACTCACATGTCTTTCAGAACTTGCCACATTTTGTTGTGATCCACACAGTCAAAGACTTTAGAATAGTCTATGAAGCAAAAGTAAATGTTTTTCTGGAACTCTCCTGCTCTCTCTGTTAACCCTCAGACATTGGCAAGTTGATCTCTTGCGCCTCTACCTCTGCAGAATCCAGCACATCTGGTAGTTCTCTATCCATATATTGTTGGAGCTGATCTTGTAGGATCTTAAGCATTACCTTGCCCGTACTTGAAATAGTGCAATTGTTCGATAACTGGAGCACTCTTTGGCACTGCCTTTTTTGGATTGGGATGTAGACTGACCCTTTCCAGTCTATTGGCCACTGTTAAGTTTTCCAAATTTGTTGGCATAAGGCAAGCAACACTTTCACAGCATCATCTGTTAGGATTTTGAGTAGTTCAGCTGAGATTCCATCACCCCCTTGTTATCAGCAAGGCATCCTATGGCCCATCTCACTTCACTCTCCAAGATGTCTGGCTCCAGCTAGATGGGCAAACGATTAGGGTCACCACTGCTGTTAAGTCCCTGCATTTTATATGTCTTTTATCATGCCCACTTTAGTATGAAAAGTTCCCTTTGAGATCTCTAATTTTCTCGAAGAGATCTCTTTACTTTCACATTCTATTATCTTCTTCTATCTCTACATAACTCATTGTAGAATGACTCCTTGTCTTTTTGCTATGCTCAGGAATTCAGCATTCAGTTGAACAAATCTGTTTTTTGTCTGCGCTACCTTTCTATTACCTTCTTTCCTGGGCTACTTTCAAATCCTCATCTGATAGACAGTTTGCCATATTAATTTTCTTTGTTTTAGCGATATTCTTTGTTGCTGTTTCCTGGATACTTTTGTAAACTTCAGTCCAAAGTACTTCAGGCATTCTATCTTCCATGTCTAGTTCCTTAAATCTATTCTTTACTTCCACTGCATATGCACAAAGGATATTATTTATTTTGTATGTGCTTGGTCTGATGATTATCCCTATTTTCTTCAGTTTAATTCTTAACTTTGCAATAAGAAGCAGTGGTGGCGTTAGTGCATAGAGGGCCCCAGTGCCAAAAACAATTGTGGGCCCCCCTCCACACCTGTTATAAAGCCCATAAAAAGCTCAGAAGTCACATATTTAGTGAAATGATGTCCGCCTGTGTGCAATCTAAGTGTCACATGATCTGTCATTACATATGTACACCTTTAGCTCCAGAGGCTGCAACACTTAAGCAAGAGGCACCACTAACCAAACACTACCATGAAGACCAAGGAACTCTCCAAACAAGTAAGGGACAATGTTACTGAGAAGTACAAGTCACAGTTAGGTTATAAAAAATTATCCAAATCTGTGATGATCCCCAGAGGCACCATCAAATCTATCATAACCAAATGGAAAGAACATGGCACAACAGCAACCCTGCCAAGAGACGGCAGCACACCAAAACTCATGGACTGGGCAAGGAGAGCATTAATCAGAGAGGTAGCACAGAGACCTAAGCGAACCCTGGAGGAGCTGCAGAGTTCCATAGCAGAGACTGGAGTATCTGTACATAGGACGACAATATGCCGTACACTCCATAGAGTTGTTCTTTATGGCAGAGTGGCCAGAAGAAAGCCATTACTTTCAGCAAAAAATAAAATGGCACGTTTTGAGTTTGCGAAAAGGAATGTGGAAGACTCTCAAAATGTATAGAGGAAGGTGCTCTGGTCTAATGAACCTTTCCGGCCATCAAAGAAAACCCTATGTCTGGCGCAAAACCCAACACTTCACATCACCCAAAGAACACCATCCCCACAGTGAAAGAGGGTGGTGGTGGCAGCATCATGATGTGGGGATGTGTTTCAGCAGCCAAGACTGAGAAACTGGTCAGAGTTGAGGGAAAGATGGATGGTGCTAAAAAGGGATATTCTTGAGCAAAACCTGTACCACTCTGTGCGTGATTTGAGGCTAGGACGGAGGTTCACCTTCCAGCAGGACAATGACCATAAACACACTGCTAAAGCAACACTTGAGTGGTTTTAGGGGAAAGACCTAGTCAAAGCCCAGACCTCAATCCAATAGAAAATCTTTGGTCAGACTTAAAGATTGCTATTTACAAGCACAAACCATACAACTTGAAGGAGCTGGAGCAGTTTTGCAAGGAGGAATGGACAACAATCCCAGTGGTAAGATGTGGCAAGCTCATAGATACTTATCCAAAGTGACTTGGAGCTGTGATTGTCGCAAAAGGTGGCTCTACAAAGTATTGACTTTAGGGGGGTGAATATTTATGCACATTGACTTTTTCTGTTATTTTGTCCTATTTGCTGTTTGCTTCACAATTAAAAAAAATCTTTAAATTTGTGGGCATGTTCTGTAAATTATATGATGCAAATCCTCAAACAATAAATGTTAATTCCAGGTTGTGAGGCAACAAAACATGAAAAATGCCAAGGGAATGAATACTTTTGCAAGGCACTGTATGTATATATATATATATATATATATATATATATATATTGAAGAGTGAAGCAGTCATATATATACATGACCCTCCACCCCAGCCCATGTCTCCCTTTCACATATTAAAATGATTTAGCCTGTTTTTGAGTATAGTTCTTTAAAAATAGTGTATTTCAAATATGGTTGTTTAACAGCAACTGTTTAAATAAATATATTTGATACATTATGAACATTTACATTGTTAACACTTGTGAAAAATTATGAACTCTTTTCATTTCTTTCTGCAGAAACAAACACATATAATCATCTCTAATTATTCCTACTCTGTCATCTCTTTGAACCAAATCTCAGCTCACACCACATGGATATGTCCATAGGAAATATTTGCTAATCTGCATAAGATGTAATTATATCTGTGATAATTGCCTTCTGCCTGCATATGCAAATATATACTTAAGACTAGCTTGCATATTAAAAAAGCTGCATCAATGATCTTGGCAGCAAAATTAATGGGAACAGGTTAGAGAAGAGATTTTTCCTCAATGCACAGATCAAGAAACCAAACAGGCAGCAAAAGAGAGGTAATTATATATATATATATATATATATATATATATATATATATACTGAGGTTTAATGCATCACTTATGGTGCACGTAGTTTCAAAATAGGACAGTGGGCTGGATGCACTAAAGGTAATGAAAAAAGGTATTGTAAGTTTCAATACTTTCATTGGCAGGACGGGACGTATTTTCTAACAATTTCTTATCATGAATAAAATTCAGTAACACTTGCAAAGCATTCTGGTATTGCAAAGTTATGAAAAATGTATGTTGTACAAGTATACAGGTACATATGCTTCAAGAACTAGTGCATACATCTGTGTTAAAGGTACAATGTAATGCTCTAACTAGAATAAGCCAGTTGTTTTAATTATGCATGAATACAATTCATATTTAATATTTATAATATCAATATTCAATGTTAAATTCATTTTCAAAGATTTGAGTATCAGCCTCCAGCTGAGCTCTTTTGTAACCGCCCTGATAAGGTCATCAAGGGTTTTTTGCTAAGAGACAGACTTAAAGGGTTTTAATAACAATCTGATTTCATAGATGCCAACCAATCAGTCACTGGCAGCCCCCTCAGCTAAGGCGGAGAAGCCACTTTAACACAGCAAGTCTCCAGAGGAGGAAGAACACTGTGTTGAAAATGTAGCATCTGCCTGCTAGACTAACCTCGCCCCCCACACATTTAAGTTTACCATTGCTTTCAAATCATTGAATATAAATTTTATTAAACATCTAGCTCCTGTTATTATTGTTCCGTTAAATAGACAATGAAGTCCTATAATTAAAGTATGCTCTGCTGTTCTTCTGAAAAATATTTTTAAAAGTAAAAAAAAAATAAAAAAAAAAATATATATATATATATATATTTATTTATTTTAATTAAGTGGTATGATATGCAGTACTAGTTATATCCTCTACCTGTTTCATATTCCAAGCCCCTTCATGCATGGACATATGTAAAACAAATAAACATAATAAACTCTATCCAATGGTACCTTCTATTCAGATGCGAAGGAATGAAACATTTTCATAATATAAAGCAATGCACCTCGGGGAGCCCAAGAGTGCTGTATATTTTTTTTTCTGTATAGTGACAATATGCTTTGTTATTTAATTGTTGGGGCCCCCTGAGGCCTGCCCACCATGAGCCCCCCACATCTGCCCCCCATGGGGCTCCCCACAACTTCCCCATGGCTCCCTATATCAGAAACATCCCCCCCCCCCGTATGAAAGAAATGGAACAAGCTAATTGCGCACAAGCAAAGAAAGCTTGATGCTGCATCACAGATACTTGCGAGGGCTGAACATAGACTCGCAGGGGCAGGAAGTGTGAAATAAGAAGCATTGCTGTTCCATAGAGAAAGCAGATGAGAGGCAGAGAGAGGGACTATATCATCCCAGAGAATCCCAGGGAGAGAAGTGCATGTAGGAGAAGGGCATCTGGTATGCACAAGGGCTGGTGCACCTAGGGGTCTGGGGAGGGGGGGGGGGGTACACTGCAGTACAGAAAATTATAATGTGTGGTATGCGTCTTAGCGGATTATCGGTACGTGTTTTCCGAGGTTATAGTGCTGTCGCCTGGTTTTCGTTTTGTTCGTGCAGCATTTTTTCTGCGGAGCTCATTGCCAAAGTACTACGGTTTAACGGCGAGGCTCGCCGGGCAATGATCGCTTGCAGCGCTCATCGCTTAGCCCGCTAAAGTACTACGGTTTAACAGTAAATATGGTCAAACGGTCAAATGACAGTCACTAAGAATTAAATGTAGTTAAATGTGTTTGCCACACAACGTACTCATCGCTAAGTCGTACGCAACGCAGCGTGACGACGAATCATAGTTAGACAATTATAATATGTGATATATATATAGCCAAGGGAGTCAACTCTTAGGGGGGGACAACTTTTTTTTTGCACTGGGGCCCTCCATTCACTAGCTCCGCCACTGATGGCACCGGTGGCTCATTTTTAGAATGCAGGACCACAAAGCAATAATATATTCATAATATCGAATATGAAAAGTCAGGATGAAGTGACATGAGAGATTGGAGATGTGTTTCTAATAATAGCTACAGGTTAACTGAAAACAAATTACAGGTTCTCTAACTACAGATTGCATGAGAGAGAGAAAGATGAATATGTTAGCTATTTTAGAAGTCAACACTTTTGCTGAAGGGGCTGCAAATATTTGATTGGTTGCCTCTTATCTAATCTTATAACTCTTTAGGCCTATCTCCTAGCAAAACCCCCTCCTTGATAACCTTATCAGGATAGATACAAAAGGGCCCAACTGGATACTGATATTGAAATATTTGAAAATTAATGTAATATTGAATACTGCTATTATAAAATATTCTATTGTATTTTTATTCATGATTAACACATAATTAAAACAACTAGCTCCTCTAGTTAGCATTACAGCATTACAGTGTACTTTTAACATACAGATGTATGCACTAGTTCTTGAATCACAGTGTATTCTTGTACAACATACATATTTAATAACCTTATTATAGCAGAATGCTTGCAAGTGTCAATTCATTTTAACGTCTCATGATAATAAGAAATTGTTAGAAAATACTTCCTGCCAATGAAATTATTGAAACTTACCCAGACCTGGTTATATCAGTTGAGACACTTCACAAAAAGGACTGCCTGTCTATACAGTCACACGATGAATAAATTCATGTATTTAGTTGTACAAACCTCTGTATGGCTTATTATCTTCTAAAATGAGTTGGAGGAGAGGAGTTAAATGTTAAAATTAGCATAATGCCTTTTCTGTTGTGTGGAAAAAAAATCAGATTTTAAAAAACCCACTGTAATTATCCAGCTTTCATGAGTTTTAAGTAGACAGTATAAATAACTTTTACATTTACTTTAATAAAAAAAAAGTGTATCTTTTGTGAGAATAAATACACACAAAATTCCTTCTTTTCCCCTCATCTTTGGGCTGGAGCTTCACCCATTTTTTTTAAACTGTAGCAAAGCATGCAGCAATCTTACCTACAGCGGCCTCATTATTGCACATTATTTGTGAAGAAATGTGCTGCAAAGTCACATTTTCTAAAGATGGGAGGAGCTTCAGCCTAAACTTCAGGGAAAAAAAAGCAATTTGCTTGGGAATTCTTTGGAACTTATTTTCTTTCATTGTTATCCTCAGACATATGTACTACAATTACACATATCAAAGAATTGTGCAATATTTCACCCGTTAGTGCATATGGTCCAACATCTATGATTATTAAGTGTCGCTATTCTTCTAAGTACTTGAGAATATGACACTCCATTATTCTATCAGTCAAATAAAACAAAAAACTAAATAAATACCATTTTTGCAAAATACTGTATATTAGATAAAATATCCCAATATTTCAAAAAGACATGGGATTTGAAACCATCACATCTAACAATTTTAAATATGTAACTATTCATAAAATAAATTCACCTAAGAAAATTGACACTTCTCCAAAAGTTGTAAAAAGGCCACTATAGTTCCATATTTACAATATACTGTTTTAAAGAACTTGACGTGATAATCAGGAAATGCTTCTAGAAAGATAAAAACTCCTTTATTTTTAAACTTTTAAGCCAAGAGGTATTCAACTGACAAGAGGACATCTTTTGAGATTAGAAGAAAAAAGATTCCACCTTAAAGAAAGAAAAGGGTTCTTCACAGTAAGGGTGGTTAATCTGGAATTCTCTACCAAAGGAGAAGGTGACAGCAGATTCAATAGATAACTTTAAAAAGGGGTTGGATATATTTTTGAATAAAAAGGGCATTCAGGGTTATCCTAGATAACTAGCAAAGGAATTTTGATCCAGGGGGGAATCAGATCTATCGAAACCTGGGGTTAGGAATTTTTTTCCTTTATGAGACATTT
The DNA here is from genome assembly GCA_027410445.1 of Discoglossus pictus. NCBI lineage: Eukaryota > Metazoa > Chordata > Amphibia > Anura > Alytidae > Discoglossus > Discoglossus pictus. Next base: position 86,308,652 of record CM050171.1, read on the forward strand.
GGCAATGCTTGAAGGTTTTTTTTTCTGTTTGCCTTCCTCTGGATCAATAACCAATTAACCATTATTAACAGGTAATAAATAATCCTCATAATGATCAGAAGAGATCTAAAAAGGTTGAACTTGATGGACTAAAAGTCTTTTTTCAACCTCAATTACTATGTAATTATGTAACTGTAACTAAAAGGACATGGAGTAGTCATCCTGTGGAAATGGTGAGGACAGACAGTAAAAGATTTCAATCATGCCCGGAAAATCTGAGGGTTAGTCAAGTAGAATGGTCAGACTAGATGCACCTTTGATTCTTATTTTCTGTAAAATCTGTTACTATGTTTTTATCTTTTGCTTTGTGTTTTTCCATTTTCTTACTTATCAAGAACATTCTCAGTACTTGCCCAGATGTTAGTGTCATCTGTCACTTATTAATGCTAACCAATGAGCCAAGCTGCTATAAATTAATCCTATTTCAATCTCTTTCATTAAGAGCTTGATATTTATGTGTTGCCAATTGATTTAATGTCAAGCTACTAACATTTCATGCACATGGAATAAAGCAATGAAGAACACATTTCACACATTTGTTTCCAAGGACACACACAATGCTCTTCTTCCATTATTCCAATTCTATATTGAGAATATATATAAATGTTTACAACAGATTAGCATGACTAACACAGAATATATCAATTCATATTTTTATGAGAAGTAGGCCTCCAGTAAAATTACATATCTGTTCTTGCCTTTCAATTCCTAAAACTCAGACCCTCAGTCTCATCTAGTGCATTTGCACCTAATCAAAAATGTACAGATGGAGTTTCATATATTTTTAGCTGGGTGTTGTGGAATGCCTGAATACCTCGGGAGATAGACATTAGGCTCCTTTTTTGGACTCTCTCTGATTTATTTTCTAAACTCTATATTAAACAGCTAGTGAGATACAGTCCATTCAATTTACAAAAAAACATAATAACTAATTAATAACATCACAGAAATTGCCTTAACATTAACTATAATCATATAAATCCTATTTTTTTCAAGACACATTTAGAAAGGATTTATATTACTGTAATCACCCTAGTGGCCAAATTGTGTATTGCCAAACTTACCAGTATAAAGTATTCTTAATTGTGCACAATTATAAAGGATTCATGGCAAATGGACTTATAGGAGATAATACCTTCCGAAAGTAGTGCCTCACACTAAATTAGATACCAACAAATTGTGAAAAAGGGAGGATTGAAAACATATTTACATATATTCAACTCATTTTATTATTTATCATTGAACACCAGCGCATTGATTGAAAACAACTAAGATCAAAATGAAAATAAATCATACTTGACACCCTTATAAATTCATAAGTGAGATATTCAAAATCAAGACAATAAAGTGGATATGATTCCTAACTGTAATGCTTACTAGATATGTATCTTTCACAAATGTAACTCTCCTTAACTCTGAATAATATCTTCACAGAACATAAATTATTTAAGAAGTATTTTCCAATTATGGGCTAGTATTGGGGTAAAGCATGGGACTATTGAGGAATTATATCAGTAGGGTTATGTCTAGAGATTCTAAGTGTACTTTGTTATAGATCTTATTGGAATTGTTGGCACCCTCTATTGTCACATTGGGGGCTCCTCAAAATACATTGCTTATTTGAGGTAAAGTAATCATTGAGATGAGATGATTATTTCAGATTAAGATGCCTATTCAGTCCAATATCACATATAATAGTTGTTAAACTACGAATCGTTGTCATGCAAAGCGAGGGACGCAGTTTGGTCCGCAAATGCGGACCCTCATGAAGAGAGGGTCCGCATTTGCGGAGGTGGAGACTCCCACGTTGGCCTCACACGCGCTTACAAACACCCACACAAACGGCACTTTACCAAAAATACATCTAACACGCAATCACTATATACGGACTTACACAAAAAAATACGAACCGCGGGACTTAGAACGGAAAAGTATCATAGAAAATACGAGACGCAGGACTTAGTAAGAAAAACATTAGCACCTTAACGGCTGAACCGCGCGCTCCTGAAAACATTAAAAGCCCAATAAATACACACAAAAAAACACATAAAAAGCTTACCCACAGCAAGGAGGGGCACTCAGGACCTCTGCAAGTGAAGTTACACCTCAATTTAAGTCCAAATTCACAAGTTTACACACATGAAAATCCCATAAGCGAGAGAAAAAATGGTCGCCGGAAAAAACGAAAACGAGGCTACACGACCCTAAAGCCGCAAAACACCACCAAGCACATGTGACTTTTCAAAAAAGCCATACGAGGTAAAGAAACACTTTTAGTAAGGACGCTTAATCAGACATACCCGCGTACCACATACACAATCGCCGCCATTTCACAACACTAACTTACACAATGCGGAAGTACACAGCTACACTAACGGCTTTCCCTCGCGAACGCAGCATATTTACACTACACACTGCACACACTGCTGACACTTACACCTCAGCTCCAGAACAGTGCAAACCTACTTTGGATGCTGCAGGAACATCAACAACGATTGTCAGCTCTTCAGCACAATGCTTCCTGCATATATTACTTAGAAATAGGTAAAGTTTATTAATTTATTAGTTATTTCATTGGCCTACAAGAATACATATACAAAAAAAAAATAGCGCAATATCACAAAAGACATTCACTGCGCGCCTCACAATCAATGCCAATGCTGCTTATACCACACAAAATGCACCAGGTGACAGCCTTGCAATAAGAGCAAAAAGCACATTAGCCCCAACCTTACAATGACAGCAAAAGCCCATGTAATAACAAAAAATAAAAAATCCAACAGCCGCGCAATGAGCGAGCATCTCATGCCTCGCAATGAGCGCCGAAGATCCTCACGGTAAAAAACGCTTTACATTATGTCTAAAACAGCATTCCCTGGCTTACAATTTCATGCCCGTCATTTTTTGACGAGCAATTCGCTAGTTTATTAATATCCAATGATGTGCTCCATACTTTTGTAATTACTTGCATACCAATATCTCAAATGTCCTGTGTACTCTTAAGCACAAAATAGCTGTTCTTGAGTTGAATTGTCATCCACTTCTAATGTGGTGTCTTATAGACCAATATCCTGCTTGAGCTTCAATATTGCTAGCTCATACCCTATCAGAGGCCAGATTATGATTCCTTATTTTGCTTTAGTGCCTCTGAGGCAAAATACAATCTCCAGATACTTGTATATAGGCTGTTCCTTCCTTTTTAGACTGTTCAACTGTCCCTTGTTCCACCCACTATTTCCCCAATCTAGTGCTTTTATTCTCAATGGGCTATTGTAGATTTATAACCTTAGATGGCTCATCAAGCTAAGTTTGTTTCTTACAATCACCAACGCGGAAGCTGTTCAGAGCTTCTCTTGAGAGCCTCGCAATGAGCGCCTTCGGGGCTCATTGCGGGGCCTCGCAATGAGACCCTTTCATGCTTATTACAAGCCTCTCCCCCTAACTTGCGGCCCTTGCGATGAGAGCCTTCGGTCTTTGGTGCTCATTGCCAGCCTCTCTCCCCTCTACCTTGTGGGCCTCGCGATAAGAACCTCATCGCGGGGAACGCAATGAGCAGCTTTGGGAGTATTACCGACAAATCACAATTACGACAACAACCACTCCAGATAAATTAGTCTATACTGTTCACTTTAGTTCCACATAAAAACTGCATCAATGAAATATCAGTGAAATATTGTCACCATTCAATAGTTATAATAACTAATCTAAGAATAATTGATGGCTATGACCTTTAATGAGGTACCTCCTAACTGGAAGACCCATCTAAATGTGGTCCCAAAACTGACTAGGAAACCCTAATTCAGAAGGAGTAATATTTGCCTCACCTATGAATAAGCCACTGGAGGTGGTGAAACAGACCTCAGGGTACATTGGGCTTTAGGCTAGATGACGTCATTGTGCTGACAACGCAAAACACAGATTTTCCACTGCTACAACTGAGCTACTCAGACAATAGCGTGAAAGATCTCTCTCGGCGTCCAGCATTTCACAGACTCACGATAAACTAGAATGAAAGTAAGTGCAAAAAATTAGTGTTTTAGCACAATGTGTAGACTCTATTAGAAACTTATGCAACAATACTCCTTCTGACGTAGGTACCAATTATGTTGTATTTTATGCTGTATTATTCTAAAATTGAACTGTGCAGATCTTTCTTATGCCGTGCATTCCACCATCTGAATGAAATTATAGTTATTAATGGCATGAAAAAATTAATTGAATCCAAGATCAGACAAGCAGTCTTAATTATTTAGCAGCAATGAAAAGCATTATTAAAGCAAAGCTATGTTAGAAGTAAAGTCAACTACTTGATGCCATTTATTTAGCTGAAACTGCTTAAAATATTTTTTTAACTTTATTACTAATAGTCTTGTCAAGGCAAAATATTAGAATATATCTTGCATAAAATAAATCTTGTAAGCAAAGCTTATCTATAAGTTTTTGCAATTAATTGTATTGTTTAATTTTGCAGATTCTCTCTATATTTTACCTTCTATCTATAACTAGAGGATTATACATATGATATAAAACATTTAATATTAAGTTATTAAGCACTCTTAATCAATTAGCACTAATAAACACAGCAAACACAAAGCAAACTATGGCCCTATGCTAATCCTAGCAAAATTAATTACGAGTGCCATAGTAGCACAGAAAAACTTACCTAGCTATGTTAATCACCCATCCCTAAAACATTGCGAGAAAACTGCTACGAGTAAACTGCACGTCAAAACCAAGAAGTAGTGCACAAATCACCATTGATTTTTGCACTGACAAAAAATTATGAGTTACTCAGTCAGACTTTGACACCCAAACCCTATGCTAATAAGACTTTAGGGATCACTCACAAACCAGGGCACTGCCTTAACTGCAAACAATGAAGATAATATTAAAACCTTTGCTGAGTCCTGCAGCAGGTAAAGTGACAGTATAGCACCAAAACACAAAAAATGATGACATTTCAAAAATGATGTGACACTTAGCATTTCAATATCAACATATGCTATTTTATTAATATGCCCATTTTATGATACATCTAGGGTAACATACAACCCAGTACTCAAGGGGTTAATACATGTACTTCCTACACAGAAATCTATTTCACCTAAGGCAGGATTTACAGATGTGCACTAACCTGGGCAGCAAAACATTTAAGGACCTCATGAAAACCTCATAAAAAACTATTGCCAGTGCCCTAACTGCAGAGTAAACCCTACATAACTATGTTTACCCCCATCCCTAAAATATTGCAAGCAAACTGCTCCAGGCCATTACTACCAGTAAACTTCACAGATTATAAACAAGGCATAAATCTCCATTGAGTTTTACACTGAAAATAAATTAGGAGTTACTCCCTGACACTTTGACACCCAAACCCTATGCTAATTAGGGCACTGCTGTAACTGCAAAAACAGAAAAAAGAGACCACTCACAAATGCTTTGAAAACCTTTTCTGAGTCTTCCAGAAGCATTCAAAGTGACAATATAGCACAAAATAACTACAACATGATGGTATTTCAATATTATTTGTCATTTAAGAATCCAATATCAACATATGTGTAATAAAAAAAATATGATATGTTGGTATTAAGCCCGTTTTATGATACAAAATCCAGGGTAACAAACAACCCAGTCCTCAAAGGGTTAATACACGTCACAAAACCACATTGCTTAGGAATAAACACTCTAATGTGTTGTTTATAAATATTTCATATTTTAACACAACATAAAAACATCTTTATTTATTGAACATATAAATACAATTGTCACATCTTTTTTTAATGTCATAATATATTAATAAATAAAAATAATTACTTTATATACTTTATGTTATCTCTGTTCCCTTGCTGTAGGTAGTTATGCGCAGTTGTTCTTACACATCCCACTCATTATAAGATTTATGACATTCACAATATTGGCTCCTAGGGCCGCCTCATCTGTAAAGCTTGGTTTTGGCTGCTCCCTGCACAGATATATGTTGCATCTACAGAGCAGGAGTGCTCTAATCTGGGGGAGTGAATGATTTGAATTAGTATAGTATAGAATTTAGGGGAAAAAAGCTCCCACAGCCTTTTTACTACAATCTTATTAATCATTTTGTAATTAACAGTCTTGGCAAGAATAACAATTGGAATATTTATTATTAAAATCTTTGTAACAAAGGGGTTACCAACCAGTTTATTAGATCACTCTGATATTATTACGATCAATAAAAAGAAATAAACATTGTTACAATTTCTAAGATACAATAATAACCACGGTGAGGTACATATTACCCGTTTCCTAGTCAGTTTTAGGACCACATTTAGATGGGTCTTCCAGTTAGGAGATAGGTATTTTAAGGTTGTACCCATCAATTATTCTTAGACTGGTTGTTATAACGATTGAATTGTGACAATTGAGATAAAGGGCTTATATATTTTTATGTGGACTTTTGATCTAAAGTGAACAGTATAGCCTAATTAGGGGCCTCGTTAAATTAGAATCCGTTGTTCCCTTAGTCCTTGCAAAAGTCATCTTAGTGCTGTTTGCGAGGAACGATTCCTCAATATGTTTCTCACAGCAGCCATTGCGATATGACACCCAAAACGGCTGAAAATAGGGTCAGAGAGAGCTACGTAGTAATACGCACACATAAATCTATGGGGAGAAGCTCGTCCCTTGGAAAAATCCCTACGGGAACAAAAAAGTGCCTGCAAGGGCTACTAAAATCCATACGTGTAGCGCCACTCTGGCATCAAATGCTTCCCCATGTTTCAGGGGTCCCTATCAGGGTCCACGCAGCCTCCCCATATTAACCCTTGCAGCGGAGGTCCTTATCGGGACCCGCTGCATTTAAACTTTTCAAAATTCCTGCCTCGTGTCCTTAAAGGGCCCGCAGCACACCACTGGTCAAACCTGGCCATGGGGGTACTGTAAGTACCCCTGTGGCACCTAACATTTACCCCCTCTATGCTGAGGGTTCCCATCGGACCAACGAAGTGTTCCCATAATAACCCTTGCAGCGGGGGTCCCAATCGGTCTTGATCGGGACCCCCCCCCCCCCACTGTATTTAATAATTAAAATTTTCCGTCTTGCGTGCTAAATAAAATATTAACCCTGCCGCGTTGGTATCATAAGTACCCCTCTAGGCACCTAAAATTAACCCTATCACGCATGAGTCTCTATACATAGCCCCATGAGCCACTAATTTCCCCTAATACTCATGGGGCTTAATACAGAGCCCCATTAGCCCCTAATGACGCCATCACTCATGAGGTTCTATACAGAGCCCCATGAGCACCTAATTAACCCTATCACTCATGGGGCTCAATACAGAGTCCCATGAGCCCCTAATGACCCCATCATTCATGAGGCTCTACAGTATACAGAGCCCCATGAGCCCTTAATTAACCCTTTCACTCATGCGGATTTATACAGAGCCCCATGAGCCCCTAATGACCCCATCATTCATGCAATCAGATTGATAGTGACAACAGCCAATCAGAAGGTGCAGATGCCTTCAGCCAATCACAATTGGGGCGTATCCCATTCTCATTGGGTGAAGACAATAGTCACTTCTGATTGATTTAAAAAAGATTGACAGGTCCATCAGCCAATCAAAATTGGATATAGGGGTGTATCCTATTCTGATTGTCTCACATCTTGGTGCCTTCTGATTGGCTAAGACTTGGTAGACGGCCAATTCTGCCAATCAGAAGGCACCATTTTGGTTTTTTTTACCGGAAGCAGCGCTAGAAGCCTTGTTAGCATCAGAGTTCCTCCAGTGAGACTATAGGAAGGGCAGAGATATGGTGGAAAGGTAAGATTAACATTTATTATTTTATTTTTATTTTTTCTATGGTGTGTTTTTTTAAAACTAATTTTATGTTTCTTTGGTTCCTAGGGGTGCGACCAACAGCAGTAACACCCTCATCGCTGAAAGGACATCTGTCCAAGGTAGGTGGTCTTATTTATTCTATTTTAGGTTAGATTTAGGGTTTTTAATGTATTTAGACAGGGTTTTTAAATTATTTAGGTAGGGTGTAATGTATTTAGACAGGGGCTAATTTATGTAGTTAGGTTAATACTGTATTTATATAAGGTTTTTTTTTATGTAATTAGGTTAGTACTGTTTGTAGATAGGGGTTAATAGTAGTTTCTGTAGTGATGGGGTGTTTTTTTTTGTAAATTAGGTTTTATTTTTTTTGTAATTAGTATTTTTTATTTTATGTAGTGTTCTTTTTTAATTTCTATAGTGTTCTGTTTTTTTTTTATTATTAATGTATTTTTTTATTTCCAGTAATTAGGTGTTTTTTAAAAAAAAAATGTGAAATTAGTGTTGGGTAAGTAGTATAGGTGTTAATATGGTAGGTTGGGAGGATTTTTTAAGATAGGGGTTTACTGGGTACATTGGGGTTTAAATAGGTCCAGTTAGGGTTACATAGGTCTAGATTGGATTATTGGGTCCAGATAGGGTTAAATAGGTACAGTTAGGGTTAAATAGGCAGAGGGTTGGGTTAATGGGTTATAGTTAGTGTTAATGGTGTGGTGCTTAGACTTTGTGTCATGAGGGTCATGGAGCATATAGTGTTATTATAGGGATTAATTAGTGTCCTATAGGGGTCTATATAGACCCCTATTGGACTGATGGGGTTAAATATAGGCTTATGGGGGTCTGTATATTATAGTATCCCTTAATTAATATTTTATTTAGTGAGTGAAATTAAAATTTTTAAATGCAGCAGGGTTCCCAATCGTGACCCCTGCTGCACAGATTGATAGAGGGACACTTGCGGATCCCGATGGAAACCCCCAGCATAGGGGGGTTCATTTTAGGTGCCGGGGGGGTACTTGGAGTACACCCCGTGGCAGGGCTTCTATTTAGAACTGCCGCGGCAAGTGATGGTGTGGGGAGCCTGCAAGATCATCTGGCAGGCTTTCAAGTGCCATGATGGACGGCCGTGCTGCGTTGCTCACATGATGCTGTTGTAACTTTGTCAAATTTGAAGCACGTAGGGCTTAGGCTCACACCTTGTATCTACGAGGCTGGAATTTAATGGGGCTATAGCTCTAGGGTGATTGTTATAATAGTTGAATTGTGACAATGTTACACTGAGATAAAAAAGTTGATATATAATTATATTGTTAAATATTATAATACTAGCGAATTGCCCGTCAAAAAATGACGCCAATGAAATTGTAAGGTAGCTAATGGTGTTTTGTGTGTACTACTGAAATCTATAATACAATTAATAAATGAATATACTTTACCTATTGTGAAGCATTGTGTTAAAGAGCTGACAATCTGTTTCGATGTTGCTGCAGCAATAGTGGTGTTGAGCTGCTGTGTAAGCGTGATGAATGTGTGCAGTGAAATATTATGCGTGCGCGAGACGAAACCGTTAGCGTAGTTGTGTACTTTCGCATTGGCGTAAAATGGCGGGTAATGTGTGGTATGCGTCTTAGCGGAATATCCGTAGGTCGTTTATGGTATTTTGCGAGTTTCTTGTGGTGTTTTACGTGTTTAGAGTGCTGTAGCCTTGTTTTTGTTTTGTTCGGCGGCAATTTTTTCTCTCACTTAGCAATTTTTTTAGTGTCTAAACTCTTTTATTTTTAGTTAAATGAAGGTGTAAGTTGTTTTTTTTAGGTCCTGGATGCTTCCTCTTGCTGTAGGTAAGCTTTGTATGTAAGTGCTGTGTGTATTTATTGTGTTTTGAATTTTGTCTTGTTTGCGAGTTGCGTCCAATTTTTGCGAGGTCGTAATGTGTGGTAACGTGTCTCGTATGTTTTTTGCGTTGCGAGGTAAAGTTTGCGAGGGTTGTAGTTGGTGTGTCGTGTTGTTTGCGTTGCGACGTAAAGTTTGCGTGGGTCGCAGTTGCTGGCAAGGAGCGCCTTCGGCGCTCCATGCCAGCAACTGAGGCCCTCGCCCGCGGCCCTTATTGAATTCCAAGCCTGTAATTACCATCATAGAGTCGGTATGTCTGCGGCTTAGACCAATTAAGCAAGCCCGCAAGTTATAATTTAGACAGGGACAATAGTTAATGAGACCGTCATCATGATGTCAGTAAAACATGGGGCCTCATTCAATTGCAATTTGGACAATTGAATAGGGCTCTATATAAGCACTGAGCTTTTTTTTTTTACAGAAGTTTTTAGTTAGTGAAGACCTTGCTTTTGGATAGAAGTCCACTAACTAAAAACTTCTGTAAAATAAATATGCTCTGTGCTTATATAGAGCCCTTTTAAATTAGCCGAATCGCAATTTAATAAGGCTGTATATCGATATGTAAACAGTTGATCTGACAGACAGCCCTATTAATTTCCCTGAACGTGTAAAACCTTAGCCCATAACATAACCTGTAAGACTTTTCTTCCATACAAGTTATATTAGGCATACAAGTTATATGACAGGTGATACTGGAGTGGGTTGCCAGTTCCTTGCTGGTGGCTATGTGACAAGATGTATAGCTAGTGATGTCGCGAACATCAAATTTTCGGTTCGCGAACAGCGGACGCGAACTTCCATCAAATGTTGGCGAACGGGCGAACCGCCGTAGACTTCAATGGGCAGGCGAATTTCAAAACCCACAGGGACTCTTTCTGGCCATAGTGATGGGAAAGTTGTTTCAAGGGGACTAACACCTGGACTGTGGCATGCCGGAGGGGGATCCATGGCAAAACTCCCACGGAAAATTACATAGTTGATGCAGAGTCTGGTTTTAAGCCATAAAGGGCATAAATCACCTAACATTCCTAAATTATTTGGAATAAACATGCTTTAAAACATCAGGTATGATGTTGTATCGATCAGGTAGTGTAAGGGTTACACCCGCTTCACAGTAACAGACCAATCTCCCTGTTTAATGCACCGCAAACAACCGCAAACAGTCCCTTTGCACAACCGCAAACTCCCCATTTGCACAAGGTTGGATACCAAGCTAGCAATGTCCCGTTCCTTGTCCTCACTGATGTCATTGAAGGTCTCTTCCTCAACCCAGCCACCAAGGGTCCCCGAAAGGTGACAACAAGCCCCCTGGGACGCCTGCTGTGTTTGGTCTTCCACCTCCTCAAAGCCACCTTCCTCCTCTGACTCCTCTTCTTCAGACTCCTCTCTCTGCGTTGCCTCTGTCTGCATTATTATAAGGTGTGTACGTTTAAGTAGTACTATTCCTATTGGTTTAATCCCTGTTACGTCCACTATTAGGGGACGTGTATATGGCATTGATTTTTGGAACAGGGAGATGGAAAAAGATGCTTGGTCGGTCCTCCCACGTCAAATTTGGGGCACTGCGCGTGCAATCTAAGGTGCCACCAGATAGGAGTGTCACTGTGCACTGGCAAAAGTTGGCAGAGTAGGCGCTGTAGGCCTCACACACACGCCTGTAGGCAGGCAACTGATATTCAATCGATTACAGTCAAAAAGTGTTGTTTTATAACACTGTACACTACGGTTGCACCAGATATGACGTATCACTGTGCACTGGCAAAAGTTGGCAGAGTAGATGCAATAGGCTTCACACACACACGCCTGTAGGCAGGCATATGCAATTAGATTACACAGAAAAAAATTATAAAATAAAATAAATGATGTTCTAGCCCTAAAAATGGCTTTTTGGGTTGCTGTCCTTGCAGCAGATATCAGATGAGTCTTTCAGGTCTGTAATGGAAGCTAAATACACAGCCTGCCTATTTCCCTATTAAATCTCCAGCAGCTACACTATCTGTCCTCTCACAACGAATGCAGCTTCAGAATGATTCTAAAATGTATGCTGTCCTTCAGATGGAAGACTCTGGAAGGGAGTGTATGCTGCTGATTGCCTGGAATGTGTCTGCTGACTGTGAGGTGCAGGGTCAAAGTTTCCTCAATGATAAAGTATAGGGGGCAAACCAAAAAGCTCATGTGTTCGCCGTCCGCTGCGAACGCGAACATGCCAAAATCGCCGCGAATAGTCCGCGGGAGAACTGTCCGCGACATCTCTACTCACATCTCACTGGTATATGGGTGGTACCAAGGCCAGACAGATTGCACTGTTCACATGACCCCTAAACACATGCACATCTGATTAACTACAACACCTTATCTCAAGGTCAATCCACATTGAACATCAATTGTTGAAATGTTCAACATAACCAGACATGTACACACCCTGTAGCCAGCCAATAGTAGTATGTCAACATCTATAACAATCAGTATTCAGTGAGGAGTGATCAGGAGGAGGACTTCCTGGATAGTCCTAAGACCGTCTCTTCCTCAGCACTGGGCCCCCACCTTCCCTGCCCGCACCGTGTCTCCCTCTTCCACGTCTTTGGACTGAGATAAGGAGGCTGACATCTCAGGTTGCTGTTGTGCAACCAAAGGCTGGAGAGGTATGAGCTGGCGTTTGGCTAATTCGATGATTTGTTGTCTCTCCCGAATCATCTGTTCCTCTCTTCATCCTTCAGTTGTGCCTCCTCACCTCAGAATGGAGCGATCTTGTGCTCGCCAGGAGCGTGTTTGTGAGCCTACACTGCCTACGTAGCAACCGTAGCATCTCATTATATTTTTTCCTGTGTGCCATGTCCTCCCTGGCGAACCGGCCCATAATTTCCCGCAATGTCAGGGGTGGTGGTGTTGACAGCAATGAGGCCACAGGTGACAATAGCAGGGCTAGATGTGTCTGCATTGTGGCCAGAGGTGACAGCATTGGTGGCTGAGGTGGTGACATTGGTGGCTGTGGTGATGGCATTGGTGGCATTGGTAACTGCAGCAGGCACTGAGGTGATGGCAGCAGGCCCTGAGATGACCGCAGCAGGCTCTGAGGTGAAGGCTGTCGGCAGGATGGCCTGAGGTGTCGACAGGAGGGCTGGGGAGTTGGCCCATGTTTGGGGACCGAATTGTGTGTGAGCTCATCTTTGGTGACCCCATTGTGTGGGAGGTCATTGGACCCTCTCCCTTTTCCTCTGTGGCTAGCCTTGTCCTCCTGGGTACTGAAATGGAAGAAAAAAAATAGTTGAGTTGCTTTCCGTACACTATTGACTGCTATGTATTTCCATATCCTTGATATCATGGTCACCTGTGATTGACTGTGGTGCTTGTGTTACACAGATGAACCACGGCCTGCATAATGAGCATTGTGGATCATGGCTTATATGAATATGTGTACTGCAGGTGCGGTGTGCCATCTGCATGTGCATCAGACAAGTGCTCTTCTGGATCTGCTGTGCAGTGTGTGGGCTGACCAATCTGTAACATGTTCCCAGCAATGGTTGTTAACATGCAGCTGAGACATGATCCAGGTTGGGGCAGCATATGACACACACATGCAGTCCTACAGAGTCTGTATCCACATATGCCGCATTGCGCACACCCAGACATTTACTTTCTTTTGAATGTCAGACCAATCTTGATATAATTGCAAATTGTACTCATGATCAGTTTGAACTGCAGGTATTGGCCAGAGATTTCATTGATACAAATTATGATATGTTTGCTATCAGGATTTACATGGTTATTGATGCCCCATATATCTTCAGTCATAACCATAGGGCTTACAGTGCTATTGTATGTCAGTTATCTATACATGTGGGAAGGGGTGTAGGAGGCAGAGTAATTGTAGAGGGATATAGCTCATTGTATGAACCAGTCAGAGTACACGCTTATTTATACATACATACAAACATCATGATATCTGTGGGGTATTTGTCCACCCCCCACCACAATTCTATACACCAATGTGTGTGGTGTGATATGATACTCACTCTGCATGGTTCTTGGCACACCTGTGTCCACCTGTCCTGGTAGGCCCACAACTGCCGTTGGCTCAATCCACTCCCGCAGAGTCTGCTCCCATCCACAGTAGGAGTCTCACCACCTATTTCATGTGCTGCTCTTGCCTCCTCTGCCATTTTCCTCTTCACCTTCACCTTTGTCATATCTGTGTTTAACAGACCTTATGTCCCTATTAGCGACCCCTAATGCCGCAACAGCTGAAGCAATTTGTGACCAGGCCTCTGCCTTCTGGATAGCCCTCACATCTCTCCCACCATGTATGATCCGATAGCAGGCATGGATTTCCCTGAGGAGGATGTCCATCTTCTCTGGGCTATAATTGGGGGACCTGTACTTTGCCACAGCCTCTTGCCCTACCAAAGGTGCCTATCATCCCCAGTATCTCCTCCCCCTGTTATCAGGTCCCTGACCCTCTCCCTCTCCACCTTGTTTACCCACATATGGGGGCACCTCCCTCCCCCTGCTGCTCTCCTCCACTTGGCCTCCCTGACCTTGTTCTTCTTCCCTCCATACCTCTAGCTCTCCTAACTCTCCTCACTCTTCTCCTCACCTTACTTTCCTCCTATCCTTCTCTCCTCACTCTCCCTCTGGGGAGATGGGGGGGGGGGGGGGCGGTAGGTGGGGGTATGGGTGGGGGGTGTAGATGTGCTGCGGCCTACTGCTATGTATAGATATGTATATGTATAAATCTATGTGTCAATTATGTGATATTAGTAATTATGTGTGTTGCAAATTAAGGGTTAAATTATCTTAGAGGTCATAATATCAAAAACTTACCATGCTCCTTCTCTCTCTCTCTCTCTCTCTCTTTCTCTCTCCAATGCTCAAAAACCGACTCCTAGACCGGTGTGTTCACTTGCTTAGCTACAGCACAGTCAATGATTTACGGTATTGGAGCCCTTTAAAACCCCTTCCTGCAGCATTAATTGTGGTTCCCCTCTTTTTGTTGGCTGTTTCCTGTGTCAAACTATGTGTTACGGGTTTGGTTTGTTACATAAAAAATCCATGGAGGAGATGGGACAGAGTTTGACAACCACAGTGCTTTTGAGTCTGTAACTCACAATTGGTATGTGAGTAGCTAAATGTATCCAATTAAATATCAGTAACATCAGTATGGAAATAAAATAAGTAAATTATTGGCAAATACAATTACAAATAAATGAACTAGGAAAAGAATAGAAACTTTGTATAGCGAAGGTAAGTGTGTTAGTAATTCAACAGATATTGCTATGACATTTGCAAATTATATCAGGAATTATATAATTTAGAAGCAAATTCACAATTTATAAAACCGACAACAGAGCAAATCCAGGAATTTTTGGATAAAATATCTCGTCCCCGGATATCAGAATCCCAATTGGAATATCTTAATAGCCCTATTACAGTGGTTGAGGTTGAAGAAGCCATTGAAGATCTTAAATTATATACATCTCCGGGTCCTGATGGCTTCACCAATCTCTTTTATAAGATATGTAAACCAGTGATAGCGGAGCATTTACGGTATCTTTATAATGAGATAAAGGATACTGGTAAGACTACAGGTGAATTTTTGCTTTCAAATATTGTTCCAATTCCTAAAAAGAAACAGGATAATTTAGAGTGTAGTTAATATAGACCTATATCCCTCTCAAATACAGACTTTAAACTTTATTCAAAAATCTTGGCTACCTGGTTGAAAACTACAATATAAGATTTAATCGGGAAAGATCAGAATGGTTTTGTCCCGGGGCAGAAAAGTGACAATTCACCTAAAATTGTGAATCTGATTGATTATGTCGGAAGAAATAATACTCCCACCCTGTTCATTTCTTTAGATGCAGAGAAAGCACTGTAATTGATTGCAGCACCAAGTAAGTTCTGTGAAAGTTTGGAATAATTACAACATACACAATTATTTGTACTTTATTGGTGAACATAAACATTTCCACTAATTATTTATCAGTACACATCACTGGCCATATTTTCTAAGTATTTAGCTATGTGTATAGCATTAGAACCAGCTTTTTAATGGTTATATATATATCTCTAGTTGATACAAAACATTTTTTGGTTTATGGTACTAATCAAACCTATGTTTGTTGTAGTTTATAAAGTAATAGTTTATTATTTTTTATATTTTTTTATATTAAAAGCTAAGTTTTTTTATCATTCTCTTAGTATAAAGATCAGGATATTTGGGTGTGCTCTTCAAAAAAAAGATCAACTTATCTTTGTTCTTTCTATTACATTTTTAGATATTTAAATATTTTTTATAAAATGTAGCTGTAAATATCTGAACATTGAATATGATACATGTCTAGGGATATATCCCTCTCTGCCTCATAACAAATGTTCACATAAAGGGCCATTGAAGTCCAACATACTCTACTGTGCAATTAAAGCATCATGTTTAAAGACTACAAAAAGTTTGCATATGGAAAATAAGTGGTCTATAGTCTAGAATAGGAAATAAAATGAGATAGGAGTAGGATTGTTAATTCGACCTCTGTTTTGAGGTGATACGGGAAAAAGCAGGTCATGGTGACTGGACTGAAAGAACCCTGTGTTTTTATTCCCATCCTTGTAAATGTAAATTAGATTAGAAAATACAAGCTCTTCACGAGTCTTTGTTTACACTTCCCCACCAAGTGTCTTACAATTCACTGTAAGGCTAAGGAAAGATTAAACAGTTTTTTCATCTGCTTGTATTTCTCTAGTGTTCATTTTTTTTCATTTACATAATTTTTATTTATGCCAGTTACTTTTATTTCATACAAATGTGCTCCTTAAAATGCAGCTTTTGGACTTAAGTGACATTTAGGCTTTTGATTTAAGAAGTTACTTGTAGATGATTGCCTTTGCTTTATAGACTTTATGCCTGAATGGTTCTGTCAGTGTTTCCACATGTTATCCATAGCATCGGAACATACTGTATGTGATACTTTTTGATAACTTGGCCATGGTTGATGGATTTCCTATTGTGGCAGGAGCTGTGGAGATAACTGCTCTTGTCTATCAGTTGTTTTGTTCAAATGTGTGAAATTTGCCATTACTCGCTATTATAGATAGGTTCTGAAGGTTCACACATTATGTTACAAGTCACAAATTCACAAAGTCTGCAGGATAAGTGATAAATAAATAGGAAGTTAGATAACATATATCTGTTTTTTTCATTTACAGTATAACTTTACTATGATTTTATTGTATATGAATCAGTGATATTTTGAAAATAAATGTATCATTATTTTAGATAGGAATTTTAGTTGTAGATCAACCATTCAAGGATGCCGAGGGGGCATCTTGGTCCCCAATGAAGTTCCCATTATTTAAGATGAGATGTTATATATTAAGGTCTTGACAATTCAATGGTTGCAATTTTTAGTGAGAGTATTAATATTATTTTAATTATTACTATTTTTTATTCATAAAGAGAGGGACACAAGTCATGAGCAGAGAGATGAGGGCAGTTGGTGAATAAATCTAAAACAGAGATAGAATAGGTTATGTTATATGAAGATTGTATATTAATTATAATGTTTAATAAAAATGAAATAAAAAAGTAATTCATAACAGCTTAAAAAAAGGGCTAATATTTTTTTCATGTACATTGACAAAAACATCAGCCAATAAAATAATTTAGAAACTACAGAAACAGCTTTTTTTAAGTAGAAGTACCATGTATTCTCACCATTAACTTTTAAGTCTCACATCCTAGCATCTAGACAACTATCATACCTGATTTCAGAAGCCAAGCTACTGAACAAGGACATATAATGTCCTTGACTCATTAAAGGGCAAGATGCTGCCAAGGTAAAGTGGCACAGGGGTGTTTTTCTGCCCCAGGCTTAGGACAGCAAATTTTCAGGCAGCATCAGATACAATACATTCAACTATGTTTGTTTATCCACAGAAATGTCTTTGTAAATGTATGTGACTCTCTCTATCATATATATATATATATATATATATATATATATACATATATATATATATATATATATATATATATATATATATATATATATATATATATAAAATGTATACACCACAACAATCATTTAATATACGTTGGGCAGTGATCGAAGCCCTCCACCATACAGTAGTACAGTAAATAAATAGCACATCTGTCTTCACATTTGAATGTCTAAAGCAAGTTAAAAAAACTGCTTCAAGCTCAGAATTCCGAGAAAAACTGTTATTACACAGAATGCAGTGTAATAACTGTTTTTCTAGGAATTCTGAACTGGAAGCAGGTTTTTTTTAGACATTCAAATGTGAAGACAGATGTACTATTTATTTACTATATGTATACATAAACACAAAACTGGTGATTTGAGATATTGAAAGGGGAAAAAAAGGAGCTGCAAATGGTGTGGGGTGTTCAGTTGGCACACAAACCTAAATGTATAGGACAGCACAAAACCTAAAAATACTATATCTGTGAGGGAGCAAGTATCTTCCAGCTCCTTATATGTATCTAGATTAAACAAAAATATATGTGTTTGACTTTTATTGCAAGCTGCAATGTTTTTGGAGTGTCAAGCTAAAGCAAAAGCTTTAACACACATCTTGAATGCAAACGCTAAGCTGTGTTGCTATTGTTCATGCAGCCAGCTCAACATTTCAGGTAGACTATGCTCCTTTGTCAGGTGCCATCAGATCAGTAGAAGGTTAATGCAGAAATATAATTGCTTTAACACAATCATAAATATTGAATAATAAATCAAAAAATACATTACATCTAAAATTATTAACATTACAATGCCTAAAAAATGCTGAAATATATCTCAAAGCAAAGGCTTAGCAACAGATTATAATTATTTTTATTGAGGTTCTCCAAACATAATTACAGAAAAGCTGACATTGAGAAAATGTCAATGACAATATTTTGTTGATACTTTATATAATGTCTACCATATCAACATCATTATAATTAACCTTTATTTGTAAGGCTATTTCTTATGCAGTGCTACATACAAAGGGAAATACACTGAATATACAAAATAAGTAGAGGTTCCTGCTCGTGATAGCTTGAACTTAAAAGTGATACAGGAGTGGAGGTCATTGTCAGATTTGCTTTCCTGTATTGGAGTTAAAAGACGACTTTGGTGCAATTACAAGTACAGCTCATATGTTGTTTTTTTTGGGCATAGACTATTAAAAACAGTCTGCAGTTTTAAATAAATAAAAGTAACCTTTTTTACTTATATTTTAAATAGCTTTTTTCTCTCAAGCAGAGATGTCTTTCTCAACTTTTTGAGGGGCGTAGACAGCCCTGCCTAAGGGCTAGATCATCGTGGAACTTGGAAGCAGGCTGGGCTATTACATCATTGGCTCCACCCTGTGATGTAATTTGCTCTGCCCATGGAAAACACAGAGGTTACAGCTGTATTGTAACTTGTGTGCAGCTGCTGCCCTGGGACTGTTCAGGAGCCATCATAGCCACCCCCTTTATTGAGCATGCTCAGTGTCTTTTTTTCTTTTAATCAAACTTCTGGGCAGAACTGGACTTACCCCCTAGTATGATGAGATAAGTAGCTCTGTTTTAGGGGAAAACTGATACAGTCAACAGTAGAAAAACACAATAACTTGTATTTATTTTAAACTGCAGAGTGTTTTAACAGTCTATGCCCAGACATAAGCTTTACTTGTAAATGCACTACAGTGGTCCCCTAAAGAGAGCTATACGTTTTTATGTATTGTTGTTTAACATAAACAACAAGCTTGAAATATTTCTAAAATTGAAAAAACAATGCATTCCTTGTGCAGCAGATGCAGACACAGGAACTAATTAGAAATTATTAGCAATCACAAAATCCTAGTACAGAAAGAGAAAAGCCAAAACATAGAGCCTGATTCAATTGAGCAATTGTAAATTACTGGAGCCCTTAAGTGAGGCTGTAAGTTAATTTGCTATTGAATTGGCGTCTTTTTGACAGCTCCAAACGGGTTGCGGGTTATGGCTTTAAAACGTTGCAATGGTTAAAAGTGGATCTGACAGCCTACCGAAGCCTTTGATCTTTCCCGTCCTCGAGAATTATGATCGCTAAAATCGCAAATCACTATTCAATTGCTACAAATCCCGAAACCTGCAAATTGTCTCACACTCGTAAACGTCAAATGTAGAAAAAAATCCTACGAGTGCTAGAAAGGACCCACAATGGGGTTTAACCTCTGTCCGTAGCACTGTAAATGCAAATAAAAAATAAATACTGCACTGTAAATGACGGGGGAATCAATGAAAGGCATTAGAATTAATTGCATAACAGTCTCAAGATCGCAAATCGGCAAACACAGTTTTATATTTTTTTATGTGTCATTTTGGGGTTATATCGATCTTGGGAATCAATGAGATAATACATATCAGGCCACCCATATGGACTACAACAGTATTGGAATTAATTTTTATTATTTTGAATTTTGCGGTTTTGCAAGTCCGATTGCATATCGGACCCCCAAATGCTAATTCACTGACATGTAACCTCCATGTTTTACTGGCGTAACGATGGTGGTCTAATTTTCTATTGGCTGATTCGAAATGGGTAGTTATGGTCTTGCTTAATTGATCATGTTCCTGCCCTGAACTGCTACGTATGAGTGCATGGTTTACGGTTTCGGCGTTTGGCCCGTAACTTGCAGGCTTGTTTAATTGAATAGCACCGGAATTGTAGTAGAGTTCAAGCCCGCAGCAAGCCCGCAGACATGCAGCCTGTATAGCATGAGATGCAGGCTTCTAATTGAAACAGGCTCGTTGTCAATGGATGAGAAAGACTGAATGACAGGTAAAAATAAAACATTACTATAATTTTATTATGACATTCATTTGATAAAGTACTTTATATTGTAGTTTTAAATAATGCTATAGTAATATATTTAGAATCTCTGCTGTGTCTTCTTCCAGAGCAGAGAGAGAAATTATATTTTTTAAATAATTCCTCCTAGCAACAGCAGAGTTGACTAGTTGACTAGTTAACCATGGAAAACATGTCACAATATTTTACTAACTGCTATATTATTCACAAATAACAATAAAAACAGCACCAGCTGAGGGAAAGAGTATCTTGGATTTAAAACAAATTTTTAAATGGGTATCGGCTTTACTTTGCAGGTTTCCCCAATTTTTAGCTTATATTAAAAATAGTGCCAACTATAATAAAATAAAAAAATAACAGTTTAAGTAAACCATCCAACATAATATACACAATGTACTAATCAGACACAGTGAATTGACAAACCATTTAGTCATACTGTATTGACCATTATATTTACAGAGGAGGGGGTTCAACGTAACTCAAATCTTCACATTATTTCTTTTTTATTTCTTCAGCCAAAAAAAAGGTTCAAAAGTTTGATAAAGTGACAGTAATTCTTTGTAATTAAAGACACATCTTGCATTTGTCTGTATGGAGTTAGAACATAATTAATATGTTTGTTATAAACAAAACAATTAACAACAATAATACCTTAACTATATGGAAGTATAGCTAAAATATACTCTATTCAATGTCAGTTCCTGATTTACATTATACTAAACCAATTAAGGTCCTTTGTTCGATACTAGTAAGGAAATTGCTTTGGTATTTGCTGCTGGTAAATACAGTTGGTATAGGAGTATGCTGTGTTATGTATATGTAAAGCTAATTCACCACATGTGTTCCCTAGAAGTCATCATTGGTTTACAGACAGTTGCATTGTCTACCCTTGTATCAAAACACTATAGATTTACTTTAAGTGGTAAAACTGAGTGATAAAACAGCTCAACTAGTACAGAAGAAAAATGGTATATTTGATAAAGTACATTGTTTATGTGAGAATGTATGTGCCCTGACTATTTGGGCCCCCTGTCAGAAAGTTCATTAAGCCACTGCCAGGCATTGGGCCCTATTAAATTGTCAAAATCGCAATTACCAATGCTTGTAATGTAGCCAGCAAAAGTTACTGGTATTTAAATGGCCTCCTCTAGCTACCCACAACCTATTTGCAAGCTACAGGCTGAATATTCCTATGGGTTGTACAAGCTGACACTCCGACCCATCTAAGCATTGAGCTTTTCTAGGGGTATCAGATATTGAAAGGGATTTGGGAGTACTAGTGGACAACCACCTAGGTAACAGCGCTCAAAGCCAAGCAGCGGCTGCAAAGGCAAATAAAATATTAGCATGTATTAGGAAGGGTATAGAAGCCAGGGAAGAAGATATAATTCTGCCACTATACAAATCTCTAGTACGCCCTCATTTGGAATATGGAGTACAATTTTGGGCACCACCTCACAAAAAAGACATTTTAGAGCTGGAAAAAGTACAGAGAAGGGCTACAAAACTAATAAGGGGAATGGAGGGGCTAAGTTATGAAGAAAGACTAGCAAAATTAAACTTATTTTCGCTAGAAAAAAGGCGTCTAAGAGGAGATATGATTACGTTATTTAAATACATCCAGGGTCAATATAAGGCTTTGTCAAGTGAACTTTTTGTAGCAAGAGATTTTCAACTGACAAGAGGACATCCATTGAGGTTAGAGGAAAAAAGATTTCACCTTAAACAAAGAAAAGGGTTCTTCACAGTTAGGGTGGTTAAACTGTGGAATTCTCTACCAAAGGAGGTGGTGACAGCGAATTCGATAGACAACTTCAAAAAGGGGTTAGATATATTTCTGAATAAAGAGGGCATTCAAGGCTATCCTAGATAACTAGCAAGGAATACTGATCCAGGGAGAAATTTGATCGCCAGTTTCTGGGGTCAGGAAGGAATTTTGCTTTTTTTTCCCCTTATGAGACAATTGGCAAAGTTTCAATGGTTTTTTTTTTTTATGTTTGCCTTCCTCTGGATCAATTAACAATAATTAACAATTAACAATAATAATAAATAGTCCAAATTAAAAAGATCAATAGAGATCTAAAAAGGTTGAACTTGATGGACTAACTCTTTATTCATTCTCCAATACTATACTATTAATAATTATTTAATCAATAATTTAATTAATAACTAATCCGCATATTGCAGATCAGAGGAGATCTTAACAGGTTGAACTTGATGGACTGAAAGTCTTTTTTCAACCTTAATTACTATGTAACTATGTAACTATGTAACTATGTAACTATATGTTACAATAAATAAAATCGCAAATTAAATTTTAATTGGAACAGTTCCACAAGCCCGCAATTGCCTTCAAACCCATAAATGGCAAATGTAGCAAAATATTCTCTGAGTACTAGATAGGACTCGCAAGGGGGTTAAGCACCTGTTTGTAACACTATAAAAACAAATAAAAACACAATACTGGACTTTAAGCAATGGGGAAAGCAGTGATATTTTCACAAATAATATTGATATAGTATCAAATGTTGAAATAGGGCAACCTTTGGGAAATAGTTTATTACAACACAGTCTCATTTGAGATTGAATTAAAAAAACAATTTTAAGGCCGCAACAAAAACTCTTAATTTTAAAAGGGCAGATTTTAACGGTCTAAGGGCAGCAATACAAAGTATAAACTGGAACAAAGAACTGACAGGTAAAAATACTAAACATAAATGGACAACATTTAAATCCTTACTAAATATACATACTTATTACCATATACCAAGTGGGAATAGAAGTAAAAGGAGTAAATCACATCCAATGTGGCTTAACAGTGATTTAAAGATCAAGATGCAGAGTAAAAAATAGGCATTTAAATTATACAAACAAGTAGGGACAGAGACTGCTTTACGGGAGTACAAGGAAATCAACAAGGCTTGCAAAAGGGCTATTAGACTGGCTAAAATATTTTTAAAATATATTAATGGGAAGAAGGCGAGGAAGGAAGCTATAGGAACATTACAATGTGACACAGGCCATCTGAAAATTAGTGACCAGGAAAAGGTAGATGAGCTAAATAGGTTCTTGTTTAACGCAGGAAGTAATCCAAAAGAGGTTAAGAAAAATACATGTTAATAAAGCCCCAGTTCATGATGGAATACCTCCAAGGGTACTGAGTGAACTGGGTTCTGTAATATCCAAACCTTTATATTTAATTTTTCACAATATACTCAACACAGGGTGTCTACCAGATGACTGAAGAAAAGCATATGTGATACCTATATTTAAAAAGGGAGCAACAGCAAATACCGGGAATTATAGTGAGCCTTAATGCTGTAGTGGGGAAGCTTTTAGAAGGGTTAATAATGGATAACATACAAGAATATGTCTATTTGAACAGGACTATAAGTAGGAGACATCATGGATTTATGAGGGATAGGTCATGTCAAACAAATATAATTAGTTTCTTTGAAGAGGTTAGTAGGAACTTGGATCAAGGCAACTCAGTGGATGTAGGCTTTTGATACAGTGCCACATGGGAGACTATTGTGCAAACTAAAGGATAAGTGAATTGCAGTAAATTTCTGCTCATGGATTGAGAGCTGACTAAAAGACAGAAAGCAAAGGGTTGTTGTAAAAGTGGGGTTCCTCAGGGTTCAGTATTAGGTCCTCTCCTTTTTAACATATTTATTAATGACTTAGAGGTGGGCCTGGAAAGTAGTGTCTCCATTTTCGCTGATGACACCAAGTTATGCAAGGTAATTAAATCAGATAATGATACTTTCCCTCCAAAGGGATTTACATAAAATTGGGGAATGGGCATCTAAATGGCAGATGAGATTTAATTAATTTTGATTAATAACTAATCTGCATATTGCAGATCAGAGGAGATCTTAAAAGGTTGAACTTAATGGACTGTGATTCCTTGCGGCCAGTATATGGCCCTGCATAGCGCTACGGCTACGCTGCTATTCAAATAGACGACGACGACGCATGGAGGTCCCCCTTACGGCCGGCTGTAAATGATAACATAACATAATGAGGGACATGAGGATTAATAGCAACACCCTCTCAAGCTTGCACATAGCCCAAATCCAATATTTCATTTCCTGTTTATTTTCTGTCCCAAGTCCCGTGGGCTTCAATGACCTTGAAGCCAGTAAATCATTGTTAAAACCCGTACAGGTTCGGAGGTTGAAGGCCGCAAACTCAAAGCATTGTACAAGCAAATATATATTCAATCCAGCACTGTAAAGCACTGTAAATGATGGGGAACACAATGGGGGACATGAGGATTAATGGCAAACATTCTCAAGCTTGCACATCACCAAATTATAATCTTTGATTTTAGGTTTAATTTCCGTCCAAAGTCCCACAGGCTTCAATGACCTCCAAGCCCGTAGCCTGTGGGACTTGCATGATAGATAGAACACGAAGATTGAAATTAAAGTTCTTTATTTGCAGATTTGAGAGTAGGGGAATGTTGAGCTATTAATTTTAAGACCAAACATCACTTTCACTTTTAATAAAAGTACAGGATGGCTTTTCTAGTTGCTTAATTAGTGCTACGATTTGTAAGTAAGCCCTTTGTTATACCTCCATTGCCCAAGTAACCTGTGGGTGTATTTTACCCATTTACGGACTTGACGGAGGCTAATGCCGCAGTCGTTACAAGTCTGATATGCTCCAAGCCCGTGGGACTCTGGACACAGAAATTGAACATGAATTATGAAAAAAATATTTGCAGATTTGAGTGTAGGGGAATGTTGTGCTATGAATTCTAACACCTACAATCACTTTCACATCTCATCAAAGTACAGGATGGCTTTTTTATGTGCTTAATTGGTGCTACGATTTGTAAGTAAGAGCCTTGCTGGACCTTTTTGGTGTAAGTAAACTGCGGCTTGGTTTTAGCGAATTACGGCCTTGATTGAAGGGTTCGCGTAGCATGTGAATAGCGACCTGGGCGTAAGATCAAAGGCTTTCTCTGCGGCAGGAGTGGCTGCAAAGGATAACAGGGCGTCGGCTGATTGCCTGCCGGAGCCCTTGGCCGCAAGGGAATAGAATAGGGAAGTAGCTTGCGTCCACGCATGTCCTACAGCCCTTAATAGAATGAGGCCCTTTGTAACTATGTAACTATGAAAGACAATATATATATATATATATATATATATATATATATATATATATATTTCTTTTTTACATTTAATTTCTGCGTTATATCAATCTCGGGTATCAAGGAGTTACTACATATCAGAACATGTACATGGACTATAACAGTTTCTTCATTCATTTTTATTGATTTTTACATCACTGGATTATGAATCATCACACTGAAAAGTTTGATAACAGCCTATACTTGGTCGGTTAATTGATAGGTAATGATTAAAAAGTTCAGTGTAAATTTACTTTAAGAAAAAGCATTGTTTTAATTTAATTTGGTTTAGCATTTGGGTATTATTTGAATCTTGGAATATTCAGCAATGTGTGAAACGCATTTCACTATACTCTCCTACAAAAGCTGTGTAGAAGTTAGGCAGCTGCAGAGACATGGCTTCCAGATTTGGCTACAGTTGATAAGAGATGGGAGGAGCTCCAGCTCAAGATTAATTTTTTATATTGATCTTCACTACTTACCACAAATGTGGAACAGGTAGAGCTCTGCATTTTTCATACTTTACTCACCCACTTGTCTTTTAGAAATACTGTAAACCTATTTGAACCCATTTTGTTTAATCAGGAATATTAGTAAATCCTAGATTGTCAATACTTACCTGAGGACTAGTTTATGAACAAATGATTTACATAGAAGAAAGCTTAATTTTATGAATTTTGTCTTTTATTTTGTAACACTTTTCCTGTTCTAGCTTTTTGAAAAAAATTATTTTCTATCTAATGTATTGTGTTTCATTATTATGATATGCTTTTATATGCAAATTGAAGTAGTAAGAAATTAAAAGCTGCTAAGCACTTGATGTGGACCATCTTTTATTGTACTGGTACAGTACTTACTGAATTTTCCTTTACATTATACTCCACTTTCTGAAGATCGAATATTATTATTTCAGTACATTTGACTGTAAATGCTACCTGTCCAACTCTGATTGCTAAGTATTTTTGAGTTCTAGCTTCATTAGTTTTGCAATTGGGAATAAATGTCTCTGCACAATTTCACTGCCATTGTGACAGGTAATTCATTATAATTCATTATTCTTACAGTTAAACTATTGCGGTTGTGAGCGCATGAATAATGCAGGTATTCTGAGGATTGGTGCTAACAACAATAATTTAACAAACCTACATCAAGAGTTTTGCCTTGCAAAATTTCTAGCCCCTAGATTATACTATATTCTACCTTTGTGAAAATAACAAATAAGTGTAACTAGGAGTTAATGTGTATGACTTGGAGGAGAGAATAAAAACCTGAAGAACATTTTCAGCTGTGTAAGCCACAATTGTAAAAAACATTTTATAGAAAATCTCAATTTTGAAGAACCTTTTATCTTCTGAACAGTAGGGGGAGTCTGTTAAATCATTGGACCATTTCGAATTTGAGATATCTTTGCTTCCCTGCACATGCTCAGAAGCAGGTAGATAGCAACAATAACTGCAAGCCCTGTCCTACAGAATGTATATTAACTTTTCACACATGCAACCTTCACCAAAAGAGTCATTAATGCCTCCAAGACTTATCATATATATATTTTTTCTGAGCAAAAACTAACTTTATGACATTTTGCTACCTAATTATACTGATAATCTATGTCAGATTTTAAAGCATATATAATTTAGATAATTTTTAATCATTTTGTAGTTGTATATATCATACACTACTACTCCACTCACCTAGATATAGGAAACCCACAAACAGATGCAGATACTTACCCAGCTCCAATTTCCATCACTCCAACACCAAATAAGCCATCATTCATAGGACCTATTAAATTCCAAGCAGTAGCCGTCTTCTAGCCAGTATGTCTGCCGGCTTAAAATTTGCTGTAGTAACAGAGCGATTAAATTGTACAAGGCCTCAACCAAAGGGCCAAAGCCTCAAGCCCGTAGACCCTTCCCACACTGCAACTTTCAGTGGGCTGGAATCGATGCAGTCCGCTGTTACAATCCAATCCCGTAATTACGGATTGTGACATAGGCCTCAGAACCAATGAAAAGCGGGATACTGGAAAATGATTGACAGGGGAAGTAAATAAAGCTGCGTTCCAAACGCCCATGCGTTGACTGTGTTGTAGATTCATCCAAAGTAGCAAGCAGGTCCCGGAGTTGGAGGTTGGATATAGAGAGAGAGAGTAGGCGATTTTATTCCTTTTCATTATTCTAAATACTATTTTACACTTACATTTTTATTACACAAATATACTGATTACACATAAAACAAATTCACATAGACTAAATAAGACACATAGATACACTTAGAGCCAGGTCAACACATACAACCCTCACCTTATACCCAACAGTGAGCAATTACACATAAAACATACATTTCTGATTTACATCAGAACTATTTACATGCATACATTTTTTAATTTATCCTTATTTTATTTTTGGGATTGAAATGGAGGGAGGAGAGTGAAGAGGAGAGGAATGGAGAGGATGGGAGGGGAAGAGGGGGAGAGGCGAGAAGGAGAGAGAGGTGGGGGAGAATTGGGGAGGAGGAGGAGGAGAGTGTAGGAGTGAAGGAAGAGATGGTGAAGGAGGAGGTAAGTGGAGGAGGAGGAGGAGATGGGAGAAAGTGTACAGGGGAGGTGGGTGGGCAGGTACCCATATTGATAGGCACATCCTCCTCGGGATCAGAGGGGGAGGGGCCTAATCCCAGGTGGGATGATAGCAGGGATTAGGGACAGGCCCCAGGGACTGTTGAGTTAGGAGGACAGGATCCCCACCCACTGTCAGGAGGGTAAGAAGCTAGGGGCAGGCACATTCCCCCAAATTCCTCCCTCCAGGAGATGATGGTAATCCTGTGTGCCATCCGTGAGCTGCCCTCAATCCTTTCAAGGGGTAGGGAAGTTAGGCCCAGGTCTAGGGCCCAGGAATGAAAGGATGTAGCCGCTGCGGTAACAGCAGTAGGCACGGGGGAAAGAGATGTGAGGTCTGTGAAGCACAGGTTCGATGACGCCAGGGTCCAGGTGAGGAGAAAGATGGCCAAGGAGATGGCCACAGCCTCAGCAACAGTGGCCAGGGAGTGACTGTCACCTACAATGAGTGGGTGATTGACCTCAAGGACCTATTGAGCCAGGTTCCCGCCGCTGGAGCTTCAAGCCTGGAGGCCCAGCAGGATCCAGCCTCCACATCAGGTGAATATCACATACACCATCATGCCTCCACATGTACATCACACACACACACACTACACATGTACAAGATGACCAACAAGAACACTGACATATCAACTCCATGGAATTTACAAGGCATAGATAGATCAGTAATGCGTCATTAAATCATGAGGCTGACAAATCACTGTCTTCAGGGCTGTCTTAATCAACCAATAGCCAGTACATGTATGGGTGTGCCCACTGCTGTGTATGCAGTTACAGACCGCAGCCAGAATCAAGAGAACGTTTGGAGCCAAGAACTATCAAGATCAAGAACCCATCAAAGAGCACAGCTAGCAAATGATAGCTACTCAGAGTTGCACTCAAAGGGACAGTTACCTCACTCAAGGTGAGATTCATTGTGTGAAAAAAGCACAGGATTCTATGTTAAAGTGATCTATTGCCTTATTGTAATTTCAATAAGAACAGTAAAACATATGCCGACTAAGGTTTGTCTACAGACACACTGATGATTAGCCGCCTCTGCCATAACGAACGTTTCACATATTATAGTGTAACTGCTTAAAGGGATGTAATAAACCACTAAATTTATATAGAATCTTCTGTTCTGTCCCACAATGAAGAGCACTGATAATGAGGTCAATGGCCTTGTAAATGATTCATCCATGTTTCAGCCTAGATGCCAAATAGTTGAGAAGGAACTTATTAAAATGTTTTCTTCAAGATCATTAACACATATCACTTTATTTTCTAGTTTCTCTTTTTCAGCTTCATGGAGGTCTGGATCCACTGGTGATCCAGAGGCAGGGGCTTCGGCTCCATCGAAGCAGGAAGACACAGAGCAAGGCCACAACCAGCAGGGTTCGGCACATGGGGAGGAGGGACCAGCACAAGCCCCAGTGAGGAGTAGGACTTCACCTGGGCAGTGGAGCCATTGGCAGGACCGTATGTCGCCCGCCCGTGGTTATCATTCAAACTGCCCCCCCTCCCACAGCTGCAGCCATCACCAGGGTACACATATTGGAGGGATAATAGGGGCATGCCCCCACCTATTCCTCCCCCCTGGCTCCCATCACCAGGTCCACCACCACCACCAGATTGGAGCCAGGTAATGGCCAGGCAACAGCCACTCCCCACTGGGCCATCACCTCCGCCACCTCCTCCACAACCACTAATGGGCCCTGCAGCCAGACCACCATCCCTATCACCACCAAGCCAGGCTGCTCAGGAGGAGATGATGGCTCTGTCGAGGTAGATCCTGGAATATCTGCAGGGGATCCAGGCCAGGATCTCCTCCAATCACCGGGAGCTTATGAGCAGCCTGGCCAGGCGCAATAGGGCTGCTCAGGATGGCGGTGGGTCAGAGCACGGTCTAGCAGGTAACAGCGGATTAAGTTTGCCGTGCTCTGGTCCTCAGCCCCGCCTCATCCACCCAGGAGGCATCCCCCACGCACCAGCAGCCCGGCCCCTCCTCTCCTGCCCCCATACCTCCACCACCAGCACCACCACTGCTTGTGCCGCTGTCCTCATCCCCAGCACCTGTGAGTCGGCGGCTGTGGGGGTTTGGGGCCCAGATGCTAGGTGGAGGAGGATGTAGGGACTGTGCATATTTGTGTGCCTTCTTAACAGCACCCCTTAGTGACAATCTATTTGTCCCAACGTTAACCTAATCTAGCCTGGCCGCAGAGTCTTGGATCTTGGCCTATGTGATGGTGATGTTTTATACACAGATGGCTACCTCCCATCACAGGGTCCATGATCCCCTTCTCTGTGGACAAGTAGGGTTCTATTGAACATGTCACCAATTGTTGGTCGCTGAGGAATGCTGTTCAGAAGAGATGCTGCAGTCCCTATAAGGCCTTATTTTGCCTGTGTTATTTTTTCTTTGTTTTTTTAAGTACAATTCAGGTCTGTGAAGGCATCCTCTGCAAGCACTGCAAAGGAAATTAAAGGTTTCCCAGTGCCTCTCAGGTAGACATTCCTTCAATGACAGCCCCCCCCCCCCCCTTGACATGTAGCTCCCACAATATTAAAGCTATGATACAGTATATGTAGACTAAAACCGCTATGGTGGTGAACTTGCAAAGTCTCACAATGGCATGTTAATGACAGCCAGCATTAATATATGCACTAGTGAAGCATGTGATCCCGACCTCAATATCAGCCTGAGAACAGATCCATGGGTCTGATGTAAGTAACATTAAATCTGGCTGCTGACCTTTGTGTCCTCTCCGTGTTAATATGTGTTTTCCCCTATTGCTGATATCATGAGTAGCCTTTAACATGTGTGAACAGCTGTTTAGCTGATGGATGTGATATCAATGTTGATTAACAATTTCATATGTAGAAGGTGATAGTACACCTTGACCACTGACACAGGTCAAAGCTAAGCATATATTGTGAGATGACTCATCATTATTAATGGTCATGGCCAGTGAGTTCTCCTGAGAACTAGCTAATGGCTAGTAATGATTATAGATGGGAAACAGGTGAGTTGGTATATTGCTACAGTATTTAACACTGTACTGTACATGCATGTTTTTTAATATTTTATCCTCCTTCACCGTTTTTTTTAATTTTTTTTATCACTTGTGTAAAACTGGATTGGATTACACAATCCAGAGGTTTTTGCATCTGTTTCATTGAGCACATATAGACAAGTTGTAAGTGCTATGCGCATTAATGGTTTCTTCAATTCAATGGAGTGATTTCTGATGATCCTTTTATTCATCAGATTCCGGCTGCAGTGGTGTAGTGACCACATGTGACCCTGGAAGCTGCTATGCATCATGATTATTCTAGACTATTACATTACCCCCTTTAGGTATCCCCGTTTTCCCCAAGAGCCTTTTGCCTTCCTGGGATCCACCCACACCCATGATATTAATGCACAGTATTGTACATTTCTGATTGTGCTCTGTGTCTGAAATAAAGCTTTGTTATACCGTCCTCACGTTTCAGTGTGTTTTCAATAGTTTGGGTTTTGGGACATCCATATACATCACATATGTATCACATTCCTATATCAGTATAGTATAAGCCCTGGTTACTATGCAATAGATTAATGCATAATACAGGGGGGGCAAATTAACTTTTTCGCACCTGGGCCCTCCATTCACTAGCTCAGCCACTGCCACTAGTGACCATATACTATACAGTTTTTAAAAAAATACAGAAGATAATCAAGGATTTACAACCATTACTAACTAAAGATGCACAATTCAAAATTATATTCCCCAAACCACCGATCCTTCCATTTAAACAATCACCAAACCTAAAACAGAAGCTTGTAAGCAGAAGATTGGCCAAAGAGAAAATTAAACTAAACCTTGCAACAAAAGTGTCTGTAAGTTATGTCAGCCCATTTGTAATGAGGACACAGTCATGCATAACAACAAGACCTATAACATCACATATTCATATACATGCACGTCCTATAATGTGATTTATATAATACAATTTACGTAATATGTGAAACAGGCTGTTACATTGGAGGAAACAAGCTAAATACTTTTCTTAAGGATGAATTTACACAGAAATTCAATAAGAAAGCACAGTGAAGACAATTATTGTATCCCAGTTGGACACCATTTTAACTAGAATTATCACTTCATCCATAATCTAAAAATCTAAATACTCAAAGGAAAAAACATTCCAGAGAGAAAACCAATTGAAATAAAAATGATCTCATTCCTCAACAATACAAAAAAAATACAGGACTAAATATGGACTTCGAAGACATCACAATTTCTTATGATTTTTTTCTTATTTTGCTATGACAGACTTGGCACTCTTAGTGAAGTATTTTTTTTTAAAGGAAGGATATCACTGAGGACTACAGTGCTCTATTTTTTCATGTATATATTGGGGTATATGTGTATATAGTATGTGGATATATGTTTCCTATTTTATGTATTTACCTGAAACTAGAGACTTGCCCGTCAAAAATGACAGGGCAATTACATTGTAAGGCAGGTAATGCTGTTTGCCACAGACATAAATTTTTTTTGGTGTCTGAGATCCTTTGGCGCTCATTGCAAGCCTCACGCTTCGGCGCTTATTGCGAGGCTGTTGTATTTTTTTTATGAGAGGCGCTTTTGCTGTTATTGTTTGGTTGGCACTGATCTGCTTTTTGCGCTTATTGCAAGGCTTTGTGTGTTATGAGCAGCGTTGGCGCTCATTGTGAGGCGCGCTGTGAATGGCTTTTGTGTTTATTGCGATAGTGTTTTTTTGTTTTGTTTTTTGTGTATATGTATTTTGTATGCTAATTAAATAATTAATACATTAATAAATGAATATACTTGACCTATTTGGAAGTAATATATGCTGAAGAGCTGACAATCTGTTTTGATGTTCCTGCAGAATACAATGTAGGTTTGCACTGTTGTGGAGCTGAGGTGTAAGTGTCAGCAATGTGTGCAGTGTGTAGTGTAAATAGGCTGCATGTGCAGGGGGAAGCTGTTAGTGTAGCTGTGTACTTCCGCATTGTGTAAGTTAGTGTTGTAAAATGGCGGCGAATGTATATAGTGCTACGCGGGTGTGGATGACTTAGCATCCTTGCTAAAAGTGTATCTTGTACCTCGTACGACTTTTTGGAAAAGGCATATGTGTTTGGTGGTGTTTTGCGGCTTAAGGGACCTGTAGCCTTGTTTTCATTTTTTTCTGCGGACATTTTTTCTCTCACTTAGGGGATTTTCATGTGTCTAAACTCGGGAATTTGGACTTAAATTGAGGTGTAACTTCACTTGCAGAGGTCCTGGGTACCCCCCTTGCTGTGGGTAATCTTTTTATGCCATTTTTGTCTGTATTTATATATTTTTTTTATGTTTTCAAGTGCGCGGGGTTCGGCCGTTAAGGTCGTATTTTTGCAAGTTCGTAATGTTTTTTTTTCTATGTCCCGTGCCTTGTATATTTTTAGCCTAAGTCCGTAAATTTTGAGTTCTAAGTCCTGCGGCTCATATTTTTTTGTGTAACTCCGTATTTTGTGATTGCGTGTTAAATCTATTTTATTAAAGTGCCGCTTGTGTGGTTGTTTGTAAGCACTTGTGAGGCACCGTTGAGCCTCCACAAATGCGGCCCCTCACTTCCCAAGGGTCCGAATCTGTGGCCTGCAATGAGCCTTCGGTTCATTGCAGCCGACGTCAGAGCCTCCACCTCTGCAAATACAGCCCCTTGCTTCGCGAGGGTCTGCTTTTGTGGACCAAACTGCGTCCCAGTTCTTGCAAGCTCGCTTCGCATGCTAGCAAAGCGTGATGACGATTCATAGTTTGACAACTATTATATGTGATTGAGGGCTCCATTTCATGCTGGAATTCCTTCAGGTTTGATAAAAAGAGGTCAAAACCTCTCAAAAGCCTGTGGCGTTTGTCCAATACAAAAGGTATCACAATGTACTGCAGTACTCATTATTAATATATATATATGTGTGTATGTATGTATATATATATATATATATATATATATATACCGTATTTACGTGAATCTAGTTCAAAATAAAATCTAATGCACACTCCAAAT
Organism: Discoglossus pictus; assembly: GCA_027410445.1. Classification (NCBI taxonomy): domain Eukaryota; kingdom Metazoa; phylum Chordata; class Amphibia; order Anura; family Alytidae; genus Discoglossus; species Discoglossus pictus. Next base: position 86,343,023 of record CM050171.1, read on the forward strand.
TTGCAGCCAATGAATGAAAAAATGTTTGCATATTGCATCAACGTTTAGTGTTACAAAATACAAGTAATTAACAGTAATTACAACATTTACGATATACCGGTAACTAACAGTAATAACGACATACCAGCAATTATAGTAACAGTAATGACAACATACCAGCAATTAACAATCTTGTAATTAACATTATCAGCACTATCTGTCTTCTTCATTACTCCCCTCATGATACCGTACCGGTAATGCAATGTTATCGATGGCGCACTAGATTCAATGTTTTAATCCCGAAAAAGGGGTTAAAACATTGAATCTAGTGCACTATCAATTCTAATGCTCACTCTAAATTTGGGACCCAATTTTTCACAAAAAAGGTGTGCATTAGATTCAAGTAAATAAGGTATATATGAATTTGTTTCACACTTCTTAACTGTTGGGACTGCAGAGCTCACACTGTCTGTATGAAGGTGCAGTATCAGAATGACTGTGTTCAGTGTCAGAACAGTAACAGTAGTGCTCACACTGTCTGTATGAAAGAGCAGTATCTAGATATTTGTAGTTTTAGTATAGGAATAGGAGTGCCCACATTGTATGGAGGTGCAGTACACAGATGCTTTGTTAGTGTCAGCACAGAAATAGCAAAGCACATACTATCCTAGCAATACTAATTGCCAGAGAGACTGGTCTCTCTCTTTCTCAGATTTTTGATAGTGAGCAAAAAATTCCTATTGGAAAAAACACCATGCAGTAGATATAATCTCATGAAAAAATATTTGACAATAGAATGTCCGAGAGATCTAGCCAGTGTATTCTTTATAAATGTACCTGTACTACTGTCTTTTACACTACTTTTCTTAAATAAAAAAAAAAATGATTATTTTAAGGAATTGATAATGCTCTTATAAAACGAATTTAATGCATAGAACAAAATATGCTTATAACAACAGCATGATACCTGTTAATCCAGTCAACAACATGAGATAATTACCACATATACTAGCGTATAAGCAGAGATTTTCAGCCCTTTTTTTAAGGCTGAAAAAAAAACCTTGGCTTATACTCGAGTCACCCTGTGTCTCTTCCCCCCCTTTCTCCCCTGTGACTCTATCCCCCTCTCCCCCATGTCTCTTTCCCTCCCCCTCCCTTATCATCCTCCTCATCCTCCCTCCTCAACCCCCCTCCTCATTCTCAATCCCCCCTCCTCAACCTCACCCCTATCCTCACCCTCAGCCCCCTACTCAACCCTCCTCCTCAACCCCCTCCTCATCCTAATCTCACCTCCTCATCCCCCCTCCTCATCCTCCCTCCTCAACCCCCTCCTCATCACTTTACCCCTCTCTAATTATCTCCCCCTCTCCCTTCCCCCTCTCTTAACTTCCATCAGCTGCTCCACTGCTCCTCTGCACGTCTTATGGCTGTGTTGGGACCAGGCATATGCTAATGAAGTCACATGCTCGTCACGTCATTAGCATTGGCCGGATCCCGACACAGCCAGAAGACGCGCGGATGAGCAGAGGAACAGCTGATGGAAGGTAAGAGAGGGGAAAGGGAGAGGGGGAGGTAATTAGAGAGGGGTAAAGTGATAAGGAGGGAGGATGAGGAGGGGGGTTGAGGTTGAGGAGGGGGGTTGAGGATGAAGAGAGGGATTGAGGAAGAGGAAGGGGTTGAGGAGGGAGGATAAGGAGGGGGATTGAGGTTGAGGAGGGGGGTTGAGGAGGGGGTTGAGTATGAGAAGGGAGCATGAGGAGGGGGTTGAGGAGGGGGGGTTGAGGAGGGAGGATGAGGAGGATGATAACGGAGGGACAGGGAGACACGAGGGAGAGGGGGGAAAGAGACACAGGGGAGGGAGAGAGGGAGAGAGACACAGGGGAGGGCGAGTAGGGAAGAGACACAGGGGAGGGCGAGGGGGGACACAAGAAAGGAACACAGAGGGCACAAGAGGGACACAGGGGGCAGCACAATTCCCACCCTCGGCTTATACTCGAGTCACTAAGTTTTCCCAGTATTTTGTGGTAAAATAGGTGCCTTGGCTTATACTCGGGTTGGCTTATACTCGAGTATATACGGTACATTGAAATATTAATTAATAAATACATTATAAATGACATTGTATTATGAACAGCTACTTGTATATATATATATACAAACAAACACACATTTATATATACAGTATATATATATATATATATATATATATATATATATATACACACATATACATATATATTAGAATTAGTGCAGCACAAATGATTTGTTAGATATACACCTGCTGGGGAAGCAACATGGTGCTATGGAAACGCATGTGTGCTCATGTACCTAGGGTCAGCTAAGGAGTTTTGGGCTCCAGTTTTGGGCACCAGACACGTAAATCCAACCTTGATTAAAGGGACACTAAAATCGCCACATGACCTCTGCACCAACTAATGGGGGTGAAAAGCATGTGGGAAAAATATGCTTTCTTTTTTAAAAACTGCTGCTAAATATCTAAATTATAAGTAAGGGACATTCAAAAAAAATAAAAGATCGCCTCATGCATCTCATTATTGGTTAATAATTATATAAGATGAATATGACTGAGAATAAAAGATAATACAAATGTTCACTGTACAGCCTTCGCTATAAAGCCTTTACTTAGGACCTTCTAATTTTATTTCAATTTTGTTTTAAAGCATACAAATAAAAAGTTAAGTTTTATATCAAAATTCATAGGGTGTTTCTAGAGGTAGATATTCAATATTGTTGCCCAAATTTTAAGAAGACATTTAATATTTTAATTCCTTTTAAAAGCATCTTGAAGAGGATACAATTCTAACTGGTATGATGCACTTACCTTAAGAATTTATTTGTGTTTGATAGTTGCTGGAATGGACACATTGCTAATTGAGAAACTCAGTATCAAACCAAATAGACTGACAGAATGTGTTTTATAAGGTGGTTATGTTTCTGCCTTTTTATCTAGATATTTATTTTTATTTTTTCTAAAATAGAAAAAATATATGAGACAAGGAAGTTGCAATATTTGTAAATAATTATTTCAACAAAAAAATATTAAGTGAAAAAATAAATGGCAGGTTTTGAGCTCAATTTTTGTTTGCCCATTGCAGCAAATCTCTGCATTATAAACAGCATACATAGAAATCAACAAGTTGAGTGTGACAGTTACAGCCGAACCTCATTATCTATGCAGATTTTTGTGAAAGGGCTTCATTTTGTACAATAATTAAAAATAGGAATAATTAAGTGATACCTTAAATAATAAAAAAAAAAAGACTGACCTATCCACATACTTTCCCACGCTCTATCTGAAGGTGTAGAATAAGGGTGGACATTTATGGGCTCCTTTCGCATATACACAGGACATTGTGAATATATGATAGTTTCTAGGGGCTAAATGAATGCAATTCCCTCCACTGTTTGTGTCTCATTCCAAAAAACATTTCTACAATATTCCCTCATTCACAGTTCAAGGCAAATTAAACATTACAAAGCTTTTCATATGTATGTAGGGGTAATGAGTTGACTAAGAAGAGATGGATTCACTGTGAACATAATCTTTTTTTCACCCAATTGTATTCTCGCATTATAATAATCCTGATAAAATCATAATGGCATGGTACATGTTACATCAGTACAATAATTAATTATCCTCACTTCATATTTGTTTGCTGAAGCTGAGCAGCAGGAAAATCTCATTATCTATATGTATTAACAATTCAAAAATATGCAATATTCAAACTTTTGCTTTATAGTATGGAAGCATCGCAATTATTATATACAACATATTATATTCAATAATAAAATAAAAACACAACACGGAAAAACACATTATTTTATTGTTCTATACATTATCAGTGACTATGAAATGTCATTAAATATGATTAAATATGTTTAGAAATAAAATAATAACAGTCTTCAATATTTAGTATTACATAGTATAACAAAAATGCATGTTACTTACTTTTAGCAGAGCTGCAGAATAGGAATCATGTATCTGGTAAAGATTATGTGCAGTACAGACTGGCTGAGCATCTGGTAAAAGGAATGTGTTCAGGACTGTGTGTGGTGATGACACATGTGAGAGGCAGTTTCCATCCTCCTGTGAGGGTTCCTACTAGAGACATCCCTCTCCATCACAAAGCATTGAAATCATCACCTGTACTGCATCTTTCCTGCTGTGGAGAACTGATTGTGCTGAAGGTCTGACACAATTGATTTTTCAATCTTCCACTTGCTTTGCTGTAAATACTTAAAATAAAAATATAAATACCATAGCAGGAGGCAGCAAAATCTTCTGAAGTGTAGTGCTAATCTGTATTTGCAGTATACATGGATACATGTTTCATATTTAAGGTTTATTTTAAATACTCTGATTGTTTTATACTTTCACAGAAAGGAAAGCTGATTAATGATAAAGACTCACATGGAGAAATAGGTAAATTATTACAATGAGACTGACACAGAGTTACTATTTGCAACTGTATAGTAGAGGCCATCCAGTTAAAAACATGTTCAGTGTTTATTCATGCTATTCTCGCAGTGTCTTGGCAATTTGTATTTATACATTGGAGCCCCATTTCAGAAAAAACACTGATTTATCAATACGTTGTTTGCAGAGGTGGAGCTAGAGAATGGAGGGCCCCGGTGCAAAAAAATGTGTGCCCCCCTCCCACTTTAATCTCCAGTTTTATCTCTAGTTTTTATGTCCACATTTATCTCTATTTTTAACTTTTTATTTTCAGTTTTTATTTCTAGTTTTATCTCCACTTTTTATCTCAATTTTTTTACTCCACTTTTTATCTTTAGTTTTTAACTCCACTTTTTAACACAAGGTTATATCTCCAGTTTTATCTGCAGTTTTAGTTCCACTTCTTAACTTTACTTTTACCTCCACATTTATATCGACTTAAAAAAAATAATGGTAAAAATGAAGCTACACTTTTTATCTCCACTTTTTAACTCTGATTTTTTCCTCTACTTTTTAACGCAAGTTTTTACATCCAGTTTCATCTCCAGTTTTTAACTCTAGTTGTTATCTTCAGTATCTATCTACATAAACACATACATACATACAAATATATATATATATATATATATATATATATATATATATATATATATATATTGTGTCTTTAGATCTTTGGCGCTTCAGTTTCTTTTTCCTTAGTGCTGAAAAATAGACAAGGAGAAAAGAGGCTTCTCTAAGGTAGAACGTTTTGCAAATGAGGAAAATTCTTTAAAAAGTAGGTAATCTCCTTACATTTATGTCAGGTTATTCAGGCCCTCCGATCCTTTCACTGCTCTTCTTGTACAGGGTTATGTGTGCAGTCAGATTTATGCATGCAGTCATCAGGGAGAGAAAGGTATGGTTAATAAAGTTTTAATGTATAGATAAAAAATTATATAAAAAGCTTGCATTAGGCTTAGTAATGTCCACAAATGGAAGATAACTTTCTTCAGTCCTCTGTGTCTGTATCTCCACAGGTCAGCAGCAGCACTCCACATGCTTTTTCATGTCATTATCATGTCACATGTCATTATCTTAATTGACTTGATAATGCTCAGCATTTACAATAGACTTCTCAATTAGTACATAAATAATATACATTTTTACACCATAGTACACTTAAAACAAATACACAACTTTTATAAAATTAAAAGGTACACTTAAAACATTATATGTGTAAAAATAGTTTCCTAACACTCATGATATAATTTATTTAATAACTTAATTATTTGTCTGATTATATCTGCTTGCTGATTGAAACTGATAAATGGTATCCTTTTCCCATTTTTTTACTGCCAACTACTGCTACTTCATGGTATTACAGTTTGATAGTGACTTAGTGGCTGATTTTATTAGATGCAGGAAAAATTCATTTTATAACCAAAAAAAGTTTTCGTGAAGGATAAAATGTATTCCTTCTAGAAGGAAGTTTTATCCTTCATAACAACTAATTTTGGTTTGAAAATGTAATTTTACTGCAAGACAGAGGGACAGCAATGGGAACTAAATTTGCACCAAGCCATGCAAATCTATTAGTGGGTTTGTGTGAAGAAATCTTCTTAAAAATGGGACCTTTGAAAAATAACATTATCACATGAAATAGATATGTCAATGATATCCTTTTCATTTGGAAAGGTAGTCAACAAGACCTAAAGGAATTTATTAAAGAAATTAATAACAATAAAACTAACTTAAAATTTGTAGAACAAATAAGTAAAAAAGAGGTAAACGTTCTAGATTTAAACATCTATATAGAGGATGGCAACATTAAAACAAAAACATACTTTAAACCCACATACTGTTCTAACTTCATCTTGAAATGCAGTCAACACCATGAGCAATGGCTTAGGAATATACCAAAAGGGGAGTTCAGAAGAAGTAAAAGAAACTGTAGTAATAACAAAATATTTCTCAAACAAGGAGAAAACATTAAGAAGAAATTTGTAGAAAAAAATTACCCAGAACAAGAAATAGATAATGACTTAGAAGAGATAAAGAAAATTGATAGAAAAACTATGCTAGAATATAAAAGCAAAAATAAGGAAGAAAATAAAGAATATGAAATGTCTATCATCATGGATTATAACAAAAATCATAAACAGATAAAGAAAGCAATAAGAAAAAACTGGCATATACTCATGAAGGATAGCTCTATAAAAGACATTTTGCCTAAAAGCCCAAAAATGATATTCAGGAGATCAGGTGATCTAAAAAGCAGGCTAGTTAAAAGCATGCTTGATACAAAACAGACAGAATAAAAAAGAGAAAGGGAGATTTTTTAATTGTGGGCTATGTAATGCATGCAAAACCTGTAGAAATACATTTCCGAAAGATAGTATAGTGGAAAGCACTTCAAATCCAAACTAAAGAAACGTTTCAAACAAAGTATCATGTAAATCTAGAAATGTGGTCTACATACCGGAATTTAGCTATAAGAAACAATACATAGGCCACACCTCTAGAGCTCTTCACAAAAGAATTGAATAACATATCAGAAATAGTTTTAAAACACTTTAAGGAAGTACACAAACAAAACTCAGGAGAAATTACATTTATGGGTGTTGTAGAGCTTAAACAGAATTGGGGAGGGGTTTTTTACACAGTAAAAACATTACCTAAAAAACGAGAGATAATATATTATTTAAACACCATTGGCCCCAAAGGTTTAAATGTAGATTTTGTTTTAAATTGTTTCATCTAATAAAATCAGCCACTATGAAACTGCAATACTATAAAGCAACAGTAGTTGGCAGTAAAAAAATGGGTAAAAAATACCATTTATCAGTTTCTATCAGCAAGCAGAAATAATCACACAAATAATTAAGTTATTAAATAAACTATATCGTGAGTGTTAGGAAACTATTTTTACACATATGATGTTTTAAGTGTACCTTGTAATTTTATAAAAGTTGTATATTTGTTTTAAGTGTACTATTGTGTAAAAATTGAAATTTGTATTATTTATGTACTAATTGAGAAGTTAATTGTAAATGCTGAGCATTATCAAGTCGATTAAGATAATGACTTAAGTAGAAGAACAGACCAACACAACCACCCACTCCAGATGACGCACAAGTGTGAAACCAGTTGAGTGAACAAAAAGTCCACCTGTGACCACCAAAGCAGGAAACAGAACCATAGCACGTGGAGTCCCTGCTGCTGACATGTGGAGATACAGACACAGAGGTCTGAAGGAAGTTTTCTTCCATTTGTGGACATTACTAAGCCTAATGTAAGCTTTTTATATTATTTTTTACTATGTACTAAAACGTTATTGTCTATACCTTTCTCTCCCTGATGACTGCATGCATATAGCTGACTGCACACATAACCCTGTACAAGTAGAGCAGTGAAAGGATCTTAGGGCCTCAATAACCTAATATCAGTAGATTACCTACCTTTTAAAGAATCTTCTTCATTTATAAAACCTGCTAACTTAGAGTAGCCTCTTTTCTCCTTGTCTATTTTTCAACAATAGGGAAAAAGAAACCGAAGATAAGCGCCAAGGATCTAAAGACATAGAAAACATAGAAAAAGATTTCAAAGGGATCTGAAAAATTAGATCAGGCTGGTTGTCTTAAGAATATTGTATTTAATATACAACACAATTGCTTTTTATAATTTCTTAATTTTTTAAATTTAATTGTATAAAAGTATGTTACAAAACTTTCCTGCTTTTAAATCCAGAAACACAGCTAGATACATAACCCCTCTCAGTACCCACCTCACATAGCACCCATCCCTATCTCCTTTGCTCCCCTCTCACAGAACTTATCCCCCTATACTTAAATGTCATCTAGCCCTGGCTCTATCTCGTCCTTGATATACAACCCCAGTGTGCTGAACTGCTCTTTACTGCTCTGTAGAAATGGTATTTTGTAAGAAGGCACAGACGAATTTCTGGTCGGGGTGTATGCTGATTGAGTCAGGGTTGGGGGAGCTGGGAATCCACTACACTACCTACAATATAGGAAAAAAAAGTAAAGGAAAAAAACAAAACTCAGCACTGCTACCCCCTCTCCCATAGGAGCACCCTTGTGCATTGCACCACCTGTATCACTGGTATCATAGCCACTGATTATTGCACAAAAATATAATAATTTATAGGATCACTACAACATAAAATGAATCGTTTGAATGTAACTAAATTAATAATTAAGTAGGGATAATAATGGTAGGTAATAATGGTAGTTTTTAATAATATAAAATTATGCCTCTGCAGACCCATGTGGAAATTGTGTGTTTATGAGGGGCATTTACATTTCTGGAGAGCAAGCAGGCTGCTATTGGACTTAAAAGGAGAAAGGATGTAATATAATGTTCAGTCAGATCCAATTATATAACAAAACCTTCTGACTTCTCCATGTTCCCTTTCCCTTTCACCCTTTCTTCCACTCCTCATGATTCAGCTGTTAGTAAAAATGGAAAGCAGTGAAAATGTATTCCTCTGCTCATTCTTCCGATCAATAACACATCTTATGCAGAGCAATAACACAGCCGGACCCCAACCGAAAGGAGACAACCGTAAATAGATCCGACGCACGTCTGAAGAATTTGTTTTTGGTGCTACGATATGTCCACCATTGCCGCATAGGTCGTTGTCAGGTGGGTAAGTGGGCTTGTGGTGGGCATAGTCATAGAATAGAGAGGGTAGACTATACGTGGTAAGGCAGATAGGGAGGTAAATAGTGGGCCTCCTGTCTTAATCTGCTACCGTTTAGTCAATGAAGGGCCACAGAGTTAATTATTCTTGTGTCCCCTACTCGTCTATATACTTCCCACCAGACAACGAAGTTTTTTTTTTTCATATTGTGTTATTATTCTTACACCATTTGTATACACACTCGTATGAAAGTGAAAAATGGGTATTTACCTGTAATTATTGTAAAAAATAATTCAGTCTTTCTTCATATATTTGCAGAGCTTTTTACAGATTGATATACAATACATTTCACGTGTTGTGCTATAATATACATTGTTTTTTTATAAAACTATATAGATTGAGGTCACTGTGATATTTATGTCTGTAACTATCTATTAGGGAGACATCCTTGATATATATTTTTAATATTAATTTGATATTTAATGTTTGTCTGTTATATACTAATGAAAGTTATTTTTTATATATTCAAGGTATCTGGTTAATAACTTTCCTGCCTACAATATCATTTAGGAATATCTCTCTGGGTCAATATTATCATTAGAATTAAAGATGTACTTTCCTTTCCTCTATGTTTGTTAGAGTCCTATCTAGTACCCATAGGATTTTTGGCTACATTTGCCATCCGTTCCTTCTATCAGGGATTCAAAAGGAACCAGATGGTCCTACTCAGTAGGTTTGAAGCCCAAAAGAAGCAGTAGGTCGAAATAGAAAAAATGCAACGTGGCTCATACCCTTTAGCCTGATAAGAGAATTGAAACAATTTTGGAAGATTTATTATTCAATGAGTCAGTAAGCAAGCCCTTTATTTACATATTTAAACATAATTGTATTAACAAGTGCTTAAACATTCTCAGCCTTATTAATTTGCAATTCCGCTAATTGAATAGGGCTCTATATTAGCACAGAGCATTTTTTTTTCACAGAAGTTTTTAGTTAGTGAAGACCTTGCTTTTGGATAGAAGTTCAGTAACTAAAAACTTGGCCGAATCACAATTTAATAAGGCTGTAAGTTTTTAGAGACCTTCAAAACAGTCCCCACAAAGGCCCACCCCCTCTAGCTCATTCATATAATGTTTCTATAGTACTAGATTTACTAGCAAATGACAGACTGTGTCTTAGCAGCAATTCAGCAACATGTTGCTAATCAGTGGCTATCCCCAAGTTTGCCGCCGCCCACCCTGTGCAAATATTCATATATATATATATATATATATATATATATATATATATATATATATATTTATACAATGGTATATTAATTCCTGTCTGCTTTGGTTTGCATCTTTTGCAGTTCTCGATTCGTTTCACAGGGACAAAATTGTTTGTAGCTAGATGATTGTTTGGAACTGGACTTGTCGGACTAATCAAGTTGCTCGGCAGTCGATACTTGCTCGGAAGTTGAATCGTTTGTGACACTCCACATCCTGTCTCTGCCTGTAAGAGCCCAAGGGCAGCCGTTATCTGTAGTCTATGTCTGTAAGTGCTGATGTGCAGCCTGTGCCTGTAAGAGCCGATGCGCAGCCTTTGCCTGCAAGAGCCCAAGTGCTGCCTGTAAGAACCAAAGTGCCAAGCAATAACCTGTCTCCTCCTCTACATTGCCACCATCCCATTGGGTCCTCAAGATATATATATATATATATATATATATATATATATATATATATATATATATATATATTTATTCACATTCACATACCAGAGGGTGTCCTGAGAGGGCATAGCACAGAAAAATAAATTGGGACACTCCACTCCTCATTTCACTATCTGTCACATTTCTTCCTTCCTCTCTCCCCTTCTCTCTCTCCTACTCTCCCTTCTCACTTTCCTTCCCTTCTCCCTTCCTCTCTCTTTTTTCCCTCTCCCTTTTCTCTATCTTTGTTCCTCCCTTCTCTCCCTCTCTCGCTCCCTTCTCTCTCCCACCCTTGTCTCTCCCCTACCCTTGTCTCCCCACCTCACTTCTCTCTATCTCCCCACTTCTCTATCCCCCCTTGTCTCTCTCTTTCCCCATATCTCTTTCTCTCCTCCCTCCACTTGTATCTCCAGCCCATCTCCCCACCCGCTTCTCTCTCCCCCTTGTCTCTTTCTTCCCCCTCTTTCCCCTTACCCCTTCTATCTCTCCCTCACCTTCCCCTTCTCTCTATCTCCCCCATCCTTGTCTTCCTACCCTTACTTCTCTCTCCCCTTGTCCCCCTTGTCTCTCTCTCCCCCACCCTTTTCTCTCTCCCTCCCTCCTTGTCTCTCTCACCCCCATGTTGTCTCTCTCTCTCCCCTATCGTCTCTCTCTTCCCCCTTGTCTCTCTCCCTCCTCCCTATCTTCCCTACCCTTATGTTTCCACCCCAATTCTCTCTCCCCTTGTCACCCCACCCCACTTCTCTCTTCCCCTTGTCTCCACTCCCCATTTATTTTTCTCCCCTTGCCTCCCCTCACTGCTTGTCTCCCTACCCCCACTTTTCTCCCCCTTAACCCATGTCTCCACACCCTGAATTCACTCTCCCCCTTCCCCTTGTCCCGCCCCCAGTTCTCTCTACCCTTGTATCTCTCTCCCCTAATCTCCTCTTCTCCACTCCATGTCTTCTCTCCACCTTCTCTGTCTCCTTCTCCCCTTGTCTCCCCACCCCATCTCTCTCTCTCTCCCCTTGTTTTCTCCCCCCACTTCTCTCTTCTCCCTTGACTCTTCTCCCCCTTGTCTCCCAACCTCTACTTCTCTCTCTCCACTTGTCTCCCCACCCCATTTCTCTCTCTTCTCTTGTTACTCTCCCCACCACTTAGTCTCCCCACCTCCACTTGTCTCTTCCATCTTGTCTCTCTCTCCCCCTCCCCTTATTTCCCCACTCCCACTTCTCTCTCTCTCCCCTTGTCTCCCCACCCCCACTTCTCTTACCCCTTTGTCTCTCCCCCCTCCCATTGTCTCCCCACACACACTTCTCTATCCTCCTCCCCTTGTTTCCCCATCCCCACTTCTTTCTCCTCCCTCCCCTTGTTTCCCCACCCCCACTTCTTTCTCTCCCCTTGTTACTCTCCTCCCACCACTCTCTTTTCCACTACCTCCCACTTCTCTTTGCCTGCCTGTCTCTTTCCTCTCACCTCATCCTGTGTGCTGCTAGCCTGAAGGCTTCTCCCACTGTCAACTACTCCTCTCCCAGGTCAGAGGTGAGAGCAGAAAGCCGGACAGGAAGACAAAGCCTGCAAGGAACTGGGCAAAAGTGTTGAAAGGTGGGGGCACTGGAGGGGTGAAGAGAGACGCCCACCAACAAGTGCTGTCTGGGGTGCACCAAACTCCTAGCCTCCCCCCCCAACCTTGCTACGCCACTGCTGCTGAGAAACATTCAAGGCATAGTTTTATAAAGATGCTCTCTGATCTTCCATGTATCCTTAAGCTTTTCAGCTTAATTAAGCAGGATTAATTACATGTGCTGGTGTATTATTATTAGATTCTGCAGAAGCTGCTCCGTTTCAAAAGGAGTCGACTGAGTAATTGTCCGTATATAAATTGAGATTTTTCATTATTATTCTTAAGTAATTTCTGAAAGTGGATATTGATAGCGGCTTATTATTGATAGGAAATAAAGGCCTGTTTGAACTATTCTGTGATTGGTATACCATTAGAGAATGAGTTTTAGTGAGACACCATTGATTTCAGTTAAAAAGAGAGCAATTTTAATTGGACTTGAGTTTGAAAGAAAAGCACACAATGCTAGGTATATAGCTGCTTAAAAGACTGTGTTGATTTTCATAGTAAAAGGTAAGGTCTTAAAGAGTGACAGTTTAAAATAGTTAACCTCTGTTGGGCATCCTTGAGTTGACCTTTGCTTTATGGCCCTTAAATAAACCTTTTAGGGATAAGTTGATTTGTTGTTTTCCCATGAATGAAGGCCTGCCCGGGAATCTTGTTATGTTATTCTGAATACCTTCTAAATATGTTTTATAGTTATAGAAGACAATGTGGGCATAGACTGTAAATTATAAAACTGAATCCATATGATAACTATAAATAGGATTACATTTATTAATACATTACAAATAAATCATCCAAGCATGATTATACATTTTCTTGGTATTTGGGGCTACGGCAGAGATCATTATATTTTGAGCTTCTGAAAGATGAGTATTCAAATTAGCATCAGGTCTTGATCCACGACTGAGACAGGAATTTCCCTAGACGTGAGTAACTGTCCATAAGGGTGCATGTAGTTTTAATTTGATTGAATTATGTGAAATGTTTTAACAAAATTTCAGGTGGCCAAAAAAAGTAAATTATTTGTTATTAAACTGTTGGTATGTAAAATAATAAGAGTTATCTCCATGCTAATAATGAGTTATTTTTATGTTATACTTAATGGCCTTCAACAATTTCTATTATGAGATATTCACTGTAATTCTGTAATCATAAAATGTTGTTGAATCAGCTCTATGTCAGGATCACAAGATAACTGAATATGCTTATTTACTAAAAAAGTTTCTATCCAAATGATCATTTGTATACAATTATGGGCTCCAAATGTTCCTGCAGTAATAACAATGTGCTCATGTACATTTCTTTAATTATCCCAAATTACGTAAAAATAGTTTTGGTTATGGTCTATATAACACAGAATTTGTGATGTAATAAATAAGACACTTTCTGCCTTATTAAATTGCGATTTAGCCAATTGAATAGGGCTCTATATAAGCACACAGCAAATAGGGTATTTCCCAGCTCTAACACAAACATGTCATGACCCAGATTTGACCACCTGCCTTCAGCTTAAAGGTTCCTCTAGGTTGTGAATTAAGGGTTACCTTAGTACCCAGCTTAGTTAGTCAGTCCATTAACAACCAGTCCATATGATACAGAAACAGGCCAATAGCTCCTTAGCCTAGGACCAGCTTAAAAAAATAACAAATAGGTGTTGCCATGTGGTGCCCAAAATGACATACACACCATGTTTTATGTGTATACAAAACAGACCAACCTTATTGACACATCACACTCTTATATACACCCAGCCCCTTTCATTTGAGGAGACCTGTCTATCAGAATCATGTCATTAGTATGACAACCGTATTATTACCTGCCTTCTTGTGAGGAGGCGACAAGTCTGCTGTAGTCTAACCAGATTCTCTCCTCCTTCCTGCCCCAAGCCCTGTGAGGGTAATTTATACCTTAGTGACATTAATTTGGCCTTCCCTTCCCAGGAAAGTCACATGGTAGGTGTGCTAATAGAATTATCCCTCTTGTAGCCATGGGGTCTTCTATAGTTGAAATACTTTTGCAATAGGTTGTATTATTTATAAATGCTGCTAACTTATTTGTGAAATATATCGCTTCAACCAGTAATATTAAGCAAGTCACTACCACGAAGTACATTGTAAACACACATCATTTCTGTAAACATTGCCCATACAAACAACTGGACATCTTCTATAGCAACTCCCATGTCCATTGAAATATTAGCACGCACACAGACTGGATTATGAATAACCATGATTCAGATATCAGGTTTCCCACAAAAGGCCCATATAGTCTATAGTCCCCCAAACGTTCAGTGCTGTAGCCCTCCTGGGCATGACAAAGCATAAGTGAATTATTTGAAATATTGCAAGATAACTCAACTGTATAACTGTCTAGAAAAGATTAAGGTTTTTCCAATCCATGATGTTTGAAAGTTAAGACATATATTTAGATTTTTAAATTGTTTTTGGTTTACATTGTGTTTGAATACCTGACCTGAAGATGGTAGTTTTAGTAATGGCCTTGAGGGAGAATTGTTGCTGCAAAATGTAAGTGACCTAATAAGCATTACAATTTGTTCCACAAGTAACAGGGAATTTTAATGAATTCATAATCAATACTGGTTCTAAGTTGTAAGAAGGTCTCTGTATTCTCTCCCTCCCCTGTGTCTTTCTACCCCCTCTCCCTTCCCTGTGCTCTTTTTGCCAATGTGAAAACATTTGCGGGCTTGGGGAAATTAATCAATTTCCCCAAGCTTGCAAAGGGCTTCTGAGTTACGGCCTTAAAAAAAAGTTAAGGGTTTAACGGCCACCATTTTTGTCCAAGTCCGTAACTATGAAGCCGTTCCTAGGCCGCCAAAAGACACCAACTGAATAGCAAATTAGCTTGCAACCTTACTTACGGCTCCCTGCCTCTCCCCCTGCACATAGCCTGTAAGTGAGTTTGCAAGCTAATTTGGTATTCAAATGGCATCTTTTGGCGGCCTCCAAAAGACTTCAGAGTAATGGGCATGAAAAAAAAATGGCGACGGTTAAACCTGCGAGGCTTGCTTGGAGCATCTCCCCTCCCTTCAGAGCAATTCGGCCCCTCTACCTTGCGTGCCTCGCGATGAGCAACTTCTGCGCTCATTGTGAGCCTCTCCCCTCCTTTACTTTATGGGCCTGGCGGCTTTGCTGCTCATTGCAAGCCTCGGCACTAGCTATGTGCATGTGCAAGCCCGTAAATTTGCTAGCGTTACACAGAAACTCACAATTATGGCAACTGTGATTGCATATTCAGTTATGGAAAATACTTATGGAAGTGCGGAAGTGTTCAGCTGGAATTAGAGAATTAATGCTAGGGATAGCTTTGCTGTGAGGGGCTTTCTCAGTTGTTGCTGTTTATTGTTTAGTTCAGTCATGTCTGACTCTCAGTGACCCTATGGACCACAGCTCACCGGGCACATCTGTCAGTCACTGCCCCTCTGAACTCCATCAGGCTTGTGTTCATTGCTTCAAAGACCTCATCTATTCATCTCCATCTCTGCCATCCCCTTCTTCATGTGCTTTCAATCTTTTTCAGCATCAGAGTCTTCTTTAAGGAATCCTGTCTTTTCATGATATAGTGAGAATATTTGTTTGAACTTTAGCCTCATGATCAAACCTATCAGTGAACAGTTTGGATTGATTTTCTGTAGTATTGATAGATTGGCTATCCTTGTAGTCCAAGGCACTCTAAGCAGTTTTGCCCAACACCTCAAATCAAGGGTGTCCAGCTCTCAAATCCATATAATAGTATAATATATTTACTTTTAATAGCTTGTCCACATTTGCCATAGGTATTCTCCCCTGATGCAAACATCTTTAAATTGCATGGTTGCAGTCACCATGGTTGCAGAGATCTTTGATCCCAGGAAAATAAAATAAAAGTCACTGCCTCCATTTCTTCCCCATCTATTTCCCAGGTCCTGAGATTTCTGTTTGCCATGATCTTTGTCTTTTTAACGTTAGGCAGCATGTCAGCTTATGGACTCTCTTCTTTCACCATCATCAGTAGGCCCTTTAGTTCCCCCTCATTTTCAGCCATCAGAGTAGTATCATCCATTTATCTGAGATTGTTATTTCTTTGCCCCTTACTTGTTTGGAGGGTTCCTTGGTCTTCATGGCAGTGTTTGGTTAGTGGTGCCTCTTGCTTAGGTGTTGCAGCCTCTGGGGCCTTTAAAAAAAGTTGTGTATATGTAATGACAGATCATGTGACACTTAGATTGCACACACATGGACATCATTTCACTAATTATGTGACTTCTGAAGGTAATTGGTTGCACCAGAGCTTTTTATGGGCTTCATAACAAAGGGGGTGAATAAATACGCACATGCCAATTTTCTGTTTTTTATTTCTAAAAAATAGTTTTATGTTAATAGTATTCTCATGTCACTTCCCCAACTTAGACTATTGTGTTCTGATCCATCAAATAAACTTCAGATTATCAAAACATTGAACTTAAGGCTGTAATGTAACAAAATAGCTAAAAAGTCAAGGGGGGTGAATACCTTTGCAAGGCACTATAATTGGAAACAGCACAAGTTTCATATAAACTACTCAACATAATGTTCCTTTCCCTCACCCAATGTGTCTCCTGGACACAAATTATATCTGCCTTTTCCTCCTGGAAATACCCTGAAATACCCTTCCTTTTGTAAGGATAATTTAACCCCCTTACATTGAAAGTAATAAGTTTATCAGATTGAGTAATAATCATAGGGTAAAAAAGATACTTCAGAAGGACATCATGGGACATTTGGCCCCCCAAAGTAACCTTGTGATAAAAGTACCTGTGTAAACATTACATAGTTACATAGTTACATAGTATTTAAGGTTGGAAAAAAGACTTTCAGTCCATCAAGTTCAACCTTTTAAGATCTCCTCTGATCTGCAATATGAGGATTAACTATTAATTCATTAGTTGTTAATTAATTATTAATCAGTTATTTAATTATTTAAGCGAGACTTAGCCAATTGTCTCAAAGGGAGATGTAAAACATTTGGATCAATACTGTCTCTCTAATTATCCACAATAACCCTGAATTCCCTTTTTAATTAGAAATAAATCTAGTCCCCTTTTAAAGTTATCTATCGAATCCGCTGTCACCACCTCCTCTGGTAGAGAATTCCACAGATTAACTACCCTTACTGTGAAGAACCCTTTTCTTTCTTTGAGGTGGAATCTTTTTACTTCTAACCTCAAGGGATGTCCTCTTGTCAGTTGAAAACCTCTTGGCACAAAAAGCTCCCCTGACAAATCTTTATGCTGACCCTGGATGTATTTATATAAGGTAATCATATCTCCTCTTAGACACCTTTTTTCTAGAGAAAATTAGTTTAATTTGGTTAGTCTTTCTTCATAACTTAGCCCCTCCATTTCTCTTATTAGTTTTGTTGCCCTTCTCTGTACCTTTTCCAGCTCTAAAATGTCCTTTTTATGAAGTGGTGCCCAAAATTGTACTCCATATTTCAAATGAGGGCGTACTAGAGATTTGTATAGTGGCAGAATTATATTTGCTTCCCTGGCTTCTATACCCTTCTTAATACATGCTAATATTTTATTTGCCTTTGCAGCTGCTGCTTGGCTTTGAGCACTGTTACCTAGGTGGTTGTCCACAAGCACTCCCAAATCCCTTTCAATATCTGATACACCTAGATTTGCTCCATTAAGATTATAAATTGCATGGCTATTTTTCCTTCCCAGATGCATAACCTTACATTTATTCGTATTAGATCTCAACTGCCATTTAGATGCCCATTTCTCAATTTTATGTAAATCCCCTTGGAGGGAAAGCACATCATTATCTAATTTAATTACCTTGCTCAACTGTGTGTCATCAGCGAAAATGGAGACCCCACACTCCAATCCTACCTCTAAGTCATTAATAAATATGTTAAAAAGGAGAGGACCTAATACTGAACCCTGAGGAACCCCACTTACCACATTAGTCCAATCGGAGTATGTTCCATTTACAACAACCCTTTGCTCCCTGTCTTTTAGCCAGCTCTCAATCCATGAGCAGATATTTACTGCAATTCCTGTATCCCTTAGTTTGTCCAATAATCTCCCATGTGGCACTGTATCAAAAGCCTTTGCAAAATCCAAAAAGACTACATCCACTGAGTTGCCTTGATCCAGGTTCCTACTAACCTCCTCATAGAAACAAATTAGATTTGTTTGACATGACCTATCCCTCATAAATCCATGTTGACTCCTACTTATAATCCTGTTCAAATAGACATATTCTTGTATATTATCCTTTATTAACTCTTCTAAAAGCTTCCCCACTGCAGAAGTGAGGCTCACTGTGTGGTAACTTGTCTTCCTTGAATGGTAATTCAGGACTTCCTTAAACAAGTCTATGTAGGAGGGCTGAGAATCTTTACTTCCCTCCCACAATTGCTAAAGGAAGTCATGCATGAACAGGATGTGATGTAAATTACATCATCTCAACTAAGGATATATCCAGGCAGGAAACTGGTGCTGCTTCCTGTTTTCTTGCTGGATGGTGTTGGTGATGGTTGATGGTGGTGATGATGGCAATGGTCTAACCGTGGGTAAGATAAAGCGTTTGGGAAAGGGGATTATTATATAGGTAGATAGATTTAAAAAGGGTTGTTGCTCCGTGGGTCTGGCTGTGTGTTTATAATACATTTATAGTATTGTGTTGTTGCCTTTTAATAAATACCTTTTAATGTAGACGAACCTTGTGTAATATTTATATATATTAATTTGGTGATACACCACATTTGGCGACCACGAATTTTAGACTTCTACAAAGGTTATTTATGAGGTAATATCACATTAATAGATAGTCAGATTTTTTTTTTTTTTTGGGGGGGAAGAAAAAAAGTACTTTGTCTAATTATCCTCTGCATGGGAAATCAAGTGCTGATTGTGTGTGGAGTCTAGGTTAAGCCTCCATTTTTTAATATATATCGTACTAGCTTCTGAGTTGAGTTTTGTTCGTACTAGCTTATTTTGATACATAAAACAAATATATATCATACAGGTTGTTTTTGTGGGTTTATCTGAGTTGAGTTTTGTTCGTACTAGCTTATTTTGATACATAAAACAAATATATATCATACAGGTTGTTTTTGTGGGTTTATCTGAGTTGAGTTTTGTTGTGCTTTTGACTATCAAAGTACAGGCCTAGGTCTGCATTTGAATAAGGCTCCATGAGGCTTCTTTGTGTATTTAAATGCTAATTCAAGCCTCCATTTTATTTCAGGCGTGCATTTTAATACACTATAGGCTTCCATACCTTATACATTTTGGGTGTCTTGCATATCCTAGTTCAGGTATATCTCCTACCCTGCAGGCCTTGCTATTATATTCCTCTGCATGGGAAATCAAGTGCTGATTGTGTGTGGAGTCTAGGTTAAGCCTCCATTTTTAATATATATCGTACTAGCTTCTGAGTTGAGTTTTGTTCGTACTAGCTTATTTTGATACATAAAACAAATATATATCATACAGGTTGTTTTTGTGGGTTTATCTGAGTTGAGTTTTGTTGTGCTTTTGACTATCAAAGTACAGGCCTAGGTCTGCATTTGAATAAGGCTCCATGAGGCTTCTTTGTGTATTTAAATGCTAATTCAAGCCTCCATTTTTAATATACAAGCTTGGTCATCAGGCCACTATTAGTTTGTTGTGTGTTTCAAATACCTGAGTTTGTTAATACTATTATTTTTGTTTTGTTTTTGTTTTGTTTTTTTGTTTATTTTAAAGAAGAAAAAAAAAAATTTTTTTTTTTTTTTCCTCTTCTTTCTTTTTCTTTCTCTAGTCCTTTATCATAGTACAGGCCTGGAGAAAAATAATAAATAAACCATTTTAAATATTATATATATATATATATATATATATATATATATATATATATATATATATATATATATATATATATATATATATATATTATTTCAGGCGTGCATTTTAATACACTATAGGCTTCCATACCTTATACTTTTTGGGTGTCTTGCATATCCTAGTTCAGGTATATCTCCTACCCTGCAGGCCTTGCTATTATATTTTAAGTTAATTAGCAAGTATTACCTTCACCATACTAAGGTAAGTATAATTTGCATTGTGGGCACTAGTCTATTTTTCTACATATTACACCTGGTCTACTGAATAGTCATCAACTATTGTTGGCTACTCAGAAGCATGCTACTTTAGTCGCAAATTGATTTGGATTCTTACTTGGGTGAGTAAAAGAGTAGGAATGTCTTTTCAAGGGGCCAAATACTTTCCCACAGAAGTGCGTGAGTACTTTAGGAAACATTCAAAAACATGATGGTCCATATGAGCTTCCAGAGCCAGCAAACCCAGACAGTGAAAAAGAGAAGAGATTAATGGATGTTCTAACACAAATTGTAAATAACAAAAAGTATAGAACAAAGAAGAGAAAAAGTTTGGTCACACAAGCTGTTGTAGCCACAATAGGAGGCCTAATAGACTTAGTTGTAGAATTACGGCAGCATAATTTGGAAACAACAAATAAAATGGAGGAAGCAATGGACAAAAGGGATTGTTTAAAAATTGCAGCTTTGAGAACAACTACAATTGTGGGGGAACTAGAAAGGGAGTTAAGGGAAATAGAAGAACAGAGGGATGCTTATGGAGTAAAAATAACAGAACTTCAAAACATAATAATGGACTATAAAAATAAAACAAAGTTAGAAGGGATAAAAGGAGTCAGAGACATTGCCAAAATATATCCAGATCTGGATATGTTCGTGGCACAAAATAAAGAACCAGTGCTGAAAATGAACCAAGATAGAAAAGATTTCTTATGTTATTCTGTTCCACAAGTAGATACCATACCACAAGCACCAGTTATTGTTTCAGAATTATTTAATGCAAGGCAAACACCTACAGGATTTTCTATGCAGACTCGACCGATGTCTATGGCAGATAAAGACAATTTCCAGAAATGGTGGGGAAGTATGCCAACTAACAACTTTAATACGTTTACACATTGGTTTATGAGGGGAGCAGATAGAGCTAAAAAAGGAGGTCTTAACTTAGAGGAATGGACAGAACTGTTAGAATACGCTATGGGTCCTTTGGCTAGTAGACTATTGGGATTTAATAACAGTGTGTCTGATCAGGCAGGAAGAATTGCTGCAACTAATTTCTATCTACTTAGCATAGAGAAAGAAATAGCAAATATTACCATGAGGCCAACAGATGGTCCTAGAGAGGTAGCTCAAAGGATATTTTTTTGGTATACTCTACGACAACCTCAACAGCCTCTAGTGCTGGGCTCACCAGAACATATAGCAAAAGTAATGGAAGCCCTTCCCCGGGAGTGTCAAGAATTTATCAGGCTTTTTGATCCAACACCAACAGACTTGGAAATGGTACTAACTAGAGCTGATAAGTGGTGGATCAAGCATCCTTTCACAGAACAGGCCTGCTCTGTTTCAGCTGTAAGAACATTTAAGGTCGAGTCTGGTAGAGATATAGATGGTAATTGGAGAAACCAGACGTGGGATGTACCCCAGAACAAGAAGGATGATCAAAACTGGAGACCAAAACAGAACTTTGACAAAAGATGGAGAGATCCACCTAGGGACTATAGTAATAGGGATGGCAGCAACTGGAGGGCTAATCAGGAGGGAGAGAGAAACGGTAACATGGGCTATTGGGAACTCAGGAGACAGAAGGATAGGATAGAAGAGGAAAATCACATACTTAAAAACAAGGCAGCTGAGTCAGAGAGGAAATTGAAGGAAAATGAGGCAAAGATGATAAAAGAGGGACAGAGTAGAAGTGAGTCACAATGACAAATCCCAACCCCTGCGCCTCAGCATCTCATTCACTCAGCTAATTTAACCATGGATGAGGCAGGTCGGTCTACCAGTTATACAGTCATCGCAGGGGTAGGGAAAAATATGTTGGTAGATACAGGAGCAGCAGTTACAATGACCAACAGGGTCAAAAATGGGGATTCTTCAGTAAGTAGTATGGGAGTTACTGGGAATCCACAGGAGGTTAGAGCAGGTCCAATTGATGTAGCATTTGGAGAAAAAACAATACAAGTAGAAGCAATAGTGGGTTGGCCAGAGGAAATATTGGGAATAGAAGCTTTAAAAAAAGGAAATTTCATTGTAGATCTTGCCAATTTTTGTTTGTGGAAGACAGAAAAGGTGAATCAGGTAAGTACAGAGTTGATGAAAGGGGTTGTGCTCCCAATGGCATATATTGTCTCTCCGATAAAAAGTCTGGAAAAAAACAAACTGAAACTAGACGGACAACCAGAATGGCTGCAGAAGCTAATCCAAGACATACCTGTTTGGGCTACAGATAAATTAGACTGTGGAAGAATGAAAGGAATGGTCTTTTTGGAAGGAGGAGACCCACAATGGCAAAAGCAATATCCAGTCCCAAGAGAATCAGTGGCATCAATCACCAAGATGATAGAAATACTGGAGAGACATGGAATAATTAAATCTGGAAATGGGTATGCATGTAACTCACCATGTTGGCCTGTGAGAAAAGCTGTGTTAAAAGGGAATAGAGATGAAAAAGCAGCCTCATCACGGAGACTTACCATTGATTACAGGGCCGTGAACAAACTTGCAAAAATAATGGCCCCTGTTGTTTTTGTTATGTATATGTTTCTAATGATGGAATCTAGTGTTTCCACAGAGCAAGGCTGTATAAGAATGAAGATGCGTGTCAACAGAAGATTGTGGTGGATCCTTGTTCCAGGATGGATAAGTATAAGCTGTATCACAGTAGGAATGGGGAGACAGGCAATAAGGCCAGAAGATACCGCAAATAAGGGAGAGAGTTTGAAAAGATTGGAGTTACATTATGCTCAAGCAGATAGATTTATTTGGCCCAGGGAATTGGAAGTAAAAGAGGGTGGAGGGTTACAAGTAAACATTATTTTGCCACATAATAGTACCAGGGGATTAGCTCTTAGAGCTCCAATACAAGGGAGGTTTACAAATACTACAGTAGTAGTGAGTAACTTAACATTAGAAGAAGGTGGAGAATGGGACGCTGCAGTTATAGCTGCCCAGCCTGACCTAGAGGAATTCTGCAATTTTGATACTGGAAAGGGGTGTGTTCTAACAATAGATGAAGTATTTGTCTCTGTAAAGGAGCTGCAACGTTGTAAAGATCAGAAGAAGGTACCATGGCCAATAGGCGGATTGGTGGTGGTACCAACACATGAAACAGTTGTGCAAGGGGTTGGGTGGATTTACTACCCAATCATTCTAAATTTTAATGATTTTTCTATTCCTCCAAAGTGCCCAGAATCACAGCGGCAGTGGTTTAAGCAAAGTATACAAGAGACCATCATTGAGTGGACCGGAGCAGGGAGTCGAGAAAAACGGGACACACTTGCAGCCCTTTTAGGAGGAGTCGGAACTGGATTGGGAGTATGGAATTCAGCAGACATCATTGGACTGAACAGCAGGATAAACTCCCTTACTGATGGCATGGGACATGCTATGACAACAGGTGGAGTAGCTGACTCCCTTATAGTGAGTAGACTGACAGACAATGTTGATGACATACACACCATTGCCAACAACCTGCATCTAGTTGAGGAAAATATTGCTTCCATTGCTAACAGCATTAAGAATGAAATAGTGGGTACTGCCATTTTCTGTTCTATGATTGGAGGAAAGCTGTTGGCAGATTTAAAGGAAACTATTAAAGACATCCAGGAAAACAAGTGGGTAAGACAAATCAATGCAACAAGGATTATCACGTCATTGAAAAGAAAAGGAGTGGACATCACTCAGTACAATCTTACATACAGCTATATTGAAGGCCCAGATCAATGGATGCCACATGGACTACAATCTGGGACAATAGGACTAATCCTGGCAATTCCCCGCTGGGAGGGGCAGGCAGAGCAACTGAACTTCATACATAGCATTGGCACGTTAAGTGATGGAATCTACAAGCAACACTTCCCATCAAAAAGACTGGCCACTATTACAGGATTGGAGATGGATGAAAGCTGTTGCAGGAAATCTCAACACCGATGGCTGTGCAGTTGTGTTTGGGAGAAAGGAGCTGAGGAGGATGGCTGGGTGCAGTTGATAAAAGAAAACCTGGTGCAAGAGGTGATCCGCATAGGGGACATTGCATGCTTTATCGGCCACTCTGAATATAGGACAGTTGATGAAATATGTTTGGTGGAAGAAGGGTCTTGTATCATGGTATTTCCATCAAGAAACCTTACCACTGAAATGATCAATTTTACTGCAAATGCAGATTGGACAAATTTGACAATGAAGCTTTTTACCTTGGAACTTCATGAGTCAGAGACACATCCAGTCCTACGAACACTGTCGCTGGTACTCATGTTCATTCAAGTATTAACGACAATTATAATAATATACTTTTGTGTGGCAATGAAACAAATGAGGAAGAAACTTGCAAGGAGGATATATAATAATGTGTCTTTTTCCTCTTCTTTCTCTCTCTCATACATGCTTCAATAAAGTTTTACATTGCACATACATAAACATTTATCACACACTCTCACCTAAATTCTATAAGTTCTGTTTTGTGTTATATGTGGATTGACAGCCATAGGAAAGTACAAGAGAACTTATGTCGCTGAGGGAACTATTCCGGAGGGACGGTGGGTTGAATTTCTCCTGTATATCAGGTTTTTGCTCCCACTAGGTTCTCCTGTACTAGAGGGATAACTAGAAAACTGAGCAACATAGAAGAAGAAAAAGTGAGGGAATGTGGTAACTTGTCTTCCTTGAATGGTAATTCAGGACTTCCTTAAACAAGTCTATGTAGGAGGGCTGAGAATCTTTACTTCCCTCCCACAATTGCTAAAGGAAGTCATGCATGAACAGGATGTGATGTAAATTACATCATCTCAACTAAGGATATATCCAGGCAGGAAACTGGTGCTGCTTCCTGTTTTCTTGCTGGATGGTGTTGGTGATGGTTGATGGTGGTTTATGATGGCAATGGTCTAACCGTGGGTAAGATAAAGCGTTTGGGAAAGGGGATTATTATATAGGTAGATAGATTTAAAAAGGGTTGTTGCTCCGTGGGTCTGGCTGTGTGTTTATAATACATTTATAGTATTGTGTTGTTGCCTTTTAATAAATACCTTTTAATGTAGACGAACCTTGTGTAATATTTATATATATTAATTTGGTGATACACCACACACTGGTCTATAATTCCCTGGATTTGCTCTTGCTCCCTTCTTAAATATAGGTATCACATCAGCTTTTCTCCAGTCATTTGGTAGAGACCCTGTGTTGAGTGAATCTTGAAAAATTAAATATAATGGTTTGGCTATTACAGAACCCAGTTCCCTTAGTACCCTTGGGGCTTTATTAACATTTATTTTTTTCAACCTCTTTTGGATTACTTCCTGTGTTAACCAATTATTTGGCAAAGGTAGTGTATCCCCATTATGTTGCAGTGTCCCAACCACTTGTACCTCCCTTGTGTATACCGAAGAAAAGAACCTATTAAGCTCATCTGCCTTTTCCTGGTCACTAATTTTCAGACAGCCTGTTTCACATTCCAATGTTCCTATAGCTTCCTTCCTCGCCTTCTTCCCATTAATATACTTAAAAAATATTTTAGGGTTAGTCATTACTTCATAACCCACAACAAAAACGGCAAGTAAAGCAAACACAACACCAAACTTTACACATAAATACCATACATACCCATCCCCCCTTGATGGTACAAGACAATCCTGACCTGTCATTGTTAGTATAAGTACTAGACAGTAAGAGGGCTACTGTCCAGGAGCCGCGCCTAAAGCTCTGCCGAACCATGTTTGAACTTACCCAAAATAAAGAGTCTTCTACTAACTAGTACCTTGAGCCCCATTCCATCAGGTCACATAGCTTATAATTTAAGGAAGGGCACATCCCAATACAGGTCCCGTTTCCATTTTAAAACTCCTGAGTAAAATCCTTTGTACTTGTGATAAAGAGCAGTGTTTACTGCTCATCTACTTACACCTTTTGATTAATCCACTTACACTGTGCCCTAATCATGGTACTAATGAACTTCCAAGTCCACTATTATTTGACAACTTTTAGAGAAAGCCATTGTCGTTCTAGTATAAAACACTTTCCCCTCCTTATCTTGTCTAACTTTAAAGGTTCTACCTCTTATTAGACCCTCAAAGAGGATAGGTATTAACAGGCGTTACACCTTTTCTTTTTATCAGAAAATATTTAAATTACTGTATTGGTTAGAATATAAGCTGCACTTTTTTTCCGATTTCGGAGCCTGCGTGTTAGGGGTGCAGGTTATATTCACAACCGTAAAAAAATTACTGCCAATTTGCGTGCTTGCGAGTTAAGGGTGCAGTTTATATTTGCGAAAGTAAAATGACTGCCGATTCGCGTGCTTGAGACTGCATTATAGCAAATGAATAGCGTTTTCCGGTTTTAGGGACTCTAACATCCTGTAAGGCCTGTAACCTGCAAAAGGAGTTACAGTACTAATTAGAAAGCCTGTTTATTGCAATGGCTGATCACTTGGGGAGAAAAGCCTCATCAAGCCTAGGAATGAGGTGTAGTTATGATGCAAAAAAAAAAAAAAAAATCACTATTTTATTCCCTGAATCTAATTGACTTTTGTCTTTTTCTCTCCAATTTTAAGGGTGCGGCTTATATTCGAGTACTATCTTTTTTCTATTTTTCCCCTTTAATTTTACAGGTGCGGCTTATATGTGGGGACGGCTTATATACAAGCCAATATGGTAGTAAACCTATATGCCCCTGATATAAATACTTTAGCTTGTATACAATTTTTTCTTCTCTAAGAATTCTAGTGAATTCTCTATAAGCTCTCCTCTTTTGCAAAATTTTGGAGGGTAAATCCAGGAATATTTGAACCTTATCATATGGGGAAGATAATTTTCTTTTGCCTGCCTATTAGTATTTAATATTTTTTGTTTGTAAGAGAAATTGAGTAATCTGACCATAATCTTGCGGGACTTCCCTAGATTGGCTAGGTGACAATAGGAGTCTGTAAAGCATTTCTATCTGATCCCCCCCCCCCCCCCCTCCAGGGATACATCCATAGAATCAAATAATTTTGTCACATATTCCTTTGAATTTCTTCGCTCCATGGTTTCCGATATCCCTCGTAACCTTAAATTGTTTAGTTCTCGAAACTTCATCTAGTCTGTTGTGTCTATATTTTAAAGACTTTAATTGACTTCTTCCTCATGTTTTTTTCTGACTACTGTACATCTATCTGCAATAGCAAACATTGTTTTAGCATTATTTATCAATTCTAGAATTCTCTTCTACTGATGTTGAATTGTGTTTGAAGAGTTGAAGGTTGATAAATCCTCTGCTAAAGAAAGTTGAAGTTGAGGAGTATTTTTTTAAAGTTTATTATCTTTACCCTTTTGAGTAGGTATTGATGAATTTCTAGTAATCATTTTTTTTCTTTATCCCTATTCTTCCCCTTAGACGTCATTTGATACATCTTATCAGGCTGAACTAACTTTTGTCTATCCTCTATCACAGGTTGCCTATGGCCCAAGATCTAGTTTTCCCTACTCGAAAATATGCCCTAGTCTATCTATGATATTATTCTAAAGCCAAGGATCCTTTAATTATTATCCCCCTCCAAAGATCAAATTAGTGCATTAAAATTACCAAAAGTTTCACAAAAAGTACCCACCCAGACACCCAGATCCCTCCATAGTTACATCTGCCTTGAGATTTTTCCCCTGGCTTATAACACCATATATTCTCAAAATGTTAGATGTACTATCCTTGCCTAACACATAGTGTACCAAAAGTAAATTCTTAAGTAACGTAGATGTAAGATTTGCGTCTTCTCTTTATGGATTTCTCTCTACACCAACTAGAGAAGATACTACGCTCTTTATCCAATGACGCAGATGTGGACCCACTTTGTGAGCTATATTCAGTTCTTGAAGATTACTTACCTTGTTCTATCTCTTTACATGTATGTCTACTTGTCTCTTCTTGCTATCCTCTGGAATTCTGCATTTAGCTGGACAAATATTTTCCTATCCCCACTACCTTTTGATTTCCTTCTTTCCTGGGCTTCTTTCAACTACTCATAAGATATCCAGTTTGTCTTCTTAGTTTTCTTTCTTTTGGAGAATTTCTTCATTGCTGTTTTCACAAACTTCTGTCCAAAGTTCTTTAAGCATTATATCTGCCTGCATATTCACTGGGGGACACTGCAGAAAAAAATACAACCACCTGCACCACTGGTAGCTCCCCCTAAAAGTGTTGCTATGCTTGAATTTGAACTGCTCAAGACTGAGTAGAGAGAGAGGGAAAGTAAAAATGTTCTTTTGGGGCCCTTCTGGTCGCTGACAGTGTTATTGTAAGCGAAGGGCTTTATAAGACAAGAGCCCATTCTTAATATTGCCTAGCCCATGGCTAGAGAATTGTGCTCTTTTCAAAGTTTGGGAGCTTATGTTAAATGGATCAGAAACTGTGTGCAGTATTTATTTTGCCTGTAAGGAACTATGCAATATTAAGCTAAATGGATTACTGAACTCAGAGCCCCCTTTCATTATTTATTATTCTATGCTGAAATAATATGAAGAGAAGTGTATAATTTATAGAACTGAATGTGAAAAGATCTATCATTAGGGGTAAATTAACACGATCTCATTGAAAACTTGTGTTTGAAAATAATTCTCTCCTAAGGGATCAAAACATTGATAGCTCCCTTGATTAAACAGTGAAGCATTAAGTAATAGTATAAGGGACAGATTAATCTGCAATGATGAGAAATAAAGATAATCAGAACACTAAAAGTAAAGCAAAAGAGAGCAAAAAATACAGCAATTCTAAAGCTAGTTACTTTTTTCTCTTGTAGAGAAACGGAGTGCTAAAAATGATCCACAATTAGACGCTACTACTCATTCCCATCTTGATTTACGTTGGAACAAATGTATCCCCCTGAGAGATCACCAATAAAGATTAATGTAGAGACTGAACTAGTAGAAGATGAACACTTAACTACTTCAATAATGAAAGATTTATTAATGCTTGCTTAGATTAGAGCTAACAAAAGAAATAGCAAATGACACCAAACAGATTAATGCCCTTTGCAATAGACTAAAAAGTACAGAGTCTATACAAGAAAAATTCTGAAGAAAATTGTGACATTAACAACAATAATAAAAGAACCTGAGAGATAAATAACAGAGTTAAAAGCTAGAAGTACAAGCCTGGATGATTTTTCCAGACGTCAAAACATCAGATTAAGGGGTATCCTCGAGTCCATTTAAAAAGAAAAAAGATTTATCCCAATATGTAAAAAAAATCTTGGAACAGCTAAGAGATCCAGAAGGCCAAGATTGGCCACAGATAGAGAGAGCATATTGTATTCCTCTCAAAATTTATCAGGGGAATACTCAAGGGACATATTAATCACATTTTACTCTCAGATTGTTAGGGACAAGATTTTGAAAGCGGCCTATAATCAAAAAACATTTAACTTCCCTTATACATTTTTTTATTTTTTTGTGGATCTGTTGGGACACACGTTATTTCAACAAAAGGAATTATCAATCAGTATCAAAATTTTAAGAGAGAAGAATATCCCTTACAGATGGTAGACCACCAAAGATTATATTTTTTTTATAATAATGTTAGATACACAGTCAAAAATCCTCAGGAAGGGGCCATCTTATTTAGAGACCTCAGGTTGTCTATCCAGTAATGGTGTCCCTTTAAAGATATACACAAGAGAGACAGTAGACAAATGAGAGGGTTTATGAGTTATGGAAACATTGAAAAATAGGCATATAAGTAGTCTATTTCTTATGAGAGATGATGGTAAATTGCAAGAGGGAGGAGGGTAGGCGGTGGGGGATGAAGACGTGAAGGTGTTTATATGCACATTCGAGCACAGCTTTAAATTAGGAAAAAAATATATTTATTTTTGAACATGGTTAAGAGGGTAAATATCTTATACAGATAAATTCACATGGATATAGAAGAGCACTAAGGAATAATTATGAATGGTAATTAAAATATTTCACTAAAAGATATGGGTATATATTTATAAGGAATTTAATTGAAGATAATTTGGGTTTAAACTATAATAGATGAGATGCTTACAAAGTAGAGCGTTAGCTGGAGAGTAGGTTTGGGGGTTTGACTGTGATTTTGTAAGAGGTAAAATTAGGATTATGGAATGCACTGTTGCTAGGGTTAGAGGAGCACTAGTAAATAAAACACAAGAGTTATAATAAAAAAGAGTAGCACAAATGTTTGTTCTTAGCGATATGTTGGGTAGCATGTACTATCACTTATAAGGTGAGGATTTTAAAAATCACAGAGATATACATTAGAAAGGGGAATCCTTATTGAAATATATTAGTACATGAGATCCTCTCACCTTAAATTAGTGTAAGGGGATTTTTATTGAAGATTACAAGGTTTTATGTAACAGCAATATGTCTTACTGTTAGATGTTGCATATCTTTAAATAAAAAAAGGGATGTTAACGGATTTTATTAAAACTAATTAATAAGTTCCCTGTAAGAAGAAGGCCACACATTGGATTCAAATCATTAACAATTTGACGATGTTGAATCCCGTGAGGATTTGGTCGGTGCGGAGAGACCGAGACTCAGGTGACGATAACATCGATTTCCCAAAAATAAGGTGTACATTAAAGGGATATAAATGTTTTAATGTATGTAAAGTAATTAAATATGTAACGTTGTTTTTATAGTATCTGTTCTTGTTTTTTAGAAGAGGTCTGAAATATGGAAATTACACGGAGCACAAGATCTGGTTATACTGCTTGAGGTACGAAATCGAGCTACATTAGATAGATCAAAGAGAGTTATTGATTACATTTATAAGTCCAAATATCCAGGGTTTGAATTTGCATTTTAAATGGCACGCAAATATGAGGAGTTTTTAAAGGGAGAAGGCTAACGTAATATGTATTCAGGAAACGCACTGGCAAGATAAGAAAATACCAAACTACAATAATGGAGTATATATTACAAGATATGATGCCACATATAAGAACAAAGCACGAGGGGTAGAGTCTTAAAAATAAGTGAACAGATGGCAGAATTAGATCATGAAGGCAAATACCTGATCTGGATTGGCTCAATTAATAACCAAACATACTCTATTCTGAATTTATATGTCCCAAACAAAGGCCAAATGCGTTTCCTGAATCAAAAGATTAAAGCATTTTTGAAATTTGTGCAGGAGAAGATTATCATATGTGACCTAAATATTAATATGGGTAGTTCTATGCTTGACCATCAAGCCTTGAAGTCTATTAAGCAGTTTAATAGCAAACTTTTTGAAATATGACTTATATGACTTGTTGAGAGTCTTTCATGCCAATGAAAAGGATTTTTCTTTTTTTCACATAGACACCAGGTATACACCAGGATAGATATTTTTCTCCTTGATGTGAACATTTTAAATAATACTCTAAAAGTTGAAATAGGTCCTATAACAATATCGGACCATTCAAATGGAAGAGAAAGAGCAAATCCGCCTGAAAGAGGAAATTACGGAGTTCTTCAAGCTCAATAAGAAATCAGTCCCCTCTAATGCCATAATATGGAACACACACAAAGCTTACATAAGAGGAATTCTTATAAAACGGCAAAGTCACAGTATATATAAATCTGAATACTATAGAGAGATTGAAAAAGGAGAATCTGAATAAAAAAGTAAAACAAATGAAAGAGTTACAATCACAGATTTAAAAAAATATTTAAAAAAGTAGATAGATCCATATGGGCCCTCCAGCAGAAACTATATCATTATGGCAGCAAGAATTATAGACCTACTTCCATTTTAAATAGTGATGTTAAGATTTATGCAAAGATCCTGGCCAATAGGCTTAACAGAGTAATACATCAGTTAATTTCTAATGATCAAACTGGTTCTCTAGCCGGAAGACAGGGTGCCGATAATATTCAGAGATTAATAGATTTAAATTCTCATGTGAAAATTAAGAATCATTTGGCAATCTTTCTCTCGCTTGATGCGGAGAAAGCTATTGTCCGGGTAAATTGGGAATATATGGATCTCACAATGGACAAGTTTGGGCTAGGGGACTTCAGAACAAAAGCAATTAAAGCATTGTATTCATCACCATCGGCTTCAATTATAGGAAAAGTTTTTAAGTCATCTAAATTGTCAATATCCAATGGCACCTGACAGGGATGTCTTCTCTCCCCGCTAGTCTTTGCGTTATTAATTAAACCATTGGCTGAAAAGATTAGGAGCTCTTCTGAAGTGGAAGGGATCGTAAAAGGGGAAACAGTTCATAAGATTACACTATATGCTGATGATGTTGTAGTCACTGTACAAGACCCATTAAGTTCTCTCAATTATATACATCAAATTATAGACGCATATAGTAAGATATCAAACTATAAGTAAAATTTTTCTAACACTAAAACTTTAGCTGTAAATTATTCAATTAAAGAGCCAGCAGAACTAGAAGCAAAATTTGAGAATAATTGGCAGGATAAAAACATTAAACATTTGGGTATCACATTTACTAATAATTTGCAGCAGATGGTATCCATTAATTATAAGAACATATATGAGAAATTAAGTGAGATTATTACATCCTGGAAAACATTAAACTTATCATTGGTGGGAGGAATTGCAGCAACGAAGATGGCTCTTCTTCCACGCTTTAATTATTTAGTAAGATATCCCATTGACAATATCTAAACATATGGTGGATAGATTCCAGAGACTGGTTGATGGATTCATATATAATGGAAAGCGGGCTAGAAATAAAAAGCAATTAATGGCAAGAAGATTTAATAGGGGAAGGTTTGCATACACGATATTGAATACATACTGTGAGGCAACAATTCTAGCGCATATAATTAAATGGATGGACCCAACATATGTCAGCTAATGGAAATATATAGGAAACAATTATTTTAAAAACAAAATGATGGATGCAATTCTACTAGAAGATATAAATCTTAATTTAAGAGCTGGAGAAATGTTGGAAATAATAAGATCAGGATATTAGTGATGTCCCGAACAGTTCGCTGGAGAACTATTCGCAGCGATTTTCACATGTTCGCGTCCGCCACGAACGGCGAACACATGCGCTTTTTGGTTTGCCCCCTATACTTTATCATTGAGGAAACTTTGAACACCATTTATTTTATTTTATAATTTTTTTGGTGTAATCTATGCCTGCCTGCCAGTGTGTGTGTGTGACAGGCTAACACCTAACAGCTTATATTGTGCTTATTTTCACTACTCATACCTGGTGGTGTAACATACATTGAAAACAACAATTTTTTTCCTGTAATCTAATTTCAGTTGCCTGCCTGTGTCAGGCTCACAGCTTATATTGTGCTCAGTGACATAAAACAACACTTTTTTGACTGTAATAGATTGAATAGCAATTTCCTGCCTACAGGCGTGTGTGTGAAGCCTATTGCATCTACTCTGCCAACTTTTGCCAGTGCACAGTGATACTTCATATCTGGTGCCACCGTAGTGTACAGTGACATAAAACAACACTTTTTTGACTGTAATCGATTGAATATCAGTTGCCTGCCTACAGGCATGTGTGTGAAGCCTATTGCATCTACTCTGCCAACTTTTGCCAGTGCACAGTGATACTTCATATCTGGTGCCACCGTAGTGTACAGTGACATAAAACAACACTTTTTTGACTGTAATCGATTGAATATCAGTTGCCTGCCTACAGGCGTGTGTGTGAGGCCTACAGCGCCTACTCTGCCAACTTTTGCCAGTGCACAGTGACACTCATATCTGGTGGCACCTTAGATAGCACTCGCAGTGCCCCAAATTTGAAGTAGGAGGTCCGACCAAGCATCTTTTTACATCTCCCTGTTCCAAAAATCAATGCCATATACAAGTCCCCTAATAGTGGATGTAACAGGGATTAAACCGATAGGAATAGTACTACTTAACAGTACACACCTTATAATAACGCAGACAGAGGCAACGCAGAGAGAGGAGTGTGAAGAAGAGAAGTCAGAGGAGGAAGGTGGCTTTGATGAGGTGGAAGACCAAACACAGCAGGCGTCCCAGGGGGCTTGTTGTCACCTTTCGGGGACCCTTGGTGGCTGGGTGGAGGAAGAGACCTTCAATGACATCACTGAGGACAAGGAACGGGACATGGCTAGCTTGGTATCCAAACCTTGTGCAAATGGGGAGTTTGCGGTTGTGCAAAGGGACTGTTTGCGGTTGTTTGCGGTGCATTAAACGGGGAGATTGGTCTGTTACTGTGAAGCGGGTGTAACCCTTACACTACCTGATCGATACAACATCATACCTGATGTTTTAAAGCATGTTATTGCAAACAATTTAGGAATGTTAGGTGATTTATGCCCTTTATGGATTAAAACCAGACTCTGCATCAACTATGTAATTTTCCGTGGGAGTTTTGCCATGGATCCCCCTCCGGCATGCCACAGTCCAGGTGTTAGTCCCCTTGAAACAACTTTCCCATCACTATTGTGGCCAGAAAGAGTCCCTGTGGGTTTTGAAATTCGCCTGCCCATTGAAGTCTATGGCGGTTCGCCGGGTTCGCCCGTTCGCGAACATTTGATTGAAGTTCGCGTCCGATGTTTGCGAACCAAAAATTTGATGTTTGCGACATCACTACAGGATATCAATTCTGGTGTAAGTTTAACACAAGATAGAAACTTTCTCCTTTCTCAAGCCCCATAATATCAATGGAAATGTTGAAATATAAATTGTAGCTTCCTTTTTTGAAAGATTGACCTAAAAGAGGAATCACATATATAGTTGTGAGCAGGCGAGCTTGCTTAAGCCGTTGCTCACGCTAGCGGGCTCGCATAGCGAGCCCGCGGCCCTCGCGAAGCGAGGGTCGCAGTTGCTGGCAAGGAGCGCCGCAGGCGCTCCTTGCCAGCAACTGCAGCCCTCGCGAAGAGGGCTGCAGCCCTCGCAGCAACTGCAGCCCTCGCGCTCCTTGACAGCATTTGCGGCCTTTGCGAAGAGAGGGAGCTGTGCGTGCACGCCCCTGGAGAGAGGGAACTGTGCGTGCACGCCCCTGGAGAGAGGGAGCTGTGCGTGCACGCTGCTGGAGAGAGGGAGCAGAACTCCATGCCCCGACCCATCAGACTACTTACATTCATTGGAGCATCTCAATTCACCTCCGCCATGTCTCCCCTGCCTGCACATTTTCTGCAGAGGCAGGGAGTTTCAGAATTACGTCACATGCATGCAAAGTCATTCAGGAAGTCCCTGCCTCTGCAGAAAAACGTACAGGCAGGAGATGCATAGTGGTGGATAATTGAACAGCTTCGATGA
The DNA here is from genome assembly GCA_027410445.1 of Discoglossus pictus. Classification (NCBI taxonomy): domain Eukaryota; kingdom Metazoa; phylum Chordata; class Amphibia; order Anura; family Alytidae; genus Discoglossus; species Discoglossus pictus. The sequence goes on from CM050171.1 coordinate 86,378,721, forward strand.
ATGTAAGTAGTCTGATGGGTCTGACTGATAGTGACAGATCTGACTGATCGGGCCCATGAAGGCCTGGCCTTGGGGGACATGAAGGCTTAGCCTGGGGGGACATGGCATCATGGGCTGGAGGCCATAAACTAATTAAAAAAAATACATATATACAACAAAATGTGCACTGGGACATTATTTATATATATATATATAGATATAGATAGATAGATTTATTTATATATTTATATATATATATATATATATATATATACTGTATATATTATAAATATATTATAGATTTTATACACACTTATATTATACAGATTATAAGTATATAATATATTATATGTATTGTGTGTGAGGTGTGTGTGTAATGTGCAGTGTGTATACATATATATATATAATGATGTATTGTGTGTGTGTGTGTGTGTGTGAGGTGTGTGTGTAATGTGCAGTGTGTATACATATATATATATAATTATGTATTGTGTGTGTGTGTGAGGTGTGTGTGTAATGTGCAGTGTGTATACATATATATATATATATATATAATGATGTATTGTGTGTGTGTGTGTAATGTGCAGTGTGTATACATATATATATATATAATGATGTATTGTGTGTGTGTGTGTGAGGTGTGTGTGTAATGTGCAGTGTGTATACATATATATATATATAAAATGATGTATTGTGTGTGTGTGTAAGGTGTGTGTGTAATGTGCAGTGTGTATACATATATATATATATATATATATATATAATGATGTATTGTGTGTGTGTGTGAGGTGTGTGTGTAATGTGCAGTGTGTATACATATATATATATAATGATGTATTGTGTGTGTGTGTGAGGTGTGTGTGTAATGTGCAGTGTGTATACATATATATATATATATATATATAATGATGTATTGTGTGTGTGTGTGAGGTGTGTGTGTAATGTGCAGTGTGTATACATATATATATATAATGATGTATTGTGTGTGTGTGTGAGGTGTGTGTGTAATGTGCAGTGTGTATACATATATATATATATATAATGATGTATTGTGTGTGTGTGTGAGGTGTGTGTGTAATGTGCAGTGTGTATACATATATATATATAATGATGTATTGTGTGTGTGTGTGAGGTGTGTGTGTAATGTGCAGTGTGTATACATATATATATATATATAATGATGTATTGTGTGTGTGTGTGAGGTGTGTGTGTAATGTGCAGTGTGTATACATATATATATATATATATATATAATGATGTATTGTGTGTGTGTGTGAGGTGTGTGTGTGTAATGTGCAGTGTGTATACATATATATATATATATAATGATGTATTGTGTGTGTTTGTGAGGTGTGTGTGTAATGTGCAGTGTGTATATATATATATATATATATATATAATGATGTATTGTGTGTGTGTGTGAGGTGTGTGTGTAATGTGCAGTGTGTATACATATATATATATATAATGATGTATTGTGTGTGTGTGTGTGAGGTGTGTGTGTAATGTGCAGTGTGTATACATATATATATATATATAATGATGTATTGTGTGTGTGTGTGAGGTGTGTGTGTAATGTGCAGTGTGTATACATATATATATATAATGATGTATTGTGTGTGTGTGTGAGGTGTGTGTGTAATGTGCAGTGTGTATATATATATATATATAATGATGTATTGTGTGTGTGTGTGAGGTGTGTGTGTAATGTGCAGTGTGTATACATATATATATATATAATGATGTATTGTGTGTGTGTGTGTGTGAGGTGTGTGTGTAATGTGCAGTGTTTATACATATATATATATATATAATGATGTATTGTGTGTGTGTGTGTGTGAGGTGTGTGTGTAATGTGCAGTGTGTATACATATATATATATAATGATGTATTGTGTGTGTGTGTGAGGTGTGTGTGTAATGTGCAGTGTGTATACATATATATATATATATATATATATATAATGATGTATTGTGTGTGTGAGGTGTGTGTGTAATGTGCAGTGTGTATACATATATATATATATATATATATAATGATGTATTGTGTGTGTGTGTGTGAGGTGTGTGTGTAATGTGCAGTGTGTATACATATATATATATAATGATGTATTGTGTGTGTGTGTGAGGTGTGTGTGTAATGTGCAGTGTGTATATATATATATATATATATAATGATGTATTGTGTGTGTGTGTGAGGTGTGTGTGTAATGTGCAGTGTATATATATCACATATATAGTTGTGAGCGTACGAGTCGTTGCTCACGCTTGCGGGCTCGCGTAGCGAGCCCGCGGCCCTCGCGTAGCGAGCCGCGGCCCTCGCGTAGCGAGGTCACTGGGCAAGGGCCTCAGTTGCTGGCATGGAGCGCCGAAGGCGCTCCATGCCAGCAACTGAGGCCCCTCGCGAAGCGAGGGCCTCAGTTGCTGGCGAGGTCACTGGGCACGGGCCTCAGTTGCTGGCATGGAGCGCCGAAGGCGCTCCATGTCAGCAACTGAGGCCCCTCGCGAAGCGAGGGCCTCAGTTGCTGGCGAGGTCAATGGGCAAGGGCCTCAGTTGCTGGCATGGAGCGCCGAAGGCGCTCCATGCCAGCAACTGAGGCCCCTCGCGAAGCGAGGGACTCAGTTGCTGGCGAGGTCACTGGGCAAGGGCCTCAAACACTCGCAAAATTCACGTCGCTACTCAAAAAACCCGACACACAAATTACGACACTCGCTAAATTTTACGAGGAACGCAAACAACGTACGAAACACGTTACCACACATTACGACCTCGCAAACATCGGACGCAACACGCCGACATACAAACATTTAAAACACAATACATACACACAGCACATACATAAAAAACTTACCTACACCAAGAGGGAGCACCCAGGACCTCAAAAATGAAACTTACACCTCGATTTTACTCGAAATAAAACAGTTTAGAGACTAAAAAAAAATCTAAGCGAGAGAAAAAATGTCCGCCGAACAAAACGAAAACGAGGCTACAGCACTCTAAACTCGCAAAACACCACAAAACACCTACGGATATTCCGATACAGACCTATACCACACATTACTCGCCATTTTACACCAATGCGGAAGTACACGACTACGCTAACGTTTTGGTCTCGCGCATGCACACTATTACACTGCACACATTCATCACACTTATACAGCAGCTCCACACCACTAATGCTGCAGCAACATCAACACAGATTGCCAGCTCTTCATCACAATGCTTCAAAATAGGTACACTATATTCATTTACTAATTTAGCTACCTTACAATTTCATTGCCGTCATTTTTTGACGGGCAATTCGCTAGTTAGATATATAAAGGATCTATTCGTTAGTGGTATTTTTGGTGCTTTTGAACAACTTGTCAGTAAGTATAATACCCCAAAACCAACCTGGTTAGATTATCTGAAGTTTAAAAATGCGCGGGAAGCTTCAACATTTTTCATTAAAGAGAAAAGACCATTAACTGCATTTGAAAAATTAGTCTTTCAAAAAGACCGCAGCCATCTAATATCGAAATGTTACAGAATTTTAAATAATGTATTAGATAATAATAAATAAAATAAAATGACCAGCTGGGAGAGAGACCTGGATAAAAAGTGGGTTTAAAGGCTTAAACATAACAGCAAGATTTATTAAAAGTTCATCATATAGAGAAATCCAAAGTAAAATATTAAATAAATGGTATCTGGTTTCGACTCAGATTTCTCAGATACATCATGATGAAAAGAAAAAATGATGTTGAAAAAATTGCCAGCAAGTTGATTTGTATCTCCATATATAGTATACATGTCCAATTATACTTAAATTTTGTGAGCATTGTTTGGATCTCTTTGCTAAAAATCTAACAACTAAAATTGCGATCTCCCCAGAACTAATATCGTTCCATTTCTTCCCGGATGATATCCCAACAGACTATAAAGCTGGATTGTTACAAGTTATATTGGCAGCGAAGTGGATAATTGCCTCAAGGTGGAACCAGATCTCAGCTCCTAGCTTAAATGAATTAAAAATGACAATAAGAATCGGGCTGTGGAAAGAGATTTCCAAAAATTAGGCATTATCAACAATTCTAATATTAAATGGGAAATATGGGATTCTCTTGAAAGCAAATAGCCGTAAGATTAGCGATGTCTATACTGTGATTGTTTTTTAATGTTTTATTATTATTTCCTTAGATTTATTTCACTATGTTATTTTTTTTAAGACCTCATTTGTCTCTGTATGATATGTATGGGAAATGTATATTTCGTGTTTTGTGTATCAGGCGCAAGGGTATTATACATTCAGATTATTCTAATTGAATGAATGTTCTTGCATGTAATAATTTTGTCGATTTGTATCAAATAATACAAATTATTGAAATAGAAATAAATAATACGAAGAGAGAACTGTGATTATTTTAACATGTTTTCCACAGCTAACTGAACCAGGATTTGTGTGTTTTACCTTGTGGCAGATAGGATATTACCGTTGCTAACCTGTCCTCTAAAAGTTCTGCAGCCTCTGCAAAACAGATAATCATCTAACAAGCAAACCACAAAACTGGGCTAATGGGCAGCGTCCGTATTTTTTTATATGCTGAAATAATATGGGTAGAGAACTGTGATTATAAATATTTACAATCCAAAGCTATTTGGTTAGGATTTGTCTGACATACCTTGTGGCTGCTGCTAAATTCTCCTCGAAATGTGAGATTCATATAACAAGCAAGCCAAGAAGCTGGGCTAATGACCAGTCTCAGTATTTTTTTTATGCTGAAATAATATGGGGAGAGAACTGTATATCTATAATCCAAAGCTAATTGAATCAGGATTTTTATACAATACTTTGTGGCTGCTAAGGAATTGCTGTTGACTAACTTTCCTCTAAAGATCCTGTAGCCTCTGCAAAGAGATAATCATCTATTAAGTAAGCGAAAAAGCTCTGCCAATGGGCAGCAGAGGAGCTCATTGGTAAAGAAAGGACTGTGCAATATTCTGAAAAAGGGTTAACTAAGTTTAGAGCTTAGAGCCAGGTGATAAGCATATGATAGGCTAACCTGTTTAGAGTTATTGAACTTATTTTTTATATTTGGTTGGCTAAACAAAAGGGAAGGGTAATGCCTAAAACCACCTTAGTCATAGTTTTTGTCACTCTAGTTATCTTATGCTTGAATTTGTGTTTTACTAACGCCACTTGATGAATTATCGTTCAAGGATTTTTTTTTTTTTAATTGATTTTTATTAGACAGGTCAGACATATAACATAGTACACCAAAAACATTAGAAGTGATAAATAGGAATTAACAATAAACGTATTTCACATATTTGGTTTCCAGTGTGTCCTCTGCCTGTCCAAAACTCCTCTCCCTTTTCCGTTTTTCTGGTATTATAATAGCTGATATTAGCTTTTAAATAACTTAAGGCTAACGAGAAAACTATATTTAATGAAGTCCCATAACTATGGGAAAAATATGATGAACTTGGATTCCTGACCAACTGTTGTTTTGAGCTTGGTTGGTAGCATCTAATAGAAAGATTATTCTGTGTTTAGGTTACTGTGTGGGCTAATGATGTTGGGTAAATTAAGACCACTACTACTATGGATCCCCTAATAGCTCCTTTGTAGGGAGAAGTGTCACTCACACTATTCATCTGCCGCGTCTTGTCTCCCAGGCGGCCCAGCAGGAGGCCCAGCGCTTGTAGTTATGGTCAACCTCTGCGGACAAAACGCTCATGGATCGAACGAACTCAATTTTGTTTAAGACTACTTCAAATGTTGGGGTGGGTGATTTCCAATGGGCGGCTACTACTATCCTAACTGCTAGGAAAATTTGGTTAGTTAGGAATTGTTCTGAGTTGGACATCCCTTCTACCGGTAATCCTAGGATGGCCTCTTCTGGTCTCATGGGATAGCATTGACCCCATAGTTTCTCCAGGGTTTTGTAGGTGTCCACCCATGTGTGTCTAATCATAGGGCATTCCCATAATTTATGGATTAGAGTCCCTTTTTGGTTGCAGCCCCTTTCGCATATGTCACTAATTGTCTGGTTCCCTACGTGCATTCTTACTGGGGTTAGGTACCACCTCATAATAACTTTATAGGAGTTTTCTTTCATAATTACGTTAAGTGATGTGTTTTTGGCTTGTTTCCGAATACTATTCCATTGGTCTCTGTCTAAATTTATGTTGAGGTCAGCTTCCCATGCTGATTCATAGTGTAATTTAGGGGGAGTGACTAAATCGCTTAAATGGTTATATATTGTGGAGATGTTTCCTTTCCCTCCCGGGAATTTAATGCAACATTTTTCGAATAAGGATATATTTTGCCCTCCTTTATTCTTAGTGATGTGATTTAATCTTTGGTTTATAGCGATTAGGTTAAGCCATTCCCCCGGAGGAAGGGGTTTGTCTTCTAGGAATGCAGTGGTGGACCATTTTTGATTAACAACCGGTAAATCTGCCGCAATTGAGCAATTATTATCAATCCACCATCTGTATTGAGCATTAGAGTTTATTTTGGGGTTAGTTGAAAGTGGCCATAGAGGGCTGAGCCCTGACTCCTGGCCCAGCAGTCTGTTCCTCTTATTTATATCTTTCCATAGGGAAATTGAATGCCTCACACTTGATGGAATTGATTGGGGTAACTTGAAGCCCTGCTGGGTTGAGAGCCATAGTAACTGACGCATGATTAAATCATTGGACCCTAGTATGTGTTTTTCTAATTGAACCCATACCGGGGGGGAGTCCCTGACATACCACTTAACTAGTTGTGCTAATCTAGCAGCTTTAAAGTACCTGGAAATGTCTGGAAATCCGAGCCCACCATCCTTCTTAGTCGCAGTAGTTGTTTCTCTGTTTATTCTAGGTTTTTTATTGTTCCACAGAAAACTCATTAGTAATTTCTGTATTTTTTTCAAGTCTATCGCTAAAATCGAGATAGGTAAGGTCCGAAAAAGGTAGAGCAGTTTGGGGAGTACGTTCATTTTGACAGCATGTAGCTTTCCTAACCACGAAATCTTTAGTTCTGACCACCTGTGCAGGTCCCTAGTTAATTGTTTAAAGAGGGTTGGGTAGTTTGCTTCATATAGGGTCTTAGTTGATTTTGTAATTTGTACGCCTAGGTAGTTGATAGAATTCGGGGCCCATTTTATTGGGAAGTTATTGGCTAGTAGTTTTTCCGTGGTGGGAGGAAGTGATATATTAAGGGCTATGCTTTTACTTGTGTTAATTTTGAATCCTGACAGTGGGCCAAATTGAGACAAAAGTTTGAATAGATTAGGTAGACTAACCAGGGGGTTTGATATTGTTAGTAGGATATCATCGGCAAAAAGGCTAATTTTATGATCTGTCGGGCCGACCCGTATACCCGATATGTCAGTGTGCTGACGAATGGCAATTGCTAGGGGCTCTATACTGAGGGCGAACAGCAATGGTGATAGAGGGCACCCCTGTCTTGTCCCCCTTGTGATGTTGAATTTTAGTGAATTGTGTCCTTGGTATGTAACTTGTGCGGTTGGTTCCGAGTATAATGTCGCGATGCTTCGCAGAAAACCTTCCGGAATTCCGAATTTGTTCAGTGTGGCGTTCATAAATGTCCAATCTAACCTATCAAATGCCTTCTCGGCATCAAGCGCCAACAACATAGCGCGGCCTTCATTACTTTTGGTTATGTCAATAAGGTCAACAATTTTTCTGGTATTGTCTGGCGCTTCTCTCCCCTTAATGAACCCTACTTGGTCTGGATGTACCACTTCAGGTAACAGATTCGCTAGTCTTGACGCTAAGATTTTGGTGTATATTTTTAAATCTGTGTTGATCAGAGATATTGGTCTATAGCTAGCACATTGGGATGGGTCTTTCCCCGGTTTAGGAATCAGTATTATTTTAGCTTCTAAGAATTCCGGTTTAATTTTTTCACCAGCTAAGAAGCTGTTAAATAGCTTATGTAAGGTGGGGCTAAGTAGATCGCTCATATGTTTGTAGTAGAGGTTGGAATAGCCATCTGGCCCTGGGGCCCCGTGTGCCTTTGTGGATTTGATCGCATCCTGTATTTCTTCGACCGAGATGGGCTCTAAGAGTGATTTAGCTTTGATAGAGTCTAATTGGGGTATATTTAAGTTATTTAGTGTATTTTCAATTTCTAGTTTGTGGGTTGGGGTGCCTGATTCGGGTGTTTTGCTGTAAAGGTCCGCATAAAATTGTCTGAATTCGTTTACTATTTGATCTGGTTTAAAAACTGTCTGCCTATATTTGGTGATTATTTTGGCTATGAATGAGTTTGCTCTTTTTTCTTTTAGTCTCGTGGCCAGCATTCTATCGGGCTTGTTTGCGTATCTGAAGAATTTAGCTTCAGTTCGCTGTAGGATATTGACCATTTTCCCTCTTAAAATAGTGTTTAGTTCTTGTTTGTAACTTAGTATCTTCTCATGGGTATGTCGTGATTTATCTTTAACAAATAGTTTCTGTGCTTCAGCAATTTTCTGGTTTAGAAGTAAGATTTGTGCTTGGTCTTTTTTCTTTTTGATTGAACTAATTTGTATACAGACTCCCCTGATCACTGCCTTGTGAGCTGCCCAAATTCCATCTATGTCTATCTCCCCTACTGTATTGAGGTCAAGATAATCTACGATTGCAGTTCTGACCTTATCTCGTGTGATAGGGTCGTTCAGTATACTGGGATTTAATGACCACCTTGGGTTATTTCCTTTCGGTAGGAGATTATTCATGGAGATTTTGACTAGATCGTGGTCCGACCATGCTATGGGGCAGATAGAGGCCTCAGTTAGGTTCCCTGTAACGTTCTGTGGGATCAGGATATAGTCTATTCTGGAGAGCGAACCATGTCTGGCGGAAAAAAATGTGTATTCCCTTTCTGTGGGGTTCATGTTTCTCCAGGTATCAATCATGCAGTTTGATTTTAGGAGTTTTTTGAGAGCTTTGGTCGCTGTGGGGATTTTTTGTGAACCTAAATCGTTTGACTTGTCTTTGAGCGGGTCTAAGACCGCGTTCATGTCTCCTCCTATTATCTTAAGTCCGTCTTCCCAGCTATCTGTGAGTTTCTGTATTTTTTGAAAGAATGGCGTTTGATCTGTGTTCGGGGCGTAAATGTTCAAGAATGAAACCTTACGTTCGTGTATGGTCCCATGTACTGCTAAAAACCTGCCATCTTTATCTGTTTGAATTTTACTTAACTGAAAGTTGAGTCTTCTGTGGAACAAAATCGTGACTCCCTTTTGTTTGGTATCTGCGGTCGAATGGAATGCCTGAGTAAAGACTCCCCCCCAATATTTTGGTAGTGCTTGTTTTCTAAAGTGAGTTTCCTGAATCATTACGATATCAAGATTTAGTTTTTGGTAATTTCTCAAGGCTACCCCCCTCTTGATTGGTTCGTTCAGACCATGAGCGTTGTGTGACGCAATGACAATGTCCATATTTCTTATTGAGGTGTATGACCCTTTGGTGTGTCTAAATGGCTATCTCACCTTTCTGGAAGCCTGTTACTTCGTTATCCTGTGCCTCCTGCTGGTTTCCGCCCGAAGACTGCTCAGCAGCTGGCTGTGTGGGAGAGTATCTGTACTCAAAGGAAAAAAGACAACAGAGTATGAGCCAAATTGCTTATACTTAAACTTTCGGAATTATAAAAACCTGGCTCAGTAATTAAGCAAGTTCCTACTTTTCCTCTAGTGGGGAACCCTAAGGTAATCCTGGGTAAGAAGTCTAAGTACTTGAGTCTGTTTGTGTGTCTTACTGTTGGTCAGGAAGGCTCTTAGTATGTTTGAACTTAATTGTGTTCCTTACTTAAATAAAGTGTGGTAATTTAAACTACTATGAGGAGAGCGTTTGCTGTCCTCTTCGTATTTTACTGGTGGGCCAGTTAGTGTCTCTAAACTGACACTGAATTGGTCCGCCTAAACTTTCCCTACTGTAGGGGTTTTTGGAAGTCTACGTGTTAGCGCCCGTAGGGACGCCTTCTGGGTGTGTGTTGCTTTTGCCTTTACGGCCTGGGTTAACTGTCTATAGTGTGTATTAGAACTTTCACTGGTGTGGGTGCTACCTTATTGGATCTACTCGTTTTCAGATTCAACTAGCTTTGGTTGTCAGAGTAGCATGAAAACAAGGAGAGAGAGAGAAGAAGAGAGAGGAAGATGAAGCAAAAAAAGACAAAAAAAACAGAGAAACAAAATAAGTGACAACTCATTGTAGTAAGTCTTTTTCTCCGTTCATGGGAGGACTCCTTCCTCTCGGGTTTTCTGTTGGTTGTAACTGCTCTCCGACAGTGACCTTGATGTTCCATTCCGCCAGCAAGTTAATGCCTTCCTCCAGTGTTCTGATGGTGAAGAATTTTCCCTCTTTGGATATATTGAGGCGAAAAGGGAAACCCCATGTATACCTCCATCCTTGAGCCAGGATACAGTCCAGAACCGGTTTCAGTTGTCTCCTTTTGGCAAGGGTAGTCGGGGCTAGATCAGAAAAAAGCAGCGGTGTGTGCCCCTCGATGGGAGGGATGCCTTTTCTTGCGGCCTTCATGAACAGTTCTTTGGTGGAGTAGTAGTGGAATCTGGCAATGATGTCTCTTGGGCGCTCCTGTGGAGATGCACGGAATCCTAGGGCTCTGTGAAACCGATCCATTCTCAAGTTTTCTGGATGTATGTTTGGGAGGAGAAATTCACATAGATCGTTTAGGTATGCGTGTAGGTCCTTGACAGACTCCGGCACATTCCTCAGCCTTATGTTCTGTCGTCTAGATCTGTTTTCTAGATCTTCCTGTTGCAACTGTTGTCTAGATTGTTCCTCCTTCAAAGCCAAGATCTCCTCTGTTAGCTTGTTGTTATGTTGCATTATTTCCGAAATTTTAGTTTCCAGTTTTGTTGTTTTATCGTCCACCTTTTTAATTTCTGTGGTTAGTTCTGTTGTCACCTTCCGGATGTCTGATTTGACCTCCTCTCTGAAGTTGGATATTAGGTCTTTAAGGTCCTGGATGTCACTTTTAGTGCTAGGCGCTGACATTTCAGAGCTTGTTGCTGCGTGGACTGCGGCTGTGGGTGTTTTATTGGTGGGAGAACTTGCTGAAGATTTGGGTAGGCAGTAAGATTGGATCCCTTTATTGTTCTTTCTCGTGGCAACACCTGCCATCTCAGTGAGAGAATTGTAGATCAAGTTGTTGCCAGAGACCTGGTTTCACTTGGTTTGTCCCAGAGCAATTGTTAGCGTCCCTATATTGCTGGGCTTTTTGCTAGTTACATCTTTTTGGATTTATTAAAAGTTCTTGAACCGAAGTGGTCATAGCTTAAATGCTTATAGTTGAAAATTGAGCTTTGGTTGTCTCTTTTTACTTGCTTGGTGCTTTTGAACTTTGTCCACTAGGTGGTAGTAGAGTTCCACTAGTACAGTCTGTTACACAAGCAGGGATTCGGCCTGGAAACTAGCCTTGAAAAACAAATGGTTTTGTAATCCTGTTTGGTTGGTAAGTGAGCCCTGTGCAGTGTACTTTTAATGTTCTGAGTCTAAGTAGACAGGTTGGGCTGGGTTGCTTGGACCCAGGGTATGGGGAGAGCTTTGATGGGGATATGTGGGTAAGGGGCTAATTGCTTAATTTTTCTGGGGCTAATTTGCTTCTGATGCCCCCCTGGGTACCCCTTCCTTGGATCAGGGCTATATTCTCCCCCCACAGCTCTATAGCCTCTCCCCTGTACCTGCTTATATATGTCCTCAGCAGTGCAGCTCCACACTCTCTCCCTCCAGGCTTCCAAGGGGAAAAGTTCAGCTGGGTAGGGATTCCATGCAGGGGACTCTTCCGATTTTATTGTTTTTTTTTAAGGTAATTTTGGGATCAATTTGTTCCCCTAGGTCTTCTGAGTTTAGTGATATTGTTTGTTGGTCACTCAGGGCATCTATAGGGGTCGATTGTCCCAGATTAACCCAGGCCTTAGCTGGAGCTCTTGCAGGACATGTCTTTCCTCTCCAGCAGCTTAGCCACACCTCATCGTTCAAGGATTTTGATGGTTTAACCCCTATACATGGATAGATAGTTTGGATGTAATAAATGGATAAATGCTGTTTATAAAAAAAATGCCCTGGTCTGGTAGAGATGGCACGAGCCTGCTCTTATAGGAATTAGAAAAAAATATCCTTGCAAAAGGATAGTAAAGAGACTGAGAAGTCTCAAGAATATAGGGAAGATAGACAACAGCTTAAATTATATTTAGATATGACACCAGACAAAATTTGGGGGCCCAAAACTGGTTCAACAGATTTCAGTTACCTTCATGCCCTTAATTAAAAATGCTGAGAAAGGCCTAGGATCTTTTAAAGAGGAGTTCAGAAAAATGAATGAGAGAATGGGTCATGCTGAACAGAGAGTCTCTGATATGGTGAATATGTTGACTGGACAAGAAAAGCAAATGTAAATTTTAGCTCAGCAGGATTTTAGCTTACTAAATAAAGTTGAGGATCTGGAAAATTGAAGCTGGCATATTACACGCTTCATTGGCTTATCAGAGTCAATTAAAGGATTAAAGAGACAATTTGTGAAATTTTATCCTAATAGAATTACCAAAGCTTCCAAACAGAGAACCAGTATTCATAGAAAGAGATAACAAGATTGGCATAGAGAGGAAGAATATATACAGTTCAATAATCAATAGGACTGCTATTATCAAGTTCCTACATTTTCAGGAAAAAATACAAATAATACAGGCATTAAGGAGAATTGATAGCATCTCATATGTGGGCTCTAAGTTAAGGCTTTTTAATGATTACTCAGTTGAAGTGTCTCTTAGCCGTAGATTATTCTCTGTCTGCTGCAAGCAGCTCTCTAGTGAGGGTAGAGTATTTGCTCTACTTTACCCTGCAAAACTGTGTCTAAAAATAGGAAAAGGAATGGTAAATTTTGATATAGTGGATGATGCCCTCAGATATGTAAGAGATGAAGAGTATCAACAGATAAACTAAGTAAGAAATCTAAGTTTCCTGGATTATGAATGCATCTGGTGGATGAGAATCAGAAGTGTATGAAAAACAAAATGTTTGCATGAAAAATACCAAACTAAACATTTAAACACCTTGAAGTTAGCAAAATCTATTGTAATTTCTGACAGTTTAAAATTAGGTTAACACCACCTCCAATTTGTTTTGGCCAATCCAGTTAGATGAAAGATTTGAGACATAGCACTCTGTTAGTTGTTATGGCAACAACCCACAGAATAGACAGGAAGTATGGATGAGTCATGTACCAGCAGTGACTGGGAGGCTGACAACACTGCTCTCCTATTGGCTGTGGTGCAAAGCAGCAGAGGATATGTAGCAAAGGAGCCTGGGAAAAGTAGTTTATCACTGACATGTGACAGGAAGGTGCAAGGAGGAAGCTACAAGGAAATTGGCTGAGCTAGCAAGAGCAGGTAAGTATTGTCTTAATATTGCTCCCCGAATGCTGCATGCTGATTGGGTGGGGACCAGGAAGTTCTGTAGACACCCCCTGTTGGTGCCAACATAATCATTAGAGGGATTTTTAAATATTACTAAAAAAAAAGGTTTTATGAGATGTGCTGCATAAATATAGGCTGTTTTTTGCCTACAGTGTGCAGAAATGTATCAGTCCAGCTCACTTAGATATCCCTTTAATTTATGGGTGTATAAACTTTATAACAAGGAAGGAATAAAAAATATGTATGTACTATATCTACAGCCCGGAAGGTAATATCAACTGCCCTATTAAAAACAAAGACATTTTGAAGCTGTTTTATGCTGATATAGAGCCCTATGTAAATCAGGCTCAAAATTAGGGATCTACTGTAAATCGACTGCGGTAGCTTTTTTTTTACCTAACTTCTACTCTAATGTAAACCCTTCACTCCCCAAATTAGAGCACTCAGTGCACAGCCGTACATCCTGCTCTGTAGATGCAACACATTTCTGTGCAGGGAGTAGCCAGAAATATTGCACGCTACATGTAGCTGTGACGCTGACCTATAACGTCAGCATTGGAAGCATAGGCTGCGCTCGTGGAGCTAGGAGCTTTTGTTCTTGTCCTGAATGGGCCTACAGACTAATCAATTGACTTTACCAGTCCTTATTTCCCCCTTCAGACCACTAGTATTTAGAATCATATGGAATACTATGTCAATTTGTTGAATCTGGATCTTGGACGGTATTGTCTTTAACAATAGGGAGCTCCTGTGTATTGGTAGTTTTAGGAGTGGTCTTATATAATTACAAAGGCTCTTTGCATACACTATCAGCACCTTAAGTATTCCTATAGGCCCCTTTATCTAATCATCTGACACTTAGCACTTTGATATAGCTATCCATTTTTTGATATATCTATTAGGCATTTAGCACGATCATCATTTGCACTTAGCACTGTTCACTTTTTCACTTTGTGCAATATTTATTATTGCTATTTTCTCACTGTTGTTTACAGCACTTAGCACTTTATAGCTGGATCACATATTTAGTGGACTTATAGGATTATTAATTAATATATATAGTGGCATATCAAGTCCTATCCGCTCCTTATAAAATTCCACGTGACGTCAGAGTATCAAGATTAAAATTTTGTATTTTAACCAAACCATTAAATGTTAAATTGTATCATGTATTATTCTCTATATTGTAATTAGGCCCTAGGGTGTGCACCATGCTAAGGGGATACCCTTTATTTCTCTTTTCTATTGTCATATAATTACTTTATCCCTAGTAGCATCCCATTATACCCAGTTCTTTTTACACCTTGAGCCACCTGTTACTTTGTTGTGCTACTAACATTATCAGGGAGTAGCCAAACAAACTTTACAGATGAAACAGGGCTGTAGGAGCCAATAAGAATTGTGAACATCATAAATCTTATAATGAGTGGGAAGTGCCGTAAAACTGCCCCTAACTTCAGGTTTAAAGAAAAAGATATATATATATATAGAGAGTAATTGATTTTAATTAAAAATATATTTTAATATAAAAAAAGATGTGACAATTTGATATATAGCTTCAATCAGTAAAAATGTGTTTATGTTCTGTTCAAATCACATATAATAGTTGTGGATATGTGGGCCGTTGGTCACGCTTTGCGAGCCTCGTGAAGCGAGGTGAGCTGTTGATGCCTGCAGCACGCGGGACTTAGACCGCAATGACCACTGAAGGTGCGCATTTTCGCGAGGCGAGCAGTTGAGGCACGCGGGACTTAGGCTGCAATGAGGACTTTCGCGCACGAACTTTTAAAACACACAGGACTTAGCTGCAATGACTTAGCGACGGCCGCAAAATTACAGCCTGTATGACTTAGGACCCGAAGCATGTAGATGGACTTGCAAAAATAAGACTTTAACGGCCGGACCACCGAAATGAAAATACCTGCAAAAATTCACAAATATGCCTCAACTTAACTAACACACTCACAAACAGCACAGAAGGAGAGCCAGAGAGCCTGTGAGTGAGGTGCAAGTTAATTTGAGGCATATATTGCCTTTTTTCCAGATCAAAAATCGTCGAAGCAAAAAATAAAATGGCTGCCGAAAAAAAGACGAAAACTATGCCGAAGGACGTAAATATGAGCCCTAAGCACTAAGATTCAACGCAAACCAGTAACAATTAATACAAGGCAGTAACATTTAAGTCAAGCCAATAAGATAAGTCTTACCCAAGGCACTAACTCTTAACCCAAGGTGGTACACGGGGGAAGAGGCTCACAATGAACGCCGAAGAGGCTCAGAGGGTCCATATCCTCGCATTGTGTGGCAAACAGCATTGCCAGGCTTACAATTTTACTCCTGTCATTTTTGAAAGGCAAGTTTCTAGTATGATATTTTTATAGACAATGAGCCTCATTCAATTGAGGCATCAGGGGATTAGGGCTTCGGAAATGGAGGCCGTAACTTAATTTGCTATTCAATTGGCGTCTTTCTGCGGGCTACAATCGGGTTATGGGCTCCGGCCTCTGATTCATTGCGATGGTTAACATTGCAAGTTGCCAAGCCTTTGATCTTTCATGGCCGGAAGAGTTCTGTCATAATTACATTGTTTAGTGTAATTAGTAATTAGGGATATGACCAATGGCACATGACATTGTTGAAATGTAATTATGTGTTGCCTGTACATTTTAATCTTGTATCCTAGTTATAATATATTATAAGAAAATGTGATATAGAACATTTGTGGAAATGGTAAAAATGCTCTGCACAGACGTTATCTGCAGGACATTGCATCTGCACACATACAGGCCTTGATTCACGGCAGCTGACTACTCCTTAGGAGACCTGCGCAAACACTTGAGATTAACATTGTTCACTAGCTAGCTAGGGACATCTGTCATCTGGTAAGTTTTATCTCAAGTGCTCTATAACAACCAAGGCTACAAGGCAGATGTGTTTCATCACACACATACACAAAGGTACACAAGGGTGTGGTATGGGAGATGGATAAATATGTTGGTTCTATGATTCAATAAAGGTTCAGTTCTGGCTTTACATATCCAAGCTGTGAGGATGTTACTGTGTTTGCATCCTGAATTTGGGAGTGGTCTTGCCATAGGCCACTAGTAACCTGTATCCAGTATTCTCTGTCTGTATCTTTGGGCATTGCACTCTTCAGAAGCCACCTTTTCTGCCAGAGAGAATAAGAACTACACGATTCTGCTGAGGTAGGTTTGAACTAGGTACAGTACATATCAAGCCCTCTTGAAGAAGCAGATTGTGACAAGTTCCTATGGCTAAAATCGCAAATTGCTATTTAATTACTCCGATTCCTCCTCGCAAACCACCCCGCTAAGGCCGCAAATGGCAAAAGTCGGTCCACAAGTTACAGGTTCCAAGGAGGACTCACAAACGGCTTACAGACATGTCCGGCGCACTTTAAATGCAAAAACAAAATCAATACTGTACGGGGAAAGTGATAAAAGACATTAGAATTAATTGCACAACAGTCTCAAGTCCGCAAATTGGCAATCTAAATTCATTTATTTTTATGTTTCAATTGGAGTTAATACATATCAGGCCACCCACATGGACTATCACATTGGCCTCCTTCATTTCTATTATTTTTGAGAATGCGGGTGGCCTGATATGTTGGCCTAATTTATTGTCAGTGCAAAACTCAATGGAGATTGATGCTTTGCTTTTTGACTTGGTTTTGACTTGGTTGTGAAGTTCACTGGTAGCAGTGGCACGTAGCAGTTTGCTTCCAATGTATTAGTGAATTGCTCCTTTATCTGCCCCAGCCCTAGTGAATTGCTCCATCACCTGCCCCAGCCCTGGTGAATTGCCCCATCACCTCCCCAGCACCAGTGCATTGCCCCATCACCAGCCCCAGTGAATTGCCCTGTGACCTCCCACAGCCCCAGCGAATTGCCGCATCACCTGCTCCAGCCTTAGTGAATTGTCCCATCACCTGCCCCAGCCTTAGTGAATTGCCCCATCACCTGCCCCAGTGAATTGCCCTATCACCTGCCCAAACACCAGTGAATTGCCCTGTGACCTCCCCCAGGCCCAGTGAATTGCCCCATCACCTCTCCAGCCCCAGTGAATTGCCCCGTGATCTCCCCCAGCCCCAGTGAATTCCTTGTTGCCTCCCCCAGTCCCAGTGAATTGCCCTCCAGCCCTAGTGAATTGCCCCTTTGACCTCCTTCAGCCCCAGTGAATTACCCTCATCACCTGCTCCAGCCTCAGTGAATTGCCCTCCAGCCCCAGTGAATTGCCCTGTGACCTCCACAGCCCCAGTGAATTGCCCCATCACCTCCCTCAGCCCAAGTGAATTTCCTCATCACCTCCCTCAGCCCCAGTGAATTGCCCCATCACCTCCCCCAGCCCCAGTGCATTGCCCTCCAGCCCCAGTGAATTGCCAAGTGAGCTCCTCCAGCCCCCTTGAATTGCGACATCACCTGCCCCAGCGCCAGGGAATTGGCCCGTGACCACCCCAGCCCCTGTTGTAGGGGTTAGGGTAAGGAGTTAGCGTTTGTGTAATGGTAAGGAGTTAGGGTTAGGGGTTAGGGTAAGGGGGTAGACAGACACAGATACATGCACTCACACACAGCCATTCACTCACACAGACACTCGCACAGACATGCACTCACACTCAGACACTCATACAGACATTCACACAGACATGCGCTCACACACAGACGCATACACAGACACTCACAAAGACATGCACTCACACACATGCACTCACACAGACACACCCACATGCACTCACACAGACACATGCACTCAAACAGACACTTGCACAGACATGCACTCACACTCAGACACTCACACAGACATTCACACAGACATGCGCTCACACACAGACGCACACACAGATACTCACAAAGACATGCACTCACACAAATGCACTCACACAGACACACCCACATGCACTCACACAGACACATGCACTCACACAGACACTTGCACAGACAGGCACTCACACTCACTCACACACAGACACTCACTCACACACACAGACACTCACACAGACATACAGTCACACACACAGACACTCACACAGACATGCACTCACACTCAGACACTCACACACACACACTCTCACAAATAAATATACTCACACACAGATACTCACACAGGCATGCACACACACACAGACACTCACTTACACTCACTCACACACAAACACTGACTCACACACAGACACTCATTCACACTCAGATACTCAATCACACACACAGACACTCACACAGACATGCACTTTCACACACAGACACTCACACAGACATGCACTCACTCACACAGATACTCACACAGATATGCACTCACACACAGACACTTACACAGATACTCCCACAGACATGCACTCACACAGACATGCACTCGCACTCAGACAATCTCTCACTCACACAGAAATGCACTCACACACACATACACAGACACTCACGCAGACATTCACTCATACTCAGACACTCACACAGACATACACTCACACTAACATGCACTCACACAGACACATGCACTCACACAGACACTCAACAACAAATGCACTCACACACACAGACACTTACACAGACATGCACTTGCACTCAGACACTCACTCACACAGACACTCACACAGACATGCACACACTCACACAGATACTCACACAGATATGCACTCACACACAGACACTTACACAGATACTCACACAGACATGCACTCACACAGACATGCACTCACACTCAGACAATCACTCAGACACTCACATAGAAATGCACTCTCACACACAGACACTCTATCATACACTCACACAGACATGCACTCACACACACATACACAGACACTCACGCAGACATTCACTCATACTCAGACACTCACACAGACATACACTCACACTAACATGCACTCACACAGACACATGCACTCACACAGACACTCAACAACAAATGCACTCACACACACAGACACTTACACAGACATGCACTTGCACTCAGACACTCACTCACACAGACACTCACACAGACATGCACACACTCACACAGATACTCACACAGATATGCACCTGCTCCAGCCTCAGTGAATTGCCCTCCAGCCCCAGTGAATTGCCCTGTGACCTCCACAGCCCCAGTGAATTGCCCCATCACCTCCCTCAGCCCAAGTGAATTTCCTCATCACCTCCCTCAGCCCCAGTGAATTGCCCCATCACCTCCCCCAGCCCCAGTGCATTGCCCTCCAGCCCCAGTGAATTGCCAAGTGAGCTCCTCCAGCCCCCTTGAATTGCGACATCACCTGCCCCAGCGCCAGGGAATTGGCCCGTGACCACCCCAGCCCCTGTTGTAGGGGTTAGGGTAAGGAGTTAGCGTTTGTGTAATGGTAAGGAGTTAGGGTTAGGGGTTAGGGTAAGGGGGTAGACAGACACAGATACATGCACTCACACACAGCCATTCACTCACACAGACACTCGCACAGACATGCACTCACACTCAGACACTCATACAGACATTCACACAGACATGCGCTCACACACAGACGCATACACAGACACTCACAAAGACATGCACTCACACACATGCACTCACACAGACACACCCACATGCACTCACACAGACACATGCACTCAAACAGACACTTGCACAGACATGCACTCACACTCAGACACTCACACAGACATTCACACAGACATGCGCTCACACACAGACGCACACACAGATACTCACAAAGACATGCACTCACACAAATGCACTCACACAGACACACCCACATGCACTCACACAGACACATGCACTCACACAGACACTTGCACAGACAGGCACTCACACTCACTCACACACAGACACTCACTCACACACACAGACACTCACACAGACATACAGTCACACACACAGACACTCACACAGACATGCACTCACACTCAGACACTCACACACACACACTCTCACAAATAAATATACTCACACACAGATACTCACACAGGCATGCACACACACACAGACACTCACTTACACTCACTCACACACAAACACTGACTCACACACAGACACTCATTCACACTCAGATACTCAATCACACACACAGACACTCACACAGACATGCACTTTCACACACAGACACTCACACAGACATGCACTCACTCACACAGATACTCACACAGATATGCACTCACACACAGACACTTACACAGATACTCCCACAGACATGCACTCACACAGACATGCACTCGCACTCAGACAATCTCTCACTCACACAGAAATGCACTCACACACACATACACAGACACTCACGCAGACATTCACTCATACTCAGACACTCACACAGACATACACTCACACTAACATGCACTCACACAGACACATGCACTCACACAGACACTCAACAACAAATGCACTCACACACACAGACACTTACACAGACATGCACTTGCACTCAGACACTCACTCACACAGACACTCACACAGACATGCACACACTCACACAGATACTCACACAGATATGCACTCACACACAGACACTTACACAGATACTCACACAGACATGCACTCACACAGACATGCACTCGCACTCAGACAATCACTCAGACACTCACATAGAAATGCACTCTCACACACAGACACTCTATCATACACTCACACAGACATGCACTCACACACACATACACAGACACTCACGCAGACATTCACTCATACTCAGACACTCCCACAGACACCCACACAGACACTCACACTCAGACACTCACTCCCACAGACACTTACAAACACATGCATTCACACTCAGACACTCACTCACACAGACACATGCACTCACACAGACACTCATACAGTCATACACTTACACTGAGACACTTACTCACACAGACACGCACTCACACACAGACACTCACACAGACATGCACTCACAGAGACACGCACTCACACACACAAACTCACACAGACATACACTCACATACACTCACACCCACATGCACTCACACAGACACATGCACTTACACAGACACTCAACACAAAATGCACTCACACACACAGACACTTACACAGACATGCACTCGCACTCAGACACTCACTCCCGCAGGCACTCACACAGACATGCACTCACACACACAGACACACCCACATGCATTCCCACAGACACATGCACTCACACAGACATGCACTCACACTCAGACACTCACTCACACAGACACTCTAACAGACAAGCACTCACACAGACAAACACTCACACAGACATACACTCACACACTCACACAGACACACACTCTTGTGCTGCGCGTAGTCCGCAGCCGGCCACCCTTCTCCAAGTGGCAAAGCTAGTGCATGAGTGGCCCCCATGGAAACATAATTGAAGATAAGCGCCAAGGATCTAAAGACACAATATAAAAACATAGAAAAAGATTTCAAAGGGATCTGAAAAATTAGATCAGGATGCTTGTCTTAAGAATATTGTATTTGATACACAACACAATTGCTTTTTATAATTTCATGCTTTTTATAATTTGTTATTTTTATTTAATTGTATAAAAGTGTGTTACAAAAATGTTCCTGCTTTTTAATCCAGAAGCGCAGCTAGATACACAATTAACTTATTTTTCTATCAATAGACACCTTTTATTATAGCTGCAGCTATGGATACTGAAAACAAGTTCCAATATAGAAATACATTGGCACAAAAAGTATTTTCAATAAATCATTTAGGAAACAAAATTAACCAAATTAATAACACTAATCTACTGGAAGAAAGATTAAAAAACTGTGAATTATAGAGTTAAAAGATTGGTGGGACCTAACTACAATAGAGAAATATTTAGAGACAAAAATAATACCTAGGGGTTTAAGAATAAAAAAAAAACTAATTTATACCTGCAGACCCAAAATGTATGTTTACTTGGGATGCAGTATTGGACTTTTGCTCATTTGAGCTAATGAAAACTATTGGGGAGTACAGGAAAAACAACCTTATAGAAACCAAAAAAGAAATAAACAAAATTAATCAAGAACTCACTAAAACACTGGAAGAAAAGAAATACACATAAATTAAAACAGAACTAGAAACTAAGATATTTAAATTAGAAAAAGATATTACAGTTAGAAAACACCACAAATTTAATAGGGACATCGCAGATTTTGCATACAGAAAAAAATCAAAATTGGATGGACTTTAACCATAACCTTTATCGTAAAAACACAAACTCATCAGTGCTCAAAAAATGTAAAACTAAAATCCAACTTAGAGGAGAAGCAACCTAGTAAATAAAGTATACCAAAACAAAAAATAGAACCAAAGGATGTTAGAAAGTACAATCAAGTAAATGAAATTAATAAAAAACATAGTTCTAAAATCATGACAGTATCAGCAGAAATTCACCATGAATTACAGTCTGCTACCCCCTTAGCACTTAGTAATAAATTTGACATACTTAAGGATATAGGGGAAACAGAAACTATAATAAAAGAACAAGATGTTAATCCAACCACTTCAAATGCTCAAGACTCTACTAACCAACATATTAATACAACTGACCAATTTTGTTTTAGATACAGGTATAAAAAAACAAGACAAAGTAAAACCTTTATCCACAAAAATTAAAAAGGAAAAAAGATATAGAGGAACAAGGGGAGGGAAAAAGATCAAAAAAGAACCAACTAAATATATTAACACAGGGAATTTTTTTTTCTAAGTAGAAAAGTACTAAACAAGGCAGAAGTAAAACTACTTAACAAAGGATAAAAAAAATTGCCCCAACATCAAATATAAATAAATTTAAAACTTTTGTTGACCTCAAAAAATTTCTGAGAAAATTAAATCTAAAAATATTATTTGCTAATAAAAATAAAGAGAACAACAAAAGCAACTTGGAAGGAATTATACATACAGATTTCAAAAGAAAATCCACATTTAATCCAAATCAAACTACGAGCCATTATGGAAATCTTTGAAAATCTAGTAATAGCAGATATAATTTTTTTTTAGATAAACAAAAGTAAAACGTCAAAACTAAAAAAAGTTAAAAACTAGAGGAACAGGCACTCAAAAACCTGGAAAAGGACAATAATATAATTATCAAACCAGCAGATAAAGAAGGAGGAATAGTTATACTAGATAAAGACAAATACATTGAAGAATGCCAGAGACAACTAGCAGATAAAGAAACATACCACAAACTAAAATGTGATCCAACTAAAAATTAACACATCATGTAAACAGTTCCTTAATAAAGGTATAAAAGAAAAAAATGGTAATAAAAAAGAATATGAATTTTTGTTTAATCAATATTCAAAAATCCCAGTGTTTTTATATATTACCAAAAATTAAAAAAAAATCTAACTCACCCCCCTAGCAGACCAATAATTTCAGGTATTGATTCCATCACTACAAACTTGTCATTGAGTATATTGACTACTTCCTCAAGTCTGAGGTAAAAAAACTTCTGTCATATGCAAAAGACACCACCGCGATAATTAACTTTGTAGAACAACTGAAATGGATAAAAGATTGGTGGTTAGTTACAATAGATGTCACCTTATTATACAGCATCATAGATCATGAGCAAGGATTAAATGCTACAAAATATTTCTTAAATCAAGAAAAAAAAAGTTAAAAAGGGCACAAATAAACTTCATTCTAGAAGGAATACATTTTATCCTTCATAACAACTATTTTTGGTTTGAAAAGTGATGGGAACTAAATTTGCACCAAGCTATGCAAATCTATTCATGGGATGATGGGAAGAGAACTTCCTAAAAATGGTACCTCTGAAAAATAACATTATCACATAGAAAAGATATGTGGATGATATCCTTTTCATATGGAAAGGTAGTGAATAAGACCTAAAGGAATTTTTTAAGGAAATTCATAACAATAAAAATAACCTACAATTGGTAGAACAAATAAGTAAAAAAGAGGTTAACGTTTTAGATTTAAACATCTATATAGAGGATGGCAATATTAAAACAAAAAAATATTTTAAACCCACAGACTGTTCTAACTTCATCTTAAAAGGCAGTTAACACCATGAGCAATGGTTAAGGAATATACCAAAAGGGAAGTTCAGAAGAAGTAAATGAAACTGGAGTGATAACAAAATATTTCTTAAACAAGCAGAAAACATCAAGAAGAAATGTGTAGAAAAAAATTACCCAGAACAAGAAGTAGATAATGCCTTAGAAGAGATAAAGAAAATTGATAGAAAAACTATGCTATAATACAAAAGCAAAAATAAGGAAGAAAATAAAGAATATGAAATGTCTATCATCATGGATTATAACAAAAATCCTAATTTGATAAATAAAGCAATAAGAAAAAATTGGTATATACTCATGAAGGATATCTCTTTAAAATACATTTTGCCTAAAAGCCCCAAAATGATATTCAGGAGATTGAGTAATCTAAAAAACAGGCTAGTTAAAAGCATGATAAATACAGAACAGACTACAAATTTAAAAAAAAAAGGGCGATTTTTTTAGATATGGGCTATGTAATGCATGCAAAACCTGTAAAAATAAATTTCCTAAAGACAGTATAGTGGAAAGTACTTCAAATACAAATCAAATTAAGGTGTCAAACAAAATATCATACACATCTAGAAATGTGGTCTACATACTAGAATGTAGCTGTAAGAAACAATACATAGGTCGCACCTCTAGACCTCTTCACAAACGAATTGAGGAACATATCAGAAATATCAAAAAAGGTTTTCCAAATCATTTTGTTTCAAAACACTTTAAAGAAGTGCACAAACAAAACCCAGGAGAAATTAAATTTATGGGTGTTTTAGAAATTAAACAGAATTGGAGAGGGGGAAACACAGTAAAAACATTATCTCAAAAAGGAGAGTTAATATATTATTTAAACACCATGGCCCGCGAAGGTTTAAATGTAGATTGTGACGTAAATTGTTTAATCTAATAAAACCGTCTACTTAGTCGCTATCAAACTGCAATACCATGAAGTAACATTTGTTGGCAGTAAAAAAATGGGGAAAATATACCATTTATCAGTTTCGAACAGCAAGAAGATATAAACACACAAATAATTATATTATTAAATAAACTACATCATGAGTGTTAGAAAACTATTTTAACATATATAATGTTTTAACTGTACCTTGTAATTTTATAAAAGTTTATTTTTTAATATAATATAATTTAATATATAAAGTATATTTGTTTTAAATGTACTATGGTGTAAAAATTTATTTTTTTATTATTTATGTACTAATTGAGAAGTTAATTGTAAATGCTGAGCATTATCAAGTCAATTAAGATAATGACTTAAATAGAAGAACAGAACAACACAACCATCCACTCCAGATGAAGCACAAGTGTGAAACCGGTTGAGTAATTAAACAGTTCCACCTGTGACCACCAAAGCAGGATCAGAACCACAGCACGTGGAGGGCTGCTGCTGCTGACCTGTGGAGATACAGACATAGAGGACAGAAGGAAGTTATCTTCCATTTGTGGACATTACTAAACCTAATGTAATCTTTTTATATTATACTAAGTGCTACGTGTTAACGGCTCGCCTTGCTTTGCAAGGCTCACAGCGATGAGCGCCGCCTAAGTGCTATACATTAACGGCTCTCCTCGCTTTGCGAGGCTCGCAAGCGATGAGCTCCTGTGGAGCTCACTGCCTTACTCGGACGCACCATGCAAAGTGTGACGACATCTCGCAGTTTGACAACTTTTATATGTGACTAGCGACTTGCCCGTCAAAAATGATGGGGCAATACAATTGTAAGGCAGGTAATGCTGTTTGCCACAGACATGAATTTTTTTGGTGGTCTGAAATCCTTCGGCGCTTATTGCGTGCCTCTTGGTTGTATATTTTTTTATCAGAGGTGCTTTTGTAAGGTCTGCTCTGATCTGCTTTCTGAGCTTATTGCAATGCTGTCCCTTTGGTGTAGTTTGTGTGCTATGAGCAGCATTGGCGCTCGTTGTGAGGCGCACAGTGAATGGTGTCACAACCTACAACGATGATGGAGTATAGAGGATCCTAGTCCTCTTATCTCCTGTAGGTTTTAGACCTAAGATTTGGGTGACTCAGACCAATGGACCTTCTTTGCGGATGCAAGAGCATAAGTCCCAGCTTTTGGTAGTGTGCTTGGAAGAACCTGAAAGGGAGTCAGAACGATCTCCTCTACCAGCATATGCCCCTGGGTCAATAATACACCTGCACACAAAGTCTTGATGAAAATTATGAACCATGTTTTATTTTAGAACAGCATATTTAACCACATCACACAAGAATGGGGGAAGTGGCTACCGTTAACCAGCCCCAAATGACGTCTGGCCAATCATGAAGGGGAACTGTGTGTGAATCAATAGTCCCCTCCCAGGTCCGCCCACTAGGCGAGGCCAACTAATTCATTTGGGGTCTGAATCTCCAGGGCAAAGCATACCTTTACTCTCCTGTGCCCATGCTATGAAGGCTGAGAAGCCTTCAGGCCATCCCATTGTTTCTGGGTGCCTGCCTGTCTGCTCTCCAGCTGTGAGCTTCCCATTGTTAGTTCTTTGCTGGATACTTAGCTAATGGGATTAACAGGCCTTTGGGAACAAAGAAAGTTTGGCTGTATTCAACGGCTTCCCCTCTACAATATAATGACATACTAATAAAATAACATACATTCATATTTACAAATACAACACACAATGTTTCACACACATACAACCAACACATTCCACCAGCTCCCTCACATGACACCCATTACAATGAGCCTAAACATGGAAGGGATGGGGATATGCTAAGGGGTAAACTTATAATACTTTATCCCCTAGACCACAACATAACAATATATCCATAACAAGTGGGCCCCAAACCTTTTCTTCCACAGCAAGAGCCATGCACTTTGTCCAAACCTTATGGCCACTGGCTGATTCATGACAAATGGCTTTTGCGTTTATTGCGATAGTGTTTTTTTGTGTATATTTTTGTATGCTAATTAAATAGGTAATAAATTAATAAATGAATATACTTTACCTATTTGTAAGTAATATATGCAGGAAGCATTGTGCTGAAGAGCTGGCAATCTGTTTTGATGTTCCTGCAGCATACAATGTAGGTTTGCACTGTTGCTGAACTAAGGTGTAAGTATCAGCAATGTGTGCAGTGTGTAGTGTAAATAGGCTGCGTGCGCGAGGGGAAGCCGTTAGTGTAGCTGTGTACTTTCGCATTGTGTAAGTTTGTGTTGTAAAATGGCGGCGAATGTGTATGTGGTACGCGGGTGTGGATGATTTAGCGTCCTTGCTAAAAATGTATCTTGTACCTCGTACGGCTTTTTGTAAAAGCCGTATGTGCTTGGTGGTGCTTTGTGGCTTTAGGGTCGTGTAGCCTGTTTTCGTCTTTTTCAGCGGCCATTTTTTCTTTCGCTTAGGTGATTTTCGTGTGTCTAAAGTCTGTAAATCGTACTTAAATTGAGGTGTAACTTCACTTGCAGAGGTCCTGGGTGACCCCCCCCCCTTGCTGTGGGTAAGCTTTTTATGTAATTTTTGTGTGTATTTATTGTTTAATGTTTTCAGCTATGCGCTGTTCGGCCGTTAAGGTCTTATTTTTACGAGTTCGTAATGTTTTTTTTTTTTAAGTCCTAGGGCTCTTATTTTTTTTGTATAAGCCAGTAATTTTTTCGTTCTAAGTCCCGCAGCTTGTATTTTTTTGTGTAAGTCCATATTTAGTCATTGCGTTTTAGATGTATTTTTTCAAAGTCCCGCGTGTTTGTAACCGATTGTGAGGCGGATTAGCGCCTCCACCTCCGCAAATGCGGCCCCTTGCATTTGCGGCCTCCAATGAGCCTTTGGCTCATTGCAGCCGATGTTGGAGCCTCCACCTTCCGCAAATGCGGCCCGAATTGCATCCCTCGCATGCAGTTCTTGCGAGCTCGCTTTGTGAGCTCGCAAAGTGTGACAACGTTTTGTAGTTTGAGAAATATTATAGGTGATTCTATTCATGGAACCTATAGCTATATTAATAAGAGTTCACAGGAGATCAAAGGTGTGGCGATAGGTAAAGCGCAATATAAGTGTATGTCCTTCACTGATGATATTGTATTAACATTAACTAACCCTGAGACATCTTGTTATGAATTACCAAAAAATATTGTTGAATTTGGTAGACTTTCCTTTTTAAAGATTAATCTATCTAATCTGTTACCTCGACTTGAGGTATAACAAAGGAAGTAAAAGAAGCTTTGGAAAAGTTATACCCATTTAATTGGAAATCTCATTATATAGTTCATCTGGGAATACAATTTTCTTTCAAATTAAATAATCTGTTTATAGACAACTTAAATTACCTGATGAAACATATTAGGATAATATTATACAAATGGAGAGCCCTACATTTTTCGTGGTTAGCAAGAATTTAACAGTTAACATGACTATTATCCCAAAAATAACCTACCTCTTGAGATGTATCCCTGAAAAAATACCAAAATATTATATTAAATCTCTGCAGGACTTACTAGATAATTATTTATATATGGGGAAAAAAGTTAGAATAAAGAAAATAATCCCATGTAGGAAATTCAAAAAAGGAGAACTGAGTTCCTTATCAATTAGAGATACACACCAAGATGCTTACTGGGAGATATATATAAATATATATATATATATCTATCTATATATATATATATATATATATATATATATATATATATATATATATATACATATATTCATCAGGACTTGATTTTTCTTTCTTGCTTGTGCTTTACGGATAGTAATAATTAATTCAACAGACTTTTAGCATTTGGACTGTGAACTTTGTGCTATGGACTCTATTATTGAGAGACTTTTACATTTTTCCAAGGATCGTATCAGACTATTATAATTGCTTTTTAATTTGTATTGTTTTTTTTTATTTTTGCTATGTATAATTGTGATTTTCTTTTGCAATGCTTTTGTTGGGAAGGTATTAAGGTAAAAGGTGCAAAGGGCTCTGTGAGATGTAATATATCTATGTTGTAGGCAACTTATCTGTACTGGGTACTTTAGGGGCCTTAGAGTCTCTTTAGGAGCCAGTCTGAAGAACATGCCTGTTCGTCCTATTATGTTTATCATTTTTCCTATGTTTTTTAGTTGTATGTGTGAAATGTATATTACGATTGTACCTTGTTACATTTGTATTTTTCCTTTGATGACAATTTTCATTGTCATAGGGGGAGTGTTGTGGAGAAATACAAATATCCATACAATGTTTAGTATACATACAGTATATATATATATATATATATATATATATATATATACACACACACACACCATATATACTCGAGTATAAGCCGACCTGAGTATAAGCCGAGGACCCTATTTTACCACAAAATACTGGGAAAAATTAGTGACTCGAGTATATGCAGAGGGTGGGAAATGTGCTGCCCCCTGTGTCCCTCTTGTGCCCTCTGTGTCCCCCTCTTGTGTGCCCTCTGTGCCCCTTTCTTGTGTCCCGCCTCTCTCTCCCCTGTGTCTCTTCCCCCCTCTTCCTCCCATTGTCTCTCCCCCCCTCTCCCTCCCATGTCTCTCCCCCCTCTCCCTCCGCTATGTCTCTTCCCCTCCTCTCCCTCCCCTGTGTCTCTTCCCCCTCCTCTCCCTCCCCATGTCTCTTCCCCCCTCTCCCTTCCCTGTGTCTCTTCCCCCTCTCCATTCCCTGTGTCTCTTTCCCTCCCCCTCCCTTATCACCCTCCTCAACCCCCCTCCTCCTGCTCCCTCCTTATCCCCCCTCCTCAACCTCCCTCCTCAACCTCCCTCCTCAACCCCCCTCCTCAACCCCCCTCCTCAACCTCAACCCCCCTCCTCATCCTCAACCTCCCTCCTCAACCCCACTTCTCAACCCCCCTCCTCATCGTCAATCCCCCTTCTCAACCACCCTCCTCATCCTCAACCTCCCTCCTCAACCCTCCTCCTCCCTACTCAACCCCCCTCCTCAACCTTCCTCCTCAACCTCAACCCCCATCCTCATCCTCAACCCCCCATTCTCATCCTCAACCTCCCTCCTCATCCTCAACCTCCTTACTCCTCCTCCTCCCTCCTCAACCTCCCTCCTCAACCCCCCATCCTCATCCTCAACCCTCCCTCCTCATCCTAAACCCCCTCCTCACTTTACCCCTCTAATTACCTCTCCCTTTCCCCTCACTTACCTTCCATCTCCATCTGCAGCTGCTCCTCCCCTCCTCCGCTCTCCTTCTGGCTGCGTCGGAACCCAGCCAATGCTAATGACGTGACGCGCATGTGAAGTCACATCATTAGCATATGCCGAATCCCGACGCAGCCGGAAGGAGCGAGGAGGAGCGGAGGAGAAGCTGCAGATGGAAGGTAAGTGAGGGGAAAGGAAGAGGGGGTGTAATTAGAGGGGATAAAGTGAGCAGGGGGGTTTAGGATGATGAGGGGGGTTTAGGATGAGGAGGGCGATTTAGGAAGAGGAGGGGGGTTTAGGGTGAGGATGGGGGGGGGTTGAGGATCATGGGGATGAGGATGGTGGGGATGAGGATGGTGGGGTTGAGGATGGTGGGGTTGAGGATGGGGGGTTGAGGATGGGGGGATTGAGGATGAGGATGGGGCGGGAGGGAAAGAGCTATGGGGGGTTAAATAGAGCCACGGGTGGTTAAAGAGAGCCACGGGGGGTTAAAGAGAGACATGGGGGTTAAAGAGAGACACGGGGGGTTAAAGAGAGACACGGGGGTTAAAGAGAGAAAACGGGGGGAAAGAGAGACACAGGGGAAAGGGAGACACGGGGTAGTGACTCGAGTATAAGCCGAGGTACGCCTTTTCAGCCTTAAAAAGGGCTGAAAAACTCGGCTTATACTCGAGTATATACGGTGTGTGTGTATATATATATATATATATATATATATATATATATATATTTATATATATATATATAGCATTCAGCACTTTTATAGCACTTGTGATATTTGGCTAACTATGTCTCTGAAACAGTTAAATCTGCATGTCCCAGATTTAGCGAGTTTACTAGAAAACCATCAACAACTCTTAAGTCTAAACAAAATGTACTCCGCAGTCTGCAAGGCCAAAGCCAAGGATGATCAATAACTTGACCTATGCGTGGAGATTACAACTTAAGGGTGTTGTGCACAGATAATGTGATGTATCAGTCATGGTCGATGCGTTCTTACTACATGTCCCATCTTTTATTGGATTGCAAAATATAAATAATACCTAGCGACTTGCTCGTCAAAAAATTACGGTCAGTTAAATTTGAAGCCATGGCAATGCTGTTTGGCACACAATGTTAAGCTTTTTATACTCTAAGGACCTTTGGCACTCATTGAGAGCCTCGCCCGCGTGTCCTTTGCTCTCTTATATATCCTATATTTTTTAGAATACTAATTAATGAAATAATTGAATAATAAATTAATATAGTTTACTTTTTTCTAATTAATATATGTAACAATCAATAGCCTGAAGAGGTAACAATCTCTTTTTATTGTCCTACAGCATATAATGTCCAGTTGAACTGTTGCTGGCCTGAGGAGATAGTTTTATGAATGTCCCAACTGTGCATTAGAAATAGTCTGCGTGCGCGAGGGCAAACCGTTGGTTTATTTTTGTAAAGCACTACTTTAGATGCGTAATGTTGTTAGTGACAAGTAAGGATTGTAATATAGCATTGTTTGTCTATATGCTATGCGGTTCAGAGTATTTGCTGTCCTTTGTAATAGTGTATTTTGTACCTCATACGTTCTTGAGTGAATGTGTACGCCGTTGGCGGAGTTTTGCGCGGTCCAGGGTCGTGTAGCCTTGTTTTCATTTTTTTGGGCCCTCGTTTTTTTTCTCGCTTAGCCGATTTTCGAGTGCCAAAACTAGGGGAAATTGACTTAAATTAGCTTTCCACCTCACTCCCAGACGTCCTGGCTGTTCCCCCGTGCTATGTGTGATGTTTTTGTTGAATGTATTTTTTTTGTGTGTTGCGTGTTTTTTGCTTTGCGTGGTTCAGCCGTTAACATCGTATTTTTCTTATCTTGTATTTTGTTTCCTACGTCGTCGCTCATCACCTAAGTCGTACGCACCACGCAAAGCGTGACGACGTCTCGCAGTTCGAAAATTATAATATGTGATCTTACTGGTCTAGAAATAGGAGGTGGTGGAATGTACCATTTTCTAGAAGGTAAATATGGAATGTACCATTTCCTGTATGTAAAAGTTTATGATCACATATAATAGTTGTCAAACTGCGAAACGTTGTCACGCTTTGCGTGGTGCGTAGGACTTAGGCGATGAGCTGCCCCAAAAAATGAAAACGAGGCTACACGACCCCGGACCGCGCAAAACACCGCCAACCTCGTAGCACTTTCCCACAGGAACGTATGAGGTACAAAATACACTATTACACAAAATGCTTGCGAGCCGCGTAACACATAGACAAACAACGCCACCTTACAACACTAACTTGCAACTAATAACATTACGATTCCAAAACTGGAGCTTAACAAAACTAAACCAACGGTTTGCCCTCGAGCACGCAGCCTATTTATAATGCACACTTGGGACATTCATTACACTTTCTCCTCAGGGAAGCACCACTACAGCTATACATTGTATGCTGCAGGAAAATAAAAAAAGATTGTTAGCTCTTCAGGCTATTGATTGCTGGATATATTAATTAGAAATAGGTAAATTATATTAATTTATTAAGTAACTAATTAGTTAATTACTACTTAACAAAATATATATATATATATATCTGTCTTTGTGATGAGCGACAAATGTGCTCAGTGGAGCAAAAGTACATAAGAGGATCCTCAGAGTAGAAAAAGCTTTAAATTGTGGTCGGGACCTTCTCTTGGATAGTAGCTGGCAGGTGGCAATTGCTACTAGACCCATTTTAGCCTGCTTAAAGGGCATAGGGATAGAAGAGAAGGACTAAATGAGGGTGAGGTGGGAGGGGAAAAGCGATTAGTCTCAGGTGAGGATGTAGGCTGAAGGGAGGGGTCATATAGGGGAGGAGAGAAGTTAACACTGGTTATTTGTGGTCGGGACATTCTCTTGGATAGTAGCTGGCGGGTGGCAATCGCTACTAGACCCATTTTAGCCTGCTTAGAGGCCAAAAAATGAGCAGGATTTTAAGGGACAAGGTTAGTGAGTGATGGCTTGGAAAGCCTGTTTGGTTTCTGCATTGGGAAAAGGTATATAGCGGGTGTAACAGTTTGGCGTCCAACGTCCCATGGATTGAATTATGTGCGTGGTATGTTGGCTTTGGAGGCTGAAGAGGCGGGTCCTATGCAAAATGAGTGTTCCGAATAACTGAAAGGGTTTAGGCCGAGTTTAAGCAGTAACAATCTAATGTAGTGAATGAAGGAGGTGGTGGACAAGGGTTGGCTAGATATGTTTCGGAGTGGGTGAGTGGATGGTTTGGTAGAAATTGAATCTAGGTGGGTTTTAATAGTAGTGGTGGGACACCAGTCATTGAGAGTAGTGTAGTAAGTGATAAGTACGGTTTTGTGACTAGTTTTGAAGTGCTGGAGCGTGAAGCGTTCTGGGTGCAGTGTTATGTTTTGTTTTGTGAGATAGTGTGGGTTGTTTTGTGAGGTGGTAAACTCACCTGGCTGCAGAAAGCCAACATGATGGCCACTAAGACCACCCTGGATGTGTCTGGACCGAAAGGGCTAGTGGTAAGCAGAGCGGACAGCTTTTTGAAGATAGCGCCATCTATGGGGTGGCATTGTGGTTTGGAGGGTGGTGCTCTGTGCTGTAAGTCTCTGAGAAATGATTTGATGTGAGGTGATGATACTATTGATTTGTCGGTTTGGAATAGGGAAGTGAGATGAAAGTGCACACCCGCTAGATACGTTTTAATGGTGCATGGGTGTAAGCGGAGTCGGCAATCACAATGGGAGGCAAATGCGGTTATGGTAGTGGTAGTATATGGTGGTTTTATTTGGTAGTGTGCAGCAAAAATAGGGAATAAATGTCATGCTCTTGAGTATGTCCTCGGGTATTGGCTGTTAGTCCTTCACGCATAGTGTCTTGAGCGGCTTGGATCAGCGACATAAATGCGACATTGGTTTATGAGGCAGACGTATGCCAATTCTCGTATAAGTGACATATCTCCCTTGAGTTTAGTTAATGTGCGATGAGTTGGCTCGTGGTACGTGAGCAAGAGAATGGTTCTGCCTGTCCACTGTTTACTCCAAGCGACTGCGGCGTAAAGGGCTGGTATTATGTTTGAGGCGTAGTTTGCAGCGGAGAATGTCTGTGGCCAAGCTGATGTGATGATTTCTGAAGCGTAGATTATCTTGAAGTGGGTGGAAAATGTGTGCAGTATAAGCATTGGAGATGTTTTTGTCTGAGAGGCTAGCCTCCATTATCTGGGTGTGTAAGTTGATGCTGAGAAATTCAAGTTTATGCTTGGGACCAAGGTTCTTGTCTGGTGCGTATGGTATGCGTAGATCTATAAATAAAGTTTCGGATAGCTCCAGGCTTGATGGTTTGGAGGTTGCTGGCTCGATGTACAGAACATCGTCCAAGTAGTAGATCACTATGGGGCATCGTTTGACGTGTGTCAGGATCCCCTGTAATCCTTGGGTGAAGTAATCGAATATTTTTTAAATACTTTTGGATCCGAATGTCAGCCTGTTTGAGAAGTAGTAACTATTCGAAGGATCCAGGGAGATCTGTCTAAATGCGTCTTTTATGTCTGTTTTGGATAGCCAGCATCCTGGTCCTAACCTGACTATGTGTGCTATAGCGTTATCTACCCTTGAGTATTGGAGTATATATTTGTCTGATGGTATAAGTGAGTTGATGCTAGGTGTGGTGGAGTCGTAGGGGGAAGAAAGGTCTACAACTAGGCGTTATTTGTGTGTATACTTACGTGTAGCCACTCCGATGGGATTGATTCTCCAGATGGGGAACGGCAGGATAGTGACGGGACCAAGGAGGTGATTGTTGGTGATTTCAATGTTGAGGAGTTGGTCCACTATCTCAGGTTCCTTCGTAGCAGAGATTAAATTATCGCTAGCGAAGGAAACCTGAGGTAACGCAGTGACCCCTGTGTGAAAACCATTAGTGAAACCTATTAGGAGGTAAGAAGTGAAGGGACGGGAAGTATGGTGTCTTAGGTAGTGCGCTAGGAGTGGTATGTTCAGGTTAGCTAGTCATGACGGGTGCACAATTTGGGGACAAATGGTCTTTGCGTGGGCCTCATGGCACACTGAGCAAACATGAAGTAGTCTGCATCTGTTAAACGTGCAACCCTTAG
Source organism: Discoglossus pictus (assembly GCA_027410445.1). Classification (NCBI taxonomy): domain Eukaryota; kingdom Metazoa; phylum Chordata; class Amphibia; order Anura; family Alytidae; genus Discoglossus; species Discoglossus pictus. Next base: position 86,414,277 of record CM050171.1, read on the forward strand.
TGTTGAAATTGTTGCATATGGCACTAGTGCCCAAATAGTGCACCTGTCTTCCTAGACTGTCTTTCTGTGAACGAGAAGCGGAAGGTAGTGTTATAAGTTGTGAATGATTGGTTGAGGTGCTTGGTGAAGGAGTGTTGGGACAGAAAGTAGTGCTATGGATAGGTGACTGACAATGGTTGCAGAGTGCCACCTTAACCCCAGCAAAGTGGCAGCACAATAGCTTGTGGTCCAGGTAAGCCCAATTCAAAGTGTAATGGAATTGAGAGAGTGCTTCAGCCGCTTTGGCAGAGAACGACTTGTAATAGTCGTAATAGTAATATCCACCGTATTTGTGCTCTAGGTCTATAATGAGATATAATGTCTAGTTCTTGTCTACGGTTCGGATAGGCGGAGCATAGTATGTCCCTGTAGACACAAAAAGTGAGCATGAATTCCCTTACTGTACGTTTACGATTCAGGCGGGGATCCTTGGTGCGGATCATGACAGATACATCTCCCTGTAACAAGGTTTTGTTCTTGGAGCCTTCTTGTGAAGGTATGAGTAGTATTATAAGGTTGATATCCTTGCCGTCTAATATATCCCATCTGGTTTGTGGGTATGTGAAGTGAGATGGCATTATGGCAGGAGGGATGTTAGAGGCCTCACCTGGTCTGGGGGCAAGTGTGGAGAGGCCAGGTTTCGGGATTATTAGATTTTCTATTCTGGTCATACGTTCCTCCAGTGAATTTATGGATGCTGCAATGTCCGTCATCATGCGTTGCATCTGTGCCATAGGGTCTGGCAGCGGTAGGTTGGCGGGTGGTTGATTTTGGGGAGCTCTTAGAAGCCTGTAGAATTCTGCCTTCCTGGCTGATGCAGGATAAGGTATGCCTCTGTCAATGAGTTCTTGGATTATTCTCGGTACAGTCCAGTCACAGTATGAAGTATTACTACCTACTAAGGATGGAGATCTTGGTGGAGAAGAAGCGGCCTGTGAAGGCGTGCTTTCCGCGTCCGAGAGCGCTTGGTAGGCCATGGCTATCGATTGAGTCTACTGGAGAAAAAGGAGGATTGAGGTGAGCTAATTTTGCATGGCATGGTTGTCTGTGATGGTATAGAGGGGGTTGAGATGTATGGTTGGTGGCTAGATCAACGGGCATATGGCCTGTAGTGTTTTAAGGGTGCAAAGGCTGACATGTGTTGTAGTGCTGTTCGTGGCTGTCATAGAATGGTGGTCAGGACTGTAGTCAAGGTAATGGGGATAATTATATTGACACGTGAGGTGCTGGTTGGTCATGTGGCGTTATGATGCCTTATTGTAAAATTGGGTAGGAGCACATGACAAAAGCATAGTCCATTGGGGCATATGGTACTGTGCTATGGCGTATCAGAATTGAGGTGCATGGAACGTATGAAGCAGTAGTTCTATGGATCACAGTGGGTGTAGAGCATAAATAATATGGGTATACATTGATAAAAAGTCCTACTGTGTGATTTGGCAGGAAAATAAAATGCAACAGCGGTATGATAAGTATGCATAAAATATAGCTCTGCTAAGGGGTCCTTAATCTAAAACTATTTCCTGTGTCTACTGATTTTCAAAGAAGGTAAAAACTGGGCAACTCTGAGCTGGCGGAGCTGGTATGCACATGTGTGTGGTGTACTTGGGTGATACGTAGCTGAATGGCTCAACATAGAACAGTCTTCAGATCTGTGCCTGCCTGCACATGATCATGACAGTACCTTGTACTGAGTGCTGGTGCTGGCATAAAATGTATATGAGGAATAGAGTAGGGGTAAGAATAGACAAAAGTATTGGCAATGCAGGCCAAAAAAGGGCGAAGGTGAGCCTGCAGGGGTCAACAGAGGGAGCAAGGGAGAGTCAGCACGGAGCGGGGAGGAGACAGGAGGGAAAAAGAGACAGAGACACCGAAGGAGGGGCATGCCGGGGGCGCCGGCAGAGCACCCAAGGAAAACATGAGTGAAGCAAAGATGCCAGGACAAGCACGGACGCATGGGAGGCAGAGCCAGCACACCCAGCCAACGGGGAGAACATGGGCGGGAGAAGGAAAACGCAGGGCAGGAACCGGCCCTAGCATCAAGGACCTCAGACCACACAAGAGTCACAAGTCAACGGAGGCGAGGGAGGGGAAGACAGGGGAAGAAAGAGGATGAGCCAGGCCGATAGTGGGGCATATCGGAAGAAGCAAACTGGCAGCAAGGCTGCATACGGGACGAGAACAGAGAAGAAGGAGCAGCAAGGGGAAGCGACAAGAGGGGCCAGCGGGACACTGAGACGAAGAGGAGGGCATGCCAGAAGAAGCAAATCGGCAGCAGAAGGAGAGGAACCGGGCAAAGAGGAAAGCCGCAGACAAGGCGAGACTGGAGAAGGAGAAAATTACAGGAGGGACCAGTGGGATGTGGAGAAGTGCGGAAAGGTAAGAGGCAGCAGGGTAGGGGGCGAGAAGGAGTAAGAGATGAGCAGGGTGGCAAGCGTACCAAGGCCAGGAGAGGGCAGGGGCATGGGAGACGGCGAGGGGACCGGGCCAGGGAGAGGTAGTGGGGAAGGAAGCCGGCCAAGGAGAGGTGGGGGAAAACCCACAGGAAGAGAGAAGCGGTGAGCGAGATGCAGCGAGAAGCAGCAAAACAGCAAGGGAGCTGGTGAGGGAAATCAGACGACGTCCTGCCCGAGAAAAGCGAATAGTCTCAGGTGAGGATGTAGGCACAACTTCCAGGTTAACACCTGGTTATTTGTTGTTAGCAGCAGACATTGTGAATGTTATTCTGTTGCTGATCCACGAGTGTCCAAATAAAGTGAAGAAAATCAAAGGCCTCTGTATTTTGGTATCATGACTGGGTTTTGGAGTAGAATGGAGAATTTGTGCTTATGTTTTTCTTCTACATTGGTACATATGCATTGTACTGGATTTGTATGAGCCAAAGTCTTAACAAATCTCCCTTTTCCCAAGAAGTCTCAAATAGTAAACTTTTCTGACCAGTCTGATTAACTACAGCTCAATAAAGTTGACTTAAGACGGAAGCTGAAATTTGGGTGAGGCCTTGTTTGAACTGTAGCTGCTACTGTGAGAGGCTGTGTTTGGGCTAACAGCATGTGAGAGACTGTGAAAGAACTGCGTGTAATGTTTTCCTTGAAGCAATAGACAGAAACACTGTGCTGTATGCTGTTATTGGAACTAGAAAGAGAGAACACAGAGAGAATTTTTTTGCTAGAAGAAAAAACAAAGAAGTGTGAACAGCTAGCTTGAGTTAAAAGAAAAGAAACGCACAAAGGTAAGTGTCTACACAGGTGTCTGAAGCTGAAAAACCACACAGACAGAGAGATAGAAGCTTGGAGCTGATGTTCATTTTGAAGAAGAATGAAAACTTGGACTTCTAAAGGATTGCAAGTTTGCAAGTTTTCAGTCTTGCATGGTGCTTTGGGTAAAGCACTATGGTCACTGGTTTCTAAGCTCAAAGACAGGGCCCACCAATTTTTGCAATGTGCTATTATTTTTGCCTTGATCATAACCCATGTATAGTGTTACAAAATATGTTGGTTCCTTACAAATAAACAATAATAATAATAATATTAATAATAATAATACAGGCCAGTTATTGTGAACTAACCACTGGACTGTAAAGGTAGTGCTCTAGTGGGAGCTAGGCCTGTTGTTTTCTTTTACTTGTTTTTGTGCATTATTTTGTAACTCTAGCGAATATATTATAACTAGCGACTTGCCCGTCAAAAAATGACTGTCAATAAAATTGTAAGGCTGGGAATGCTGTTTGTCACACAATGTAAGACTTTTTGCTGTCTGAGCACCTTCAGCACTCATTGCGAACTTCTCCCCTGGTGTACTTTTGCTTCTCTAAGCACCCTTGGTGCTCAATATGAGCCCTGCGCTAAGCGCCTTTGACTCTTGTTGCGATCCTCTCCGCTCTTGTACTTTTGGTCCTCTGAGCATCCTCAGCGTTCATTGTGAGCCAGACGCTGAACGCCTTTTGCGCTCATTGCGAGCCTCTCCCCTTGTGTACTTTTACTCCTCTGAGCACCCTCAGCGTTCATTGTGAGCCCTGCGCTGAATGCCTTTTGCGCTCATTGCTATCCTCTCCCCTGGTGTACTTTTGGTCCTCTGAGCACCCTCAGCGCTCATTGTGAGCCCTGCACTAAGAGCCTTCTGCTCATTGCGAGCCTCTCCACTGGTGTACTTTTGCTCCTCTGAGCACCCTCGGTGCTTATTGTGAGTCCCACGCTGAACGCCTTTGGCGCTCATTGCTATCCTCTCCCCTAATCCTTTTATATATATATATATACAGGGAGTGCAGAATTATTAGGCAAATGAGTATTTTGACCACATCATCCTCTTTATGCATGTTGTCTTACTCCAAGCTGTATAGGCTCGAAAGCCTACTACCAATTAAGCATATTAGGTGATGTGCATCTCTGTAATGAGAAGGGGTGTGGTCTAATGACATCAACACCCTATATCAGGTGTGCATAATTATTAGGCAACTTCCTTTCCTTTGGCAAAATGGGTCAAAAGAAGGACTTGACAGGCTCAGAAAAGTCAAAAATAGTGAGATATCTTGCAGAGGGATGCAGCACTCTTAAAATTGCAAAGCTTCTGAAGCATGATCATCGAACAATCAAGCGTTTCATTCAAAATAGTCAACAGGGTCGCAAGAAGAGTGTGGAAAAACCAAAGCGCAAAATAACTGCCCATGAACTGAGAAAAGTCAAGCGTGCAGCTGCCACGATGCCACTTGCCACCAGTTTGGCCATATTTCAGAGCTGCAACATCACTGGAGTGCCCAAAAGCACAAGGTGTGCAATACTCAGAGACATGGCCAAGGTAAGAAAGGCTGAAAGACGACCACCACTGAACAAGACACACAAGCTGAAACGTCAAGACTGGGCCAAGAAATATCTCAAGACTGATTTTTCTAAGGTTTTATGGACTGATGAAATGAGAGTGTCTTGATGGGCCAGATGGATGGGCCCGTGGCTGGATTGGTAAAGGGTGGAGAGCTCCAGTCCGACTCAGATGCCAGCAAGGTGGAGGTGGAGTACTTGTTTGGGCTGGTATCATCAAAGATGAGCTTGTGGGGCCTTTTCGGGTGGAGGATGGAGTCAAGCTCAACTCCCAGTCCTACTGCCAGTTCCTGGAAGACACCTTCTTCAAGCAGTGGTACAGGAAGAAGTCTGCATCCTTCAAGAAAAACATGATTTTCATGCAGGACAATGCTCCATCACACACGTCCAAGTATTCCACAGCGTGGCTGTCAAGAAAGGGTATAAAAGAAGAAAATCTAATGACATGGCCTCCTTGTTCACCTGATCTGAACCCCATTGAGAACCTGTGGTCCATCATCAAATGTGAGATTTACAAGGAGGGAAAACAGTACACCTCTCTGAACAGTGTCTGGGAGGCTGTGGTTGCTGCTGCACGCAATGTTGATGGTGAACAGATCAAAACACTGACAGAATCCATGGATGGCAGGCTTTTGAGTGTCCTTGCAAAGAAAGGTGGCTATATTGGTCACTGATTTGTTTTTGTTTTGTTTTTGAATGTCAGAAATGTATATTTGTGAATGTTGAGATGTTATATTGGTTTCACTGGTAAAAATAAATAATTGAAATGGCTATATATTTGTTTTTTGTTAAGTTGCCTAATAATTATGCACAGTAATAGTCACCTGCACACACAGATATCCCCCTAAAATAGCTAAAACTAAAAAAAAACTAAAAACTACTTCCAAAAATATTCAGCTTTGATATTAATGAGTTTTTTGGGTTCATTGAGAACATGGTTGTTGTTCAACAATAAAATTAATCCTCAAAAATACAACTTGCCTAATAATTCTGCACTCCCTGTATATATATATATATATATATATATATATATATATATATATATATAAATATATATATATATATATATATATTTTTATGATAATTAATTAGTTAATAAAATAATACATTAATATACTTTACCTATTTGTTATTAATATATGCAGCAAGCAATATCCTGAAGAGCTAACAATCTGTTTTGATTTTCCTGCAGCATACAATGTACATTTGCACTGTTGCTGACCTTAGGTGTAAGTGTCAGCAATGTGGCAAGTGAGCAGTGTAAAAAGGCTGCGTTGCCGAGGGCAAACCATTTGTTTAGCTGTGTAATTCTGCATTTTGGAAAGGTAATGTTAAAGTTAGTGTTGTAAAATGGCGGCGATTGTCTATGTGTGACACGGGTGTGGAGCATTTTCCATTCTTCCTAATAGTGAATTTTATACCTTGTACATTCATGTATAAAAGTGTTATGTGCTTGGCGGTGTTTTGCGTGTTTGGGGGTCGTGTAGCCTTGTTTTCGTTTTTTCATCCGGCATTTCTTTTGTCGCTTAGGCGATTTTCGAGTGCTGAAACTCTAATTGTGTTTAAATTATCGTGCAACCTCACTCCCAGATGTCCTTGCTGTTCCCCCGTGCTGTGTGTGATGTTTGTTTTGTATTTTTTTATGTTATTGTTGTTTTTGTATGTGCGCTGTTTGGCCGTTAACTTCGTATTTTTTGGACCTCATATTATTTCTTTTTCTAAGTGCCGCGGGTCGAATTTTTTTTCCTAAGTCCCGCTTTCCTTTTTGCAAGTGTTATGAGCCGTAAGTTTTTCACGCCATTTTTTTTAAGACTGCTATGGGTCTCGCATTCTGAATTGTGTAATTGAGATTTCTGTTGATGTGTAGTTCTGTGGGTCATATGGATGTGCCCCTACGGTGCTCATCTCCACCAGCGCAGTGAGCGCATTTGGCACTCACTGCCAAAGTCGTGCAGGGTCATAGAGATGTGCGCCTACAGCGCTCATCTCCACCAGCGCAGTGAGCGCCTTTGGCGCGCACTGCCTAAGTCGTATGGGGTCATAAGGATGGGCGCCTTTGGAGCTCCTTGCCAGCAACGCGAGCCCGCAAGCATTAGCAAAAACTTGTATTGCTCACAACTATATATATGATAAAATTTGGACAAGCATTAAAACCTCCTGTAATTGTGTTCCTTCATCAAAGTGTCAGAAACAAGGGTACAAACCCAGTGGATAACTTCTATATTCAAATATACTGTATGAAAATGTAACTTCTGATTTTGCAAACACCAATAGATTTGTCAGATTGAGTGAAAGTGTTGGGGATGTCCATTTTGGAATGGCAATGTGAGATAGAGCTGTCCCCTCTAACAGCTGGGCGATGGAGCCGGTGGAGGCTGGACTAGGCAGACTAACAGACAGATTTGGTAAGGGACTCTAATATTAGCAAGGTAGAAAGGGTTATTTGTCACCCTGATCCCAGCTTGTCTTCCGGGCGCTCTGGTTCGCCATGATGCAGATCAGATTGATAAATCATTGAGAAGGACTGGAGATGACCCAGCAGGCTTAGTACACATTGGTACTATGGACAAAGTCAGTGGAAAATGAAGTGTCCAAGATAGTATATTCTGAGATAGGGACATGCTATAAACCCCCAAATGTATGTGAAAGTGAGGAAATGCAATTGCTACGGTCAAGTTATAATAATTGTTTTTATTACCCAGAAATAAACTGAGGAAATGAGACCAGCAGTTAAGTATGTCTAAAATGCTGAAGAACATAAAAAACGTATCCTTATCATTGATAATTTATACTTTTTGGATAGATATAAAAATACATATAAACTGACTCAACCACAATCCCAGGGGTGGGAATTAGCCCATTATTAAGACTGCAAGAAATAGATATTTCACAGTTATTTCTAACAAAAGAAATGGTGAAATAATGAGTTTACAAGAAGTCAGAACACATTATGATTTGTACGATTCTGACAGATGGAAATACCTTCAAGTACATTATGTACAAACATATCTAAAAAATAAAGCTTTCTTGCAACATTAATGTTTCCATTGTACAGATATTCCTGGCACTAATTTGTAACTATATAACATGCTTAGCAATCTAAATGCAAATAGCGCATTAACATACACAAGCAAATATAACTCTATTCTAAATAGAGAAATAGATAACAAAACATGACAAGAAATATAGGATGAGGATGCCAGAGTATCAAGACATATTTAGAGTAAAGAAATAAACTGTAAAATATTATACTTTTGGTATGGAATCTCAATAAAATAAATACAAGCCACATTTCACAAACATGTTTCAGAGAATGCAAATAATTCATTCATAAATGAGGGGGAATGCCAAAAAATTCATACATTCAGTAAAACAGTACAAGAAATGATAAAACAATATGTTAGCTTATGAATTATAGTTAGACCCAGTAATAATGATACTAAATGGGCCTTTGGGAGATATAGGGAGAGATGGACAAAAACAATTATACTGTGGATAAAACTCTTATAGTGGCTCACTGGCTGCAAAAACAAACCGACAAAATCGTCGCCAAATCGACTTAAATTCCAGTTACACCTCACTCCCAGACATTCTGGCTGTTCCCCCGTGCTGTGTGTGATGTTTTGTTGTATTTTTATTTTTTTGTGTTTTTTGTTTTTTGCGGTTTGGCTGTTAATTTCATATTTTTCGTATCTCATATTTCCCCCCCCCCTGTGTAATAGTGTATTTTGTACCTTGTACGTTTCTGTGTGAAAGTGCTACGCAGTTGGCAGTGTTTTGCACAGTCCGGGGTCATGTAACCTCATTTTCATTTTGCTTGGCGGTCATTTTATTTCTTGCTTAGGCGATTTTCGGGTGCCGAAACTAGGCCAAATAGACTTAAATTTGCGTTCCACCTCAATCCCGGATGTCCTGGCTGTACCCCCATGCTATGTGTGATGTTTTTGTTGTATTTTTTTTACTGTTGTGTGTTTTTATCGGTTTTCACTTTGCGCGGTATGGCCGGTAACCTCGTATTTTTCCTATCTCGTATTTTTTTTTTCAAAGTCCTGCGTCTGGTCAACTGCTTGCAGGCTGGTGATCCCGCATTTGCAAAGTGTTTCCCACTTGTTTCATTGCCTTTACTGCTCACCTTGCTTTGCGTGGCGAGCAGGTAATGAGCGCCTTTGGTGCTCATCGCCTTTGTGCTGCGAGTCGAGGCTCGTTTTGCTACGTAAGTCTTGTTTATGATTGGACCCACATTCCAGTTATAATGCAATATTGATAAAGCCGTAAATATGATATTCTATTAAATGCAAGTTCCATTATATGTATTAACACATTGATTGCTTGGATCGACATAACACATCATTTTTACATTAAATAAAGTATTTTCTTGGACCGATTTGCGAGCTTGAGAATGTTGTGCTATTAATTCTAAGACCTAACATCACTTTCCCTTTCAATAAAAGTACAGTAGTGATTGTACATGTGCATTTAAATTGCAACGGATTGGACTTTACCCCCATTGCGGGTCCTCTCTAGGACGCGTTGGTTTCTTGTCTCCATTTGCGGGTTATGGGCTTGAACGTCAGTGAATTTGTTGCAATTTAATAGGATGATTGGAAATGTAGCAGTTACGGGCGTGACAGATTAAAGGTTTTGCGAGCACGCAAGTCAAATTCTCACGTCCCATAGGGTTTTCTCAGCCCTACCCCGAAAGTCGTCGGCAGATTGCTTTCCAAGGCCAATTTAATATCCATACATCTTGTGGGCTATGTTACAAGCTACGGTTTTACAAGTTAGGGGAATTTAATGTGGCTCCATGTGTCCCCAGACTGGTATGGAACAGCAATGGGTAATTTAAGGCCTTATTTCTAGGGCAATCCCCCTACCTCTCTTTCTATAAACATAAAGGGACACTACTTCAGTAAAATACCACTAAACTATACATGTAAACCTATAACAATGTGCTCTCCCACATATTAATTGCACTAGAATACATCTTATTGTTAAATGGGTGAAAAATGGGTAAAAAGTACACACTCAGAAAGCAGCTTTGGTTAAATCACATTACTGTGAGAGGATATGAGGTTAACAAGTCCTCTAATAGAAACAGTTAGAAGCATTTAAAAAGGAAAGTCCTGGAGAATGAGTAGTAAGTAACTTGCAATGCATTTGATGTAATGCAACTTGTTCTAATGCTAGGTGAAAATATTGTCTGATATAGTGTTTGACCTAGCTCTGCTGACTATAAAGAAGGATACAAGAGGGGTGGGAACCACCCAGTCTCTTCCTCTTCCCATTTCAGATCTAACCTCCTGAAGAGGAAAATAGTTGTGGAATAGTATGACTGTGTGTTAGGAGTCAGCCTTCTTGCACCTCTGAGGGGAATACTTCTGGGAGTGTTGTTATGACAAAACAATATCCAGCTTTGGCTGCTAGGTTACTACCCCTTCACCACTCTGGCACATCCCACCTTAAACCTTTATAGTCTGCGACTTCATTATGTTTCCATTGTCCATCTGCAGAGTAACTCTCTCTTGCTCCTACTTGATTCTTTGTTTAGACATTTTGCCTCTCCATGGACCCTGCCTGGAAGCCTTCTTGGCCTTCTACCTACCTTGGATTGTGCCTGCCAGCTACCAGCATTGACAAGCTGCCTGACCCTGAATTTTTGGATTTCTGCCGTCATCCCTGATAAACTCCTTTGAAGCCAGTCTCAAACTCAGTTCATCTACAAACACGATTACGGTCTAAAATAATACACTCCAGAATTAGTAGTATTAAGACAATTTCAGGAAATATTACATCTAATCCTGCTAAAATTTAAGAGGGCTTTGTTAATTTTTAGCAAAAATTATATTCTTCTCCCAAATCATCAACAGATTTTAGCATAGACACCTTTCTATCGGCATGTGATCTCCCCAAGATTAAATAATCAGAGCTCGCACACCTTAATGCTAATATTTCAGTAGATGAAATTGAAAAGGAGATCCAAGGCCTTAAAATGGGTAAAGCACCGGGGCCTGATGGCTCCTCAAATGCTTATTATAAGAAATTCCACACTTTACTAGCACCACATTTAGCGGCTCTTTTTAACTCAGTCTTGAGGGGAAATCCACTGCCGCCAGAAATGATTCTGGTGGAGATTGCGCTATTTCCAAGGAAGGGGAAAGTTTGGTTGGAAATTAAAAATTACAGATCCATATCCCTCTTTAATGGGGACATCAAACTGTTGGCAAAAATTATAGCAGACAGGTCTGTGAGCTTCTTACCCCGACTGATACATAAAGATCAGGATGGATTTTTTGCTAATCGGCAAGCTAGAGAAAATTTAAGGAAAGTCATCAATGTAATTCATCAATCTAACTCCACCAAAACCCCGCTATGTCTTTTATGCTTAGATGTCGAAAAAGTGTTTGACGCTGTGGATTGAGATTATTTTAAGATGGTCCTGATTAAATCTGGCGTACAGTATGAATACAATAAAGGACCTTTTAGTTGGTCTCTATTAATATAAAATATCAATGTTTGCAGATGATATTTTGTGTACTCTTAGGGACCCAGCCAATTCCATAGATGCACTTATGGACATTTTGCTAAATTATGGCCTAATATCAGAGCTATGTATAAATGGGGACAAAACAGAGGCAATTACTATTGCCATGTCAGAACTTTTTAAACAATCCTTAAGGGAACGATATTGTTTTAAAAGTATATTCAATATTTAGGTATCAAAATTATTTCTGATCTGGGAACTTTATATAGGGAAAACTATCACCCGTTATTGAAATCTTTGAGTCAAGACATTAAAAAATGGGGCAGGTTTCCGATACCTTGGCTGGGTAGAATTAATGCATTTAAAATGAATATGTGTCCAAAACTCATATCTATTCAGATTTATACCTCTGCCTATTATTCTCTCAGAGTTAAATGGTTTCCAAAGGAAAGTATGCAAGTTTATTTGGCATGGAAAACCGGCAAGAATGAATAAAAACATAATGTTTAAACATAAATCTGGAAGGAGCGTTATCGCTACCTGATTTAAGAAAATACTGACATGGGACACCCTTGTTTGGCTGGATAAAATCCCTGATTGGGTTTACAAGCTGAGACATCCCATTATAAACCATACACTACAATGCTGGAAGTGGGCGAGAAACCATGCCCTGTTTTTAAATCCTTCACCCATGACCCCTATAATTAATCATCCTGGGGCCCTGAAAGGTCTTAGTTTAACATCAAAGGGCTGGTGGAAATCAACAGACCTAAATAGGCTAGGGAATTGCATAAAAGATAGTAAACTTCTGGACAATAAACAAATTATTGACACATTCCATCTCCCCTTACAGGAACATTACACAATGTGTAGACGTAGACATTTTATTGAGACATTGATTAGAAAACAGGGTCTTCCTGAGGAGACGTGGTTGTCTCGGATATGCATTAGCAACCCCACAGCAAAGGGAAAAATTAGCGGAATCTATGATACATGCAACTCGCCAAAGTTATAAATTAAAGATAATTATATCAAAGGTTGGGAGGCAAATATGGGAAAATGCTGGAAGGAGGAAAAATGGATGGTCTCCTGGAGGAATATCTATAGAGGATCTCTAAATAATAGCATACTGGAAACCGCAATTAAAGTATTACACTGCACCTATCTTACCCCGTAAAGAATAGCGAAATGGACGCGCTCTGTAGACCCAAATTGTTTCAGGGGTTGTAAGACCATTGGCTCATTTATCCATATATGGTGGGAATGTCCTAGGGTTAGACAGATCTGGACAGGGATCTCTCAAGTGGCTTCTGAGCTATTCAAGGTTCCAGTACAGGAAACTATAGAAACCTGTTTGCTGGGGATACACTCTCTCAAGCACAAAATAGACTCCTTAAATTTGATATTTAGCTTCCAAATCTCATATAGCTAAACAGTAAAAACAGAGGGATCTGAATTTTCAATTCATCATGGATAAATTGGATTATATTGCTATAAATGAACACATTTCCCACTCTTTGGAAGATACAACGAATACATTTAATGAAGTGTTGGGTGTGTGGTTGAAATTTAGGGAATGACCAACTAGATAGATACTGGGGTTATACCCCAAGATGGTGTAAAGGGAAAGGGGGGGGACCGGCTACTTGAGAATGAGTGGTAATACTGTAAAGTAGAAAGGATCGGCGGGAATGTCTAATCTTGTAAAGTAGGGAACTATGGTGACCAAGCAACATAAGAACGACAGGACAATATCTGTGGCATCTCGTATATCACGTGAATTGATATCATATTGAATGTGAGTGTAATGGTTTTAATTATTTGCTATAATAAACCTTGATGTACATATTTCACGATTGGTTTGGCTTTGCGCTTGTCCCTCCCACCCCTCTTCTTGTTTTTTTTTGGCTTTTGGAGTACTTTGTGGACAGTACTTGTCTGGAGGAAGCAGCATTGCAACCAGGGTTGAATTTATTGGAGGAGACACTTTAATTACACTTGGGACTATTCTGGACACAACCGGGAAGAAGAAAGGACACTATTTGGAGAACTATATCATTCTAAAGTGAGACGATTTGCATTTAATTTCCATCACTTTCCTGCATAGTGGATATATTTGGTGTGACGATTGAATAACCTCCGATTAATATCCACTTCGCTTTTCTCTATCTATACCCATCACTGCAAGAGCCAACTTTATATATTTAATTGCACTGTCCTCTTGATATCACTTGTGGAGCGCTATAGACATAGCAATCAACCCTTTTGGGAAGTTGCTTTTACTTATTTGTTAAAATGTTGGAAGATGATAAAATAAAATATGAACAGAGGTGGTTCCCATACGGACTAAGTAATACATTAAAGCACTAACAACGCTATCTCCAATAGGGGATAATAACACCAGATAATGTGGATTGTTTTATTGTGCACAGAAGTATATTTATACTCAATGAATGTATATATATATATATTCTAGATGTAAATAAGACTTATGGTTATATTATCTGTAACTTTATGCGATTTCCATCTAATAAAAATTAAATGAATAAAAAAACACACTCATACACAGCACAGGGGGAGAGCCAGGAAGATGGGGAGTGAAGTTGCAAGTGAATTTTAGCGATATTTGGCGTCTTTTGTCAATCGAAAATAGGCTAAGCGAGGAAAAATGGCGGCTGAAAAACGTAAAAATTCTGAAACAGGATGAAAAGGAGGCTGAGCAACACCAGGCTTGCGGGACTTAGAAAATACACAACACCGCAAACAGAAACACAACGCAAGGCACGCAGGACTTAGAAAATACACAACGGCAAAGAAATGAACACTTACACGAACAACGACAGGCACGCAGAACTAAAACAAACAGCATTCAGTGTGTAACATGCAAACATTCAGCACACAGGTAAGGGACAGGGAAGGGACAGGGGGGAAATGGTGGAAAGAGACACATGGCATTCACAAGCACAACACTTGCAGTTTAACGAACCCTGCAATGAGAGGGTCATAGAGTAGGCGGGATGAAAGGCTTGCAATCATCGCTGAATGCGCTCATTGCGGGGCTTGCGATGCACGCTGAAGGTGATCAATGCAAAGCAGGAAAATTTAAGTACATATGGGGATAGGCTCACAATGAGCGATGAGGAGAAAAAGCCTTACATTGTGTGGCAAACCGGATTGCCAGCCTTATAATTTTTTCCCCGGCATTTTCGACAGGCAATTGCCTAGTCACATATATAGTTGTTGGTGTTGGTCACATTTGCGATGTTGGTCACGCAATGTTAACCAACATCGCAAACGTGACCAACAAACCAGCAGATCCAGGGCCGCAGGCGCTCATCGTGAGGCCCACAGGGCTCGCATCCCCTCCGGCACTCCAGCACCATGTGCATTCCGGAACCCCGGCACTCCGTGCATGTTGTGTGCTGAACGCAGGGGGGACAGTGCGCGTGCACGAGCAGGGGAGAAGAGGGGGTGAGAGACATGGGAGGGAGAGACACAGATGCGGGAGAGACACAGAGGCGGGAGGGACAGATACAGAGGAGCGGAGATAGACACAGGGGAGGGAAAGGAAGAAGGAGAGACACAGGGGAGGGAGACGAGGGGGAGTAGAGACACAGAGGTGGGAGAGAAGGGGGGAAGAGACACAGGAAGAAGTGACATGGGGAGGGGGAATAGACACAGGGGAGAGGAGGGAAAGAGACAAAGAAGAGGGGCAATAGACACAGGGGAGGAAGGAGGGGGAAGAGACACAGAGGAGGGAGAGGGGGGAAAGACACACAAGGGAGGAAGAGGGGGGCAAAGACACACAGGGGAGTGAGTGAGGGAAAGAGACACAGTGGAGAGAGAGGGAGGAAGAGACACAGGGGAGGGAGAGGGGGGGAAAGAGATACAGGGGAGGGAGAGGGGGTGAAGAGACACAGGGGAGGGAGAGGGGGGTAGAGACACAGGGGAGGGAGAGTGGGGGAAAGACACACAGGGGAGGTAGAGGGGAGAAAGAGACACAGGGAAGGAAGTAGAGGTGGGAGAGGCTCATAATGAGCGCCTCCCATGAAGTAGATGGGGGAGAGGTAGAGGGGGGAGAGGCCTCGCAATGAGCACTAAAGGCTCAGTAAAGTAGAGGGAGGAGAGGCTCTCAATGAGCCCCTCCCATCAAGTAGAGAGTGGTAGAGGTAGAAGGGGGGGGAGCGGCTCGCAATGAGCACCAAAGGTGCTCATTGCAAGGCCTGTGAGGAGCGTCAAAGGCGCTCATTGCGAGACCGGTAAAGTAGAGGGGAGGAGAGGATCGTTCTGAGCACCTCCCATCAAGTAGAGGGTGGGAGAGGTAGAGGGGAGAGAGGATCGCTATGAGCGCCGAAGGCGCTCATCGCAAAGCTAGTAAAGTAGAGGGGTGAGAGGCTCGCAATGAGCGCCAAAGGCGTGAGTGCGAGGCTTGCGATGGGTGCCGAAAGGCTGTTATCGCAAGGCAGGCATGTTATAGGGGGGAGAGCCTTGCAATGTGTGGCAAACACCATTGCCAGGCTTCAAATTTTATTACTGTCATTTTTGACGGGCAAGTCACTAGTCACATATAATAGTTTTCATTGTTACGAATGTTAGTCACACAATATTAAAAGTTACGGGTATGCGCATGCACAATGAACACCGAAGGTGATCATTGTGAGTTTTGTACGAGGCCTGCGCGTCTTAGGCTGCAATGAGTGCCAAAGGCGCTCATTGCAGGTCTCACGAATAGCGCCACATACGATCTTCATCCATGCTATTCATGCATACAGACTTCCTCAGGCCATGCATTGTCATTGTTTTGCAGGCTATTAATACATGATGTGCTATGCCGCTATTGGTTCAACTTTCGCCGGCTTCCTACATTGCGCCAATCATGAGCTGTTATGTTCTACCAATACATATGACCGACGTTACCTGCGTCATCAGTGTGGCGTCATTGGCGTAACATCATTGCCATAATCTCTCATAAGTGACGAGAATCATAGAGTACTCATCTAAGTCAATGAAAATACTCTATTACACTCACGTGATATGTGCTATTTCGTCAATGCTCCAAGAGCCAATGACATGCTGGACATGCACTAGTATCATAAATACGGATATCAACAAAAGCATATTAGCGTGTTATTATCCACAATTGTAGACTAACTCTTAATAAATTTTAGTTAATGCACTAATTTTATTTATGCTTCCAAAAAGAGAGTGTAATAGACACAAAGTCCATATAGTTATTTGCATTTAATTATGCCATTGCTAATACATATTTGTGTTGAGACTTGGCAAATTATAAAAGATGTATATATATATATATATATATATATATATATATATATATATATATCTGCCTTAAAGCAAACTCAACAGAAAAGGGGGAGGGTAACTTAACAAAAGAAGCAGAGCAAAAAAGAAAGGATAAATGGTTATTAACCAAAATCCATAATCTTTATCATGACTGTAATTTATTATAAATTACATTATGAAAGGGAAAAGTTTTTACTTTAAGGTTTTTAACCTGATGACCAAAAAAGTATCCAATAGTTTTTTGTAGCTATTTACAGATTATTTACAAAAGGGAATATTACATATAAGGTGTAAACGTAAAGCCCTCATTCAGACCCCGAGGACTTTTAGACTGTAATAGAAAGATCCACTTTGATTCAAGCTGCAGTAATCGTTTCTTTCTATCGCCACCTCTTGGTGATCTTGGTACTGAGTCAATAATGTGGAATCTTAGGCTGTGCAAATCATTGTTGTGTTTTTGTCTGAGGTGTCTTGCCACGGCAGTATCAAGATTATTCCGAATAGAGGCTATATGTTCGAGAATCCTCCTTTTGAAAGGTCTTTCAGTTTTGCAAACCTATAACATGGGACATTGACAAGTTATTATATAGATAATCTAAGAATAAGAACATGTAAATGTATCCCTTATAGGGTAATTTTTTTTGATAATCGGATTAGTGAAAGAGATCTCTTGTGCAATGTATTTATAAGCTTTGCATTTACAGCACTTTCTCAGACCCTTACTTGGAATTAGCCAAGGGTCTTTTATTTTAACCTCCGTAAAGAAGGATTGAGTTTTCCGGGCACCTATGGTTGTACCTCTTTGATAAGTAACTGATGCTCTTGATGGTATAAATGTATTCAGAACAAATCATTTTGAAGTTGGTGCCAATGCTTCTATAGAATAGACTTGATTTGGGGGTTATCGGCACCATATGTAATTATACATCGCACAAGATCATTCCTCTCTATGCTCTTTGTCTTAAAGAGGAGATCTTTCCTTTCTGATGTTATGGCTCTTCTACAGGCCTCCTTCAAAACCCTATTAGAGTAACCTTTTTCTTTCAGTCTGCTTCTCAAGATATTAGCTTGTCTTTTAAACTCTTGTATATTATTATCCTTTATTTATAACGCGCCAACATATTCCGTAGCGCAACTATATCACTGTGTACATGGACAAACCTCCTCCACTCAAACCCAAGCTCCAACTCTCTTATGCACAATAAAACCTTTCCTCTGTTCCCGGCACCTGGTTACGTAGCACAGCATATTTAGCTTTAGTGCAGAGAATTTGTTGCTTTATTGACTCCATATATCTATATTTACTGACATCCTTTAAAGTGAGTGGTGTTGCTATTGGAACTACTGTGTTTATTGACTCTTATACTCTAGTTAAATATCTTTGCTTCTTATTTAACACATAAGGCTTATTTCACGTGTTCATAAAGTAATCTCCCTTACATAATAACCCCCCCTCCCAGGCTACGTAGATGTAAAATCTTTCCATGAGTAGGTATCCTTGAAAGTAGGTTTCCTTAAAAGAAGTCCTGTAGGGCCAAGGTTGCCTTACAGAGTTCCTACAGGAGCCTCATACTCATATCATTTCAGCAAACAATGCAGAAAGCCTTGAAAAACTTTTAATTGTCTCTTCAAACAACTGTTGTAAACTAGATTTTTGGTTTGAAAGACAAGGTAGCTATTGTTGTTGGTTCTTAGTAATTTTGTGTTAATTTACAAAATGACTAGCGACTTGCCCGTCAAAAAATGACGGTCAATAAAAGTGTTTAAATGCTGTTTGCCACACAATGTGAGTGTACTGTGTGCCTCAACTATATAGACCCCTCTAACACACTAATGAACGCATGTAATAACACTATAAGTGCCATGAGGGTCATCCAGGACCCTCATGACCCAAATTGTAAGCACTACACCATTTTAACCCGGTCACTTATGGGGGTCTATCCAGACCTTCATAAGCCTTTATTTAACCCCATTAGTCCCATAAGGGTATATTATGACTAAATAATGGGCCTGTTACAACCCAACATTAACCACACAAGTGCCATGACGGTCCTCAAGAACCATCATGACACTAAGTATAAACACTACACTGCACTATACCCCCCCAATAAAACATTAAATATCAACTAAACACCCTCTACACTAACCTATTAACACCTACACTACCTACCCCCTAATAACCCCCTCCCCACCACTGTAATTACAGAAATCAAAAAAACTAGAGTTATCAAAAATCTACATTACATAAAATAAAAAAAATAAAATCACCAAAAATAAAAAATGTACATTACAGAAAAAAAAACCTAAGTCACAAAAAATAAAAAAGGAACATTACAGAAAATAAAAATATACGTTACAACCCCCCCCCCCCCACTACAGAAAAAAAAATTACACACCTGAAAAGGAAATACATATAATACAATACGATACAATACAATTAAATACAACACAATACACCCCTATCTAATATACATCCCCACATCTAATATACATCCCCCTATCTAATATACATTACTATCTATCTAATATACAATACTATCTATCTAATATACATCCCCCTATCTATCTAATATACAATAAATACTATCTATGTATACATCCCCCTATCTATCTAATATACAATACATGCTATCTCTATATAGCAACCCCTAATTCTAAGCTAAAATAATTAAGACCACTTACCTTTGAGATGTTTCTTCAGATCACCAACCTAGGGTAAAAAAGATTAAAAAAATTACTACAACACGTTTACATAAAATAAATAAACATTATAAACATTCTAATTATTCTACTCACCTTTCCAGCATGTCACGTCCATCTTTGGTTCTCCGGCACGGCCCCTGGTAAAAAAAAACATTACATTAGCACACATACATAAACATAAAACCAAGTAAAATCAACACAATCTACATTGTACTTACGTCTCCGGCCTCCTGGTGTTCTGCCCCGGATAGGCCCTGGAAGCATCAACGCTCTTTAATAAACAAACAAAAAAACAACAACACACATCCGCCCTGGCAGATGTCCCCGACGCTAATGAGCTTCCTACGGGGTGCCCCAGAATAAAATTGGCAATGGTGGCTTCTGATTGGCTGAAAACGCTGTCTATCAAATTCAGCCAATGAGAAGACGCCAATTGTGAACCAATGAGAAAGGGATACACCCCAAAATCCCACGCTGATTGCATAACGCACCTGTCAATCTTTATTTGAACCAATCCGAAGGCTTTATTGCCATCAGCGAATCACAATGGGATACACTCACCCGCGGGGATTAGCTGAAGACATCTGCGCCTTCCCATTGGCTGTAATACTGATTGACATTGACAATAGCCAATGAGAAGGCGCAAATGCCTTCACCAATCAGTACGTGGGGGTGTATTCCATTGTGATTGGCTATTGTCAGTGCAACCAATCAGAATGCGCAGATGCCTCCAGTCAATCACCCTGAGGGGGTGTATTCCATTGTGATTGGCTGAAGGCATCTGCACCTTGTGATTGGTCTAAATAAAGATTGACAGGTGTATTATCCAACCAGAGTGGGATTTTAGGGTATATCCCTTTCTGATTGGCTCACACATTGGCGCCTCCTGATTGGGTGAATTTGATAGACAGCGTTTTCAACCAATCAGAAGGCACCATTGCCTATTTTCTTATGGAAAAGTCTCCGGAAGCCTCATTAGCGTCGAGGGATGTCCGTGAGTGCGGGTATGAGTTCTTTTTTTTTTTTTTTGCGCGGTCCCAGGGCGGGACAGAAGAGGAGGAGGAGGCCGGAGACATCGCGGGGAGGTAAGTACAATGTAGATTATGTTTATTTTGTTTTTATGTTTATGTATGTGTATTAATGTTATGTTTTTTTTAACAGGTGCCGTGCCGGAGAAGAAGAAAAGAAGATGGACGAGACATTTCAGAAAGGTGAGTATAATATTTAGAATGTTTAGAATGTTTATTTATTTACTGTAAATGTGTTGCACTAATTTTTATATATTTTTTTTCCCTAGGTGCCTGATCCGAAGGGACATCTGCAAAGGTAAGTGGTCTTAATTATTTTATTTTAGCTTAGAATTAGATTATTTTATATATAGATAGCATTTATTGTATGTTAGCTAGGGGTATGTGTTTTATATAGCATAGCATGTATTGTATATTAGATTGTGGTATTTATTTAGATAGATTGGGGGATGTATATTAGATAGATAGGATGTATATTAGATTATGGTATTTATTTAGATAGATTCGGGGATGTATATTAGATAGATAGGACGTATTGTATATTAGATAGGGGTGTATTGTATTGTATTATATTGTATGTATTGTATTGTATTATATTGTATTGTATTGTATGCATTATATGTATTTCCTTTTCAAGTGTGTAATTTTTTTTTCTGTAGTGGGGGGGGGGGGTTGTAATGTGTTTTTTTTTATTTCTGTAATGTAGATTTTTATTTTTTGTGACTTTAGGCTTTTTTATTTTATGTAATTAGAGTGGTGGTTAGGTAGGTAGTGTAGGTAGGTAGTGTAGGTGTTAATAGGTTAGTGTAGAGGCTGTTTAGTTGATATTTCATGTTTTATTGGGGGGGTATAGTGCAGTGTAGTGTTTATACTTAGTGTCATGATGTTTATACGTAGTGTCATGATGGTCCATAGCACTTATGTGGTTAATGTTGGGTTGTAACAGGCCCATAATGGTCTTAATATACCCTTATGGGACTTATGAGGGTCTGTATGGACCCCCATGAGTGAGGGGGTTAATTAAGGGCTTATGGGAGTCTATACTGACCCCCATGAGTTTCATGGTTAATGAAGGGCTTATGGGGGTCTATATTGACCCCCCTTAGTGAGGGGGTTAATGAAGTGCTTATGGGGGTATGTATTGACCCCCATGAGTGACACAGTTAATGAAGTGCTTATGGGGGTCTGTATTGTCCCCCATAAGAGAAGGGTTAATGAAGGGCTTATGGGGGTCTGTATTGACCCCCGTGAATGACAGGGTTAATGAAGGGCTTATGGGGGTCTATATTGACCCCCATGAATGACAGGGTTAATTAGGGGTTTATGGGGGTCTGTATTGAGCCCCATGAGTGATAGGGTTAATGAATGGCTTATGGGGGTCTATATTGACCCCCATGAGTGACAGGGTTAAAGAAGTGCTTCTGGGGGCCTGTTTTGACCCTCATGAGTAACAGGGTTAATGAAGGGCTTATGGGGGTCTATATTGACCCCCCTGAGTGAGGGGATTAATGAAGTGCTTATGGTGGTCTATATTGACCCCCATGATTGACAGGGTTAATGAAGTGCTTATGGGGGCCTGTATTGACCCCCATGAGTGACAGGGTTAATGAAGGGCTTATGGGGGTCTATATTGACCCCCCTGAGTGAGGGGGTTAATGAAGTGCTTATGGGGGTCTGTATTGACCCCCATGAGTGACACATTTAATGAAGTGCTGATGGGGGTCTCTATTGACCCCCATGAGTGACAGGGTTAATGAAGGGCTTATGGGGGTCAGCATTGACCCCCATGAGTGACAGGGTTAATGAAGGGCTTATGGGGGTCTGTATTGACCCACATGAGTGACAGGGTTAATGAAGGGCTTATGGGGGTCTATATTGACCCCCATGAGTGACAGGGTTAATTAGGGGTTTATGGGAGTCTGTGTTGACCCCCATGAGTGACAGGGTTACTGAAGGACTTATGGGGGTCTATATTGACCCCCATGAGTGACAGTGTGATAGTGTATATATTTTTTTATAATGGGTCCTTTAAGGACCTTTACGGTCCTTTAAGGACCCGTAACGCGTGAATTTGGAATTTTCATTGCATCGGGATCCCCACTGCCATAGTTAATGTGGGGTTAATGCAGGTCTCCGAGCTTATCTCGGATCCCCTGGGGTTAATGCCGGTTTCCGAGCTTATCTCGGATCCCTTCTTGGGTAAATTGTACGTGGCTAGGCTTTGAGCCTCCTTTTTGTTTTTTTTCGGCTGCCATTTTTTCTCTCGCTTAGGGGATTTTCGTGTGTCTAAACTCAGGAATTTGGACTTAAATGGAGGTGTAACTTCACTTTCAGAGGTCCTGGGAGCCCCCCTTGCTATGGGTAAGCTTTTTATGCATATTTTGTGAGTATTTGGTGTGTTTTGACTTTTTTTAGGTGCGCTCGGTTCGGCCTTTATGGTCGTATTTTTCGTGCGTATGGGTGTTTGTGCCGTTAAGGTTGGTTCCGAGGTTGTTGTTTTTTTTCGAAGTTGTGCGTGTGTGTTTTTAACCGCGTGTGAGGCGCCTTTGAGCCTCCGACTCCGCAAATGTGGACCCTCGCGAGGGATGCAGTTCTTGCGGGCTCGCTGCGCAACCCCCCAACCCCCGCAACGGCTCGTATACTCCCAACTATATATGTGATACAGAATATTCACTCTGTGTTCATCCAGTGGCATTAATCATGTGGAAAGCTCTTTTTTTGGTGTTGTGTTATATATATTCACATAAGCCATTTCGACTTTTTCATATTTTTTTTCAGGGGAAGAATATGTAAAGATCATGATGTCACTCTACAAATATTTTAACCCTTTAATTAACCAAGCTCAAGCATTTGTGACCAAAAACCATTTATTTGTGATTAATCAATTGTATTTATTTTTTTAATGTTTAATATTTAAAGACTTTGCTAAAGATTAGTAATGACATAATTAATACAAATATATCCCATTCTAAATGTTATAATCACCTAAAAGGTTAATTTGATAAGTAAACATTTTATCTTCAATATTTGTTAGAGGTTTTAAAGATCTATGAGTCATATATTAATTTTATAAGATAATAGACACATTTGATTATGTAGCATTAAATTGAATAGGCAAAATATTTTACTACATACATTTAATTTAGTTGATAGGCAGATGGACAAACCTGAGTCTTGAGTATTTTTCAAGGGATCTTGTCCTAATAATATTTCTATTGTTTACTCCACATGTTATATGTTGAAATGTATTTTAGAGTTTGGTTTGTGTTTCAGTAGTAGTTAATGTTTTAATCTAAGCATGCCATTTAAAAAAATATCAACTACAGGCTCTTTATGAAGAATTGTGTATGTCCAATCTAATATAAATAAATATAATAATAATATTAATGTATTAAATTCAATGTAATTTCTAAAGAGCATACTCGTGCTTATCCACTGGGATAAAATTCAGATTAGTTTAATCACTTAGATTAAGCACTGATTTACTATACCTCTTTACCCATCGAAGGCGCTCCTTGCCAGCAACTGCGGACCTCGCAAAATTTACGGAGTTACGAAACAAAAATACGAGAGTCGTTACGACCCATTATGACCTCGCAAGTGGGGGCACCCAGGACCTCTCCAAGTGAAGTTACACCTCAATTTAAGTCCAAATTTCAGAGTTTAGACACCCTAAAATCACCTAAGCAAGAGAAAAAATGGCCGCCGAACAAAACGAAAACAAGGCTAAAGGACCCTAAACACGCAAAACACCACCAAACACCTACGGATTTTCCGAAAAAGTCGGACGACATCCAAAAACAAGGATGCTAAATCAGCCACAGCCGCATACCACACATTAGGTGCCATTTTACAACACTAATTTATACAATCCGTAAGTACACAGCTACCCTAACGGATTTGCCTCGCGCATGCACACTATTACACTGCACACATTCATGTTGCTTGCACAGCAGCTCCACAGCACAATGCTTCCTGCATATATTACTTCACAATAGGTAGAGTATATTAATTTCTTATTTTATTAATTATTCATTGCCATACCAAACAAAACAACAACGCTGCTCAAAGCACACAAAAAACCAAGAGGCTCGCAATGAGCGCTGAAGGCTCTTAAAACACCAACAAAATTAATTTCGCACGCAAACAACATTAAGCTAAGTCATTGTCTGTAAAGCAGTACAAAAAATACTATTAATATAGATAATATTAGACAATTAACAGTTAACAACCACATTATGAGAAACAAGGGAAATCTGAAAAATATTCTGTACCTTCTCTCTAGATGGAGATAGAAAATGGTGTTATGTTATGTCTCTTTCTTTGTCTAGGATGGCATTTTCCTTCTTCTCTTTGCTCTCTGTATCCCTTCAGCTCTTTCTCTCTTAACACTGTGATGCTGTTCTGAGTAGGAAACAAGGTCCCACGTGGAAAAAACAGCATTATAGCGAAGCACAATGTTCAACGTATTCATGGCGGCCCAAAAAACTTGCTTTTGTTGGGTTCAGTGGTAAGCAAAGAATTACAGAGAAAAGTTGACTTTTCACATTGCAACTTGATTAACCTGTTAAGAAACAGACTTGCTAACAGGCCATTGTCATATAAAAATTTACAGCTGAAGGCAAGGGGTTAGGGTGATAAATTTAATGCATGGAGACCTGATAACAGTGGAGATACTGGCACAGTTTGATGCAATCCAGACTTCCACAAACTGTATTGTCTGTCTCTTTCCACTAACATTTCAGGTCAAAGGAGGAAAAAGCTATCCCATTAAATCTAACTTCAACATAATTTTTCAACACTACAGACCATTTATTTGTTTATGCAAAAATATTTTTTTGTAATGTTTAATATTATATTTTAAATGCATGATAGTAATGCTTGGTCTAAATGGGCGTTTTAATGAATACATTAGTATTACGTATGATCTAATGTTAATAAAGTCATGAACCCAGTAATAATGTAATTCATACCAAATATAAATATTAATAGGAATTGTAAAAAAACTGAAATATAAAACATCCCTGTATGAAACTTGATTTTTAAAATATTTTATTTGTATTCCATGCATTCCATTTGCCGCTCTGATCAAGCACTACATTCCTCCTTTGCTGTTGAGTCACTCTAGGAGGATTCTATATAAATTAAACGGGTATGCATGGCTGTACACAGAGCTGTTTCTAGCCTCACTCATAGAGACTGGAGGAACAGTGTTCACTAACACACTTACCCAATAATTTACATAGAGGCCTCCTATAGTGACTCAGCAGCAAAAGAGGACGTATAGTGCTTGATGAGAGCTGCAAGTGGCATATCGTGGAATAAAATAAAAGGTTTCAGCAAATTAATTTGTTAATACTACGCTCAGTTCTAATTATTTAGCATACTGCCTACATAAACAATAAGCCTTAAAAATGTATTCAGAAAATCAAGTTCCGTTTCGGAACAGAGAGGTCAATTACAAATAGAAAATTAGAAAATGTGCACATTTGGACTAGAATTAAAAGTTTTGATGTTTCTAAAAAATATATTTAATGGATGAGAGGTTTTGCTCATTTCCAGTTCTCACATTTCATAAGTTTTAGTATCCATAGCTACTTACAATCTTTTCTATTTCCTGTCAAATAGTCTCTTCTGTGGATTAGAATTTCCATTCATTTTGCACTTGACAATGTTACTATGCATTTGAGACAAAGATAAACACGATCTTACCACTATAATAGCAAACACACTATCATTTCAAATACACGCTGTGACAGTTATCATTTTGACTAGATTCATCATTGTGAATTATCTTTCTGAGAGCTGATGTGAGAATTTAAACTGTCATTAATACAGACACAGCTGCTATTATCACCAGCAGTTTCATTCTAACTTCTTGCTGAAAGGAAATTGTTGAACAAAAATAGATGAAACCGTCTGTATCAACAATGTGGATACAAAACAAAATGATGGAGATATACAATGGAGCATCTTCTCATTATAAAGTGAATGATCCAACTGTATCTATACTACAATAATATATTGTCTAGCATTTTCGACTGCAAGTTAGTAAGTTTTACTAACTTGCAGTCGAAAATGCTAGACAATATATTATCTTGCAATGATTTTGTAATAAACAAAGTATCTGCCAGATGGATAACATGACCTCTTGATTTACTTCCTGAAAATTTTAGTCAGGAAGAATGGGGATTAATTATCTGATGGTGTAATAGGGAAGAATACAGGGAAGGATTGTGTCATAGAAGAGTGACAGTTCTTTACTTGTATGTGCAAACTTACGGCATATGGGCAACAACTTTTTTTTCTGGTAGAGAGAGATAAACAAAAAGTAAATGTCCCCAACATAATTATTTTAGTGTACACACTCCAATGCATAACACACATATATACACACACATTTTTATGTTGGTCTCCTAAACATTTTTCCAAAGTACAGTGTAAGGCATCTCTATAAAGGACTTCCTCCAGGCTCCTAGAAAACAACCTGTCTGACTCCACCCTGTGTATGTATGTGTAAATATTTATATCTAAACAGTGACAGATTTCAGGGGCTTGAGGTGGAAGGGTGCTATTTGCTATGTAGGACACAGGAATCTGCACCGTTTTTATCCATAGAGTAAAAAAAAAACAGGGCAGTGATTGGCAACTAAAGTCCAGGATTTCTGAATCTCTCTGTTTTGGCATTGAGTTTCTCCCTGCATTAGCACACACAAGTTACTCAGTTTCATTCATTCTGATTGATTCACCTGTTCTTAAGTAGAGAGACCCTTAAATTGTGTAATGTTGGCAGCCCTCATAGAACAGACTTGCCAAGCACTATCCTATGTAAGATGCTGCTTGTAGCAGAATACATTTTTAGTGTTCTTTGTGCAAAAGATATTTAAGATCCTTTTGGTAGTAGCAAGAGAACTGGGAAGGCCTATGCTCCATCTGACTCTGTAGGACCAGTAACTGGCTATACTCCAGTGCAGTACTTAATTTCGGAAGGAATTAATTGACAAGTTAATACCCAGGAAAGATAAAAGTCAATATAGTGCTTAACACTCATTTATAGAAACTCTCAATTTTTCAGCCTCTCTTTTGAATTCTGCCTCATCACATTTCCTCCTAATGCAGAGATACTTGCCCTTTTGCGATCCCTCTTTTTAAATACTCAAAATATTGACTATCCCATCTTAGTAGCGTGTTGCTTGCAGTGCTTTTCCTATAAGTAGAGGTTACGAGGTTACCTGATGAGTCCTTTTTGACAAATCCAATCTGACTGAATAATTTCATAGGTGAAATTGAGACCCAATATTTTCTTATTCAGGAGACCAACAATGTTTTAGATTCTACTTTGTTCTCGTCCATACTAGCAGGATATCTATAAATCTTCTCCTAATTAATATCTAGACTGTTAAGTCAGTCATCAAAGATCCATTTCTCCTCCCACCAACCAGAAAATAAATTGTCATAATTTTGGGCACACATGAGATGCCCATAGCTGTCTCTTTAATTCACACAGGAAAGCGGATCATGGCTTTGTGTTGGGGTGTAGCCATCTGCTTACAAAATATCACCATCACATACGCCATGGTCCTCTACTCTATTGCCAGGCTAGATTTTGTTAACATTTGGATCAAAAAATTAGAGGGGCATAGAGAGAGAGAGAGAGAGGGATAGAAAGAAAGAGGAAGCAATAGAGAGAGTGGAAGGGATACAGAGAAAGGAAGGGATGTAGAGACAGAGATAGCAAGTTAGGGAGATAGAGGGATAGAAGAAGAGGCATATAATCTATCTTCCTAACTTGCTATCTCTCATTCTACCCCTCTCCTCCCTCCCTCAATACCTCCCCCACTATCTCCATGCCTCTCTATCTATTACTCTTAGCCTAGGTCAGGTATTTTATTACTGAGCCAATAATTATACAAGCAGATACTATGATAGCAGCAAATATAATGAGCAAGTAAACTGTATAAATAAATAATTAGTTAAATGAGCAAATAGATTAATTAAACAAACAGAGACTAAAAAGACATAGGAGGCACATCTTGCAACCACAGAAGGACAGGATGATAATTCACCAACAACAGACCAGAAGAAGAATGTTTCACCCCAAGTTGGTTCTGCATGATTCAGTACTGTTTTGTCTCTCCCTCCATTTTAAACACAATTATCATTAAAAAATAAATTTTAAACACAGAGAGATGTACCTGGTGTGCTGCATTCATGTGGTCACTGAGAGTTAGACACGAATGAAGGACAGAATAATAACAACAAGACACAAGGAGATTTATTTGCAAGGGAGAGACACTGACAGAGGGTGAGAGTGTCCTGACCATGACACAGAGAGTGATATAGAGTCAAACAGACCTGACACTGACAGAGGGTAAGAGTGTCCTCACAGTGACACAGAGAGGGATATGGACTAATCTGAGCTCTGCAGCTGCTTCTGTCTGGTATAGGCCGGGTTGGTGACAGGTCACAAACTTGGTGTGTGGAGCAGGGTAGTCAGAATCCACCAGAGTATTGAGAAACTGAAGCTTTACACACAGCTCCCTCTATCTGCATGCACTGTGAGCTGGGAGTTATTTTTTTCAATAAACTTCATTGAAATTGCACCAATGTATTCACTTCCGGCGGGACTGTGAGAGGTACCGTCCCTGTATGGTACAGTACTTTTTACCTCCGGCCATCCTGATTGGGTGATGTTGCATTTGACAGACAGGCTCAGCTCTACCAGTTAGAACACAGTTTTGGTATTAGAAGGATATTAAAGGGATAGACACAATTCAAATAACACTCAGCAACACTACTGATCATCACCATAGCACACTACTGACCCAGGTCATCTACCCACATCTATGGGAAGCTATGTCATCCAATGACTGGAGCAGCCTGACCATCTAGGAATCCATCATAAGGTTGTGCCTCCTCAACGCCACATAAATCCTCTGCAGAGACATGGTTGGAAGATATACTGGTCTGAAACCCATGCGTCCTGACCAGCATCTCCCCAATGATGACTTCCAATGATGACCTTCAAGGGATGGAGGTCTGCTGAGGCCGGGCATGGCTGGGAGTGGAGGCGACGGTGGAGGTGGCCAAGGGGGATGGAGTTGGTGGTGGCAGGCCTAGTGGTGTTGGGAGCCAGATTGTGCTGCTGGTGAGAGGAGGAGGTGGTGGGGGAAAGGAGCCTTGGTCGGTCCAGTAGGAGGCCTGGGCTGACGACTTCATTTGTTGAAGGAAGGGGCCAGTCGGGTCAAATGCCACAGGCGTGGCACAAGGTCCAGCAGGTGCCCCAACTGACCACATAAAGCAGGAGTTTTCCTCCTCTTCATATTTTGGGACCTTTGATCCTCTATTTGCCTCCTCCTCCTGAAACTGTTCCTGTTTGGTGGGGGCACAGTCCTGGACATCCAGCTCCGATGAAGCCAACACCCCTACCTCTGGCTCACGGACCAAGACCTCCTTCCAACTGAAAAAGAGAGAGAAAAATGGTACATGTGTTAATTATATTGAATAATCCTTTAGTTGCTGTGTGTTCCTTTCTATTTGACATATTGTTGTCTTGAACCTGGATGGTTCACTTAATTTCTACTATGTGAAGCTATCATTTGCTAGATGTGATCAATTATGTGGGTTATGAGCTTGGATGTTATTGGCTCATAACCCAATATCTTGATTCCTGCCGTGGTCTCTATATGCATACACATACTCTTCAGAACTTGTTTGCAGTGTGTCATACTAATCAATCAGTGACCATATCTCAGCAATAGTTAACATGTTGCTGAGAGGTGTTCCCTCATATGCTAGTACACTACACTGCATATTCTACATACGCTGCAGTGGGCACACCCATACATGGATTCTCTATTTAAACATTACTCATGTTGTGCCCACTAATTAAATTGATTTGTCAGTTTCATGGATTTAATGATGCATGAATGATCGAGCTTACATCTCAGTTTCATTGTTGTTCAGCATTTACATGTGTTTTCTATGTGTGTGTGATGTACATGTAGTTGCATTTTGGTGTATCTGATATTCACCTGACAAGGAGGCTAGATCCTTGCACTGATGGAGATGACCCCTACGACCCCGTATGACTTATGCAATGAGCGCTGATTACACAAATCACAATGCGAGACCCTTAGCAGTTTGAAAAAAATTGCGTGGAAAATTAAGTAACATTTGCAAAAAGGAAAGCGGGACTTAAAAAAAAAAAATACAACCCCCGGCACTTAGAAAAAAATAATAATACGAGGTTGAAAAAATACAGAGTTAATAGCCAAACCGCGCACATACAAAAACAACAATAACACAAAGAAAATAAAAAAGAAATACAAAAAAAAAAATCACACACACCGCACTGGGGGACAGCAAGAAATCTGGGAGTGAGGTTGCACGACAATTTAAACACAATTTGTAGAGATCCGTCACTCGAAAATCGCCTAAGCAACAAAATGGCGGATGAAAAAAACGAAAACGAGGCTACACAACATACAAGGTATAAAATACACTATTAGGGAGAACGAAAATGCTCCACACCCGCGTAACACATAGACAACCGCTGCCATTTTACAACACTAACTTTAACATTACCATTCCAAAATGCCGAATTACACAGCTAAACAAACGGTTTGCCCTCGCGCACGCAGCCTATTTACACTGCACACATTGCAAAATGTACATTGTATGCTGCAGAAAAATAAAAACAGATTGTTAGCTCTTTAGGATATTGCTTGCTGCATATATTAATTACAAATTGCTAAAGCATATTCATTTATTATTTTATTAATCAATAATGATAAAAAAAATCTATACAGAACAAAAAAAAAAAAGGACCAGGGGAGAGGATCGCAATGAGCGCCAAAGGCGTTCAGCTCGGGACTCACAATGAGCGCCGAGGGTGCTCAGAGGAGCAAAAGTACACCAGGGGAGAGGCTCACAATGAGAGCAAAAGGTGATCAGCCCGGCCCTTGCAATAAGCGCCAAAGGTGCTCAGACCACCAAAAGTACACAAGCGGAGAGGCTCGCAATGGGTGCTGAAGGTGCTCAGTGAGGGGCTCAAAATGAGCGCAGAGGGTGCACAGGGTACCAAAATTACACCAGGGGAGAGGATCGCAAGGAGAGCAAAAAGGCGTTCAGCGCAGGGCTCACAATGAGCGCCAAGGGTGCTCAAAAGGGACAAAAGTACACAAGGGGAGAGGCCACAATGAGCGCCAAAGGCGATCAGCGTGCCCCTTGCAATGAGCCAAAGTTGCTCAGACCACCAAAAGTACATGAGCTGAGCGCCTAGGGTGTACAGAGAAGCAAAAGTACACCAAGGGAGAGAATCGCAATGAGTGCCGAAGGTGCTCAGACGATCAAAAGCCTAACATTGTGTGGCAAACAGCATTCCCAGCCTTACAATTTTATTGACCGTCATTTTTTGATGGGCAAGTCGCTAGTATATATTAATAACAAAGGGTTAATACAAAGCCAAGTCCAATTAGTGATACTGTATAGTATGAACATTCCCCTGAGGGCCTAAAATGAATATGACAGGTGACACTGGAGTGGGTTGCCTGTTCCTTCTCTAGTACAGTGTGATTTGTCTGACCTCTCTGCTATGATGTGCCACCCTAGAGTGACCCTACATGGTATAGCTCACTTCATTGCAGTACACAAGCCCCTTCACCGCCACCACTTAGCATATGTTGGAATGGTCATGCATGTGCCAATATGAAAAGCCATGCTGCAGCATGCATAAAGCAATTAAAGATACACTACCTGATTAAATAGCAACACAAAAACAAGAAACTGATGCCGTATTACCCCTTCCTCACTCACAGAGGCTTTAATGTGGATGCTGAAATATAAAAATAAGTGTATATACATCTCGCTCATCACATCTACATTTGGGAACACAAATAGTGGCCATCTTTCACTGCCACATCACATATATCAAGTACCAGGGAATAATTTTAATATTTGTTGTTCAGTCAACAAATATTGCAGTATCTTTGGCATGCAAACCTTGTGGAACAGCACAGGCAGGGACCTAGCTAAATTTGCTGCAGTCAATTGAGTCACAGAGAGTTGCAGACTACTGAAGGACTGAACAACAAATATTAAAATGTTCCCCTGGTACTTGATATAAGTGATGTGGGGGTATAATTTGGTCCCTATTTGTTTTCCCAAAATGAAGACGTGATGAGTGAAATGTACAGTGCAAAAGTATTCACCCCCCCCTTGGCATTTTTCATGTTTTGTTGCCTCACAACCTGGAATTAACATGGATTGTCTGAGGATTTGCATCATTTAATTTACAGAACATGCCCACAACTTTGAAGTTGTTTTTTTTAATTGTGAAACAAACAACAAATAGGACAAAATAACAGAAAAAGTCAATGTGCATAACTATTCACCCATCCTAAAGTCCATTCTTTGTAGAGCAACCTTTTGCTGCAATCACAGCTCCAAGTTGCTTTGGATAAGTCTCTATGAGCTTGCCACATTTTACCACTGGGATTTTGCCCATTCCTCCTGGCAAAACTGCTCCAGCTCCTACAAGTTGGATGGTTTGCACTTGTGAACAGCAATCTTTAAGTCTGACCACAGATTTTCTATTGGATTGAGGTCTGGGCTTTGACTAGGCCATTCAAACACATTTCCATGTTTCCCCTTAAACCACTCACGTGTTGCTTTAGCAGTGTGTTTGGGGTCATTGTCCTGCTGGAAGGTGAACCTCCGTTCTAGCCTCCAATCACGCATAGTGGTACAGGTTTTGCTCAATAATATCCCTGTATTTAGCACCATCCATCTTTCCCTCAACTCTGACCAGTTTCCCAGTCCCGGCTGCTGAAAAACATCCCCACAGCATGATGCTGCCACCACCATGTTTCACTGTGGGGATGGTGTTCTATGGGTGATGTGATGTGTTGGGTTTGCGCCAGACATAGCTTTTTTATTGATGGCCGAAAAGTTACATTTTAGTCTCATCAGACCAGAGCACCTTCCTCCATACATTTTGGGAGTCTCCCACATGCCTTTTCGGAAACTCATAACGTGCCATTTTGTAGAAAGTAATGGGTTTCTTCTGGCCGCTCTTCCATAAAGCCCACCTCTATGGAGCATACGGCTTATTGCCGTCCTATGTACAGATACTCCAGACTCTGCTGTGAAACTCTGCAGCTCTACCAGGGTTACCTTAGGTCTCTGTGCTGTCTGTCTGATTAATGCTGTCCTTGCCCGGTCCGTGAGTTTTGGTGGGCAGCCGTCTCTCTTGGCAGGTTTGCTTTTGTGCCATGTTCTTTCCATTTGGTTATGATTGATTTGATGGTGAGGATCATCAAAGATTTGGATATTTTTTTTATAACCTAACCCTGACTTGTACTTCTCAACAACATTGTCCCTTACTTATTTGGAGAGTTCCTTGGTCTTCATGGCAGTGTTTGGTTAGTGGTGCCTCTTACTTAGGTGTTGCAGCCTCTGGGGCCTTTCAAAAAAGGTGTGTATATGTAATGACAGATCATGTGACACTTAGATTGCACACAGGTGGACGTCATTTCACTAATTATGTGACTTCTGATGGTAATTGGTTGCACCAGAGCTTTTTATGGGCTTAATAACAAAGGGGGTGAATACATACGCACTTGCCAATTTTCTGTTTTCTATTTCTAAAAAATATTTTTTCGTATATATTTTTCTCATTTTACTTCACCAACTTAGACTATTGTGTTATGATCCATCACATACAATTCAGATTAACAAAACATTGAACTTAAGGCTGTAATGTAACATAATAGGTAAAAAGTCATGGGGGTGAATACTTTTGAACTGTACTGTATATGCAATTATAATGATATTATAGGGGCCACAATAGAGCCTCTGTGAGTGAGAAAGGGTAAATATGGCATGAGTTTTATGTTTCTGTGTTGATATTTAATCAAGTAGTTTGTCTTTAATTGCTTTGTGCATGTTGCAGCTTGGCTTTTCATATCAGCATATGCATGACCATTCCAACATATGATAAATAATAAATATTTTTTAAATGCATTTTTATTATTGGGGGATTATTGTGCAAGTAATTGTAATGCCTTTCAAGTGCTTTCCCTATATTTTAAAGTGCTTAAAAGTTGTCTGTAAACTATTTGTGGGTCCTATTTGGAGGTCGTAATGTTTTGGTCTCCATTTGCGGGTTATGGGCTTGAACGCCATGGCGTCTTTGAAAATTTGTTGCAATTTAATAGCAAAATTGAAGCGTAGCAGTTAGCTTGACAGAACAAAGTTCCACGTTCCACATCCTGTAGTCTTTTTTCAGCCTTAAGCCTCAAGTCGTGCGAGGCCTGCTTTATGGGTCTCATTTCATAGCTTTAAGTCTTACGGGCTACTGTTTTAAACGTTAGGGGAATTTAATAGAGCTTTTAATAGGGTTTTTTACTGACGTAATGTCGACGGGCTCAGTTTCTATTGACTGTTACTAACTCGGGAGTTACGGGCTTACTAAATTGATCACGTTCACGGCCCCGATATGCTACATATGATAGCATGGTTTACGATGTGCGCTATCGGGCCTGGACTTGCGGGCTTGGCCACTTGAATAGCACTGTAAGTCGCAGATGCTGCAGGCCCGCAGTAGGCCCTCAGAGTTACGCCCTACATCCCGTGACTTACGGGCTTGCAATTGAATGAGGCTCATTGTATTTGTCAATATAAAAGGTGGATTTGTTAAATCACAAGCATGTTTTATGCCAAATATGTTCAATAGAGATATTTAAGGACATTATATAACAGAAATTTGTAAGGTCATTGTACATACTTCTCTTCCTTATATGGCAAAAAACGTAGCAATTTTAAACATACTTTTTTCACAAAGAGTAGATAAAACTTAATGATTTTCGATCTATAATATTATAAGCAGGTCCCATGCTAAATATGTCATACAGATATGTCCATGGACATTCTATATAATTTACCTCTTTTGCATAGTGAACATAAAATGTAGTAACTTTAGATTTAGAAATGTATTAAACACAGTTGAATGTATAAGTATTGTGAGTAACTGTGCTAGACTATAAAGAACTAGCGACTTGCCCGTCAAAAATTACGGCAATAAAATTTGAAGGTTGGCAATGTTGTTTGCCACACAATGCAAGGCCCTTCCCCCTCTAAGTTGCGGGTCTCGCAATGAGAGCCTTCGGTGCTCATTTTGAGCCTCTCCCATGTCCTCTTTACGAACCTCACGATGAGCGCCTTTGGTCCGCCATGAGCTTTACTACCCCTGCAATGAGCACTCGCTTAGCCAATTTTCGATCTTAATTGGCGTATTTTGGTGGTCTTCTGGTGGCTTCCGAGTTACAGGCTTGAAAAAAATTGTTGGTCATTAAAGCCGTATTTTTTGCAGCATTCACGATGAGCACTTTTAATCTGTTTCCATCCTCCAACGGTGGAGCGTCCTTGGTCAAATAACAACTATGACGGAACAGATGACCCTTAGAGTGACCCTGAAAGGCCACAATGGCTGGGTCACACAGATTGCAACCACCCCGCAGTTCCCATGGCCTTCGGCGCTCATTGCAGTCCTTTGTCATGTAAAAATATCATTGTTTTGCGTGCCTCGCAATGAGCGCCAAAGGTGCTCATTGCAGCAAAGTCGTGCGGGCCTTGCGATGAGCGATGAAGGCCTTTGGCGCTTATTGCAGCAAAGTCGAGCAAGCCCTTGCGATGAGCTGCTTCAGCGCTCATCATGAGGCCTGCAATGAGCGATTGGGTGCTTATTGAGCATGCGCAAGCTTGTAACTTTTAACATAGCGTTACTGACAATCTCGCAATTACAACAACGATGACAGAAATAAAACTTTAAGCGTGGCAATGCTGTTTGCCACACAATCTGAGCACCTTCGGCACTCATCTGCATCCTCCCTTGTGTCTCATTTCCCCCCACCTCTCCCTCCCTTGTGTTTCATTTTTCCCCTCATCTCCCTGCCTTGTGTCTTTTTCCCCCTCCTCTCCCTCCCTTGTGTCTCTTTTTCCCCCTCCTCTCCCTCGTGTTTCATCCTCCTCCTCCCTTTCCCCCTTATCCTCCCTCCATCCCCCCTCTCAAAAAAACATCCCTATCCTCTTTCCCCTCTCTCCTCTTTTCTTACCTTGATATGCTGAGCTCCTGCAGCGCATCTTCTTCTGCGTGTGTCCGGAATGAGAGGTGATGAGGTGATGCGCGTGTGACGTCACGTTATTAGCATATGCAGGTACGGTCACAGCAAGAAGACGCGCTGCAGCAGCAGGAGCTCAGCGGATAATGGGTAAGAAGAGAGAATAGAGGGTAAAGGGGATAGGGAGGTTTTTGGAGAGGGGGGAAGGATGGAGGATAAGAGGGTTAGGAGGGAGGAGGAGGATTGCAGCCCAAGAGGGTTAGTAGAGAGGTGGATGAGAGAGGCCTAAGTCCCGTCTCGTGGTTGCGGCCCGTAACGGCAGCAGAGGGGGAGATGAGAGAGAGGCAGAGGGGGATGAGAGAGGCTGGCTGGCTCACGTTCGATAGCTGCCTCGCCTTCGCAAGGCTTGCCAAGCGTGACCAACACCATAGACGTCCACGCAGATCCACAACTATTATAGTGATCCTTGATTATGCCGTTTGAATGTTCATCATCTCATTCAGGATAGGTAGCAATATCACCATGGCAACCAAAAAAACATAAATATCAGAGGAAAGTGACAATCCCATTCCCCCCTTTGACAAAGTTGCACCAGGTGCTGAAACACGTGCCAGGAGTTTGTATGAAGTCAGGAGATTAAGGGCAGAGGAACCTTCCGCTTGCATTAGTGCTGTAGCTTCATTTGAGTGCTTCTTACAATGAAAGTTGTATTGCTTTGTATCTTTGAACATTACAAAGACCATTTTTACAACAAACAGCAAGCCTGCTACAAAAGCAATACAGAGGCTCATTAACAGAAATGTGTTAGAGCAGCATATTGTGTTGTATAAATAAAACCAAGACTAGTTGTAGCTGTATTAAATAGGCTGCCTATGTGTATAGTTAAATGGGACTTTATGTTCACAGTATGCAGAATGATTTACTATGAACAACCATTGTTGGCATAATAGTAAAATTTGTTTCTAACAGATCAAGGGCCCTATTAAATTCTCCCTCGTAGTTCTCTCGGTGCTCGCAAAGGCAGTTTTTCTGCTGTTTGCGAGTACCGAATCTCTCGCAGACTGCTTTGCGATATGACTGCGAGAAAATGGCCAAGAATAGGCTCCGAGAGAGGCCTTAAATCTATGCATGAGTCTCGCATATCGTAAGAATCCCTACGTGGACAAAAAGTCCACGCAAGGAATCCGAAAGCCTCTACGTGCTGCTTCGGAACAGCCCGAGACAGCAGTGTGAGGCTCCCCCCTGCACCCTATACACATCCCCATGCTGCAGGG
Source organism: Discoglossus pictus (assembly GCA_027410445.1). Classification (NCBI taxonomy): domain Eukaryota; kingdom Metazoa; phylum Chordata; class Amphibia; order Anura; family Alytidae; genus Discoglossus; species Discoglossus pictus. The sequence goes on from CM050171.1 coordinate 86,452,041, forward strand.
GTCTCTATCAGGACCCCTGCAGCACCTCCACATTAACCCCTTGCAGCGGGGGTCCCCGATCTGCATAGATCAGGCCCCCCGCTGCATTTAAAACTTTTAAATTCCCCGCCGCGGCTCCTTAAAGGGGCCGCGGCACACTATTACTCAATCCCGGCCGCGGCACTTACAATTAACCCCCCTCTATGCTGGGGGTCCCCATCGGGACCCCTGAAGTGTCCCCACATAAACCCATTGCAGGGGGGGTCCCCGATCTGCATAGATCAGGCCCCCCGCTGTATTTAAAACTTTTAAATTCCCCGCCGCGGCTCCTTAAAGGGGCCGCGGCACACTATTACCCAATCCCGGCCGCGGCACTTAAAATTAACCCCCTCTATGCTGGGGGTCCCCATCGGGACCCCTGAAGTGTCCCCACATAAACCCCCTGCAGCGGGGGCCCCCAATCGGCACAGATCGTGACCCTGCTGCAATTCAATTTTAAAATTTCCCGCCTCGCGGGTCCTCAAAGGACCGTAAAGGTCCTGAAAGGACTCGCACTAAAAATATTAACCCCAGGCAACTATAATTACCCCATTAACTCATGGTGGTCAATCCAGACCACCATAAGGCCTAAATTAACCCATTAACTCATGATGGTCAATACAGACCACCATAAGGCCTAAATTAACCCATTAACTCATGGTGGTCAATCCAGACCTCCATAAGGCCTAAATTAACCCATTAACTCATGATGGTCAATACAGACCACCATAAGGCCTAAATTAACCCATTAACTCATGATGGTCAATACAGACCACCATAAGGCCTAAATTAACCCATTAACTCATGATGGTCAATCCAGACCACCATAAGGCCTAAATTACCCCATTACTCATGATGGTCAATACAGACCACCATAAGGCCTAAATTAACCCATTAACTCATGATGGTCAATAAAGACCACCATAAGGCTCTATTTAACCCCATCAGTCCCATAAGGGTATATTATTACCATTATGGGCCTGTTACAACCCAACATTAACCACATTAGTGCCATAATGGTCCTCAAGGACCATCATGACACTAACTACAAACACTACACTATAACAAAAAAAAAATACATTACAACCCCACCCCCCACTACAGAAAATAAAAAAATTGCACACCTGAAAAGGAAAGACAGATAAACACAACACAATACAATACATACATATAATACATTACATACAATACATGACATTACATATAATATATTAAATATAATATATTACATATAATATATTAAATATAATTACATATAGTCCAAATCAAATACCCCCTATCTAACATACAATCTATTTAATTTAAAATAAATCCTAACTATATCAAATACATCCCCCTATCTATCTAATATACAAAAAATCCTAACTACATACACAGACCCTAATTCTAAAATAAAATAAAATAATTACAGTCCTAACTACACAGACCCTAATTCTAAGCTAAAATCAATAAATTAAGACCACTTACCTTTAAGATGTTGCTTCAGATCACTAACCTATGGGTCAAACAAAAACAAAAAAATTAGTACAAAACATTAACATCCAATAAATAAACATTCTAAATAATATACTCACCTTTACAGCATGTCCCGTCACTGTTTAGCTCTTCCGGCGCGGCCCTGTTAAAAAAAAACACAATACATGAATACATTAATACAATATATAAGCAACAAATAAAATACACATATAAACAGCTAAATATACATTTAACTTACCTCCCCGCGATGTCCCCGGCCTTCTCTCCTTCAGCCCCGGCTGGGCCGCGGAACCATCCGAGCTCTAAAAAAAAAAAAAAAAAAAAATAAGGTAGGTCTGCACTGGCAGACCTCCCCGACGCTAATGAACCTCCCGGAGTAGTTTCCGGGAGGAAATTGGCATTGTCGGCTTGTGATTGGCTGAAAAAGCTGTCTATCAATTTCAGCCAATCAAAAGTTGTCAATGTGTGAGCCAATCAGGATGGGATACACCCCAATATCCCACCCTGATTGGCTAAAACACTTGTCTATCTTTCTGGGAACCAATCACAAGGCTCAGATGCCTTCAGCCAATCACTATGGGATACACCCCCACGGAGTGATTGGTAGAAGACATCTGCGCATCCTGATTGGCTCCTACATTGACGACTTGATTGGCTGACAGCTTTTTCAGCCAATCACAAGCCGCCAGTGCCAATTTCCTCCCGGAAACGACTCCGGGAGGTTCATTAGCGTCGGGGAGGTCTGCCAGTGCAGACCTCCGTTAGTTTTTTTTTTTTTTATTTTAGAGCGCGGATTGTTCCGCGGCCCAGCCGGGGCTGAAGGAGAGAAGGCCGGGGACATCGCGGGGAGGTAAGTTAAATGTATATTTAGCTGTTTATATGTGTATTTTATTTATTGTTTATATATTGTATTAATGTATTCATGTATTGTGTTTTTTTTTTTTAACAGGGCCGCGCCGGAAGAGCTAAACAGTGACGGGACATGCTGTAAAGGTGAGTATATTATTTAGAATGTATAGAATGTTTATTTATTGGATGTTAATGTTTTTTACTATTTTTTTTTTTTTGTTTGACCCATAGGTTAGTGATCTGAAGCAACATCTTAAAGGTAAGTGGTCTTAATTTATTGATTTTAGCTTAGAATTAGGGTCTGTGTAGTTAGGACTGTAATTATTTTATTTTAGAATTAGGGTCTGTGTATGTAGTTAGGATTTTTTGTATATTAGATAGATAAGGGGATGTATTTGATATAGTTAGGATTTATTTTAAATTAAATAGATTGTATGTTAGATAGATAGGGGGTATTTGATTTGGACTATATGTAATATATTATATTTAATATATTATATGTAATGTCATGTATTGTATGTAATGTATGTAATGTATTATATGTAATATATTATATGTAATGTCATGTATTGTATTATATGTAATATATTATATTAAATATATTATATGTAATGTCATGTATTGTATGTAATGTATGTAATGTATTATATGTATGTATTGTATTGTGTTCATCTGTCTTTCCTTTTCAGGTGTGTAATTTTTTTATTTTCTGTAGTGGGGGGTGGGGTTGTAATGTATTTTTTTGTTTTCTGTAGTGGGGGTTGGGGTTGTAATGTATTTTTTTGTTTTCTGTAGTGGGGGGTGGGGTTGTAATTTTTTTTTTCTGTACTGTAGGTTTTTTGTTTTCTGTACTGTAGGTTTTTTGTTTTTTGTAATTAGAGTGTTGGGGAGGTTTATTAGGGGGTAGGTAGTGTAGGTAGGTAGTGTAAGTGTTAATAGATTAGTGTAGAGGGGGTTAGTTTAGATTAAATGGTTTATTGGGGGTTATAGTGTAGTGTTTGTAGTTAGTGTCATGATGGTCCTTGAGGGATTGAGTAATAGTGTGCCGCGGCCCCTTTAAGGAGCCGCGGCGGGGAATTTAAAAGTTTTAAATGCAGCGGGGGGCCTGATCTATGCAGAACGCCCCCCCCTGCAATGGGTTCATGTGGGGACACTTCGGGGGTCCCGATGGGGACCCCCAGCATAGAGGGGGGTTAATTTTAAGTGCCGCGGCCGGGATTGGGTAATAGTGTGCCGCGGGCCCTTTATAGAGCCGCGGCGGGGAATTTAAAAGTTTTAAATGCAGCGGGGGCCTGATCGGTGCCGACCGGGGACCCCCGCTGCAAGGGGTTAATGTGTGGGGGTATGCGGGGGTTCCTATGGACCCCTGCAGCAAGGTGTTCATGTGAGGACACTTCGGGGGTCCCGATGGGGACCCACAGCATAGAGGGGGTTAATTTTAGGTGCCTGGGGGGGGGTTTGGAGTACCCCCCACGGCAGGGCTTATGTGGGGGACTGCCGCGGAGGTCCCTTTTAGGACCCCCGCAGCACTTGATGAGGAGTGGGAGCCTGCGATATCATCTCGCAGGCTGTCACGCCTCATGTACATTTACGCAGTGTAGATACATACAGCTCTGCTGCGTAGCTCATACGTTGCTCGCAGCAGGGCTAATTTAATAGCATTGTAAGTTAGAGAAACTGTGCAGTACGTAGGGCTTAAGTAGAAGCCTCTTATTTACGAGGCTGGAATTTAATGAGGCCCCAAGTATTGTAGCAAATTGCTAAAGTCTTAATTCATCACCTTATAATATTCTGTTAACAGCAATGACATTTATGATCTATAAGCAGTAGTCAAATAATGTATTAGTGTTGAAACAAATTGCGGGAAGCTTTGCAAATCAGCTTATAGCAACTACATAACAGCTAAAATAAGTGGTGATTTGATAAGCAGTAGTTAATGTAATTGGATTAATACTACATTTAAAGTACATTAAACTGTGATACATTTCAGAGGACAACAATATAAATATGGTGCATATTTATAACATTCCATAATTAACTGAGGTGCCACATGACATAAGAAGATTTTAAGGAAATTCAAGTTGCAAATAATGAAGAAAGTATACAGGATATTTTGCCCTGTATGCTAAAAATTATGCAACGTTTTACTGAATATATTTGCGTGGACTTACACTGGTATCCCCACATATGTAAAATAGAGAAATAGTTAGAGGTTGGGGTGCAATAGTTGCACTTTCCTGACCCAGGAGGAACCAATTTGGGACATAGGTTTACAAACATTCAGTGCACATTACAGATATTTATATATGGGACTAACTTTATTTTTGAATTTAACTTTGCTTTGCATATAATTATTAATCAGGATTTGCCAATGAAATAAGGTATGACACAAATTAAATGATATCAAGATGTATTCCCCATATTGTTTTTTAACATTATTAATGTTTTTATTCGTTGTTTAATCAATAAAGTGTATATCAAGTTTGTATATTTTACCCTAAAAAGGAGCTAATTGGACTTGGATCCAAATATATAAATAAAGCTATATAAGCTAAGTCACGCATTAGGTTACAATCTTCATTCAGGAAAGAAGAGGATTGGTATGTGGAAGTCCTACCAAAATCTAAAAGGTGAAAACTTGTTGTGACTGCTAAGCATATTTCATATCAGCAGCAGATAAGTCAGAGCTCAGGTAACCTAAGCATGGAACAGCTGGCAACAGACTCCAATAATCACTACAGGCATGCAATCATCTTTTCTTTTTTGAAATAATTATTGTTGCAATTTTCTCCTTTCCTCTATCCTCCCCTTCCCTTTCTCCTTTCCCCTCACTCTTCTCTCCTCTGATTTCGTCTCTCCCTGCCTTTCTCTCTCTCCTTTCTGTCACTGCTCTCCTCTCTCTCATTTTCGCTCTCACTTTTCTCTCTCTCTCTCTCTTTCTGTCTTTGCTCTCCTTTTCTCCCTCTTTTCCTTTCTCTCTCTCTCCTTTCTGTCACTGCTCTCCTCTCTCTCATTTTCTCTCTCTCTCTCACTTCTCTCTCTCCCCCTTTCTCTCTTTGCTCTCCTTTTCTGTCTCCTCTCTGGCTTTGTTCTCTCTTCCCTTTCTTTCTTCTTCTCTATCCTCTCCCTTCTCTCTCCCCTTTTTGTCTTTGCTCTCCAGTAACCTTTCTTCGCCCCTCTCCCTACTCGCTCTCCCTTTTTGTCTTTGCTCTCTCTTTTCTCTCTTCTTTTCCCCTCTATCTGTTCTTCACTCTCATTTAGTTACTCCTCTCCCTTCACTCTCTCCCTCTCTGCCTTTTCGCTTCTTCTCTCTTTTTCCTCTCTTCTCTACTCTCTTTTCCTCATTCCCGTTCCCTTCTCTCTCTTTATCTGTCTTTGTTCTCCTTTTTCTCTCTTTTTCCCTTTCTCACTCAATCATCTCCCTGTCTGATGTAGTAGGGCCAGGATTATGATGTGATGGGGTAGGGCTACATTGTGTTAGATATTGTAGGGATGGGACTATGATAAGGTGGGGACTGGACTGCAAAATGCCTATCATGGATGACAGACACTGCTCTTTACATTTATATATCCTTGGCACTTATCTTCAGTTTCTTTTCCCATAGTGCTGGAAAATAGACAAGGAGAAAAGAGGCTCCTCTAAGATAGCAGGTTTTGCAAATGAAGAAATTATTAAAAAAGTTTGTAATCTCCTTACATTTATGTCAGGTTATTCAGGCCCTCAGATCCTGTCACTGGTCTCCTTGTACAGGGTTATGTGTGCAGTCAGATTTATGCATGCAGTCATCAGGGAGAGAAAGGTATGGTCAATAAAGTTTTAATACATAGTAAAAGAAAATAATGTAAAAAGCTTACATTAGGCTTAGTAATGTCCACAAGTGGAATATAACTTCCTTCAGTCCCCTGTGTCTGTATCTCCACAGGTCAGCAGCAGCACCCCAGGTGCTGTGGTTCTGTTTCCTGCTTTGGGTTTCACAGGTGGAACTATTTAATCACTCAACTGGTTTCACTTGTGCTTCATCTGGAGTGGGTGGTTGTGTTGGTCTGTTCTTCTATTTAAGTCATTATCATAATTGACTTGATAATGCTCAGCATTTACAATTGACTTCTCAATTAGTACATAAATAATAATATATTTTTTTTTTTACACCATAGAACACTTAAAACAAATACAGTATACAACTTTTATAAAATTACAAGGAACATGTAAAACAATATATGTGTAAAAATAATTTCCTAAAACTCATGATATAGTTTTTTTAATAACTTAATTATTGATATGTGTGATATTATCTGCTTGCCAATTGAAACAGATAAATAGTATATTTTCCCATTGTTTATACTGCCAACTACTGTTACTTCATGGTATTGCAGTTTGATTGTAACTTGGTGACTGTTTTTATTAGATGAAACAATTTAATTCAAAATTTAATGGTGTTTAAAAAATATATTATCTCTCCTTCTTTTTGAGATAATGTTTTTACTGTGTTTCCCCCTCTCCAATTCTGTTTAAAGGGATATGTAAGTGAGCTGGATTATGAATGCATCTAATAGTAGGAGGAGAATTAGTAGTGTATGAAAACGTTTTTTTTTGCATGAAAATTCCTAAAACAAACATTAATTAGCTTACCTTGAATTTCCTATGCATTTGATCGTGTATGCCCCTAGAAAATCCCACCTTAATTATCATTACATTCAAATTCAGAATCAGGCTAATACATTGTATAATTCTTCACCTCAGTGGCTTCTAGTGTGCTCAGTACAAGAACTGCAACAGTTACTTCCTGTGCTCTGTCAAAATTTGTACCCTGCTGTATTTCCTGTGTGTACCCGGCTTATGTCAGTGTCCTGTGGGGGTGAACAGTTGGATCTGACTTCTGCGCAAATAACTTTGTAAGTAAACTGAACTTTTCTATATAACACATGTTTTCATACATTACTAATTCTCCTCTAATAGATGCATTCATAATCAAGCTCCCTTACATATCCCTTTATTCTAAAAAACACCAATACATTTAATTTATCCTGGGTTTTGTTTGTGTACTTCCTTATAGTGTTTTGAAATTGAATGATTTGGGAAAACGTTTTTGATATTTCTGATATGTTCCTCAATTATTTTGTGAAGAGGTCTAGAGGTACGGCCTATGCATTGTTTTTTTACAGCTGCATGCTAGTATGTAGACCACATTTCTAGATTTACATGATATTTTGTTTGACACCTTAATTTGGTTTGTATTTGAAGTGCTTTACACTATACTATCTTTGGGAAATGTATTTCTACAGGTTTTGCATGCATTACATAGCCCACATCTAAAAAACGCCCTTTCTCTTTTTTATTTATAGTCTGTTCTGTATTAAGCATGCTTTTAACTAGCCTGTTTTTTTAGATTACCCGATCTCCTGAGTATCATTTTTGGGCTTTTAGGCAAAATGTCTTTTAGAGAGCTATCCTTCTTGAGTAGTTGCCAATTCTTTTTTCTTATTGCTTTCTTTATCTGTTTATGATTATTGTTATAATCCATGATGATAGACATGTCATATTCTTTATTTTCTTCCTTATTTTTGCTTTTATATTTTAGCATAGTTTTTCTAACAGATTTCTTTATCTTTTCTAATGCATTATCTATTTCTTGTTCTGGGTATTTTTTTTTCCACAAATGCCTTCATAATGTTTTCTGCTTCTTTGAGAAATGTTTTGTTATCACTGCAGTTTCCTTTAATTCTTCTGAACCCCCTCTTTTGGTATATTCCTAAGCCATTGCTCATGGTGTTGACTGCTTTTTAAGATGAAGTTAGAACACTCCGTGGGTTTAAAATATGTTTTTGTTTTAATGTTGCCTTCCTCTATATAGATGTGTAAATCTAGAAAGTTTACCCCTTTTTTTACTTACTCGTTCTATAAATTTTAAGTTATTTTTATTGTTATTAATTGTTTTAATAAATTCCTTTAGGTCTTGTTCACTACCTTTCCAAATGAAAATTATATCATCCACATATCTTTTTGATGTGATAATGTTATTTTTCAAAGATACCATTTTTAGGAAGGTCTCTTCCCACCAACCCATGAATAGATTTGCATAGCTTGGTGAAAATTTAGTTTCCATTGCTGTCCATCTGTCTTGCAGGGAATAAACATTTTCAAACAAAAAATAGTTATGAAGGATGAAATGTATACCTTCTAGAATTACGTTTATTTGTTCCCTAACTTTTTTCTTGATTTAAGAAATATTTTGTAGCATTTAAACCTTGCTCATGATCTATGATGGTGTATAATGAGTTGACATCTATTGTAACTAACCACCAATCTTTTTCCCATTTCAGTTGTTCTACAAAGTTAATTATAGTGGTGGTGTCTATTACATATGACAGAAGTTTTTTTACCTCAGACTGGAGGAAGTAGTCAATATATTCTGACAAGTTTGTAGTGCTGGAATCAATACCTGAAATTATTGGTCTGCCAGGGGGATTAGTTACCGTATTTTTTGCCCTATAAGACGCACCGGCAGATAAGACGCACCTAGTTTTTAAAGGAGGAAAACAAGAAAAAAAAAATCTGAATCAAACACACCTACATTACACACAAATATATATATATATATATATATATATATATATAGATACACATACATACCGTACATATACACATAAATATATATATATATATAGATACACATACATACATATACATACATACACACATAAATATATATATATATATATATATATATATATATATATATAGATACACATACATACATATACATACACACATAAATATACATACAAATACATGCACACATACATACACATACATGCACACATACACACACACACATACATACATATACTGCAGCATTTGGGAGCCCTTGACCCTCCCTGACCCTCCCTGACCCTCCTGATCCTCCTGATCCTCCTGATACTTACCTTTATTCTGATCTCTGCCATCTTGATCTCACCCCAGCGCTTCCTACCAGCACTCCTCGTGTGCTGCAGCGTTGCGTGTGTGACGTCACTAGGACGCACCGGCCGACGCGCTGCTGGTAGGAAGCGCTGGGGTGAGATCAAGAGGACAGAGGCAGTGTTAAAAGGTATATTCGCCGTATAAGACGCACCAACTTTCCTCCCCCAGTTTTGGGGAAGAAAAAGTGCGTCTTATACGGCGAAAAATACGGTAGATTTTTGTAAATTTTTGATAATATATAAAAACACTGGGATTTTGGGATATTGATTAAATAAAAAAGGATATTCTTTTTGATTAATGTTTTTTTCTTTTATATCTTTATTAAGGAATTGATTTTATGATGTGTTATTTTTTTTAGTTGGATCACATTTTAATTTGTGGTATGTTTCTTGATCTGCTAGTTGTCTCTGGAATTCTTCAATGTATTTGCCTTTATCTAGTATGAATATTCATCTATCTTTATCTGCTGGTTTGATAATTATATTATTTTCATTTTCTAGGTTTTTAGTACCTGTTCCTCTAGTTTTGATTAGTTGTTTTTTTCTTTTATTTATCTCTATGTTTTCTATATCCTCTTTTAGTAGATTTTCAAAGATTTCCATATGATAGCTTTTAGTTTGATTTGGATTAAATGTGGATTTTCTTTTGCAATCTATGGCCCTCATTCAATTGCGATTTGGCCAATTGAATAGGGCTCTAAATAAGCACATAACATATATTTTTTAAATAAGTTTTTAGTTAGTGAAAACCTTGTTTTTGGCTAGATGTTTACTTACTAAAAACTTCTTTAAAAAAATATGTTATGTGCTTATTTAGAGCCCTATTCAATTGGCCAAATTGCAATTGAATGAGGGCCTATATGTATAAATCCAAGTTTTTTTTGTTGTTCTCTATATTTTTATTAGCAGAGAATCTTTTAAGATTTAATTTCCTCTAATTTTTTTTGAGGTCGACAAAAAGTTGAAATTTATATTTAATGTTGGAGCAAATTTTAATCCTTTGTTAAGTAGTTTTATTTAGGCCTTGTTTAGTACTTTTCTACTTAGATAAAAAAAAATCCCTATGTTGATGTATTTAGTTGGTTCTTTTTGATCTTTTTCCCTTCTCTATTTCCTCTGTATCTTTTTTTCTTTTTAATTTCTGTGGATAAAGTTTGTCTTTGTTTTGTTTTTATACCTGCATGTAAAGAATATTGGTCAGTTGTGTTAATATGTTGGTTAATAGAGTCTTGAGCATTTGAAGTGGTTGGATTAACATCTTGTTCTATTATTATAGTGTATTTTTCCCCTATACCCGTAAGTCAAATTTATTGCCAAGTGCTAAGGAGGTAGGTAGCAAACTGTAATTCATGGTGAATTCCTTATGATACTGTCATGATTTTAGGAGTATGTTTTTTATTCATTTCATTCTCTTGATTGTATTTTCTAGCATCCTTTGGTTCTATTTTTTGTTTTGGTATACTTATTTTACCAGGTTGCTCTAAATTTTTCTCTATTTTTTCTCTACGTTGGATTTTAGTTTTCCATTATTAATTTAGTAATTTTTCTTTGGCATTGATGATTTTGTGTTTTTTTTAATAAAGGTTATGGTTAAAATACATGCAATTTTGATTTTTTTCTGTATGCAAAATCTGTGATATCCATATTAAATTTCCTAAAGATAGTATAGTGGAAAGCACTTCAAATACAAACCAAATTAGGGTTTAACATTTTTTTTAAATGTAAATCTAGAAATTTGGTCTACATACTAGAATGTAACTGTAAGAAACAATACATAGGCCTCTCCTCTAGAACTCTTCACAAAATAATTGAGGAACAGATCAGAAATATCAAAAAAGGTTTTCCAAATCAGTCAGTTTCAAAACACTGTAAGCAAGTAAACGAACAAAACCCAGGAAAAATTAAATTTATGGGTATTTTAGAGTGGGGGAAACACAGTAAAAACTTTATCTCAAAAAGAAGGAGAGATAATATATTATTTAAACACCATGGCCTCCAAAGGTTTAAATGTAGATTTTGACTTAAATTGTTTCATCTAATAAAATCAGCCACTGAGTCACGATCAAACTGCAATACCAGGAAGTAACAGTAGTCAGTAGTAAAAAATGGGAAAAAGATACCATTTATCAATTTCAATCAGCAAGCAGATATAATCACACAAACAAATAAGTTATTAAATAAATTATATCATGAGTGTTAGGAAACAATTTTTACACATATAGGGCTTCATTAAAACCTCCCTCGTAGTTCTCTCGGTGCTCGCAAAAGGCAGTTTTTTGCTGTTTGCGAGGACCGAATCTCTCGCAGCCTGCTTTGCGATATGACTACAAAAAATGTCCGAGAATAGGCTCTGAGAGAGCTACATAGTCACACGCAGCCATAAATCTACGAGCGATTCTCGTATCTCGGAAGAATCCCTATGGGCACAAAAAGTGAGCACAAGGGATCCTAAAACCTCTAAGTGCTGCCTCGGAGCAGCCCGAGACAGCAGTGTAAGGCTCCCCCCTGCTCCCTATACACATCCCCATGCTGCAGGGGTCTCTATCGGGACCCCTGCAGCACCCCACATTAACCCCTTGCAGCGGGGGTCCCCGATCGGCACTGATCAGGCTCCCGCTACATTTGAATGTATGACCTAAGCAATTTCCTAGTGCTTAACACTAAATTCAAAAAAAGGGGGAAATAATTTAATAGGAAAAAAGTAGGATAATTTAGTGTTCTCCAGGATAAAGCAAGATAAGTAACTACAAAATTAAAAAGCGTCTATCCTGAAATAATGGCTGTAAGTCAAGAAAAATGGGGTGTCACTGTCCCATAATACTGTGGGATTAGAAATAAGTGACCACCTTTGTTATGACAGATGAAGTGGTATAATATTTAATTTCTAGAGCTTAAAAATAAGCATCATAATGGTATAATAATAATAAAGTGATGCTGGTATGCAAGCCTCATATGCAATAGGTATTTGCTAATCATAGGGATGCAGCAACATATATTATAGATGAAAAGTTTGAGGATAGGCGCTGTTTATTTGTAAAAAAGTGCACTGAACTAAGTAAGGTTTAAAAACAACAACAAAAAGGCAGGGGGTAGAGAGTGGTACCTAGTATAAATATAAGTATGAACGCAGTATACTATAATTTAATTTGAAGTATAGAGGAGAGGCAGATATCACCATCAATCCTTAAATAGACATATTTATCACTTATACAGTACAGGAAAAAAAAATACATTACAACCCCCCCCCCCCCCCCCCCACTACAGAAAAAAAAAATACACAGCGGAAAAGGAAAGACAGACATATACAATACATTACATACAATACATTACATACAATACATTACATACAATACATTACATATAATACAAATCAAATACCCCCTATCTATCTAACATACAATCTATTTAATATAAAATAAATCATAACTATATCAAATACTTTCCCTATCTATCGAATATACAATAAATCCTAACTACATACACAGACCCTATTTCTAAGCTAAAATAAAATAATTAAGACCACTTACCTTTAAGATGTCTCTTCAGATCACTAACCTAGGGGTAAAACAAAACAAAAAAATTAGTACAAAACATTAACATAAAATAAATAAATATTATATACATTCTAAATTTTTTACTCACCTTTCCAGCATGTTCCGTCATTGTTCAGTTCTTTCGGCGCGGCCCTTTTAAAAAAACACAATACATTAATGACTCTATTATTAGGAACAGGGAAATTTGTCACCCAGATCCCAGCAATCGAACAGTTTGCTGTCTCCCTGGTTCTCGGGTTCGGCATGTTGTGGATCGGGTGGATAAATTATTGGGAGGGGCTGGTAATTAACCGGCGGTTTTGGTACACATTGGTACCAATGATAAAGTTAGTGGAAGATGGAGCGTCCTAAAGAATGATTTTAGAGAACTAGAGAATAAGTTTCAAGCAAGGACCTCCAAGGTAGTATTTTCGGAGATACTACCAGTGCCACGTGCTAGCCCAGGGAGGCAGAAGGAGCTTAGGGAGGTTAATGCGTGGCTAAAAAAGTGGTGCAGTGCAGAGGGTTTTGGGTTTTTAGAGCACTGGGCTGACTTCTCACTTGGGTACAATCTCTATAGCAGGGATGGATTGCACCTTAGTGATGAGGGAGCTTTTGTGCTAGGGGATAGGATGGTAGAACGGCTGGGGGAGTTTTTAAACTTGTAGGTGGGGGGGAGGTACTATATAGAAGTATTGGGGTAAACATGGTAGAGAGGGAAAGGGATGAATTAGTTACCCATGGGGGAGGAGAAGGGGGGACGGTTACAATAGACAGTAGGGAGCTATTAATAGGGGCCTCAAATACAGTGGCAAGCACTTCACAACGGCAGAGTCATAGCAATATAAAGTGTATGCTTGCTAACGCAAGAAGTTTGCCTGGGAAAATGGACGAGCTAGAAATATTAGCAGTACAAGAAAAATGGGGCTCAATAGGCATTACTGAAACATGGTGGGATGAATCTCATGACAAGGTTATAACCATCCAGATTAACAGTCCATTTAGGAAAGATAGGGGAAATGGTAAAAGAGGAAGAGGGATCTGTCTTTATGTTAAGCCTATAGTCAGAGAAGATATTTAAGCGGGCACTAATGGCAACATTGAATCTTTGTGGGTTGAGCTAAATAGTGGAGGAGCTAATTCTAAACGCATATTGGTGGGAGTATGCTATAAACCCTCAAATATAGCTGAAAGTGAGGAAATACAATTATTATTAGAGATTGGAAATGCAGCTAAGCATGGGCAAGTTCTAATAATGGGAGACTTTAATTACCCTGAAATAAACTGGATAAATGAGACCAGCAGCTCAGCTAAGGGGAGCAGGTTCTTGAGTACACTCGGGGATCATTATCTGGCCCAGGTAATAGAAGAAATTAAATAAATTCCTTACTGACCCCATGAACTAGCGATAAACATTAATCCAGGGAGTAATATTCACATAACAGACAATATTTACATTGTGACTTAAAACCTGGTTGAGCTCTTAACATGAACTTTGTAATATGTTGAAGTAAAGAACTTGAAAATATTGTTTTCAAACTTGTAACATTAGAAACGGTAACATAGTTAATAGTATTTTGTGAGGTGAATCATCCATAAACAGTACTTCCATTAATTATGATTGAATTGTTTATTGTTTTGTATTTTTGAATGCTTTTAAATTTGTTTTGCATGGGTTTTATTTCTTTATTGAAAAGCTATAGTACTTCATAGTAGACAATGTTGTTAGTAAAAATATGTCCATCTTCTAATAAATCCCCTTGACTTTCATTCTTTTCAATGTAAACTTACTTAACGTACAATTGACCATGTGCAAATACTGGTTCTTCCAAGAAAATACCCACAGATTTGAACGTTTGACCTTGTGATTTATTAATGGTCATGGCAAATGCCATAATAATGGGAAATTGTCTTCTTTGAAGTATAAAAGGGAGACTACTTTCACTTGGTGCTAAATCTATTCTTGGTATGAAAACTCTCTCTCCTTTATGGGTACCAGTTAAAATTTCAGCATCTATAAAATGGTCCTTTAATTGTTGAACAATTAATATTGTCCCATTGCATAGGCCTTTTTTGGAGTTCATATTTCGCAGTAACATGATAATTGCACCTTTCTTTAGCTGAAAAATATGTTGTCGCATTCCAGAAGGAGTTAGTGAGTTTATGAAGTCAGTAGAAAAGTTAGCCTGACTTTCATTGTCATCAGCAAGTACAGAATAAGCACTGTGATAATTTCTTTGTGGTGCATTAATTTTCTTTAAGATTTCATTATTGAGGATTAATGCATCCTTATTTTTACACGTTAGTATGACTTGGTTGGCAAGCTTGGAATATTCCTGGTTATTTATGCTCCCTTCAAATATAGCCGATATAATATCTTGGTGACAAATCATATGAGGTGGGATCTCTACAGTGTCGTCCGGTAAATGAGGTATTTTTTCTGTTCTGCCTTCTCCAATTTTAATAAGCCAATCATTGAAATCAGTTTGGCCTTCTGATCTCATATTTTGTTGAAGATGGGTAAAATGTTTCCACAGTGTGCTTGACTTTATACAGGCTTCGATAATGTCAGATCGATTTCCATGTACAACGACAGGTAATGTTTGTCTAAAATCGCCACCTAAAAACATTACCTTTCCCCCAAATGGAAAAGTATTATCCATGACATCACGAAGCAAATGGTCAATACATTGGAGGGCATAGCATGACATCATTGTGGCCTCATCTATTATAATTAATTTACATTTGTTCAATTTCTTTGCTTGTAATGATGTCATGCGAATATCTGACACAGAAGTTTCTAAAATAGGCACTGGCAGTTTAAATCCACTATGTACAGTTCTTCCACCTTCTAACAAAAGTGCAGCAATTCCAGTAGTGGCAAATGCCATTGCTATTTGACCTTGTGCTCGTACCGAACTCATTAATAAATTATATAGATAGGTTTTTCCTGATCCGCCAGGTCCATCAAGATAGAAATAACGCTGTGTCACCATGTCATCATCAATTGCATTTTTAATGGCATTAAATGCTTGCAATTGTAAGGTATTTAAAGTTGCAAGTCTTTCTTCTGTTCTTTCTGCTTGTAGTTGAATGTCATAGTCTTCAAAGTTTATGTCATCTATAAGACCTGGATCAGGCAAATTAAAACTTGCACAACTTAATCCATGAGTTAAAAAAACTTCTTGGATTTCCATTAACTCTTTTA
Organism: Discoglossus pictus; assembly: GCA_027410445.1. Lineage (NCBI taxonomy): Eukaryota > Metazoa > Chordata > Amphibia > Anura > Alytidae > Discoglossus > Discoglossus pictus. Next base: position 86,468,085 of record CM050171.1, read on the forward strand.
AGTGTGCAATGGGTTCATTGTATCGTCGCATAAAGTCTTCAGCCATATTACTTTTAAAAGTCTCCCACAAAGCTAATGCATTTGGAGCATTTAAGAAGATACAAATAAATGCAAATTGTTCTCTCATCTACCGTGGGATTTGACATTGTGCTGCTTCTTCTAAACATATTTCCCATTCTGTATCATCAGCTAGTAAGTTTCTATGTCTTGCATCTAAATGGAAGGATTCATCTACAATGTCATTAACAGTTCTTAAGTGTTCAAAACTTTGTGCTCCAGGAACATTTAAAAGTAATATCCGTAAGCAAAAACGTTCAACATCTCTTGGATAGTGATGTCGCAAACATAAAATTTTCGGTTCGCGAACCGCGAACGCGAACCACCGCAAATGTTCGCGAACCGCCATAGACTTCAATGGGCAGACGGATTTTAAAACCCACAGGGACTCTTTCTGGCCACAATAGTGATAGTAAAGTTGTTTTAAGGGGACTAACACCTGGACTGTGGCATGCCAGAGGGGGATCCATGTCAAAACTCCCATGGAAAATTACATAGTTGATGCAGAGTCTGGTTTTAAACCATAAAGGGCATAAATAACCTAACATCCCCCTCCATCATCATCCTCTCCTGTATCTCTTTACCCCCTCCATCATCATCCTCTCCTGTATCTCTTTACCCCCTCCATCATCATCCTCTCCTGTATCTCTTTACCCCCTCCCTCATCATCCTCCCCTGTGTCTCTTCCCCCCTCCCTCATCATCCTCCCCTGTGTCTCTTTCCCCCTCCCTCATCATCTTCTCCTTGTGTCTCTTCCCCCCCCTTCCTCATCATCCTCCCCTGTATCTCTTTACCCCCTCCCTCATCATCCTCCCCTGTGTCTCTTCCCCACACCCTCATTATCCTCCCTCCTACCTTGATAAGGGGGGGAAGAGACACAGGGATGAGTGTGAGGGGTGTTAGGGATAAGGGTGAGGGGGTTAGGTGTTAGGGTGATGGGTGTTAGGGCTCAGTGTGAGGGGTGTTGGGGTGAGGGGTGTTAGGGATAAGTGTAAGGGGTGTTAGGGTGAGGCATGTTAGGAATAAGTGTGAGGGGTGTTTGGTCTTAGGGATAAGTGTGAGAATGTTAGATTTAGGTGTTAGGTTGATGGGTGTTATGGATAAGTGTGAGGGGTGTTAGGGTTAGGGTAAGGGATGTTAGGGTTAGGTACTAGGGTAAGGGCTGTTAGGGATAAGTGTGAGGGGTGTTACTGTAAGGGGTGTTAGGGATAAGTGTTAGGGATTAGTGTGATGGGTGTTAGGGTTAGGTGTTAGGGTGAGGGGTGTTAGGGATAAGTGTGGGGGCTTTTAGAGTGAGGGCTGTTAGGGATAAGTGTAAGGGGTGTTAAGGTTAGGGTGAGGGGTGTTAGGGATAAGTGTAAGGGGGTATTAGGGTTAGGGTGAGGGGTGTTAGGGATAAGTGTGAGGGGTGTTAGGGTTAGGTGTTAGGGTGAGGGGTGTTAGGGATACGTTTGAGGGGTGTTACTGTAAGGGGTGTTAGGGATAAGTGTGAGGGGTGTTAGGGTTAGGTGTTAGGGTGAGGGGTGTTAGGGATAAGTGTGGGGGGTGTTAGGGTGAGGGGTGTTAGGGATAAGTGTGATGGGTGTTAGGGTTAGGTGTTAGGGTGAGGGGTGTTAGGGATAAGTGTGAGGGGTGTTAGTGTAAGGGGTGTTAGGGATAAGTGTGAGGGGTGTTAGGGTTAGGTGTTAGGGTGAGGGGTGTTAGGGATAAGTGTGATGGGTGTTAGGGTTAGGTGTTAGGGTGAGGGGTGTTAGGGATAAGTGTAAGGGGTGTTAGGGTTAGGGTGAGGGGTGTTAGGGATAAGTGTAAGGGGGTATTAGGGTTAGGTGTTAGGGTGAGGGGTGTTAGGGATAAGTGTGGGTGGTGTTAGGGTGAGGGATGTTAGGGTTAGGTGTTAGGGATAAGTGTGAGGGGGTTAGGGTTTGGGTAAGGGGTGTTAGGGATAGGTGTGAGGGGTGTTAGGGTTGAGGGGTGTTAGGGATAAGTGTGGGGTGTGTTAGGGTGAGGGATGTTAGGGTTAGGTGTTAGGGATAAGTGTGAGGGCTGTTAGGGATAAGTGTGAGGGTTGTTAGGGATAAGTGTGAGGGGTGTTAGGGTTAGGTGTGAGGGGTGTTAGGGATACGTTTGATGGGTGTTAGGGTTAGGTGTTAGGGTGAGGGGTGTTAGGGATAAGTGTGGGGGGTGATACGGTGAGGGCTGTTAGGGATAAGTGTGATGGGTGTTAGGGTGAGGGGTGTTAGGGATAAGTGTGGGGGGTGTTAGGGATAAGTGTAAGGGGGTATTAGGGTTAGGTGTTAGGGTGAGGGGTGTTAGGGATAAGTGTGAGGGGTGTTAGGGTTAGGTGTTAGGGTGAGGGGTGTTAGGGATAAGTGTGGGGGGTGTTAGGGTGAGGGGTGTTAGGGATAAGTGTGATGGGTGTTAGGGTGAGGGGTGTTAGGGATAAGTGTGGGGGGTGTTAGGGATAAGTGTAAGGGGGTATTAGGGTTAGTCTTTAGGGTGAGGGGTGTAAGGGAGAAGTGTGAGGGGTGGTAGTGTAAGGGGTGTTAGGGTGAGGCATGTTAGGAATAAGTGTGAGGGGTGTTAGGTCTTAGGGATAAGTGTGAGGGGTGTTAGGGTTGGGTGCTAAGGTGAGGGGAAGATGATGATAAGGGGGGGGGGGGAGAGACACAGGGGTGTCCTTGCAGCAGAGATCGAAAGAGTCCTTCAGGACTGTATTGCACACTGTGTACAGTAGCCTAGCTATGGTTTTCCCTATTGATGCAGTATCACCTACACTCAGCCTCCTCTCAGTAAGACTGCACATTAGTTATGATTCCAAAATGGCTGCTGTCCATGAGGTAGAAGGCTCTGGAAGTGAGTGTATGCTGCTGATTTGCTGGAATGTGTCTGCTGACTGTGCGTTGCAGGGTCAAAGTTTGCTCAATGATAAAGTATAGGGGGCGGATCGAACATTGCATATGTTCGCAGTTCGCTGCGAACGCTAACATGCTATGTTCGCCGGGAACAGTCCGCCGGCGAACTTTTCGAGACATCTCTACTCTTGGACTGTGTAAATTCTTGGAATTATTTTATTGCCTTTTTCTCGGTCTCCATAATCCATTCACAAAAACATAGTGATATGGAATTGCAATATATAAGTATTGTGTTGCTTGTGAATCTGTGGAATTTAATTCAAACCATGCAGTTAGTGTAGTGTGACGATCTTAACTTTGGGCCAATGCATTCATTTAATTTCCAGCATGGAAATACACTAAATGTCTTTGTGGCAAATGCACTGCTAATCTATATACTGCATGTGATCTATCATGCATTTCAAATTTTAAAAGCCGCCACATAGCTTCTGGCGCACTGACATAGCGAGCATCTACATGAGATGCAAGTTCATCATGTACTAACTCACTACTTTCAGGGTTGTCTGCTCTTTTGACGTCTACAGTAGCTGCATCGTAGCCTTTGTAAATATATTTGTAGACATATTTAATGGATTTGATGGAAGTGCAGGCTTCTACGTTGATGTGGGCGTTGTACTTCATGAGTAAATGTGGATTGTAGGGTACTACATATCTATTGTCAACTTTTTTTCCACGAATAATGGCACTATCTCCTTCTCTTCTTTTATAAAGGGGATAGCCATCACAATTGGCATAGGTTTTATCTCTATAATCTTTTGGAAATTCTTTGGAACATTTATTATTTTCCATACATGGTGATTGTGGATTAAGCTCACCACAGGGTCTATGAATCATGCGATGAGTAACAATCTCATATAGTCTACCATATAGTTCTGGATCTGGTAGTTCAGCAACAATGACTGCATCCACTTTGTCAGAAGTATATAATTTATCTTTTTCTTGAAGTATTATCAGAAGATGATATTCAATGGTATATACATAAGCAAGACATTTGCCAAATAACTGACTTTTAGTGATGTCACGTATTAATTCGTTTAATTTAATCTTAAAAACTCTGGCTACTAAATCTGGTCTATCGGAAGCACTTTGTCCAAGAAGTAAATTTTGTGTAATTTCTGGCCATTGTGGATTACATGTAAATGTAAGAAATAAATCGGGTTTGCCAAATTTGGTGACAATAGCCATAGCATCATTGTATCTTTTTCTCATATTTCAAGGAGATCCTTGAAAGGAAGATGGTAAAATGATGGCTTTGCCAGCTGTCATGTCTCTGCTTGTAGCCACGTCAGCAACATAGTCCATTAGTCCAGAATATTGTTCTACACGTAGTTTATCTTGTTGATATTTTATAAAGTTTAAATTATTGGCCTCAACTTGCAAATAGGAATCAATAATCCATTGTTGTGTTAGTTTTCCACCACATAAAATTGGATTAAATGCATTTCGATTTGGCAATTTGAGCTACTTTAAATTCAAGCATAGAAACATTTTTTCAGATTCTGGCTTTAGCATTTGGGTAACTGGGAAGTGTTTTAATGTTGGTTACTAACCTGCTTCTCCGTGTGGGAAAAAAATGGGATATGTCATTGGATCTAAATTTGGACTTAAGATACTCATATTAATGAATGGTTGCTCCTCATTTCTGGGATATATTCTAATGTCTCTTTGAAATGGTGGTTCTCCTTCATCATTTTGAAACACCATTGTACCTCATTTGATGTTGGCAAATTATAATGTCGTTTATCAGTACGTCAGTCTCTTTTAAGCACCATATTAATCTTTGGCATTGGTAATTGATGTCTTTGTGCATGAAGTAGTTGTTCATTTTCTACTTCTGCCATTTTTTATAAGCTTTACTGTAGGGATTATTGTCCATAATGTTATTTAGCTCTTTAAAAACACTGGGTAAGCATTTTTTTATTTTCTTCCATCTGCATACGTTGGTCAACAGCTTCCATTGTATCTAGAACATATAGTTGAGCGAATTTTCTTTGCTCTCCTTCCTCTGGATGTAAATGTGAAGTGCGATGATAAATTTATCCTTGGAATTGAAAACAGTAAGGACCATGTCCTGGTACATTAGCAGCTAATGTTGCCCCCATAGATGCAAAGGACATGGCACTATTGTAGGATCTTATGTTTGTAGTTCGGAAAAGTAGGTTCAGTCATAATGTTTTGTAAATAGATAGGAAATTCTTTCCTTTCTGGAAGTTTGAACTTGCCTTTTTGACATCAACTAATAAATTGGCCATCTCTGGGTCTCTCCTGTTTAAAATAATAAGCCTCACAAAACTGACATTGAGTAGTTATGTCCCCACAACTATGAACCTCTACTGCTAAAGACTTGAGTAAAGGACAATTTGCAAAGCATATAGGAGTTTGACTTTCGTATTCATCAGGTGAAATGTCATATAATGTTTCAACAACAGGTTCTAAATGCTTTGTTTTTTTTCGTGGCTTTTCTTGGTATATGTTGCATTGGTTTAGGTAAAATGTCATGTAATGTTTCAGGAACGGGTTCTAAATGCTTTGTTTTTATCGTGGCTTTTTTTGGTATGTCTTATTTTTTCAGGTAAAATGTCATCTGATGTTCGAGGAACAGGTTGTAAATGCTTTATTTGCTTGGTAGCTTTTTTTGGAGTATCTTTAATTTGTGCAGGTGATAGTCTTTTGCTTGCAAGCCTTTTGCGTACTTTTTCTCGTTGAATTTCCTTCTGCTCCTGTGTCTGCTGGCTGTCTGCTCTCTGTCGTTGTTCTCTAGCTTGGCGTCTTTTCTTTTCTTGTTTACTCTCATTATCAGCCATGTTAATCTGTAAAAAAAAAATAATGTATCATTAGTTTATTTTGAGATGTTAAGTTTGTTTTCACAAAAAATTCTTATCAACAGTGTGGTTACGTTTTATACTTAATATTGTACATTAGGTTTGTCATTCAATTGCAATTTGGCCAATTGAATAGGGGTCTAAACAAGGCCATAACATATTTTTTTAAAGAAGGTTTTAGTTAGTAAACATCTATCCAAAAGCAAGGTTTTCACTAACTAAAACCTTATTTTAAAAAATATGTTATGTGCTTATTTAGAACACTATTCAATTGGGCAAATCGCAATTCAATGAGGGTCTAGGAGTGGAAATTTAGAATGACAAATTTTATTGAGTCTCTGTTTTGAGCGTTTTTTGTTCTGGCTACATTGAAGTTTGGATTTACTGTTAAACATTATTGGCCATAAAAGACAAATAAGAGAGATGAGAAATGTGTTAGTTATATTTTGTTAAAAGTTATAGTTAGTGGTGGTGTTTTTTTTTTTTTTTTCTGTTGACATCGATGCAGAGCAAACATGTTTATTTAGTTTTCTCTTTTTTTACTTGTTATACTGTACCTTGGTTGAAGTTTGATTTCAAGCAGAATCTTTGTTGGTCCTGTGTTGAAAGTCCTCGTCCGATGGTCTGGTCCTCTGTTGAAAGTCCTCGTCCGATGGTGGAGTCCTCTGTTGAAAGTCCTGGTCCGATGGTCTTCACCCAGTATCTGGTGTAAAAGAAAAATGAAAATGTTATTTGATTTGAATGTATATGTAATAAATTGTGTTATGGTGATTTTTTTTCTGCTATGCTGTTTTTTGTGCAACCTTTTTTTTTTTTAGAGTTCTTTGTAAGGCTTATCGGTTGGTAAACAGTAAATAAGAATATGATTTTACTTTGCTATTTGTTAGTTTGATTTTTTTTATACAATCCTCTTTTGTGTCCACCACTTTTGTTATGCTTATTTAGGCTTCTGTGTAAGGCTAATAGGTTCTTAAACATTAAAGAAGAATATTAATTTATATTGGCGGCTATTAAACATATATTGTTCATTTCTTTTTTGTACTTGTTATACTTTACCTTGATTGAAGTGTCGAATAACAGAGGGTCCCCTCCTGGCAATCTTAATCCGCCGGTCTTCTTGTAGTGTCTGTTTGAAAAAGAAAGTGAAATGGTTAATTGTATATTTCTTCTTTTTGATTTAGCAAAGCATGGTCTTTTTCAGCATGTAATGTATTTTTCTATCTTACCTCTTGTTCTTTCTTGGAGTTGTTTAAAAGGGATTGTGGTTCACAACGCACGGTGCAAATTCTTGAGTGACGCTGTTGATGCAGAGTCTGTTTGAATAGTTAAAAAAAGGAGAAAGATTAATCTTTAGTATCTATTGAATTACAATAAATTAATGTCATTTAAATATACTTCTGTAATTACTTTCAATTAACATTACTTAGTTTTTGGGCCTACACACATAAATGTGCGTGTGACATGTCACTATACATGAATCACTTTTTAATAGTTAAAAACATTTTTTTCCTGTCATTTTAAATATAGTTGTTTAATTAGTTTGGGTTAAGATCAGTTTGTTGCAGGGGCTATACACATAAATGTGCGTGCCACATGTCACTATACATAAATCACATCTTCATACTTAAATTTTATTTTTTTTGTCTTGTCTTGATAATAAAATGTAATATATTATAGCTTACCTCTCAGTTGTAATTTGCACAATGTAAAGTAGTAAATTAGGAAACAATTCTCTTCTCAAGTAACAGCAGCAGTTAACTATCAAGTCGAAATGTAGAAATTTCTGAAAAGTAGGCAGTATTTATAAACTTTCAAGTGCCTCAGACCGTTAGAACGCAATACGCATGCGCTATTTGCGTTCCAGCTTACAATTTGCGTTCCCTCCGCCATTTTATGCGTAGTAGTTTTCAAAATGGTGGTTAATATGAGTGTGGTACGTTCCGCATAGTATGTATTTCATTATTGGGAGTCACTGTAGTATAGTTATGTCTGAAGCCTCATTTTCGTTTTGTTCGGCGGCCATTTTTTCTCTCGCTTAGGTGATTTTCGGCAGTTTAAACTAATTTTTTTGTACTTAAATGGACGTGTAAATTAACTTTTCGAGGTGCAGGATGCCCCCCCTTGCTGTAAGTAAGCTTTTATGTGTTCGTTGTGTTTATTTCTTGTGTTTCTGATGTTTTCATGCGCGCCGTTTTCGGCCGGTTTTGAGTGTTGGGAATGGGTCGTATCGCGGCCGTATTTTTTTACGATGCGGCTGTAATTTGTTTGCGAGGGACGCAGTTGTTTTTTACGTGTACGACACAGTGTATTTTTTTCTAAGTTGTGCGTATGTGTGTTAACCGCGTGTGAGGCGCCTTTGAGGTTTTTTTTTGTTAAAAAGTCGTGTGTGTGTGTGTTAACACAGCCGACGTTGGAGCCTCCACCTCCACAAATGCGAACCCTCGCTTCGCAAAGGACGCAGTTTTGCGGGCTCGCTGCGCAAGCCCGCAAGCGTGAGCAACGGCTCGTATGCTCACAACTATATATGTGATGTATTGTATTGTGTATTTCTGTCTTTCCTTTTCGGGTGTGTAATTTTTTTTTCTGTAGTTGGGGGGTGGTTGTAATGTTTTTTTTTTTTTCTGTACTGTAGGTTTTTTTATTTTTGGTGACTTAGGTTTTTTTTATTTTTTGTAATTAGAGTGGTGGGGAGGTTTATTAGGGGGTAGGTAGTGTAGGTAGGTAGTGTAAGTGTTAATAGATTAGTGTAGAATGGGGTTAGTTTAGATTAAATGGTTTATTGGGGGTTATAGTGTAGTGTTTATAGTTAGTGTCATGATAGTCCTTGTGGACAGTCATGGCACTTATGATGTTAATGTTAGGGTTTTAACAGCCCCATAGGTGTCATAATATACCCTTATGGGACTGATGGGGTTAAATAGAGGCTTATGGGGGTCTGTATTGACCCCCATGAGTGATGGGGTTAATTAAGGCTTTATGGGGGTCTGTATTGACCCCCATGAATTATAGGGTTAATTATGTGCTTATGGGGGTCTGTATTGACCCCTATGAGTTACAGGGTTAATTAAGGCCTTATGGGGGTCTGTATTAACCCCCTTGAATTATAGGGTTAATTATGTGCTTATGAGGGTCTGTATTGACCCCCATGAGTTATAGGGTTAATTATAGTTGCCTGGGGTTAATATCTTTTAGTGCAAGTCCTTTCAGGAACTTTATGGTAATTTAAGGACTCGCGAGGCGGGAAATTAAAAAATTGAAATACAGCGGGGTCACGATCGGTGCCGATCGGGAACCCCCGATGTAGGGGGTTAATGTGGGTGGGCTGCGGGGGTCCCTATGGACCCCTGCAGCAAGGGCTTAATGTGGGGACACTTCTGGGGTCCTGATGGGGACCCCACAGCATAAAGGGGGGTTAATTGTAGGTGCAGCGGCCGGTATTAGTAATAGTGTGCCGTGGGGCCCATTAAGGAGCCGCGGCAGGGAATTTACATTTTTTTTAAATGCAGCGGGGGCCTGATCTATGCAGATTGGGGACCCCTGCTACAAGGGTTTAATGTGGGGACACTTGGGGGGTCCCAATGGGGACCCCCAGCATAAAGGGGGGTTAATTGTAGGTGCCGCGGGCCCTTTAAGGATTCAAAAGTATTTTGTGTAATTTATTAGGGCCCATAATGTTTTAAGTGTACCTTGTAATTTTATAAAAGTTATCTATTTGTTGTAAGTGTACTAAGGTGTAAAAATGTAAATTTTTATTATTTACGTCCTAATTGAGAAGTCAATTGTAAATGCTGAGCATTATCAAATCAATTAAGATAATTACTTAAATAGAAGAACAGACCAACACAACCACCCACTCCAGATGAAGCACAAGTATGAAACAGGTCAAGTGATTAAACAGTTCCACCTGTGACAACTAAAGCAATAAACAGAACCACAGCTCCTGCTGCCCTGTGGAGATAACGACACAGAGTCTGAAGGAAGTTATCTTCCATTTGTGGACATTACTAAAGCTACTGTAAGCTTTTTATATTATTTTTTTACTTTGTATTAAAACTTTATTGACCATACCTTTCTCTCCCCAATGACGGCATGCATAAAGCTGACTGCACACAAAACCTTGCACAAGGAGAGCAGTGAAATGATCTGAGGGCCTGAATAACCTGACTTAAATGTAAGGAGATTACCTACTTTTTAAAAATGTTCCTAATTTGTAAAACCTACTACCTTAGAGGATCCTCTTTTCTCCTTGTATATATTGGTGTGTGTGTATGTGTGTGTGTATGTGTATATGTATGTGTATATGTATGTATGTGTATATGTGTACATGTGTATATATATATATATATATATATATATATATATATATATATATATATATATATATATATATATATAATTTTTGTTGTTGTTGTTGTTGTTGTTGTTGTCTCCATCACTCTATGGACCACAGCATGCCATGTGCATCTCTCAGTCACTGCCCCTCTGAGCTCCATCAAGTTCATGTTAATTGCTTCAGTAACTTAATCTATCGTCCCCTTCTTCTTGTGCCTTCAATCTTTCCCAGCATCAGAGTCTTTTCTAGGGAATCCTGCCGTCTCTTCAGCCTCATAATCATACCTTCTGGATCTGGTACTCCCATCTATTTAAGGACATGCCACATTTTGTTGTGATCCACACAGTCAAAGGCTTTAGAATAGTCTATGAAGAGGAAGTAAAAACATTTTTGGAACTCTCTTGCTTTCTCCATTATCTAGCTGACATTGGCATTTTGATCTCTTGTGCCTCTTCCTCTGCGGAACCTGGCTGGCACATCTGGTAGTTCCTGGTCCATATATTGTTGGAGTCAAGCTTGTTGAATCTTAAGCATTACCTTGCTATCATGTGAAATTAGTGCAATTGTTCGATAATTGGAGCACTCTTTGGCACTGTCTTTTTGGGGTATTGGGATGTACACTGACCTTTTCCAGTCTATTGGCCATTGTTGAGTTTTCCAAATGTGTTGACATAAGGCAAGTAACACTTTCACAGCATCATCCTGTAGCGTTTTGAATTCATCACCTATGCAGCCTTATTATTAGCAAGACATCCTAGAGCCCATCCCCCTTCGCTCTCCAAGATGTCTTACTCCAGTTCATTGTAAAAATGATTGAGATCATCAGTGCTGTTAAGATCCTTCCTGTATAGATCTTCTGTGTATTTTCTGTATAAATATATGTAAAGAGCAGTGTCTGTCATGCATGATATTCTGTAGCCCCATCCCCACCTGTCCCTACAATATCTAATACAATGTAGCCCCTCCGCATCACAGCATAACCCTCCCCTACCACATCAGACAAGGAGAAGATTGAGTATATACATATTCCACTAACCCACATATAGAATTCCTGAGTAATGCAATATGTAATATTTGGGATTAACGGTGTAATTTGAACTAGACATCTATATATATGTGTATATCAATGTAACCAGGCTTGTCCAAATTCAGTTGTGAGATACTGATCCTTAATTATTGGAGTTGTCAAAACTGATAATGAAGGGACATTTGGTCATTCAAATGATGTTTTATTGTATTATTGTAATCTTACATACATATTTATCTTTTTATATGCATTTACATATATATATATATATATATATATATATATATATATATTGGACATTTCTTAACTGGAAAATATTTTAGTATTTTCATTGAGACATATGTCTAATGGTCCTTTGTTATATATTTTTATAGCTTACGCTTCATTTGTTTCTTATCTTTTAAAACTATTCTCATGGATTAGCTTTTCTAATGCTTCTTATTTAACAAACTAAACATTGGGAGATTATGTGGAGATAAGATGTCTGGGATTGTATGATTCCCATACCATAAATTACTTCTTAGTATATATAAGCTGGCAATTTAGAACTGTTGGACTGTTAAGAATATCTTAGAGGTAATCTTATTTATTAGTTAGGGTCATATTGTCATGTAGAAGGATACAATTAATTTAAAAAAATGCACTCTCGTGGTTATGTAGGGATACTACACTGTGTAGTGGAAGTAGCAAGGCATCAAAGATCTATTATTGTGTGTAAGCTCTGACCTCATGATTGTTTCTTATTGGTTGAAGAAAACATGTGAATTGATTGGAATTTTGGTAGTGACCAGTCTTTCCTATTTTAGGTGTAATAACTCTGGGAGACGGGCTTATACACTGACATCACACACTCCCAGCATTCATACCATATCAGCTTCACACATTTCAGACTTTCTGGACACACCTAAGATGCTTCCTGTACTCACATTTCATAGCACATACACCAAAAAGCAGGCTTTTTTTCATAAAATTGGTAAAATAATAATTTATTTATAAATATTTTGTGATATAATTAACAATGGCATGATACAATTTGTCTGTTTATCTTTCATCAAAGGCATATGAAATGTCATATTTACTGAGTCCTCATCCGCGTATGAGTTTCAATACACATTTTATATTATATTTTATTTTATATTTCTTTGTCTAAAACAGAGATATTGATTTTGTTTAGTTAGTTTTTTAGCAAGTATATTACAAAATACTTTGCCGTGATTGTATGATGTTTATAGATACATTTAAAAAAATTACATATTACCATATATAAATACTCGTTAATCATTATAATCTTATTATTTTAATAACTGTGATTTTTATAATAAGCTTATAATATTTTATTTTTCTGATTGCTATATGGTTTTTACTGTATACTATATATACTTTTACAGCTCATTTATTAGATACATTGATTTTGCAATTGTTTATGTTTTATATTGAGATTTGATATTATACATTCAATTGTTGGTGAAAATGCTATGGTGATTTATATTTTATAAAATCTGATGTGTTGCTATTGTTTTTAATTTGCCTGATTATTGATATCTGCAAATGTATTCTGCTATTTCTCATAGATTAATTTTTGCTTTTTTGTAATCAATAAATGTTTCTTTTACATAAAAGTGAATATTTGTCTGTAAACTGATTTTGAATTAAAATATATCATTCTATTTAGTTAGAAAAGTTATGTCACAAAATTACTAACATAGTGGAGGCACTGCTGAGATACCATATCTTTATTGATTTAAAAACTTTTGTTGAAGTAGTGTTTATTAAAAAAGAAAATGGGTGAGGACCATGTTAGTTCTGAAGCAGCAGAGGTGTTGTCATTATTAGACTTAATAAGGCATGGAACCCAGGGTATTGAATTAATAATCAGAGCTCCTTTGCGAATACAAGGGGGAAATGTCTTACCTTAAAAACATTAATCCTGAAATTTATGGAAATGCCACAGATAATTGGTTTCATGATACCAAACTGTTGATGAATGCTATAAAGTTAAATCAGGAAACAATACCTAGCAAGTTTAGCAGCAGTTTGGATGGAATTGGCTAGAGGTTTTAAAAACACACAGGTCTCAAAAAAGATATTAACCCCAGAAAAAAATTGTCATGTCATTGAGAAAAATAAGGATTCAGGTGAAATTAATTTCCAAAATAATCAAATGCTTGAGATGTTAATCCTTAAATGTAAGGATGTTTCTAGAGAAGTAAATTATGAAAATATGATCCAGATTGATTAGGGACATATAGATAATATTCATGTAGAGGGAAATGTAATAACAATTTCTTTAAATAGAAAAGTCTCAATGCCATTGGACATAAACGCCCTACAATTTTGGTAAATATAGAAACCAAAGATGAAGTATGAGGAATTCTAAGCAAGCAAACTTATGTTTAAATCATGAACATAGTTATATTTATGAAAGCTTGTTAAAGCAATTGAAGAATCTAAATGTAATTTGAAATACACAACTTTATGATTAATAGACACATTTGATTGATCATGACATTTCAACTTGTGACATTATAGCAAAATGTTTATTACATCTTTCCATTGGGAAAAAAAGGTCATGCATTTATTTCTAGTTATTGAGGATTATCAACATCCAATTTATATTGGAAACTATGTATTGCTTTGTTTTGCATCTTAAATTGATATAATTCATAATGTCCTTTGGTCCCGACTGAAGGAAACACCCTTAGAATTTATCAATAATGCAGAAGCATTGAAATCTGCAGAGCAGATGCCCTATGCAGTAGCTGTACAGAGGGAATAAAGTATTATGGTACTAGACAGGATACTTTATGGACCATAACACACCAGGACATCTTTATGCCCATGCTCTTGCTGATCTACTTGGTAATAATGGCAGAAATATTGGAGTGGGTTGGCAGTTTCTTCTTTAATGGGCCACAGCATACAGTTCCTGGTATTTCTAGGTGGTCTCCCATCCAAGTACGCATCAGACCAAACCCTGCTCGGCTTTAGGGTGGTGTGACCCCTTGGTTTCCTGACTGGAATCGTGCACAGGTTGTAGCGCTGAAAGCACCAAATCCTATCCACTGGACCACCAGGGACCCTCCCTACAGGTTAAAAGAGGACAAATAATTAGAGGTACAGATGCATTCATTAATTTTAGACATCAGACTCAGCAAAAAGGCCTTACCCTTGTTTTTATTTCTCTAATTTTTTGTGGCACAGACAACTTATGTCATTTTTAGTGAATAACACAGTATTCCACCGAATACATTTGGAGAAGGGATCCATAATTAGTATGGCTGTAGATACTGAAAATGTTACTTCTGACCTCATTAATTCCATTATTGGTTTAATACCAGAAAGTTATTTAAATGATGACCAGATTATTGACTAATGTTTCAACACTCAACCTGAGGAATTCTTTACTGTTCAGTCTATTTATTTATCCTTTTAGTACCATAGAAGGAAATTGTGAAATTACTGATAATAACCTTATATTTAATCAGAACCTTGATGAACAGGAATCTGAGAAATATCAGGGTGCTGAGATGTAGGTATGATTACTACTGATTTATCAACACAACTTGAGTACACTTATGGGATTAGTAAACCTGAAGATTTTCCTGGATTTAGACAAAGGGTTGATGAACAGATAACATCTGCTAATGGATTTTCTAATAACATAGAACACCAAAACCTATGACAGGTGTTAATTGATTACCAATATATGTTTTCAAAAGATTCCTATGATGTGGATTGACAAATTTAAATGCCACTAAAGTTAAAACTGATCCTAATACGACACTTGTATTTATTAAGCAATATAGTTTACCTCTAGCCTCTTTTGATTCATTGGTCGATAGTATCAAAAACCTGGAGTCCAGAGGAATTATAAGCCTGGTACATAGTTCCTATAATAATCCTATTCTTGGTGTTTTGAAGCCAAATGGAACCTGGCGTTAATGTGGTGAATTGAGGCAATAATAAATGAGTACACATGAATCAATGTTTGGCACAAATAAAATGATCTAAATTATTTATAACACTTGATTGTGCCCTAGGTTATTAAACTATTAAAATGAGTGAAGAAAACCAATATAAACTAGTTTTTACATTTTGAAAACAGCAATATACTTGGACTAGAACTCTGTTTTGTTTTATAAATTTAGGAAATTAGTTCTCCATATTTTTGCAGAAGGCAATGCTTGAGAAAGTGGGACATTATGTAGATCATATCTTGATTAAGAGAAGTGATTTTGACAATCATATCACAGAAATTAGACATGTTTTAGATCTACTGAAGCCTGCAGGAGTTAAATTATCTTGCCAAAAGGCAAAATAGCGACACACTAAAGTGACATTTTTGGGTCACAAGATAACTCCTGAAGGTGTAAACCCCCAGAAAAAGAAGGTGGAAGCCCTTCCTAAAAATAAAAAATGCCTATTTAAAAAAAAGAACTAAGATAATTTCTAGGAATCACTAATTATTTTCGTAAATTCATAGATAATTATGCCGAGATAACCAGACCTCTCATTCGTTTGTTAAAGAAAGGAGAGCCAGGGTAGAAAGCAAAGGCATATTTTAAGATAATAGGGCATGATAAGGAAGGATATGATCTTGCTGACAAAACTAGAGGGGGAATTTATTGACGTGGGTCACCTTATGGGCCCATTCCAATTTTGAGCTATCCCAAGACAAAAATCCCAGAAAAACACATTATCAATAGCCCAATGGTCCCAGGATACTCCCAATTCAGATTTGATAAGTAGTTAGAAAGAGGATCCTATTATAGTTATATTTTATAACCATATACAAGATCCAACTAACTATCCTCTGAGTGAAGTAGATATCTTGGGTAATGAAGAGCTAAGGATTTTAATCAAATCAAAATGCCAGTTTAGCAACCTAGATGGTTTGCTTATTCGTCTAAGAATGGCATACAGCAGTAGGAGCTCCTATTTCATATAGAGGCCTAATGTTACATCATGCCCATAATGCCCAAAACATCATGTCACAGAGGTGAAAAGATTACAAATGAGAGATACTTTGTGACTTTGCATATTGGCCACATATAATGAAAGATGTACAACATATTGTCAAGGATGTTTAATATGTCCTCAATATCAACCTAATACACCTACTCATAGTGCTCTTCTTCAGAAGAGGAGAATGCCTATGCCCTGGTCAGATTTACAGATTGATTTTAATGGTCCAGTAACAACATTGGCCAGGGGTAATACATATTTGCTAACTGTTGCATGTTTGTTCACTAAATGTCTTCCGGCACAAAACTGTAAAACTAATACTGCCGCCATTTTGTTTTTTCTTGTATTGGCCTACCACAATAAATTGAATTAGATAGAGGAAGTCACTTCACCAGTGAAGTGATGAGCCATTTAGGGAAAATGTGTCAAGAGAAAGTTGCATATTTCCTATTGTGCTGCATTTAGTTTAGACCTATATAACCAATCCATTGTAAGTAGTGATGTCCCGAACAGTTCGCCGGAGAACTATTCACGGCGATTTTCGCATGTTCGCGTTCGCATTGAACGGCGAACACATGCGCTTTTCGGTCCGCCCCCTATTCTTTATCATTGAGGAAACTTTGACCCTGCACCTTACAGTCAGCAGACACATTCCAGCCAATCAGCAGCATACACTCCCTTCCAGAGCCTTCCATCTGAATGACAGCCTCCATTTTAGAATAATTCTGAAGCTACATTCGTTGAGAGAGGAGATATATTCTACCTGCTGTTGATTTAATAGGGAAATAGATAGCCAGGCTGTGTATTTAGCTTTCACTACACACCTGAAGGACTCATTTGATATCTGCTGCAAGGACAGCAACCCCAAAAGCCCTTTTTAGGGCTAGAACATCATTTATTTTATTTTATTATTTTTTTCTGTGTAATCTAGTTGCATATGCCTGCCTGCTAGCATGTGTGTGAAGCCTATTGCATCTACTCTGCCAACTTTTGCCAGTGCACAGTGACACTCATATCTAGTGCAACCGTAGTGTGCAGTGAAATAAAAGAACCCTTTTTTGACTGTAATCGATTGAATATCAGTTGCCTGCCTACAGGCGTGTGTGTGAAGCCTATTGCATCTACTCTGCCAACTTTTGCCAGTGCACAGTGACACTCATATCTGGTGTCACAGTAGCTTGCACGCATAGTACCACTAATCGTAAAAAAAATTACAGGCAGAGGCACGCCAACCCGCAGGGGCCATCGTGGTGCTGTGATTCCCTTTGGCCCTAGAATAATGCCCAGTTTTCAGAGGCAACATACCCTAAACTTGAACAGTTCTGAGGACATGGTTGACTGGCTAACACAGGACACCCAATCTTCTACAGCTTCCGCTCGGAACCTAGACGCACCATCCTCCTCCAGCTTAGCTTCGGGCACCTCGACAGGTACCACTCGCCCGCCTGCCGCCACCACCAACACTAGCACCACAGCCGCTTCACTTGATCCGTCAGCAGAGTTATTTACACATCTGTTGGAAGAAATGAGTGATGCACAAACATTAGTGCCAGAGGATGTAGATAACAGGGATATGTCCCAGTCAGGCAGCATTACACACATGGATGTACGGTCTGATGATGATGATGATGTTGTACCCGGTGCTGCTTCCTTTGTTGAATTGTCAGATACAAGTGAAGCCGTTGATGATGACGATGCGTCCATGGATGTCACGTGGGTGCCCTCTATAAGAGAAGAAGAACTGGAGGAAAGTTCAGATGGGGAGACAGAGAGGAGGAGGAGATGAGTTGGAAGCAGCGGGAGGTCGTCGAAAGTAGCTAGTGGCACAGTCAGACAGCATGCATCGGCACCCGGGGTCAGCCAGACAGCACGCCAGTCAACGCATGCTGTTGCCACCACCAGAATGCCATCATTGCAGAGCTCAGCAGTGTGGCAATTTTTTCATGTGTCTGCCTGTGACAACAGTGATGCCATTTGCAACCTGTGCGAAAAGAAACTGAGTCATGGGAAGTCCAACACCCACCTAGGTACAACTTCTTTGCGAAGGCACATGATGTCACATCACAAACGCCTATGGGATCAACACATGAGTACAAGCAGCACACAAAGTCAAAGCCGCCATCCTCCTCCTGGTCCAGCATCTTCAGCCATGTCAACCACTGCTGCCCTACTTGCCCCCTCTCAACCATCCGCCTCTCCGTGTCTCGCCCTGAGCAGTCCCTGCTCATCTGCCCACAGTCAGGTGTCTGTCAAGGACATGTTTGAGTGTAAGAAGCCAATGTCACAAAGTCACCCCCTTGCCCAGCAAATGACAGCTGGCTTGTCTGAACTCTTAGCCCGCCAGCTTTTACCATACAAGCTGGTGGAGTCTGAGGCGTTCAAAAAATTTGTAGCTATTGGGACACCGCAGTGGAAGGTACCCGGACGAAATTTCTTTGCATAAAAGGCAATCCCCAACCTGTACTCGATTGTGCAAAAGGAAGTAATGGCATCTCTGGCACAGTGTTGGGGCAAGGGTCCATCTGACCACTGATACCTGGTCTGCAAAGCATGGTCAGGGCAGGTATATCACCTACACTGCGCATTGGGTAAACCTGGTGATGGCTGACAAGCATGGAATACGTGGCTCTGCAGAGGAGTTGGGGACACCGCCACGACTTGCAGGCAGGCCTGCTGCCACCTCCTCTACTCCTCCTACTCCATCCTCTTCCATAACCTCCTCGACAGAGTCCTCTTCTGCTGCTGCTATGTCTTGCTCCACATCAACGGCACCCCCCAGCTCCACCGGTACTATTCCACATCCCGATACGGCAGTGTCACGCCGTCTTGGGGTTGGTCTTCCCTGAAAGCAGAGAGTCACACCGGACCAGCACTCCTGTCCGCCCTGAACGCACAGGTGGATCAGTGGCTGACTCCGCACCAACTGGAGATCGGCAAAGTGGTTTGTGACAACGGAAGAAATTTGTTGGCGGCATTGAATTTGGGCAAGTTGACACATGTGCTGTGCATGGCTCATGTGTGTTATCTGATTGTACAACGCTTTGTGCATAAGCACCCAGGCTTACAGGACGTCCTGAAGCAGGCCAGGAAGGTGTGTGCCCATTTCAGGTGTTCCTACACGGCCATGACGCACTTTACAGATATACAGCGGCGAAACAACATGCCAGCGAGGCGCTTGATTTTAGACAGCCCGACACGTTGGAATTCAACACTCCTAATGTTGACCGCCTGCTCCAACAAGAAAAGGCCATTAACGAGTATTTGTATGACCGGGGTGCTAGGACAGCCTCTGCGGAGCTGGGGATTTTTTTGCCACGTTACTGGACGCTCATGCGCAATGCCTGTAGGCTTATGCGTCCTTTTGAGGAGGTGACAAACCTGGTCAGTCGCACCCAGGGCACCATCAGCGACATCATACCATTTGTTTTCTTCCTGGAGCGTGCCCTGTGAAGAGTGCTGGATCAGGCCGTAGATGAGCGTGAAGAGGAAGAGGAAGAGTTGTGGTCACCATCACCACCAGAAACAGCCTTATCCGCATCGCTTGCTGGACCTGCGTCAATGCTGGAAGAGGATTGTGAGGAAGAGGAGTCAGAGGAGGAATGTGGCTTGGAGGAGGAGGAAGACCAACCACAACAGGCATCCCAGGGTGCTCGTTGTCACCTATCTGGTACCAGTGGTGTTGTACGTGGCTGGGGGGAAGAACATACCTTCAGTGAGATCACTGAGGACGAGGAACGGGACATGACTAGCTCGGCATCCAACCTTGTGCAAATGGGGTCTTTCATGCTGTCGTGCCTGTTGAGGGACCATCGTATAAAAAGGATGAAGGAGAACGACCTGTACTAGGTGTCCACGCTACTAGACCCCCGGTATAAGCAGAAAGTGCCTGAAATGTTACCGAATTACCACAAGTCGGAAAGGATGCAGCAATACCAAAATAAATTAAAAAGTATGCTTTACACAGCGTTTAAGGGTGATGTCACAGCACAACGGCAATCCTCCTCCTCCCACGACCACGCCGGCAAGGAGAGCCTGTCCTGTCAGAAAGGACCTTCAGTGCAGCAGGAGGTTTTGTCACTGATAAGAGAAGTCGCCTAGGTCAAAAAAGTCTAGATTACCTCACCTTTATTAAGATGAATGAGGGATGGATCTGAAGGGACTGACAGTGGGCGATACATTTGATTAAAAAAGGCCTGATAGATGAGCTGCCTTGAGCTAATAATGGTCCACAAACTAACATCAATTTTTCTGGTCGCTGCAACAATACCTAATTTATTTTATTGTCAGAAGGCGTAAAGCATGTAATGAAAAATAAAAAAAATTTGAACAGTCTTGCATAATAGTTGTGCAAAAATACATATTTACAATAAAGACATTTTGTGAAAGTTAGCTGGTTATTGCTTCTTATTTTTACTTTTTAGATTAATAATTTTTCTTATTTTTTACTGTGATTGCAATTTAAGAGATACCTAAAACATGGTAAAACAGAGAATAGTAAAGAGTATATCTGCAGGGAACACCAAAGTCCTATTAGCTATCTTCCCTCCAGCAGCATTAGTTTATTATTTACAATATCTTACCTGGGCAATCACCCTTGGGTTACCCTAGGGCAGGCTTCAGTAAGCGACCTCTTCTTTCCTGGGATGATTTTGCCGCCGGTTGCTTCTGAAGGGTCTCCAGGGCTCCCCCACTCCGGTCCTTCCCCCATTGTCACTTCAACCAGTAACAAATGTTTTATATTTGTAAAGCAACCCAATGATCCCCCTTGATAGAGGTTTATCTTTACAAATTTCGGAGAACCAATTTAAGACCTGTGTCCCCTGTTTCTGGGTCAGGGAGTGTGTGAAATGCCTCAGCCTACAGTAATTGTAATGTTCTGACAGCAGTAGCTCATGCTTGTCCCTCAGTTCCTCATAGGTGAGCATCTGGCCCTTTACTAACCAGTCTCCCAGTCTATCTAGTTTCCTTGACCTCCACCAGTGTTGTGATGTTGTGCTCATGTGTTTCGGGGCCTGAGGGTGGTCAAGAATTGGGGTCATTTGGGTGGATCCAGGGAACAAACCCGTGTGTTTCTTGGCCCATTTCCAGTATGATAGTGAGTGTCTGATTAGGGGGTTTGGCGAGTTTTTAAGGCTCTGAGGCAATTCTGATAGCCAAGCCACCTTGTCCCAGGTTAAGGGCCTTAAAGTGTGGTTCTCTAAATACACACAGGCCGGTTGATGACATATAGAATGTGCTATTGGGTGGAAAGATAGGTGACTGAACAGGTATTAAACTGATAGGAATAAATAGTACAACTTAATACACCACTCCTATCTGGTGGCACATTATATTGCACGCGCAGTGCCCCAAATTCGAAGTAGGAGGTCCGACCAAGCATCTTTTTCCATCTCCCTGTTCCAAAAATCCATGCTATATACACGTCCACTGATAGGTGACGTAACAGGTATTAAACTGATAGGAATGAGTAGTACAACTTAATACACCACTCCTATCTGGTGGCACCTTAGATTGCACGCGCAGTGCCCCAAATTCGAAGTGGGAGGTCCGACCAAGCCTCTTTTTCCATCTCCCTGTTCCAAAAATCCATGCCATATACACGTCCCCTAATAGTGGACGTAACAGGGATTAAACCAATATTATAAGCTGTGTACTGTTAAGTTGTACTATTCCTAACGCAGACAGAGGCAACGCAGAGAGAGGAGTCTGAAGAAGAGGAGTCAGAGGAGGAAGGTGGCTTTGAGGAGGTGGAAGACCAAACGCAGCAGGCGTCCCAGGGGGCTTGTTGTCACCTTTCTGGGACCCTTGGTGGCTGGGTGGAGGAAGAGACCTTCAATGACATCAGTGAGGACAAGGAACGGGACATGGCTAGCTTGGTATCCAACCTTGTGCAAATGGGGAGTTTGCGGTTGTGCAAAGGGACTGTTTGCGGTGCATTAAACAGGGAGATTGGTCTGTTACTGTGAAGCGGGTGTAACCCTTACACTACCTGATCGATACAACATCATACCTGATGTTTTAAAGCATGTTATTCCAAACAATTTAGGAATGTTAGGTGATTTATGCCCTTTATGGTTTAAAACCAGACTCTGCATCAACTATGTAATTTTCCGTGGGAGTTTTGCCATAGATCCCCGTCCGGCATGCCACAGTCCAGGTGTTAGTCCCCTTGAAACATCTTTCACATCACTATTGTGACCAGAAAGAGTCCCTGTGGGTTTTGAAATTCGCCTGCCCATTGTAGTCTATGGCGGTTCGCCGAAGTTCGTCCGTTCGCGAACATTTGATGGAATTCGCGTCCGTGTTTTGCAAACCGAAAATTTGATGTTGGCGACCATCACTAATTGTTAGTATTTTAAAGAAATTTGTAATGGAATCAGGTAAGAACAGGGATGTAAAGTTAGAGTATTTGAAGCTGCAAAAACAGAATATAAATATATTCTGATTTTATTTTCGGTTTTGCATATTACCTTCAACACACAGTACATCAAAATCAGAATTTTGTTTTCCAGGACCCTACTAGAAAGCCTGTTACAGATTTTTCTAGTTTACATCACTTTTTTTAAAAAATATTTTTAAAACTGCTCTCTTATTTGACAAACCAAACATATGGAGATTATGTGGAGTCAAGACATCTGGTATAGTTTAATTCCCATGCCATAAATGGTTTCTTAGTGTATATATAAGCTGATCATTTAGAACGGTTAAACTGTTAAGAATATCTTAGTGGTCATCTTATTTATTATTTAAGGTTATAATGTCACATGAAACATATTTTATAATTTTGGGATAAAATTAATAGAACAAATATATCATCTTGTGGTTATGTAAGGATACTACACTGTGTAGTAGAAGTAACTAGGTAGAAACAATCTATTGTGTGTAGGCTCTGACCTCATGATTGCATCTGATTGGTTAAAGGAAACATGCAAATTGATTGGAATTTTGATAGGATGACCAGTCTTTTACATAGTAGGTGAAATAACTCTGGGAGAGGGGCTTACACTCATAGAGATCATACACTCTCCGCATTCATACACTCCCAGCATCACACATTCCATGATTATACTTCCTGGAAAAGCCCAAGATACAATTGTTCACCCTCTACTACAGCATTAACTCTTCAAATCTCTCTCACTGTTGACAATGCCATCAGCACTCCCACCTCCCAGCACTGTTGTCTTGGGGTTCTACTGGACCCTTCCCTCTCTCTTATTCCTCACATACAATCGATAACAATCTTGTCAGTTTCACCTAAAGAACACCTCCAAAATTTGTCACTATTCTACAGAAGACACAGATAAAATTTGAATACACTCTCTCATCATATCTCAACTTGACTACTGCAATTCACCCCTTGCTTGCCTCCCCATCTCTCATCTATCTCCACTCCAATTTATAATGAACACATCCGATAGACTCATTTTCCATACAAAAATCTCAATCTCTGCAGCTCTACTCTGTCAATCACTCACATTGGCTTCCCATAGCCTCCCATCACCCTAACATATAAAGTCCTCAACAATAGTGCACCCCTTATATCTCTGCTCTTGTGTCAAAATACTCTCCCAACTGTCCCCTTCGTTCTGCTAATGACTTTATTCTTCACTCCTCTCTTATCACCTCCTCTCACTCCCACCTTTAAGACTTTTCTCGTGTTGACCCACTATCTGGAACTCCTTGCCTCACTCCATTAAACTATCTTCCTGCCTCAAATACGTTGAAAAAATCACCAAAAACACATTTGTTCAAATGTTTTTACCACCTTCAGCCTTAATATGAACAATTGCACACTCCACAGCTTAATAACCCTTACACCCACAATCTACAGTACAACACATAGACAACTATACTTGACTAAACAAATTGCTTTCACACTGCCATCTTGCATTTGTCACTTTCTTGTGTCACATCAAAACCCTTTAGATTGCAAGTTTACGAGTTTTCAGTCTTTTGTCAGTGCGTTGGAACTATGTACATTTGATTTTAAGCTCAAAAGTAGGGCCCTCTATTCTTTATAAGGTGTTAATTATGTTTTAACCCTTGTATAGCACTACGGAATATGTTGGCACGCTACAAATAAATATATTAATAACAACAATAATAATAATAATAATACCCATTTACTTTTGAGATAGCACATACAGCATTAGTTTTTTCTTAAAGAAAGAAATAACGTTTCACCATTTGGGGCCTAGTTACAGTACATGGATGAAGCCTAAATCAAATTAGTAAAGTATTATTTTAATCCTAAATATTTTGTGATATAATTAAAAATTATATGATACAATTTGTCTGTTAATCTTTCATCAAAAGGGAGGTCAAATTTTATAGTTATTGAGAGTCATAAGGCCCTGTTAAATTCCGTTGAACAGCCTGTAAGTCTGCAGGCTTGAAATTTGCAGGAGTGATTAAACTAGAAAAGGCTGCAATGACATGGCCGGAATACAAATCCGTAAACCATGCTTTTGCCTGTAGCATTTTCGGGAGTGAACATAATATATTCAAACCTGTAGTTACTGGTTTAGACGGTGCCAATAGTAAAAGAGACCATCATCATTACATCACTAAAACATGGAGGTTAAAACGCTTACGGTTTTGAAGTCTGAGTTGTGATCGGGCCCGCATTCCAGAAATAATGCAATATGAAAAATTAATAAATATAATATTCTAGCCCATGCAAGCGCTATTATATGTATTAACCCATTGTTTGCCGGGATAGATATAACACGGAAATTAAACATAAAAACATTATTTTTTTATTGCAGATTTGCGAGCTTGTTGTGCTATACCTTCCATCGCTCTCACAGTAGTGTGTTTATATTTGCTTTTACAGTGCTACGGACAGGAGATTAACACCATTGCGGGTCCTCTCTAGTACCCGTAGGATTTTTAGCTACATTTGCCATTTACAGGTGTGAAAACAATTGCGGGCTTGAGGACTTGCAGCAATTTAATAGTGATTTGTGATTGTAACATTTGATTGAAAGATCAAAGGCTTAGCTCAGTTCAGATTTTGACAGCCTTTAGGGATTTTCAGCCTGTAACCCGCAGATTGTTTGCGGGTAGCTAAAAGAGGCTAATTTAATAGCCGTAACTTTTGTGGCCTCCTTTACGGGCTTCTGGAACTACAAATCGGGGAATTTAATAGGGTCCATAATTTGGATATGAGTATCAATACATAATTTATGTTCTTTACATTTCTTTGTCTAAAACAGATAAAATGATTTGTTTAGCAAATTTGGATCAATTATATTACAACATATTTTACAATGTTTGTATGATGTTCAGAGATAAGTTTGAAAAATTGCATATTATGATATATAAATAATCTTTTATCTTTATAATCTTATTATTTTGATATTGGTGATTTTTTAGAACCGGCTTACGTTATTTGATTTTTCTGCTTACTATATGGTTTTTACTGCATATATGATAAGTGGTCATTTTATTAGATTTTTTTTTTTATTATTTAATTTTTAATATACTATTTCATTAAGATTGCTATTACTATATGTATACTATTACTGGATATTTATTAGATACATTGATTTTGCAATTTGATGTTTTACATCATTGAGATTTGATATTATACATTCCATTATTGGAGAAAATGCTACAGTGATTTATATTTGTAAAATCTGATGTGTTGCTGATACTTTTTAATTTGGCTGATTTTTTTATATCTTTGAATTTATTCTGCTAATTCTCATTATTAGATAATTTTTTGCTTTGTTGTTATCCATAAACATTATTTTATATAAAAGTGAATATTTTTACAATAGTGATAGGCAGTCAGCTTTACTCAAAATCAGGCATGTATTCTTAGGCAAAAAAAATGATCACATATTACATTTAAATTCTCTCTTGACCTGAAAGGAAGTGAATACAAATTAAATGTGTCAGTAGAAAGGAAGTTAGTCAAAATTTAATTTGTCAGTAGAAATATGAAATCCATATAGATCCATTAACTAAAATATGCTTATACTGAAATTTTGATAACTCCTTCCTTAAAAAGTAATAGTCATTCTAAAAAGTTAACTATTGTGTGAAAATATTAAATATTATGAATTTGTGAATCTTGATTCAATTGTTAAAAGATAAAAATAATAGTAAACAATTATATTCTTTATATCATGTTTATAGTGAATATGCAACTTTAATAGTAGCAACATGTATTCTTTATATCTTTGTTGTTAATCAAAACCAATAATAAGAATTGAAAAAGGAATATAATACTATACTGTAGTGAATCAATATGCCTCAAAAGGATATGATTGTTACAGCAGTTCTGATTGGTTAGAATCTTGAAGCGAAGTACTGTAGTTTTGTGGGATACCTTGGCAACAGTGACAGGTGAAAAGCAAGCCTTAGCTTCCTGCGTGAGACTAAGAGTGTTTGGCTCATGAGCTCAGAGGAATGAGAACAGAATATTATCCAGTATGGATACCTAATACTTCTTCTATACTTATTGATTTGTAGCACTATTGCAGAGAAATGTTTTATCCTTGCCTTGTATTCTGTGGCGCCTCAACAGTATACTTTGGTGTCTTAGTGCAAATCAACTAACCCTGTATTATACTAAGAGAGAGGTATGAAGAGGACTTCAAGTTCTAAATGTGGGGATGTCTAGGTTTCTGTCTGGTGTGCAGCTTCTCTTGTAGATAATACAGTTCACTTATGTGTGTATAAGCTGGATAAAAGACAAGAGGGGTGGGAGAGAGAAAGCGCACCAATTCTTAGTGCAGATAACAATGGTTTGACAATCCTGGTTCCCACTTAAGTTTTAATAGATAGAGGTGTAACCCTTACCTTATTTGACCTCAAATTCTGAGGTATTTTCAGCACTTCCCAATCTGTAACCACTGTGCAAATGGTACTCCTGATGCTACTATGGTTTTGTTCAGTGCTGCAAGGATTCGACCGTCTATGTGTACAAATGTGTATACATGTGTGCCACTTATGTGGATTGGGATTCAGTCTCTATATATAGAAATTATGGTATTGTTTCTATGTTGTTGCGTGCAAAACTGAATCTAAGTTAGAAGATAATTAATTAAAGGACACAACCACACCTCCAGTATACAAATTGATGTAGATTTATTGGTATTCAATAGTTAAAATATAATAAAAAAGAAAAAGGGATGATCAGACGTTTTTCGCCACTCTAAAATGTGGCTTTCTCAATGATCAAATTACCTCTATTTGCTGGCTGCTAGGACCTATTCTGTGCTTGGTGTACAAGCACTATGCTGTGTCCTTCTGCTGGGAGGCAATCATTATTAATTTGTGCTTGAGACATAATGAGGAAACATGATGCATTAAAACTGTTTCCTATTCAGTGCTTGGGACAGAGTTACTAACTGCCAACTTGCCCAGATCCTGAAGCCGACCTCCTTCCATGGAATCCCTATACACAGAACCGTGCAGAGGATAAGACCTAAGCGATGGGATCAATTAATTGCCTGGTGCAGCTGGGCCCTACTCTTCTATTAGTAGTGGGATTGGAGCTCTCATTGGGAAAACAGAGACTGTAGAATCCGTTGTAAATATGGCCCAGTATGATAAGCTGACCATGACTGATTTAAGAGAGTTTAGCCTGTACCCTAGACCCGGAATATCATTGTAGCAGAGCTGCATCCCCAGGATGAGGAGCAAGAGGTCCCCAACGACTTCTGCAGGATTTTATGAACTTTGAGTGCCAGCTCCAACTGGTCGATCCTGAGGACTGGACTCTTGGTGGGCTTGCTTGATGTGCAAGCCAGCACAGCCTACCAGAGCCATTCCCTGACATCTTGCTGAGGGCTAAAACAAAGTTAAGTTGGTGCTGCTGGCTCAATATCAGGTGCTCCTGAACTTTGCAGGAAGAAATTCCTGGGGAACTGGTGAGTAAGCTCTGCCATGTTTGTGTTGCATGGTGGAAGGGGCACTAGGTCCACACAGTTAAGGAGGCTGCCCAGGTTAAAGTCTATTTTTTCCAACAATGAGAGTCTGGGTCCAAGATAGATGACCCACCACTACAGAAAAGGCTGGTTCCTCCCTTGCAGCCCATGGCCACTATAGGAATTCCCTCCCACCAATTGGCTATAGATTTTATTGTACCCCTTGCCAAGTCTATTGAAACAGGCAAGAGATATATCCTCACTGTGATCGGTTATTTAACGGCAACTGCATTGGTGGCTGATGCCCTGGTAATCATTTTCACCCATGTTTGGTTGCCAAATTAATTTTTGTCAGGCCAGGCTACCCTGTTTATGATTGAGCTGACGCAGCTGTTGTGGAAGAAGTGTGGAATGACCCACCTGAGGTCAATCCCCTATCATGCCCAAACTAATGAATGTCTGACAAGTTCAATGGCACCCTTAAGGCTATGATTAGACTCTTTGTGGACCAGGAGAAGGGTTGGGAAATTATATTTGCATACCTTCTCTTTGCCTACAGGTTAGTCCATCAAGAGTCCATGGGGTTCTCTCCATTTGTACTCTTGTATGGGCAGTTATTGAAGGGCCATTTGACACTTCCCAACTGAAGCAGAGACCCCAAGGCTGGATGACATATTAGAGCTAGGGTCATCAAGGCATCCCCAGTCATGTTGGTCCCTAAGGACAGGACCACCCATTATTTGTGGACTATAAGTGGCTAAATGACAAGTTGACTACTGAAGCTTGCCAACTGCCTAGAGCAGATGAACTGCTAGATAGGCTAGGACAGGCAAACTAGCTGACCCCTTTGGACTTGTTTAAGCTGAAATCGCTAGAGAGAAGTCTGCATTCACTACCCCATTTGGGCTATGCTAGTTTACGTGTATGCCTTTTGGGATGAAGAATTCCCCTTTCACATTCCAACAGCTGGTGACTACCTATTACATGGGTGCCAGGAATTCACCCATGCATCCCTTGGTGAGATTGTCATATTCGGCCATACTTGGCAGAAACTTATCGGATCCACATGGTCCTGGGTCAGATCCAGCAAGCAGCATTGACCATTCGCTGCTACAAGTGCCAATTTGCTAGGGGGAGATACAGTACCCAGGGTAAGGAGTGGGAGGGTATGACCAGAGCCAGCCATGGTAGCCTAGATAGAGCAGTAGCCTACACCAGTGAGTAAGAGGCAAGTGTTTGTATTTCCAGGTACTGCAGGATATTTCCCAATTACAATATCCTGGTGACATAAGGGGAGGCAATTGTGACAACATCTTTAATGGGAAAGAATCTTGAAGTGAAGTGCTGTGGTATTGCAGATTGCCAAATAAAGTAATGCCAGGGAAGGGTGAAGTATTATTATAATCTCAACTTTTAGGGGTAAAGGAAGAGGACAGTTTGTTGTCTTGTCTTATGGATTGGCTAGAGTATATAAGGGTGGCCAGCTGAGTGATTGACAATACTATCCTATTTTCCTGGTCATCCAACTATTCCACAGTCGGGCAACCATAACTAATATGTATGACTCTGCGTTATTCTTAATTTTAAAAAACAATCATTGTACTGTAGATCATTCTATATATAGTTAAACTTGATTTTACACACTGTGAAATTATTCAGATTACACAATTTCAGGTCTATCTCTGTTCTTCTATGGAGTTTGTTCCTAAAGATCTGTATTCCTGTGTATAAGGGGTTAAATATTCACTAGCAACCAACTATGGTGGTATGTGACTTCTATTAGCAATATTCCAGGATACAGTATGCATCTTACATTACTCATTCTTGGAAATCTCCCACTGCTAGTTGTTTATTTTTGTTCTTAAATACATATGGGATGACTCATAAGGGTAGTGTATCTGTGCAGCAACATATCAGAACAAATTTATTATTTATTCATGCTGACTTATTCTCAGGAATGGAGGACAGAATAAAGCAGAAAGCTTACATGAACAGGAAATAAAATAAAATAAAGCAGCATAAATGTATACAATCCTAGTATTATTAATCTCTATTGCTACTTTATTGCCTCCCCAGCTAAAGGTGAAGTACCATGATAAATTTATATATATATATATATATATATATATATATATATATATGAGTTTAGAAAGAAAAGATGTGAAAGCGTCTATAGTACACTATTAGGTAGAGGAATCCCTTAGTTGCTATGATATCTAAGAAAGCAGTGTCATTCCTTTCACAGTGCCAGTAATTGAGAGGTAATATTTCCTTATAGGCACTGTGTGATATATTAACCACTTATGTATTAATAGGCTTGCACTTGATATTTTACTGTATAGCATATTCTTTGTACATATATAGTGTGTCCAGTTTGGACCTTTATATTAGTATGAGACTCTCTTTTGTCTGAGAGATATTTCTCTTCAGTACCATTGTTTGTCCTATTCCTTTGAATAAGGACTATTAGAGTAACTTATGGCTAGACATTTTTTTTCTCTGTGTATGGATAGGAACTCTCCATGATTGTGGTCCCCCTCCTATCCTGGCATTTTTGCCACATATGTCCCACCGCTCAAGCACATTTTTTCCTCCCTTCTCCTTCTCCCCTCCCCTTTTTATCTCCCTCCCCCTTTCTGTTCACTGTTATTTCTTCCATCCACCCGTCTCCTTTTCTTTTCCTTTTTGGCATTGGCCCTCGTTGGTGATTTTAGAATTAAAAGTTTTTTTATGTCATCTTGCATGTAGTATCTAGCGGCTTTGGGTCCACTATGATTTGAATGGTTTGGCCATTAGGTGGTGTTTTATGCACAATCTTAGGCCATTCTATGAGTGGTTCCTTTGGTTTACCAATACTCTGCCCTCTTAATATAATATTGATATGAGAATCTTCCTGTGCCACTATCCATATTCTCCTACCAATTGCATTTGATACAGTTTTTGAATCCCATTATAGTTGCCTTTTCTTTTCTTCTTCTCCTCTTATATATATATATATATATATATATATATATATATATATATACAGTGCCTTCCAAAAGTATTCAACCCCCCTCCCCCCCCTTTGGCATTT
This sequence comes from Discoglossus pictus, assembly GCA_027410445.1. NCBI lineage: Eukaryota > Metazoa > Chordata > Amphibia > Anura > Alytidae > Discoglossus > Discoglossus pictus. The sequence continues at coordinate 86,499,156 of CM050171.1, forward strand.
TTCGTGTTTTGATGCATCACAACCTGGAATTAACATGGATTGTTTTAGGATTTGCATCATTTAATTTACAGAACATGCCCACAACTTTGAAGATGTGTTTTTTTTCTTCATTGTGAAGCAAACAACAAACAGGCCAAAATAACAGAAAAAGTAATTGTGCATAACTATTCACCCCCCTAAAGTCAATACTTAGTAGAGCCACCTTTTGCAGCAATCACAGTTCCAAGTTGCTTTGGATACGTCTCTATGAGCTTCTCCTTGCAAAACTGCTCCAGCTCCATCAAGTTGGATGGTATGTGCTTGTGAACAGCAATCTTTAAGTCTGACACCAGATTTTCTATGGGATTGAGGGCTGGGCTTTGACTAGGCCATTCCAAAACATTTGCATGTTTCCCCTTAAACCACTAAAGTGTTGCTTTAGCAGTGTGTTTGGGGTCATTGTCCTGCTGGAAGGTGAACCTCCATCCTAGCCTCAAATCATGCACAGAGTGGTACAGGTTTTGCTCAAGAACTGTTAATCTGGATGGTTATAACCTATTTAGGAAAGATAGAGGCAATGGTAAACGAGGAGGAGGGATTTGTCTGTATGTTAAGCCTGAATTTAAGGCTATAGTCAGAGAAGATATTTATGGTGGACCTAGTGATAAAGCTGAATGTTTGTGGGTAGAGTTAAATAGAAAATAGAAAATGAAAAATTAATTGCAAAAGAGAGTAAGACTAACCCTAAAATATTTTTTAAGTATATTAATGGGAAGAAGGCGAGGAAGGAAGCTATAGGAACATTACAATGTGAAACAGGCTGTCTGATAATTAGTGACCAAGAAAAGGCAGATGAGCTAAATAGGTTCTTTTCTTCGGTATACACAAGGGAGGTACCAGTAATTGGGACACTGCGACATAATGGGGCTACACTACCTTTGCCAAATAATTGGTTAACACAGGAAGTAATCCAAAAGAGGTTGGAAAAAATAAATGTTAATAAAGCCCCGGGTCCTGATGGAATACATCTAAGGGTACTAAGGGAACTGGGTTCTGTAATAGCCAAACCATTATATTTAATTTTTCAAGATTCACTCAACACAGGGTCTCTACCAGATGACTGGAGAAAAGCTGATGTGATACCTATATTTAAAAAGGGAGCAAGAGCAAATCCGGGGAATTATAGACCGGTGATCCTCACTTCTGTAGTGGGGAAGCTTTTAGAAGGGTTAATAAGGGATAATATACAAGAATATGTCTATTTAAACAGGATTATAAGTAGGAGTCAACATGGGTTTATGAGGGATAGGTCATGTCAAACAAATCTAATTAGTTTCTATGAGGAGATTAGTAGGAACCTGGATCAAGGCAACTCAGTGGATGTAGTCTTTTTGGATTTTGCAAAGGCTTTTGATACAGTGCCACATTGGAGACTATTGGGCAAACTAAGGGATACAGGAATTGCAGTAAATATCTGCTCATGGATTGAGAGCTGGCTAAAAGACAGGAAGCAAAGGGTTGTTGTAAATGGAACATACTCCGATTGGACTAATGTGGTAAGTAGGGTTCCTTAGGGTTCAGTATTAGGTCCTCTCCTTTTTAACATGTTTATTAATGACTTAGAGGTAGGATTGGAGTGTGGGGTCTCCATTTTCGCTGATGACACAAAGTTGTGCAAGGTAATTAAATGATGTGCTTTCCCTCCAAGGGGATTTACATAAAATTGAGGAATGGGCATCTAAATGGCAGATGAGATTTAATACGAATAAATGTAAGGTTATGCATCTGGGAAGGAAAAATAGCCATGCAATTTATAATCTTAATGGAGCAAATCTAGGTGTATCAGATATTGAAAGGGATTTGGGAGTGCTTGTGGACAACCACCTAGGTAACAGTGCTCAAAGCCAAGCAGCAGCTGCAAAGGCAAATAAAATATTAGCATGTATTAAGAAGGGTATAGAAGCCAGGGAAGCAAATATAATTCTGCCACTATACAAATCTCTAGTACGCCCTCATTTGGAATATGGAGTACAATTTTGGGCACCACTTCATAAAAAGGACATTTTAGAGCTGGAAAATTAAACGTATTTTCTCTAGAAAAAAGGCGTCTAAGAGGAGATATGATTACCTTATATAAATACATCCAGGGTCAATATAAAGATTTTTCGGGGGAGCTTTTTGTGCCAAGAGGTTTTCAACTGACAAGAGGACATCCCTTGAGGTTAGAAGTAAAAAGATTCCACCTCAAAGAAAGAAAAGGGTTCTTCACAGTAAGGGTGGTTAATCTGTGGAATTCTCTACCAGAGGAGGTGGTGACAGCGGATTCAATAGATAACTTTAAAAGGGGACTAGATTTATTTCTAATTAAAAAGGGTATTCAGGGTTATCATGGATAATTAGAGAGACAGTAATGATCCAAATTTTTAACATTTCCCCTTGAGACAATTGGCTAAGTCTCGCTAGTTTTTTTTTTTTTTTCTATTTGCCTTCCTCTGGACTAATTAATAATATTAAAAAAACAAACAAACAAAAAAAAACATTAAATAATTGCTTAATAATTAATTAACAACTAATGAATTAATAGTTAATCTGCATATTGCAGATCAAAGGAGATCTTAAAAGGTTGAACTTGATGGACTGAAAGTCTTTTTTCAACCTTAAATACTATGTAACTATGTAAGAAAATCCCTGTATTTAGCACCATCCATCCTTAACTTAACTCTGACCAGTTTCCCAGTCCCAGCTGCTGAAAAACATCCCCACAGGATGATGCTGCCACCACCATGTTTGGATGGTGTTCTTTGCCTGATGTGATGTGTTGGGTTTGCTGAAGGTTCCACTTTTTATGGGCTTCATAACAAAGGAGGTGAATACATACGCACATGCCAATTTTCTGTTTTCTATTTCTAAAAAATAGTTTTTTGTATATTTTTTTTTTTCATTTCACTTCACCAACTTAGACTATTGTGTTCTGATCCATCACATAAGATGCAGATTAACAAAACATTGAACTTAAGGCTGTAATGTAACAAAATAGGTAAAAAGTCAAGGGGGGTGAATACTTTTGCAAGGCACTATATATATATATATATATATATATATATATATATATTATATATATATATTATATATATATATATATATATATATATATATATATATATATCAAAGAAAAAAGAGAACAACTAGTAATGTGGCTTAATAATAAATAGATGACATAGAGGCACCAAAATATATATATGAGACAGTATGCCAGTTCAACCAAATAACATTAATAGTATTGGGCTCCATAAACATGATTTAACTCTAGATCAGCTTATAGATATGACCAAAAGGGTTTGTCTGTAGAGACACTCCAATTCAGGTCACGGACATATACAATCGTAGCTGAAATATGCAATAATGCTTGGGTAGCCTAAAATATAACTTTTAATACTTAATAATAAAATATAATGTGAATAGCAGCCCAACAAAAAGGAAGAGAGTGAAAAAAAAAATTATAACGCTCTTAAAAACACGAAAAAAGGAGGGTGTGGGGAACAGACCACAGTTCTATATTAAATGTACCACAATTTCTCACTCTTGTGATAATGTGACTCCAATAAGGATCAAATGATTTACTGGCACTCTGGCACACTGATTTACTGCATTCTTAACAGTGTAAAGCAGTTTGAGGAAATGTCCTCATTAATGGGACCCAATACATCCTTTTATATTGATTTAAACCATATGGGGATCTAGCAACCTGTGACACAAAGCTCTTAAGCAATAGTGTGTGTTTTGTACAGAGGCAGGCGCATTGGAGAGATTTCCTCATTAATTAGGCCAGATATTATATAGTATATAAAGGAAGGTCCCCTTTAAACAGAAGAAGATATTGCTTACCTCTGGTTATTCTTACCCATAATGGGTATTCAGTCCTGGATAGGGCTAGTGATAGAGCTGTGATCCTTTACGGATGGCAAACGAACGCAGCGCTACTCGTCAGTGACGTCACGCGTCGGGTTTTACTGCGCCTGCGCCGGATTTGTCCCGCGATTGGTTAGAGGTGCACATGTGCGTGCGTCGGCACGTACGCGTGACGTCACTGACGAGTTGTGCGGCGTCCGTTTCCAATCCGGAAAGGATCACAGCTCTATCACCAGCCCTATCCAGGACTTAATTCCCATTATGGGTAAGAATAACCAGACGTAAGCAATATATTCTTCTGTTTAAAGGGGACCTTCCTTGATATACTATATAATATCTGGCCTAATCAATCTTCCTTTTTTTTTGGCTGCTATTCACATTATATTTTATTATTTAGTATTAAAAGTTATATTTTAGGCTACCCAAGCATCACACAATATTGCATACGTCAGCTGATACAACTAAGTTACGTCAGCAGAGTACAATTTATTTTTCATATATTTTACACACATATATATATATATATATATATATATATATATATATATATATTTTGTAAATAAAATATGTAGTTGTCTTTTAAAATGGGCTCTAGGATTTTTCTCATCAAGTTTTACCTAAGTGCCAAATTGAAGAAAGGAACTGTTTAATCTGAGCTGCTGGCCATGTATACAAACACAGAGCCTCATTCAGTTGAGCAATTATTATAGCCCGAAAGTGAGGCCAAAAGTTAATTTGCTATTCAATTGGAGTTTTTTTTTTTGTGGCTCTGAACAGGTTATGGGTAGGGATGTTGTGAACATAAAATTTTCGGTACGCGAACCGCTGCAAATGTTCGCGAACCGGCGTACCCGGCGAACCGCCATAGACTTCAATGGGCAGGCGGATTTTAAAACCCACAGGGACTCTTTCTGGCCACAATAGTGATGGAAAAGTTGTTTTAAGGGGACTAACACCTGGACTGTGACATGCCGGAGGGGGATCCATGTGAAAACTCCCACGGAAAATTACATCGTTGATGCAGAGTCTGGTTTTAATCCATAAAGGGCATAAATAACCTAACATCCGCCTCCACCATCATCCTCCCCTGTATCTCTTTACCCCCTCCCTCATCATCCTCTCCTGTGTTTTTTTCCCCCTTCCTCATCACCCTCCCCTGTGTCTCATCCCCCCTCCCTCATCATCCTCCCACCTCCCTCATCATCCTCCCCTGTATCTCTTTACCCCCTCCCTCATCATCCTCCCCTGTGTCTCTTTTCCCCCTCCCTCATCATCTTCCCCTCTGTCTCTTCCCCCCTCCCTCATCATCCTCCCCAGTGTCTCTTTCTCCCCTTCCTCATCACCCTCCCTTGTATCTCTTTACCCCCTCCCTCATCATCCTCCCCTGTGTCTGTTCCCCCATCCCTCATCATCCTCCCCTGTGTCTCTTCCCCCTCCCTCATCATCCTCCCCCCTCCCTTGATAAGGGGGGGAAGAGACACAGGGATAAGTGTGAGGGGTGTTGGGGATAAGGGTAAGGGGGTTAAGTGTTAGGGTAAGGGGTGTTAGGGCTAAGTGTGAGGGGTGTTAGGGTAAGGGCTGTTAGGGTGAGGGGGGTGAGGGGTGTTAGGGATAAGTACGATGGGTGTTAGGGTAAGGGATGTTAGGGTTAGGTGTTAGGGTAAGGGGTGTTAAGGATAAGTGTAAGGGGTGTTAGGGTGAGGCATGTTAGGGATAAGTGTGAGGGGTGTTAGGTCTTAGGGATAAGTGTGAGGGGTGTTAGGGTTAGGTGTTAGGTTGATGGGTGTTATGGATAAGTGCGAGGGGTGTTAGGGTTGGGTGCTAAGGTGAGGGAAGGATGATGATAACGGGGGGGGGGGGGGGAGAGACACAGGGGTGTCCTTGCAGCAGAAATCAAAAGAGTCCTTCAGGACTGTATTGCACACTGTGTACAGTAGCATAGCTATGGTTTTCCCTATTGATGCAGTATCACCTACACTCAGCCTCCTCTCAGTAAGACTGCAAGTTAGTTATGATTCCAAAATGGCTGCTGTCCATGAGGTTAAAGGGTCTGGAAGGCAGGGTATGATGCTGATTGGCTGGAATGTGTCTGCTGACTGTGATTTGCTGGGTAAAAGTTTGCTCAATGATAAAGTATAGGGGGCGGATCGAACATCGCATATGTTCGCAGTTTGCAGTGAACGCGAACATGCTATGTTCGGTGGGAACAGCCTGCCGGCGAACTATTCGCGACATCTCTAGTTATGGGTTACAGGCTTGAAATCCTTGCGGCCTCGCAAAGCCTTTGATATTTCACAGATCTTTGCAAAAAATGCTCAAGACTGCACCTGCAGTCAAGCTCACGAATGGCAAATGACAGGCTAAAGCTTCCAGGTTCCAAATAGGACCCGCAAAGGGTTTACAGACTAGTTTGGAACACTGCAGAACACAATAAAAATGCACCAATGATCTTTAAAACATGGGGAAAGCAATGGAAGGCTATCAAATATCGAAAAAATATATATAAAAAAAGAAAATGATGATAGCTTTGAAATAGTGGGAGCTAGCAAAAATCAAAATATATGCTAAAATGGGAACAGGACAAACGGATCTCTTGGGATCTTAACAAATGGGAGAAGATATTATTATTATTATTATTATTATTATTATTATTATTATTATCTTTATTTATATCGCTACAACATATTCCGTAGTGCTGTACAGGGGGTTAGTACATGGCAAAAAACAAACTTAACACCTTAAAGAATGGAGGGCCCTGTTTTTGAGCATATAATCAAATGTACATAGTGCTTGTTTCCAAGACACGGACACACAATTGAAAACTCGCAAACTTACAATCTAAGGGCCTCATTCTATTATCGGCCGTAGGAGATGCGGGGCCGCAAGGACCGGCCGCAAGGTATTCGGCTATTCTATTCCCCTCTGGCCGGGGATTCCGGCAGGCTTGCGGCCGGCGCCTTGCTATCCCTTGCGGCCGCTCGCGCCGGTGGAAAGCCTTTGATCTAAAACGGCCGCAAGAGTTTCGGCCACAAGAAAATCGTGGTTGCTATTCAATTGCTCCGGGAACCCTCTCTGCAAGGCTAAAACCGAGCCGCAGCTTACTTGCAGGAAAAAGGTTCCGCTAGCTCCAATTAAGCACATTATAAAGCCGAAATAAAGCCATCCTGCACTCTTATGAGACTATAAAGTGATTGTAGGTGTTAGCAAAAATAGCACAACATTCCCCTACACTCAAATCCGTAAATAAATTATTTTTTAATTTATGTCAAAAATCCATGTAAAAAGTCCCGAGGGCTTGGAGCACCTCAGACCCGCCCACGCTGCGGCCGGAAAATAAACAGTTAATGTAAACTCGGATTTGGGCTGATGTGCAAGCTTGAGAGGGGGTTGCTATTAATCCTCATGTCCCCCAATATGATCCCTAGCATTTACAGAGCTGTACAGTGCCGTCTTGAATTTATTTTTGCGTTTAAAGTTTTCTGAGCTTACGGCCGGTTGCAAGATATACGGCCGGCCGTAAGGGGAGATCCTTGCCGTACAATTGAATTGCAAGATAACGGAACCCCCGCAAGGAATCGCAGCCTTGCGGCCGTTTTACGGCCGATAATAGAATGAGGCCCTAAGGGTTTAGATACATCTTAACCTTTCAGAGGGCTCTATATATTTCAGCTATTTGAAAACAGCCATCAAAGTTCTACATAGGGAATATCTTACACCTAATACATTAAACAAATTAAATTCTCAAACCCCCGCACAATGTTTTGGAAATTGTAAAACCATAGGGATATTTCACCATATGTGGTGGGATTTCCCCATATTACAACTCACGTGGATTACTGCCACCACCCTAGCCACCACTATTCTTAATATTACTATAAATCCTTCTATAGAACTATGCCTACTGGGTATACCAACACCAAATGTAAAAAAAACCACAATAAATGGCTATAATTCTAGCTGGCAAAAATCAACTTGCCAAATGATGGAAGTCACCATTATTACCGTAGATAGCAAAGAAATAATTCAGAAACTAACGTGCATAATGATCAAAAAATGACACATGTTCCCATTGTTTTTAGTTTTATCAAGTTCAACCAGTAGAGAAAGTATGTGGTTTTCCAATAGAGCTCCATAACTCAACTGGACACACCTTTAGTAAGTAGGATGTCCTAACTTTCTTCCAAAAGCAGTTTGTAGAGATGTTTAAAGGAACACTTTTAGATGTTACAGCAGTTATTGCTCACTCAAACAAGATATTTTGTAATATTTTAAAACATGTTCCTTTAAATATAAAATTTGTGACTTCACTATTTCTTTACATTAAAACAATATTATAAAATGTAATTGCTTTGCTCATGAGCTCTTTATATTAATGCAGTATATTTTTAAATATGTCTAAATTTTCATATATTAAGGAATACCACTCAAAATGTGTATTTGTGGGAGTGGGTTAATTTGTAGTGCCTTATTCGCTTCATTTGAGACTTCATTTTTTAGTTCAGATCTCACGTTGTAAAAATGAACACATGGTGTCCAAGTGCATAGATTTAGTCTAAGGAAATATGATGGCTCTTTACCTTTTGATAACATTAGTAAATGGTAAATCATAAAGATACATTTTTAGTTTGTCTACAGAGCTTCCTTTTTAGTAAAACGGTTTGTTAAATTTATTCACAAAGTCAATTTTAGATTGTTGGTTTGTAGAGACAGTCCGGTGTCCCAAGTGTTTCCGGTCTGAGCGTGTCCTTCTGTTGTTGGATATCCACTGGTGTTTTCTGGCTCCACAGTCTCACTCTCTTGATCCCTATGGCACCAGCTTCCAAAGAAACTACACAGATAAGAAAGGGACGGTGTAAAAGCCGGAACGGAACGGAACAGGCCGGAACAGGCCATTTATAAAAGAAATCAATGACAATATCACTGGGATGTGTTAGATATTATTGAGAACAATATTTAAGAACCAAAACAAATTCAATATAATACTTTTTTAACCCTTTAAAACCCCAAAAATCAAACGGAACAGGCAAAAACAGGCCGGAACGCACACTTTATGAAGGGAATACATGCTAAAATCATTGGGATGTGTTAAATATATTTGAGAACTATATTTAAGAGCTAACCCCAATCTAATAGTATGCTTTATTAACCCTTTAACAGGCCAGAATACAAAATTTCGCAAAATGACCCGGAACGGCGGCTTTCCAGATGGTCAAAAATACCAAATTCACCAAATACACATAACTAGGTGGGATTCATGTGATAACCTTCATAAATTCCACAGAAACTCATTTCAAGTACCTGTTCCGGGCAAAAATACAATATTTTGCAAAATGACCCGGAACGGTGACTTTTTAGAGGGTGAAAAATATCAAATTCACCAAATACACATAACTAGGTGGGATTCATGTAATAACCTTCATAAATTCCACAGAAACTCATTTCAAGTACCTGTTCCGGGCAAAAATACAATATTTTGCAAAATGACCCGGAACGGTGACTTTTTAGAGGGTGAAAAATACCAAATTCACCAAATACACATAACTAGGTGGGATTCATGTAATAACCTTCATAAATTCCACAGAAAATAATTTTAAGTACCTTGTCTTGGCAGAATACTTCCGAACTGCTACTTTGCAAAGTGTGGGAGATACCCCCCTTCCCCTGCAAGGAACAGAGTGAGGGGGGAGGGAAAGAGGGGAGGAAAGGGAAAGAGGGGAGGAAAGGGGGGAAGAGGCACAGGGAAGGAAGGGGGTAAGTGGGGGATGAGACACAGGAGAGGGAGGGGGTAAGTGGGGGATGAGACACAGGGGAGGGAGGGAGGTAAGTGGGGGATGAGACACAGGGGAGGGAGGGAGGTAAGTGGGGGTTGAGACACAGGGGAGGGGGGTAGTGGGGGATGAGACACAGGGGACAGAGGGGGGGTAGTGGAGCATGAGACACAGGGGAGGGGGAAGTGGGGGGTGAGACACAGGGGAGGGGGGTAGTGGAGCATGAGACACAGGGGAGGGAAGGTAGGGTATGAGACACTGGAAGGAAGGGGGGATATGAGACACAGGGGGTGGAAGAGACACAGGTGGGGTATGAGACGGGGTGAAGGGGGTGATATGAGACACAGGGGGGGGAGGGGGTGATATGAGACACAGGGGAGAGAAAGGGGGATATGAGACACAGACGCTTATTGCAGTGTGTCCTGAAAGGGGCACCTTTGCTCATGTGGCAGTCTACAATGAGTGCAAAAGGCGCTTATTACAGGCCGCACTGCAATGAGCGCCTTCAATCATGTGGCAGCCTGCAATCAGCGACGAAGGCACTCATTGCAGGCCGCCACATGCGAGCCTCGCGAACCCAAAACAACATTTCCAACCTTTACTTCTAAAACCGTATCATATGTGTATCACCATAACAGTTGTCAGTTCGCGTTTTTGGTGACCGTTTGCTCTGTTGGTCAAGTTTGCCTGCGTCGTTGAGCCAAGCTCGCAATCGGGCTCAACGAAGCACGTAAGCGTAAGCAACGCGCTCCACACACCAACATAGCACAGAAGCGTGCAAGGCGCGCTTCAAGTGGTCTGCGTGCAAAGCACGCAGACAGTCTAGGACCTTCAACGGTTTAACCTTGTGCAAATGGACTGTTTGCGGTTGTTTGCGGTGCATTAAATGGGGAGATTGGTCTGTTACTGTGAAGCGGGTGTAACCCTTACACTACCTGATCGATACAACATCATACCTGATGTTTTAAACCATGTTATTCCATACAATTTACGAATGTTAGGTAATTTATGCCCTTTATGGCTTAAAACCAGACTCTGTATCAACTATGTAATTTTCCGTGGGAGTTTTGCCATGGATCCCCCTCCGGCATGCCACAGTCCAGGTGTTAGTTCCGTTGAAACAACTTTCCCATCACTATTGTGGCCAGAAAGAGTCCCTGTGGGTTTTGAAGTCTATGGCGGTTCGCCCGGTTCGCCGGTTCGCGAACATTTGAGGAACCCAAAATTTTATGTTTGCGACATCACTAATTATGAGTTAGATGTGAGTACTTATATATATTTAATTTTTTTTTTTTTTGTGTCTTTTTAAATGCGCTGGTTGTGCGTGTGAGTACTTATAATTTAATGTTTTTATCTACTTTTTGGGGGGCTTTTTAAAAATGCGCTACTTGCACGTTGTGTTTAAAGAACCGTGTGTGTGTGCGTGCTATTCACGCAGACATCTTTAAGCATCTTGCGCTTCTGTGCTATGTTGGTGCATGGAGCGCATATGGTGATACACATATGATACGGGTTTTAGAAGTAAAGGTTGGAAATGTTGTTTTGGGTTGGCGAGGCTCGCATGTGGCGGCCTGCAATGAGTGCCTTCGTCGCTGATTGCAGGCTGCCACATGATTGAAGGCGCTCATTGCAGTGCGGCCTGTAATAAGCGCCTTTTGCACTCATTGTAGACTGCCACATGAGCAAAGGTGCCCCTTTCAGGACACACTGCAATAAGCGTCTGTGTCTCATATCACCCCCTTCACCCCGTCTCATACCCCACCTGTGTCTCTTCCACCCCCTGTGTCTCATATCCCCCCTTCCTTCTAGTGTCTCATACCTTACCTTCCCTCCCCTGTGTCTCATCCCCCACTTTCCCCCTCCCCGTGTCTCATCCCCCACTTACCTCCCTCCCTCCCCTGTGTCTCTTCCCCAACTTACCTCCCTCCCTCCCCTGTGTCTTATCCCCCACTTACCTCCCTCCCTCCCCTGTGTCTCATCCCCCACTTACCTCCCTCCCTCCCCTGTGTCTCATCCCCCACTTACCCCCTCCCTCTCCTGTGTCTCATCCCCCACTTACCCCCCTTCCTTCCCTGTGCCTCTTCCCCCCTTTCCTGCCCTCTTTCCCTTTCCTCCTCTCCTTCCCTCCCCCCTCACTCTGTTCCTTGCAGGGGAAGGGGGGTATCTCCCACACTTTGCGAAGTAGCAGTTCGTAAGCATTCTGCCAAGACAAGGTACTTAAAATTATTTTCTGTGGAATTTATGAAGGTTATTAAATGAATCCCACCTAGTTATGTGTATTTGGTGAATTTGGTATTTTTGAGCCTCTAAAAAGTCGCCGTTCCGGGTCATTTTGCGAAATATTGTATTTTGGCCCGGAACAGGTACTTGAAATTATTTTCTGTGGATTTTATGAAGGTTATTACATGAATCCCACCTAGTTATGTGTATTTGGTAAATTTGGTATTTTTGACCATCTGGAAAGCCGCCGTTCCGGGTCATTTTGCGAAATTTTGTATTCTGGCCTGTTAAAGGGTTAATAAAGCATATTATTAGATTGGGGTTAGCTCTTAAATATAGTTCTCAAATATATTTAACACATCCCAATGATTTTAGCATGTATTCCCTTCATAAAGTGTGCGTTCCGGCCTTTTTTTGCCCGTTCCGTTTGATTTTTGGGTTTTTAAAGGGTTAAAAAAGTATTATATTGAATTTGTTTTGGTTCTTAAATATTGTTCTCAATAATATCTAACACATCCCAGTGATATTGTCATTGATTTCTTTTATGAATGGCCTGTTCCGGCCTGTTCCGTTCCGTTCCGGCTTTTACACCGTCCCGATAAGAAAGGTGGGGAAGAATCTGCTAACTCTGTAATAATTTTCAAAATGCAACTTATTTGAGCTTCCAAGTCACTTCAACAAGAAAAAGAGATTTTGGTTTGTAGCTTGAAACCTATTATACTGCGTAAATCACTCAGTTTTTCATTATGGAGCAACCTATTTTTCCTGGGTATTTGTGATATATGTTACTGATATTTTAAAGGTCTAAATTAAAGAATTTTGGTCTTATTATTGATATTTACTCGTTTGAATACATTTTTAGAATGTTAGAAATGAATTCAACCTCTAATGTATCACCCTTTTTATACGCAATTATGCTGCCATGGAATCTATAGTTATAGTTTCAGTCGACCGACTTCCTGAAGTGGGAGGAGACTTTGAAAATATAGGAAGTTTATAGCTACACAGTGTAAATGCAGTATATACAACTGGCAGGACTTTTACCAGGACTTGATGGTATTTGTTTTATAAGGACAAGGCAATCTGGGAAAGGAAGACCCCATCAAGTGAGAAAATAAAAATGGCAGAATAATTGCATGAGAACCTTTTGTATATATATTTTTGTTGATTGCTAAAAGTTTCTGAGAAGACAATGTAAAACTTACCCATAGTGGTCCTTCAACCATTGAAAGAAGCCTAAAAGGTCCATGCTTTTCCATTCCTTAGGGAGTTATAAATGACATTTATATTTGTCTACACTGCATTTAAAAGAGTAGTATTTAAACATTACAAATTGTGTTAGTTTTTTTTTTTTTTTATGAAAAACAAGCATTACACAGGTTAAATAGCTGAATTTGCCATGAACAATACATTTGCAACAATCTTAAAAGACAGCATATAGTAACGTACCTTGACGTGAAATATATAATTTTCTTACTTATCCACCAGCCCAATAAGTAGGGATCCAAGTAAACATTTTCTTCAGTGTAAAGTTGCTATCTTTCCTTAATCTAGAATTGGAAATCTTAAATCTTGATAGTGTGCTTCTATCCTGAAAACTCAGGTACACCCAGGTTGAAACAGAACAAAATGAGAAGGTGGGCAAGTGCAAGAGATCACATATAGTAAAGTAAATCTGCAATCTTAAAATATATTTACAAGAATAATTACTTCAAAAATCATCTGTTTTTTACCCCGGCTATATAAGAAATTTGACAGTGTCTGATACCATGCGTCAATCAGAAGACTTCCTGTGACTGCCCCTAGAATGTACATTGCACCAGTTTATGGAGCGCTATTGAGTAAATTATGACTCTGCATCTTTATTTCCAATATTTTGCTGAAGCTTTGCAGCTCTCTCTTCATACAAAGAAAAAGACTAGTAATGTTTAAAGTCATCTTTTTTAAATGCATGCTAGGCAAGTTTGTCAATTCCATATGGAGGTGTGACCAGTACTTACCAATGACCGTTTTTAATCACTATATAATCATGTTCATACCTAAACCAGAAAATGACCACCAGGTTACCACAACCACCTCACCATTTTATGGACAAACTTCATTTGTATATTTTTCTTTCAGCCATTAAGCTAAAACCAAAACAACTATGTGACCAAGAAATGGTCACTGACCAAGCTATTGTTTATTGTATGCAAGCCTGAACTAGGGAAAGTTTTACAATTGTGTATTTTTTTGCGGGGGGGGACCGTTTTGTTTGTTTTTAATATTCAAGTCGTGATACTATTTTATTTTCCATTTTTGTAAGATGTTCAACAGAACTCAAAGAATAAAATGTTGGTCAAATAATGGGTGATATAACTCGCAAGGCTACCACATATGTTACATTAAAAGAATTTATTTTGTATATGTACCGTGGACATGTTAAGAAATGTTGATCTAAATTTTCTGTACAAATAAAATAAAAATAATTTGCACTAAAAAAATGACACATGCATTGAACCACACTCTTCCGAAATTCACAAAGATATGGGATTGTTGGATTAACTCCACTCATTCCTTTTAAATTAATGAATGAAATCTCAAATTACATATGCTAAAGTCGCAAAAGGAGAAATAACCTTAGGCCGCAGAACTGCCTAAGGCTATAGTTAATATAAAAAAAAATCAAACGCAAAACTAATGGTACATATAGTTTGTGTTATATGATTTTAAAATATTATCATTTATTATTTAGTTAGAATGTTCTTACATAAATGGAATAAATAAAATAACACTTGTTTATCCTAGTTACATTCTAATTACAAGGTCTAAATACAATATAGAAAGCATAAAGAAAAGAAAAGAAAGACTTTAGCAACAATACATTACATTATAAATGGAAAATGGAAAAAAATGTTGAAGGAATCACAATGTTGTTTATGCTTTAGACTAGACCAAATAAATGAATGGCTCACTCAATACATTGTACAGTTTTGACCTGCAAGTCATACTTTATTACTGAACTGAAATGTTATTAACATTGATTATAATAAAAATGATTGAAACAAACAAAACAAAAAAAATAGTGGGAGCTACATGTTAAGGGGGCTGTCATTAAAGGAATGTTTACCTGAGTGGCACTGTGAAAACCTTACACCTCATACATTTCCTTCACAAATGCTTACAGATGCAGAAGATAACTTAATAGACTGAAACGTACCTAAACAAAGCCAAAACAAAAACATAACATTCCTCAGTGACCATCAATTGGTGAAATGTTAAGCAGATCCCTACGTGTCCACAGAGAAGAGGATAGATTGTCACTGAGGAGTGCTGTTGAGAAGGCACAAACATATGCACAGCCCCTATGTCCTCCGCCTAGCCATAGGGCCCCAATCCCCTGTGGCCGGCCTCCATCTCCCTGGTGGTGCTGGGGGAGCAGGGGAGGCATCCCCCCAGGAGGCAGCGGCACCTGCAGTGGTGGAGTCATGGGGGGAGGAGAGGAACGGCTGGGTTGCGGGTGGCCCGGGGATTCCTCCGGGGTGGAGGAGGCGGGGCTGGGGAGCACAGCGCATTGCATGGCATCTGCAATCACCTGCTGAAATGCGCTCTGGTCCGCCCCCATCCTGAGCAGCCCAACCAGGTATGATTCAGTCATTAGGTGGTGCCTCCTCTCTATTGTGCCTGGCAAGACTGTGCAGGATCTCCTAATGATTGGTGGAGATACTGTCCTGGATCCCACTGAGACACTCCATTTGCTGGTGCATGAGGCCCAGCATCTACGCCTGTGCAGCCTGGCTTGGTGGTGGGGATGGAGGTCCCTGGGGCATAGACTGTTGAGGAGGTGCCGGTTCCTGCTGGCAGGGGTTTGCTCAGATGGAGCCGACGCCCCCTCACCACTGGACCCTTGATGCTGAAAGATAGAAAACAAAGGTATATGTTATTAGTGTGATTAATAATACATTGTTTTGTGTTCATTCCTAACTATTTGTCATCTAGGCTTGAACCTGGATGATTCTCTTAATTGCGACTCAGATTAGCTTGTCAGAACTTTTGTATAAATAAAGTTCTATCTTATATGGATATTATAGTATAATATGATATTCCAATTATTAACCACTATTTTATATCCAATGTATTAATATTTTATATGCTGTATATTTATATATATACCTATGCATGCAATTCTATTACTTGAATATATCTATGTGAAAGATATGTTTTCACAGCTATCCACAAGTGAGTTATCCATGGCTGAATAGTTCTTTGTTTTGTAGAGATAAATAATTGAGTGAATTCCTAAACTAATGGATAAAGGTCTATAAAGGTTATGTTCCTTAGAAATAATGAAACCCTCCCCAAGATTTCACATGTGAAGAATTTGTTTCATAGACACCAAGTCTACTAAACAGAATAATAAATCTGTTTAGGGATATCTAACTAATAGCCATTCTTATGACCCCATTTTGTTTATAGGTTGTGGGTCAAAGGGGTCATAAGTTAATTAAAGGGATGAAAATTCAAAGGTCCGAGAGCGCCATCTTATGGTTCAAGGAATAAATGTCTCTATAGAAAAATATATTCATTATAAAATTTAAATATGTGATGACATCATGAAAAGATTCTATTGGTTACTAGATACTTTTAACTGATTTGGGATTCTGATAGGCAAATAAGCAAGAGGTATAATTATGGATAGAAAAGAAAAGATTAGGAGAGAGGGAGAGAGAAAAAGAAAGGAAGAGAGAAAGACTTTGTTCCTGTGGAAAAGGCCAGACAATTTTGGAATTAACCAGTGGAATCTTGTCATAATTGGTAATGTATAAATTTAAATATTTTATTTTATGATATAATTGAAAACCATTACCATAATTTCTCTGTTTGGTTTATTTCTTATCAAAAAGTTATTTCGATTTCCTTTTGTCATTGAAATTTATAAATCCGGATATAAATTTTAATACAAAATTAGATATCTCATTTTTCTTTTTGACCAATACAGATAAATGAATTTTACTTAGCTAACTTATCAATTATATTATAAAATACTTTACCATAATTGGGTTATATTTAATACATTACTGTATAGCTATATTATAATATCATTAGACGTTATTAGTATATGTTAAAACGTTATTTTGGGTGAATTTTATTAATTGATTTATCTGATTTTGTTCTATGGGTTACTATTCCAGGTTTTATTGTACATGTGATTGAGATAAACTTTAATATTGACATTTTAGGACTGTATAGAAGATATCATAAAATAATAAGTATTAAAATATGATGGATTAATTTTCTTTTAATATCTGGCTGGTTATATTTTGTTTTATTTGTATTTGATTTGATACATTACATTTTTATCATTAGACCAGTTGATTTTGTTATTTTCAATAAATGTTATTTTATAAAAAGGAATATGTGTCTATAAATTGATTCTGAACTCAAAATTAATTATTCTATATTATTTAGAAAATAATATGTTGTATTAATCCCGACATATTTGGAGGACCCAGCGAGATATATATCTTTATAGACACGTGGTCAGTTATTTAATTGATTTAAAACTTTTTATTGAATAACACTTGTTGAAAAAAAATGGCTGAAGGTGTTTTTGGTTCTGAAACAGTAGGGGCATTATCTTTAGATGACATAACTGGCCATGGTAAACAGGGAATGGAGTTGTTAATTAAAACTTTAATTTCAAATGTATATCCTGTTTGTGAGTACAGGGAACAGTTGTCAGAATATTTGGATAAAATACATCCCGAAATTGATGGTGATACAATTGATGATTGGTTAAATGATAAGAATTTGTTGACAACTGTGATGAGTACTATAAATGCAATTCAAATTAAATCAGAAAGAAAGAAGCATTTACCTAGGTTATCTACTGTTTGGATGGAATTAGCCAGAAGCTGGAAATATCAAAAATCCCAAAAAGAAATTACCATAAAAAATGTAAATAATCAAATCCAGGAAGTCTCTATAACCTGTCAAACTTTGAGAGATTTACATGGAGAAAAAACGCAGCTAGCAGATCAGCAGTTTATCAAAATTAAATAATTAAGGAAACAAGTTGTAGAAACGACAGAGACATTTAACGCAGCTCAAGATTTAAATGGTAAATATTCAGAGAAATGTGATGAATTACAGGCAATAATAGATAAATTGGTAGCTGAGCGTGCAAAAGATACCGGTGAGGAAAGTCAAAAATCAGTTCAATTTGAGGAATTGTCTGAGAAATGTGAATACTTATATGAGAAAGCTGAACATGCTGATAAATTAGCGCAAAAGTATGTTCAGGCTTGTCAGGACTTAAAAATAGAACAGAAGAAATTGCAACAAAAGATTGAATTCTTCAGAATTAACTAATAAGAAAATTCATGAGGCTTAGATACTTGTAGAGAATAATAAGATCCAAAAATTACTGACTGTAGCTAAGAATGAGATAAAACAATACAAACAGGATGTTGAAAATCTAAAATGGATTTAAATAGGGCTCAAGATTATGCCTCAAGCAAAATTGTGATAAAGGACTTTAGTGATTCTGAGGAAGAATTAGAAGTAGTACCTTCAAGGAATAAACATAAACGATCACCCATAAAATTTTTACATAGCTCTAAAAATGAAACTGATAGTGATGAAGATATACGATCAAATAAAAGACTCTCTTTCCATGAGAAAGCCCAGGCTATAAGAAAATTAATTAAACCCTACACCAAAAATTCAAAATTGTCCATAGAAGACCACCTTGATTCATTAGAAAGGGTGATGGTTGAACTAGGGATAAGGGGGGCTAATGAAAAAATATCATACCTCCCTTGGTCATTTGATAGCTCTTATACCTAATTTTTCACCTCTCTCCATGATAGCGATATAAATGATTGGGAGATATATAAATGTGAGGTGAGAAAATACTTTTCTCAGTATAGAAACCCACAGGCTGCTATGAAAGCAGTTCATAATCTTAGATGTAAGCCTGACGAAAGTCCAAAATAATTTATAATCACATTAAAACACGCTTATAGACAGACTGCAAAAAAGGCAGACCCAGAATCTCCTGAATTTAAGAGAATTTACTTCCATGCACTACCTTTGTATATTCAGAGAAATATGGCGCGTGATTTTGATGACGCCAAGCCTTTAAGTTGGTTGGTAAATAAATGTACTAAAATATATGAGATTCAGCTTGAGGATGGGAATAATTATAAGCGAAGGGAGAAATGTAATAGTCAAAATGTGGCAGAAATTTCTGTTAAACCTAATCTACAGTATGAGACAGGTACAAAATCTTACGCAGATGTGGTTAAAGGTTCAAACAAATCAAGTCAGGCACAGTCATGATTTAGGCCAGTAAAAATTGCAAGTGAAAAATCTCAAAATGCAAATAATGATTCTTTTTATGATAGTCCAAATTACATGGGAAACAATCCTATTAAAAATTATGTCTGGAGGCCAAACTCTCCTAGTGCAGAAGGAAGATTAACCCCTCCAATGCCCAATACTTCAAATTATTCAGAGAGTCAAAGGGTTAAAAGATTTAGCCAAAATCAAAATTCTAAACCATCATCTAATTTAGAAGAGCAGGTTAAAATGTTTACACAACAAATGGCTGCATTTATGGCAGGATTTAATAGTCAGTGAGAAATGATCCAACCCAAGACGGTCAAAATTCTCAAAGCCAAAGCCAATGACTGAATACTAATTGTGAAAATAGATTAGTGATCAATAACACAAACAGAAGTGATACCTGTGAATCTCTTGATTCAAATAAAAATATAAAAATATGTTCTAAAAAGAATGTTAATGATTTATTTCTTCTCCCTGAGTATCCTTTCTCTTCAGAAATTCCTATTCAGCAAGGGAGGGGTGTTTTCAAAACCAAGGAAGATGACCCAGAAGATATAATTGTTGACCCTTTAAGCTCACAGGAGGTAACACAGATTGAACCAGAGTTTACCGGTAAAGGATTAATAGCTGAAGTAGAAGAAGAACATTGCAATGTCATGACAGATGATTTATTACCTATTCAGTTTATTGAAAATGAAACAAATGTTAATCAGGAAATTGCTGATAGTCCTACAGAAATAGTTATAAATTGGAAAGATCATACTCCACAATCTGACTCCTTAAATAAAAATAAACAATGGAAGAAGTTAGAGATGTTAAGACATACACATTTCTTATGTTAAATGGAGGAAATACAGAACCAATATTCTGTTTCTGTTGGTATACAGAATGTTGACACCTTAAATCATAAACCATTAATTGATACAGGATCTCAAGTCACAGTAATTTCCAAAGATACATATGAGGAAATTGAGAGTAGAGCCAAAAAGAAAGCTATTCTGACACCATTCGTTGGAATTGTTAGAAATTTTGAAGGTATTAAAGTTAATACTGTAGGCCATGTGTGGTTAGATATCAGAATAGGAAATAAACAAATGAAACATCCAGTTATTATAGTGGATATTCCTAGTTACAAAATTATAATTGGGACTGATTTACTTAGAAGGTTTAGTCCAGTAATTGATTTTATTGATAGGGTGATATGGTCACAAGTTAAATTTCCCATCAATTATGATCAGGTTAAACAACCTCATATGCAAAGGAATTGTCATGTTATTTAGAAAAAAGAGGAATCAGTAGAGATTCACTTCCAAAATAATCAAATGCCTGAGATGACAGTACTTAAATGTAAAGACCTTAATGGAGAACAAGTAAATAATGAAAATGTGATCCAAATTGATCAGGCGCATATTAAAAATATTCAAATAGAGGGAAATGTATTAACTATCTCTTTAAATAAGAACGATTCTAAGCCTTTAATTATAAGTAAACACTCTAGATTTCTAGTGGAAATAGAAACCAATGATGAAGGTTTATTTATTCCTGTTGATATTCCAGGTATGAGAAATTCTCAACAGGCATAACTAGCTCTAAAACATGAGCATAGCTATGTTAATGAGAGCTTATTAAAACAAATAAATAATACCAATTTAATCCAAAATACACAACCCGATGATCAATGGGTATATAAGATAGATCATGAAACTTCAACTCATGCTATTATGGCAAAATGTTTATTACCTCTTTTCATTGGGGGTAAAAGGGTTATGCACCTATTCTTAGTTATTGAGTGTTCCCAATATCCAATCTATATTGGAAATGATTTATTACATCGCTTTGCATCCCAAATTGATTTGATCAATAATGTTATTTGGTCTAGACTACAGGATAAGCCCTTAGAATTCCTAAATGACTCAGAAGCATTGAAATCTGCACAACAAATACCTTATGCAGTAACCGTGCAAATGGAACAAAGTGTTACAATACCAGAGGGGGTGGCACAATTTCCTCTCCCTTTACAGGTAAAAAGGGGTCAAAAGATTAAAGGTATTGATGCCTTTGTAAATCTTAATCGTCAGATGCAACGAAAAGGCCTCACCCTCATTCATACACCTCTAATTACTACAACACAGATATCTTTCATTATTCTGATAAATAACACAGCATCCCATCCAATACATTTGGAGAAGGGATCCCTAATAGGTATGGCTATAGATTCTGAGTATTTTACTTCTGAGTTTATGAATTTTCTTATTGGTTTGATACCAGAGAATTATGTAAATGATGACCAGATTATGGATCAGTGTTTTGACACACAACCTGAGGGATTATTTACTGTTCAGTCTATTTATCCTTTTAGTTTCACTGAAAGTAACTGTGATATTATGGATAATGAACTTATTTTTAACCAAAACATTGATGAACAAGAGTATGAGAAATATCAGAACACTGAGACGCAGGTAAGTATGATCACTACTGATTTGTCTACACAATTGGAGGAGACTTATGAGATTAGTCAGCCTGAGGTATTCCCTGGGTTTAGAGAAAGAGTTGAGGAACAGATAGCCTTAGCTAGCGGATGTTCTAATGACATTGAGCGCCAAAAACTAAGACAAGTATTGATTGATTACCAAGATATGTTCTTTAAGGATTCATATGATTGTGGTTTGACAAATTTACATGTCACTAAAATTAAAACTGACCCAAATATGCCACCTGTATTTGTGAAACAATATCGACTCCCTCTTGCCTCTTATGAATCATTGGCAGATATTATCAAGAACCTAGAGTCTAGGGGGATTATTAGACTGGTGCACAGTTCTTTTAATAACCCTATTCTAGGTGTCTTGAAACCAAATGGAACCTGGCATTTATGCGCTGATTTGAGACAATTAAATAAACGGGTGTACATGTCTGCATGGCCAGTTCCATATATCGATCAATGTTTAGCACAAATACAGGGATCTAAATTATTTACTACGCTTGATTGTGCCGAAGGTTATTGGACCATTAAAGTAAGTGAAGAGGACAAATATAAACTGGCCTTCACCTTTGGGAAACAGCAATATACATGGACTAGAACCCCATTTGGCTTTATAAATTCAGGGCATAAGTTTGCTATATTTTTACATAAGGCAATGCCTGACGCTCAAGAGCGAGGGACATTAACATATGTAGATGATATCTTGATTAAAAATAACAATTTTGATAAACATATTTTTGAAATCAGATATGTTCTAGATCAATTGAAACATGCAGGAGTTAAACTGTCTCTTCAAAAGGCACAATGGTGCCGCACTAAAGTTAATTTTTTAGGCCATGAAATAACTCCTGAAGGCATAAATCCACAGAAAAAGAAAATGGAAGCTCTTTTTAAAAACAGAACCCCTACAAATTTTAAAGAATTAAGATCATTTTTAGGTATCACCAATTATTCTCGTAAGTTTATTGATAACTATGCAGAGGTAACTAGGCCTCTCATTCGATTATAAAAGAAAGGAGAGCCATGGCAATGGGGGGAAATTCAAAATCAAGCCATAAACGAATTAAAACAAAACTCAGCCAGGCTCCTTGCTTAGTTTATCCTAAAATGGGTAAACCATTCTTTTAAGAAACTGAATATACTGATTTTTGTTTGAGTGCCGTTCTATATCAGAAATATGACCAGCATAGTAAAGTTATTGCGTATGCAAGTAAGACATTATCACCTGTAGAGGTAAAGTTTAATGACTGTGAGAAAGTCATGTTTGCTACAGTATGGGCCTTACAGAACTTCTGAAATTTTATCCAAGGTGAGAAAATTATAGTAGAAACCGCTCATCAACCATTACAATACATTCAGAGTGATAAAATTAGAGCCGGTAATTTGTCAAATAGCTGTATAACCGCATGGACTTTATCCTTACAAGGATGGCCTTTAGAAATTAGATATGCACAGAATAAGAGGAATCCAGTGGCCCAAGGGTTAGCTGATTTACATGATTGTACCGCCGAGAATCCTCTTAGAGAAAATTGGTCCGAAGTGGACCTTATGAAGGAATACAAATTATCTCCCCATAAGGTATATGAAGAGGTATTATGTAATACTTTACCCACAGTTTACGTGGATGGATGTGCATATCATATTAAGGAGGGGGCAGATAACAAATTGGTTGCAGGAATCGGTAATGTATGGAAGGACAATATCCCGATTCCACCTGAGAGTTATAAAATAGGATCTAAGACTAGTCAAATATCAGAATTGGTAGCCGTATATCGCGCTATCCAAACCGCAATAGAGCATGATCTTGAGGAATTAGTGATCATCACTGATTCGGAATATGTCTGTAATAGTTTCGTAGAATACTTACAGGTATGGAAACATAATGAAATGACAAGTGCTCGGAAGAAACCAGTGAAACATGGTAAGTTAATACATGCTATTGATGAGATGGTAATCTCTAATGGAATGACTATATATTGGAAGAAGACAAAGGGCCACTCAAAGGTAATGGGACAGGATAAAGAAGGAAATGATTTGGCTGATAAGTTGGCAAAACAAGGTGCCCTAAAGGGGGAGCTTGTTGATGTGGATCATCTTTTGGGTCAATTTCAAATTCAGGCTATAACAAGACAACAAATCCAAAAGAGTACAGAATTGTCTACAGCTCAATGGTCCCAGGATACTCCCAATTCTGATTTAATTAGTAGTCAGAAAGAGGATCCAATCATAGGTATATTTTATAATCATATACAAGATCCAGCTAAATATCCTCTGAGTGAGATAGATGTTATAGGTAAAGAAGACCTGAGAGTTTTAATGAAGTCAAAAGCCCAATTTAGCATCTTAGATGGATTGCTTATTCGTACATCTAAGAATGGAATACAGCAGTGGGTGGTTCCTACTTCATATAGAGGTCTAATATTACAACATGCCCATGATGCCCCGACATCAGGTCACAGAGGGGATAAAATCACCTATGAAATATTGCGAGATTTTGCGTATTGGCTGCACATGTTGAAAGATATCCAGACATATTGTCAGGGATGTTTGGTATGTCCCCATTATCAACCTAATACTCCTCTTCAGAAAAGAGGGATGTCTATGCCCTGGTCAGATATCCAAATAGATTGTATTGGTCCAGTAACAACATCATCTAGGGGTAATAAATATATGCTAACGGTTACATGTCTATTTACCAAATGGGTAGAGTGCCTTCCAGCCACAAATTGTAAAACTGAAACTGCTGCAATGTTATTAATTAACCATGTCTTTTCCCGTTTTGGTTTACCACAACGAATTGAGTCCGATCAGGGATCTCACTTTACTAGTGAAGTAATGAACCGTATGTGGAAAATCCTAAGGGTTAAGAGAAAATTACATATTTCTTATCGTGCTGCTTCTAGTGGTAATGTGGAACGGTACAACCAATCCATTATTAGTATTTTAAAGAAATTTGTGAAAGAATCAGGTAAAGACTGGGATATAAAATTACCTTTAGTATTAATGGCTATAAGATCTACACCTAGTACTGCAACAAAAATGTCGCCATTTGAATTATTGACGGGGAGACGTATGGTACTCCCACAACACCTTATTTATAGAACCCAAGACCATAATTTAGTGAATGCTGCTACAACCCATCAATATATAGAGGATCTGAGGAAACATTTACAGAAGGCATTTGCTTTTGCACAAAGAAATTTAGAGAAATCTGCTGTAAGTACTAAAACGTATTATGATCTTAAGACATCCAAAAAGGAGTACAAGATCACAGATCAGATATATTTGTACAACTTTCAACGAAACCAAGTGAAAGCGAAAAAGTTTTTGCCTTCATGGAAAGGACCTTATACTATTGTTGACAAAATTTCACATGTTGTATACAAAATACAAATTCCCAAAAATGGTAAAATGGTTGAAAGATGGGTTCATATTAATCAAATAAAAAGTTGTCACCCAAGATCTCAATTAAGAATCATTAACGATATTCCTGATGAATAATGTGACTTTTAATACCCTGTATAATAAGATTATCCTATTTTTACATTGTATAGAATATATTTTTAAAACGTTTTGTTTTTATTTCCTAGTTGAAGAAAATGAAAGAAAGAAAAACAGCTGTGATATGGGTGATGCTGATCCTATGCCAAGAGGTCCGAATGGAACCTATTGTGGAACCAGGCTCTTCTTCAGGAATTCTTAGCCAAGAGGCTCCGGGGTTTATTCTCACCTGAAGGAGATTGACATCGCAAAAGATTTTCGTGAGCGTGGATGACAATTTAACATATCTAACATACAGATGGAGGAAACCAAAGTATGGTATCGTGAACACATTGATCGATCACAAGCTACTGTAAAGGAGATGTTGGAACAATTAAGGAAAACTTTTATTCCTGAGTCTTACAATTCCAATAGCCGACGTCCGAAACGATTTATCGGTTTCCTTATTGGGGCTGCAATAATGACTATACTTGGAGCTGTTATAGGTACCACTATGTCAGTAGCAAACTCTGTATCTATTGAAACATTAAATAAGGAATCTAGGGAACTTTGGGATTCCTTGAAGATGGTGCAGAGAGAATTGGAGCTCCAAAAACAAAATCTAAATGACTTAATAACTGTAGTGAATGAGACTATTGTTACTACAAGATTGTATAACAAGTCTTATTCATGGTCGTATTCCATTATATTTTGTAAACAATGATATTGTGAGTAATATGTTTGCAAAAATTTATCATAAGGAAGTAGACCATATGCAAATTAAAGTGGCCTTTGAAATGGGAAGTGCTATTCCATTATTTATTGACTCAGAAAAGATGTAACTAGGATTTTTGTTAACTGTACCTTTTATTATGCCTGAACATGTTTACCAAATCAAAACTGTTTATAATGTTGGGACATGGAAGGATGGCATACATCTTCAGATTCAAGTCCCATCTATATTGGCGTACCAAGCTTGGATAAATGGTCCATACTTGATTCCTGATGTCAGCGATTGTGTGGTATTCAAAGACTTAAATTATTTGTGCCCAGGAAAACCATTTGTTCACGACGCCGCGAGAGCTTTGTGTGGAGTAAATTATATGATGCATGAATTTGAAAAGTGTCAGGTAGTTATGAGTAAATCTGAGGATCTGATTTCTACTTAGGCTATGAGGGTGCAAAATAAATGGTTAGTTAGTACATCATTAACTAACATGAGTATTTCTTACCCTTCTCATGGCACATTGACTGTGATGCCTCTGGCATATAGAGTATCATTCATTAAGGTCCCAAGAGATACTGTTATTACTATAGGTGAAGTGACTTTATTTTACATTGATACGAGTATCCAAGAGGGGGAAGTAGAAATCATAGATGCTTTTCAAAATCAGGATATCCATATTGATACTGATCTAAAATTCCTCTTAGATCATAAACCAAATCATACTATTGATATGGTTATCAGGAGGAATAATATTACTATAGATAATCAAAATCTTTCTTCTAAAGATATGGAGATCATAGCCAACCGAGATTGGATAGGCATAATTACGTTTGTCCTTATTTCAGTTATTGTGTTTGTCATAGTTTGGATGAGTGTTATTACATATTTGGTATGTATGAACACGAAAATTAGACATACTATCCCTCTCACTATCCAAATTAATACCGATCAATCAACTGTATAAAAATAAAAATAAATAAAAACAATGTCATAGTTACAACTGTAATAATATCACCTACTTTATTAAAGAGCGATATTATTTCAGAGAGGGGGTTATGTCAGAACTTTTGTATAAATAAAGTTCTATCTTATATGGATATTATAGTATAATATGATATTCCAATTATTAACCACTATTTTATATCCAATGTATTAATATTTTATATGCTGTATATTTATATATATACCTATGAATGCAATTCTATTACTTGAATATATCTATGTGAAATATATGTTTTCACAGCTATCCACAAGTGAGTTATCCATGGCTGAATAGTTCTTTGTTTTGTAGAGGTAAATAATTGAGTGAATTCCTAAACTAATGGATAAAGGTCTATAAAGGTTATGTTCCTTAGAAATGATGAAACCCTCCCCAAGATTTCACATGTGAAGAATTTGTTTCATAGACACCAAGTCTACTAAACAGAATAATAAATCTGTTTAGGGATATCTAACTGATAGCCATTCTTATGACCCCATTTTGTTTATAGGTTGTGGGTCAAAGGGGTCATTAGTTAATTAAAGGGATGAAAATTCAAAGGTCCGAGTGCGCCATCTTATGGTTCAAGGAATAAATGTCTCTATAGAAAAATATATTCATTATAAAATTTAAATATGTGATGACATCATGAAAAGATTCTATTGGTTACTAGATACTTTTAACTGATTTGGGATTCTGATAGGCAAATAAGCAAGAGGTATAATTATGGATAGAAAAGAAAAGATTAGGAGAGAGGGAGAGAGAAAAAGAAAGGAAGAGAGGAAAACTTTGTTCCTGTGGAAAAGGCCAGACAATTTTGGAATTAACCAGTGGAATCTTGTCATAATTGGTAATGTATAAATTTAAATATTTTATTTTATGATATAATTGAAAACCATTTCCATAATTTCTCTGTTTGGTTTATTTCTTATCAAAAAGTTATTTCGATTTCCTTTTGTCATTGAAATTTATAAATCCGGATATAAATTTTAATACAAAATTAGATATCTCATTTTTCTTTTTGACCAATACAGATAAATGAATTTTACTTAGCTAACTTATCAATTATATTATAAAATACTTTACCATAATTGGGTTATATTTAATACATTCCTGTATAGCTATATTATAATATCATTAGACATTATTAGTATATGTTAAAACGTTATTTTGGGTGAATTTTATTAATTGATTTATCTGATTTTGTTCTATGGGTTACTATTCCAGGTTTTATTGTACATGTGATTGAGATAAACTTTAATATTGACATTTTAGGACTGTATAGAAGATATCATAAAATAATAAGTATTAAAATATGATGGACTAATTTTCTTTTAATATCTGGCTGGTTATATTTTGTTTTATTTGTATTTGATTTGATACATTACATTTTTATCATTAGACTAGTTGATTTTGTTATTTTCAATAAATGTTATTTTATAAAAAGGAATATGTGTCTATAAATTGATTCTGAACTCAAAATTAATTATTCTATATTATTTAGAAAATAATATGTCGTATTAATCCCGACAAGCTATCATTTGTGATCTATTCTTAGTTCTTGATCTTGATTGTTATGGGTTCCTAATGCTATCTTGATTCCGGCTGTGGTCTGTAATTGCATACGTTGCAGTGGGCACTCCAATACATGGACTCTCTATTGATTGATTACTGTTGTTGCGCCCACGAATATCCGCTTAATGGATGTAATGAGGCATCCATCTATAATTGGATTTGATTTGACATGTCATGGTCCTTGTGGGTCATCGTGTACATGTGTAGTGTGTGTGATGCACATGTGGTGGCATGTTAGTGTATGTCATATTCCCCTGACATGGAGGCTGGGTCCAGCTAGGCCACCAGGCCTGAAGCTCCAGCAGCAGGCACTTGGCTGAGATGGTCCTTGGCCACCCTCTCCGACTCGTTTTAGCACACAGTCATTTGGGGGGCACCACCTGGTGCTGCAGCTTGCTTGGCCTCCTTGGCCATCATCCTCCTCACCTTGGCCCTGAAGTCATCAAAATGATGGGCCTTGTAACGGATCTACTGGCACCCCGACCGGGTACCTCCGTTGATGGACGCGTCCTAGCTTGCGTCGAGGCCTACAAGCACCGCACCGGACACCACCACAGCCACAGACTCCACAATCGCCGTAGCTTAACTGGAGCCGCGCCGTCTTCCTTCCACCCTGTATGAATCTCCAGGATCGTGTGGGGAAGACCTCTCCTCCAAGGAGATTACATCAGGAACAAGCGTTCAGTAGTTACAGCTCAAGGGAGTATGCAAAAGCATAGCAATCCCCAGTAGGATATAGCGATCCCCTATAAGAACGAGATGAGACTACGTTTTGAAGGGTCAAGTAGAACTATATTTTAATGACAGGGGAATCTCCTTTTATGCAATGGTGCCCTCTGAAGGGCTACACCCACATAATTATCACAGCCAATTATATACATGGTTCAACCCCCACGTCTCCTCCCCTCAGATAACAGGTAAGACAATTAAAACAGACACAATTTTAACCACATTCTGGATGTACCCCAAAAACAGGGGGTACACCTTTAAGTCCAGCACCGTTCAATAGCTCTCACCCAGGGGAACAACATATTAAAAAATGGCATGAATCAGACCAGGGGTTCAAAAGTTAGTAAAAGTATGTTTTTCACATAACACACAGACATTTCACATATCACCCACACAATACACATATAGGACAATAGGTGTGGTCACCCCTCCCTGAGGCAACTTGATATAATCAGACAATGATTAAATCAGCCCTCTTTGTTCTTATCTGAGAATGAAAACACTCCACACAATCGACTCCCTTATCTCTAACAGGATTATCTCTCCTGCAAAGGTCTGCACTAGCCTGGGGCCAATATTCTGCAGAGCACAAACCAACACACATACAGTATATTACTAGGATCATATTTTAACCAAGAATTAAATAACCATAAAACGGGTAAAACAGTGATGGGTTCCGTTACAGCTGGGATCTTAGCGCACAAAACTACCGAATAGCGCTCAGATCATCTTCACACAGTTCAATTGCCATGGAGCTAAAGTCTTTCCCATAGTCTTTCATCATATGAATGGGCACCATGGCATATCTATCTGTGGTATCATGGTTCACATAGGGCAAGTACCGAATGACCCCCCCCCTGTATGTAAAGGGCCAGAATGAGTGACATATACTCTGGTATGGCCGAATACTGTGTTTAAAGGGCAATATGTCCCAGGGCCATAGTCGCAGGGCAGGAGGCTGGCAAACAGTCCTCTCCAAGACAAAGTGGCGAAGGGCACTTCGTCACAGGCCTCACATACCCTTGTGCTGTGCCCACTTCTGTTACCTTGGCAGCTACCTCCTTCCATGCCTGGGTCCTAGGCCTTGGCCTGACTTGCCCTCCCAACTGTGGATGAGGATCCTGAGCTCTCTCATCTGTCCCTGAGGCCTATCTCTCCCCCAAACAACCACCCCCTGGGATCAGGCTCCTCCTCCTCTGTCTCTGGTCTAGATGTGCCTCTTTCTAGGGCTGCCCAGTCACCACCCACCTCCTCCTCTCCACTCTCCTCCTCTCATCCACTCTCCACCACTCCCCTCCACCTCCTCCTCCGACACCTCCTTCTCCGCCACCTCCTTCTCCTCCTCCACCTCATCCACCTTCTCCTCCTCTGTCACCTCCTCCTTCAACTCCTCATCCTCCTCCTCCTCTTCTCCACCACTTCTCCCCACCTCCTCCTCTCCTACACCACTCTCCAGTGCTACCTCTCTCCTAACCTTCTCCTCCCCGCCTCTCCACTCCTCTCCCCTCCTTAAAATAATATAAGGTTAAACACAAATATGTTTTTCTGTATACTGTATGTGAGGGAAAGAAAATATGTGTATTATGTGTATTTATTAACTGTTGGGGTGTGGTGGGTGGGATGGATGTGTGTGTGTCTGGAGTGACTTCTCTTATTTAATTTATATGTATTGCTATTATGTGTAATCTGTAAATATGTGTAATCACGGATTAAGTGTAAATTCCTAATTAGATGAATAGAAATAAACAAAACTGCAATATACTTCTCTCAGAAATCGCCTACTCTCACTTTCACTCAAAAACCTCCAATTCTGGGACCTGCGTGCCACTTTGAAAGAAAATACAGCACAGTCAAGGCATGGGCGGGTGGAACACCACTTTATAATCTTCCTCTGTCAATCATCTTCGGCTAGACCGTTTTCTATTGGCTTAAAGGCCTCTGTTGAACTCCTTTCTACTGTGATTGAATTGTAACAGCGGATCGCATCTCGGCCAGCCCAATAACAATTTGCTCGAGGCCTCGCCCCTGTAACTCAAGCCCTTGCTCAATTGGAGACGAACAGGAGCCTGCAGCACACCCGTATACTTTTGGCCTCTATCCTACAAGATGCGGGCTTCCAATTGAATCAGGCTCACACTTTGTAGTCATTAACATTCTGAACTTGTGGTATGCCAATTTAGATAGCCCTCCGCTCTCTCCAAACAGATTAATTTATTTACAACTGAAGCAACCACTTCTTAAGCCAGTAACACAGAGCTTTATGCCATCCACCAACAGACATCTTTCCAGTTCAATTCACCATCAGGACTGAATCAGACACTTCTGGAGAGGTTCAGTCAGTGCCACTGTGCCTCATACAATGCACCTGAGCAGAAGCATTCACCAACTGACAATCTCCCAGTTCTATTCATCTTAGTTTCTTCCACCTCCAGACCTAGAGCCCATGTCGTACCTATGATTTGTGTTAGGTTATAGCGCAGGTTTCAGAATGATAATCTCCAGTTTTTCCCAGAAAGCTTTTCATTTTCACGAGGTAAACCCCTGCAACCAAAGGAGTATTTAGGAGAAGAAATTGTAAAGTACTGACTGAGCCACAGGGACATCTTTCTTCAATTCCAAGATACCGGCAATATATTTCTTACTTGAACTATGAATTAGAAACACATCTGGCTTTCTTTTGTTTGATACAAAATGTGATGTTTTTCAACCAGTCTGACAACTGATACCTTAGAGGTCCATCATTACAATCAAAGCAACAACATGGGCTGCAAGAATGGAAACAGATGAAAGGAATTGCTCTTAATGAATTCCATTGTTCAAGATCCTCTTATGTTGCTATGACAAAAATCACAAAGAAATACTGCTATGTTAAAGCCTTAATTCATAAGTGGACAGTGGACTATTCTGCTGCTATTTCTTTAACTGTTGCTACTGCACTGATCTAATTTTCTACTTAAAACCACACAAAGAAGCCTTAATTAATTAAAGCTCCCAAAATGAGCTACTTTAATAATTACGTTTATGTTTTTACATTTGAAAAAAGGAAACCAACTTTTTGTCTACTTTTTTTTGCAGCAAAATCTGATATAGTATTTACAAAAGATATACAATATTTGTTTTAAACTTTCTCAAACATTTTGCCTATTACCAGGTCTAGTTCTTTATAAGAGCAAGCTATAAATATGATACTTTATAAGTCCTTTTTATTTAGACGTTTTATATAGTTCAGGGTACCTCCTGAACTCAGTTTTCCTTTATCCCAAGATTTTTGGGATTCAATCATATCAAGTTGTTATTGCTAGTCAGGTGTCATACACCAGTAAACCATAATAATTTGCAGCCTTATTAAATTGCAATTTGGTCATTTGAAGCATAATTTTTTTACAGAAGTGTTTAGTTAGTGAACTTATATCCAAAAGGAAGGTCTTCACTAACTAAACACGTCTGTAAAAACAATCAGCCTTATTAAAGCCTTGTAGATAAGAGGCTTCTAATTAAATCCTACGTGCTGCAAATTTCTCAAAGTTACAATGCTATTAAATTAGCCCTGCTGCGAGCACCGTGTGAGCTACGCAGCAGGGCCGTCTGTATCAACACAGAGAAAATCTACATGAAGAGTGAAAGCCTGCGAGATGATGTCGCAGGCTCCCACACCTCATCAACTGCTGCGGGAGTCCTGAACGGGACTTCTGCGGCAGTCCCACACATAAGGCCTGCCGTGGGGGGTACTCAAACTATCCCACCGGCGACTAAAATTAACCCCTCTCTATGCGGGGGTCTCCATCGGGACCCCTGAAGTGTCCCCACAATAACCCCTTGCTGCACCGATCAGGCCCCTGCTGCATTTAAAACTTTAAAATTCCCCGCCGCGGCTCCTTAAAGGCCCTGCAGCACACTATTAGCAATCCCGGCTGCGGGACCTACAATTAACCCCCCTCTATGCTGGGGTTCCCCATTGGGACCTCCGAAGTGTCCCCACATTAACCCCTTGCTGCAGGGGTCCATAGGGACTCAAGCAGCCCCCCCACACATTAACCCCTTGCAGCGGGGGTTCCCGATCAGCACCGATCGTGACCCCGCTGCATTTAAAATTTGAAGTTTCCCGCCTCGCGGGTCCTTAAAGGACTGTAAAGGTCCTGAAAGGACTCATGCTAAAAAAATTTAACCCCAGGCAACTAAAATTAACTCCATAACTCAATACAGACCCCCCTAAACCCTTAATTAACCTGTCACTCATGAGGGTCAATACAGACCCCCATAAACCCTTAATTAACCCTCTCACTCATGAGGGTCAATACAGCCCCCCATAATCACTTAATTAAACCTGTCACTCATGAGGGTCAATACAGACCCCCATAAGCACTTAATTAATCCCTTACCTCATGGGGGTCAATACATAAGCCTCTATTTAACCCCATCAAGCCCATAAGGGTATATTATTACCCTTATGGGGCTGTTACAACCCTAACATTAACCACATAAGTGCCATGACGGACCTCCAGGACCATCATGACACTAACTACAAACACTACACTGCACTATACCCCCAATAACCCATTAAATCTAAACTAACCCCCCTCTACACTAATCTATTAACACCTATACTACCTACCTACACTACCTAACTACCCCCTAAGAAACACCCCACCACTCTAATGACAGAAAATAAGAAAACCTAACTCCCAAAAAATAAAAAATCTACATTACAGAAAATAAAAAAAATACATTACAACTCGCCCCCCCCCCCACTACAGGAAAAATAAAAAAATTACACACCTGAAAAGGAAAGACATACACTACATACAATACATACAATAAAATACA
The DNA here is from genome assembly GCA_027410445.1 of Discoglossus pictus. Lineage (NCBI taxonomy): Eukaryota > Metazoa > Chordata > Amphibia > Anura > Alytidae > Discoglossus > Discoglossus pictus. The sequence goes on from CM050171.1 coordinate 86,533,157, forward strand.
ATAAATACAATACAAATAAAATACAATACAATACCCCCTATCTATCTAACATACAATCTATTTAATATACAATAAATCCTAACTACATACAGAAACCCTAATTCTAAGCTAAAATAAAATAATTAACACCACTTACCTTTGCAGATGTCCCTTCAGATCACCAACCTAGGGAAAACATAAATAAAAATAAGTTCAACACATTAACATAAAATAAATAACCATTATAAACATTCTAAATATTTTACTCACCTTTCCAGCATGTCCCGTCCTTCTTCTTTTCTTCTCTGGTGCGGGCCCTGTTAAAAAAAACACATTACATTAATACAACATATTGACACAAAATAAAGAAAAATAAACATAATATATATTCAACTTACATCCAGTGGCGGCGGGTGAACTTTCAAGTTGGAGGGGGTGCCAGGGCGAAACATAGCCCCTCACCCTTTTTCAAACCACACCCATTTTTATAACCCCCCTGACATTGTAATGACCTTTATAAGCCCCGCCCAATGACCTTATACTTGTAAAGCCCATTGAAATACATGATCAGCAATGCAGCAATGTCAAGAAGTAAAGTAACAATGTGTTAAATTCATTGGTATACAATATAGATTGAAAAAACTCATGTGACAAGACTACAGCAATATCATAATTGCACCTATACGCAGAAAAATATATAACAGAAAAATTAAAGCAGTGACACTTACCATTAGTCGGCTCTTCTTCTCAGGGTATTCACGTTCAGTAAATTGACCAACGAGTACAAACAAATCTGCTGCCACATAGGGTTTGCACCTGGGGTTGAAAGAAAACAAGCAAATCAATCAGACCATTCATGAACAAAACCATACCTTAAAAACCTTAAAAGACCAAGTGGAACCATATAGGCCCCAAACATACCTTAGAAGACCAAGTGTTACCATATAGGCCCTAAACACACCTTAGAAGACCAAGTGTGACCATATAGGCCCCAACCGCAGCTTAAAAACCTTAAATGACCAAGTGTGACCATATAGGCCCCAACCGCACCTTAAAAACCTTAAAAGACCAAGTGTGACCATATACTCACCAACAGTTGACTCTCCTTCTCAGGGTATTCCCGTTCAGTAAGTCAACCCAAGAGTCCAAACAAATCTGCTTCCACAGAGAGTTTGCATTTGGGGGTGATATAAAACAAAAAACAAAAAAAAACATTTAAGACCAAAACCGTAACTTTTAAAACCTTAAAAGACCAAGTGTGACCATATAGGCCCCAACCGCACCTTAAAAACCTTAAATGACCAAGTGTGACCATATAGGCCCCAACCGCAAATTAAAAAACCTTAAATGACCAAGTGTGACCATATAGGCCCCAACCGCACCTTAAAAACCTTAAATGACCAAGTGTGACCATATAGGCCCCAACCGCACCTTAAAAACCTTGAATGACCAAGTGTGACCATATAGGCCCCAACCGCACCTTAAAAACCTTAAATAATCAAGTGTGAACATATAAGCCCCAACCGCACCTTAAAAACCTTAAATGACCAAGTGTGACCATATAGGCCCCAACCACACCTTAAAATCCATATATGACCAAGTGTGGCCATATAGGCCCCAACCGCACCTTAAAAACCTTAAATAACCAAGTGTGACCATATAGGCCCCAACCGCACCTTAAAAACCTTAAATAACCAAGTGTGACCATATAGGCCCCAACCGCACCTTAAAAACCTTAAAAGACCAAGTGTGACCATATACTCACCAACAGTTGACTCTCCTTCTCAGGGTATTCCCGTTCAGTAAGTCAACCCAAGAGTCCAAACAAATCTGCTTCCACAGAGAGTTTGCATTTGGGGGTGATATAAAACAAAAAACAAAAAAAAACATTTAAGACCAAAACCGTAACTTTTAAAACCTTAAAAGACCAAGTGTGACCATATAGGCCCCAACCGCACCTTAAAAACCTTAAATGACCAAGTGTGACCATATAGGCCCCAACCGCAAATTAAAAAACCTTAAATGACCAAGTGTGACCATATAGGCCCCAACCGCACCTTAAAAACCTTAAATGACCAAGTGTGACCATATAGGCCCCAACCGCACCTTAAAAACCTTGAATGACCAAGTGTGACCATATAGGCCCCAACCGCACCTTAAAAACCTTAAATAATCAAGTGTGAACATATAAGCCCCAACCGCACCTTAAAAACCTTAAATGACCAAGTGTGACCATATAGGCCCCAACCACACCTTAAAATCCATATATGACCAAGTGTGGCCATATAGGCCCCAACCGCACCTTAAAAACCTTAAATAACCAAGTGTGACCATATAGGCCCCAACCGCACCTTAAAAACCTTAAATAACCAAGTGTGACCATATAGGCCCCAACCGCACCTTAAAAAAAATTAAATAAAAATATTTAAAAAAATATATACATATATTGAGATGTATATATATATATATATATATATATATATATATATATATTGATATATATATATATATATATATATATATATACATATATATATATACATATATATATATATATATATATATATATATACATATATATATATATATTGAGATATATAATTATATAGATATAATTATATTGATATATATATATATATATATATATATATATATATATATATATATAGATCTATATATATATATATAGATATATATATATTGATATATATATATATATATATCAATATATATATATATATATATATATCTTTCAATTAATATATCTATCAAGCAATATATAAATCAATCAATCAATATATATATATATATATATCAATATATATATATATATTTCAATATATATATATATATATCAATCAATATATAAATCAATCAATATATATATATTTATATATCAATATATATATATATATATATATATATCAATATATATATATATATATATATATCTATCTATCAATCAATATATAAACCAATCAATCAATCAATATATATATATATATATATATATATATATATATATATATACACACACACATAAAGCAATATACATAAAACAAAAAATTATATTAATTGATATTTATTAATTGATTAATTAATGTACTTTATTAATTATTTGATTATTGCTCCTGCATTTGTATTAGACATTATTTATTATACATATTACAGGGCTATTTATTTGTGCTATTTATATTATCCTGTAACATGTATATCACATAAATAGCCCCGTAATATGTATAATACATACAAGTTCACACTAACCTTTTTTGCCCTTACAGGCTTCCATACCTGCTTTGCTAATTTTTTTAAGACTCTGATTGGTTGAAATCAATGTCAATCAAAAAAATTCAGCCAATCAGAGTCCTTCAAAAATAGTATAAAAGGGGGAGCGTGGGAAAAAATCAATTAGTCGCCGGGGGGAGCTCCTTGTAGGAGGAGCTCTGTTAGTTTGTTGTTTTGTTTTTTTAGAGCGTCAGGTTTTTTTTGGTGGAGGCCTCTTTCAATGGGCCAGAATGGATGGATGGACAATGGCTTCAATCAAGATTGGATTATTTGACCAGTGGCTTCAATCAACATTGGATTATTTGACCAGTGGCTTCAATCAACATTGGATTATTTATTTGACCAGTGGCTTCAATCAGCATTGGATTATTTATTTGACCAGTGGCTTCAATCAACATTGGATTATTTTCATGACTATATCCAGAGGACAGAAGGCCAACGCTGGAGGGGTCAATTTGACAGGTAAGTATGTGCTGTTGTTTATTTTATTTTTATTAATGTTTGTTTAAAGCTGTTTACTTGTAATAAAAATGTGTTTACTGTATTGTTTTTCCCTTACCTTATTTTTATTTTATCTTTAAAAGTGACAGGCACATGTACATGCCTGTTACTTCTAAAAATGGAATAAAAATAGGGGGGGGGGGTGCTAGGTAGTTGGATCAGGGTGGGGTCGGTCACGCTCAGGCCAGGCGCCCATCGGTCGGTCGGTGACCGCGTAGGCCACGATCAGGGGTGGCACAGGCCTCATGGGGGTGAACATCCACCCCCATGTGGCCTGTGCAACCCCGCTCACCGCCCGAATACCCCGATCACTGTGATCGGGGTAATCGGGCGGTGTCATAGCATAGGCTGCATCGGGGTGGTGGTGATCGGGCCTCGGGGGTGGCATAGGGCGGCGACATGGAGGTGATCAGGGGTGGCACAGGCCTCATCAAGGGGGTGATCCGATCACCCCCATGTGGGCCTGTGCCACCCCGCTCACCACCCGACTACCCCGATCCCATGATCGGGTTAATCGGGTGGTGGCATGATGGCATCGCATAGGGCAGGCCTGATCGGGGGTGGCACAGGCCACATGGGGGTGATGGCTGGGGGTGGCACCAGGCATTGCAGGCCTAGGGTCGTCGGTGGTAGTTGGTGGGTGGCTGGGTAGGTGGCAGGCCAGGCAGGCATAGTGGGGTAATTGGTCACCCCTAACTTTTATTAGGGGCTACTAGGGGTTTGGTTTGGCCAGGGGCAGGGCAGGTGCCAGGTAGACTTACTGTGTTAGGCAGGCAGCAGAGCAGATGTGAGTAGATTCAGCCAGGGAGGTCTCTCAGTCTCAGCGTGACAAGGGTCAGGAAACAGAAAGGGGGAAGGGACAGGCAACTGGTGGTTTTATTGACTGTATCAGTCAATCAAAAAGTAAACTCGAGGCCCTATTAGCTGGCGGGCGCTCAGGGCTAACGGTCTGGGTGGGTTTAGATTGTTCTCTTAGTAACTGTACAACCTTCCATCATTGATTGGTCAGTCATTAATTGATACACTTATGACCGCCCATGCATATCATCACTGTGATGGTGGGCGGCATGCATTAACGGTCAGGGGGCCAGGCCAGGACTCATTGAAGAGAAGAGAAGAGTCTAAAGGTTAGTGTACTAGTGTAATATGATCACAGAGGGTGCAGGGGGCTACAATAGATACACAGCAGCATTAGTTAATGTAGCGCAAGGGTTATCTTAAAGTGACAGTGTCCCTGGGAATATTTTACTAACTTTACTTCATTTTATTACTGTATTAAGACTTGAATGATGATGTACACCTTATATTTAATTGTTTTTGGGTTATTACTAATACATTGTTGTGTTTTTTTATTGCAGGGTGAAGAAAATATTTGGGGGGGCGTTTGCCCTGACGCCCCAATGGACGGGCCGCCCCTGAAGTAATCCATTTTAAGTTTTATAGTTTAATGGAAGGTATTGAATGAACTATGAAAGTATCTGAGTTTGCTTTCTCCTTGTATCCATATGATGAACAGATCATCTATGTAACTGAAACTGTAAAAAGGTGCCAAGGATCTAAAGATGCAATCTAAAATATATACAGTATATAGTGCCTTGCAAAATTATTCACCCCCTTGACTTTTTACCTATTTTGTTACATTACAGCCTTAAGTTCAATATTTTGTTAATCTGAATTTTATGTGATGGATAAGAACACAATAGTCTAAGTTGGTGAAGTGAACTAAGAAAAATATATACATAAAACTATTTTTTAGAAATAGAAAACAGAAAATTGGCATGTGCGTATGTATTCACCCCCTTTTGTTATGAAGCCCATAAAAAGCTCTGGTGCAACCAATTACCTTCAGAAGTCACATAATTAGTGAAATGATGTCCACCTGTGTGCAATCTAAGTGTCACATGATCTGTCCTTACATATACACACCTTTTTTGAAAGGCCCCAGAGGCCACAACACCTAAGCAAGAGGCACCACTAACCAAACACTACCACAAAGACCAAGGAACTCTCCAAACAAGTAAGGGACAATGTTGTTAAGAAGTACAAGTCAGGGTTAGGTTTGAAAAAATATCCAAATATTTAATAATGCCCAGGATCACCAGCAAATGTGGAGTGAGGGAGAGGAAGTGTTGACAGGAGATTTGGAGCCTGAGAGCACCAGAAACAGTATGAGACAGAGGATTCACAACAAGGGTGACTAAAGAAAAGCTGCCTGCAATTATACAGAAGGACCAAGTCTGCTGCAATTTGGAACTGCTGAAAGAGGACCTGATAATAAAGGTACCGGATTCATTTCTTAAATACCCCAGGGCAAAGACTGTGTGTTGAAACTATTTATTTGCAAAGAGAAATGTTGCTTCATAAAAGGGGCCCTGTGGAGAGCACTTGGAGAGAAGGGTAGGCCAGTGCTCTAACCACTGATATTGTGTGGAAACAATGAAAAGTGTCCTCCAGAAACAGTGAGTACCCAGGAGGGAAGCTGTTGTTAAAGAGGACTACAGAAGCGTGAACACTAAGAAGAGGCCTGGGAGCACAGGCAAGTTAAACCCTTTAAGGTGGGAAATAGTTGAAGAGAGAGGCTAGCATAAAGTATTGGGACTATGTATTGAGAGAGCTGCAAGGAAGCTGGATTTATTTTTACGTTTATGTGTTTGTCATGTGCTGGCTGTGTCTTACTTTCCTGGTGGTCTGGCCGTGTCAGTATTCCAAGTGTTAAATTTGTACTCAGGGATACTGACATGGTCAGACCGCCTTGTTCCGCTCCCCTGCCACTACATTAAAAATGTTTCTGTAGTGTAGTGGCCCCTTCCCAACTCAGCCCCTGCAGCACACCATTCCCTCCTTTCCTCCCCTTACCCCTCACACTTCACCTCCCCTTAACCCTCACACTTCTCCTTCCCTTCCCCCTCTCCCTTCTCCTCCCCTTCCTCCTCTCCTCTCCCTTCACCACCCCGACCCCCCATTCCTCCCATTCCTGCTTCTTCCCCTTCTCCTCTCCTGCCCCCATTCCTCCCCCTTCCCTCTTCTTCCCCTCTATTTCCTTCTCCCCCCATTCCTCCCCCTTCCCTCTCCCGTCTCCCCCTTCCCACTCCTTTCTTCTCCTTCTTCCCCCTCTACCTCCTTCATCCCCCTTCCTTCCCTTCCCCCTACTTCCCCCTCTGTCCCCCCCTTCCTCCTTCCTTTCTCCTTCCTCCCCCCTTCTCCATCCTTGCCCCTTCTTCATTCTCCCCCTTCCCCCTCCTTTGTTCTTCTCCCCCTTCCCCCTCCTTTGTTCTCCCCCCTTCCTTCTCCCCTTCCCCCTCTTACATTCTACCCCCTCCTTCTCTTGCCCCGGCTTCCCCCTATATCCTCCCCCTTCCCCCTCATTCCCCCCCCTTCCCCCTCATCCCCCCCCCTTCCCCCTCCTTCCCCCCCCTTCCCCCTCCTTCCTCCCCCTTCCCGCATCCTCCTGTGTTACTTTCTTATCCTTCCCCTACATATGGTGGGCTAAGAGTGATAGAAGCCCTTCACCGTACAAAGTACAGTAGTACAAACACAGTTTTAGGCATAGCAACGGATGGATTATTTGCAAATCAGGTCACTTAACCAGATACAGCACTATTTTTTTTGTATCTTTTTATTGAAAGCATTTAAAGCATTTAAAAACATAATTACAATACATACATTGAACTTTAGAAAAACAAGTCATTGAAAAAAAAAAAACATGTATACAACTTTCAACAAACATGCATACACTGTTGTCATTTTCCAGGATTTGTAAATGGGAAAAAAAAAATACAATACAATTTACAGCAAAAGATAAACATGATTTCAAAACGTGATGTCTTATGATTGTCTCTCTATCACATATATAGTTGTGAGCATACGAGCTTGCTTAAGCCGTTGCTCACGCTTGCAAGGGCCGCAGTTGCTGGCATGGAGCGCCGAAGGCGCTCCATGCCAGCAACTGAGGCCCTCCTGGTCACCAACTGGATACTCAATCACTTTATTTACCTGAGCCCGCGGCCCCTCGCGTCGCGCTAATAAAAAACCGGAAGTGGGTGTACCAGAACTCACTGCACAAAACTTCAAGTCCCAGAATGCTCAGCAGCACAAGCAGTAGCCACTCAGCACATTAGGGGGCGAGTCTAATATATAATATAGCTGTGTATGTAAATCTGTCTCTCACTCTGCAAAAACAAATGGAAAGATAGAACTGTTTTTTTAAAGTTTATGTGTCGCATTTAATGTATATATATTTAAATTGTGGTAGGGAGGATTATCTCTGAGGACCTGGACTTTTATGTGAAATCAATATACTCTAGATGGCTTCTTATTTACATTATACAACACATATATATATATATATATATATATATATATATATATATATATATACACATTATATATATATATATATATATATATATACACATTATATATATATATATATATATATATATATATATATACACATTATATATATATATATATATATATATACACATTATATATATATATATATATATATATACACATTATATATATATATATACACTATATATATATATATATATATATATACACATTATATATATATATATATATATATATATATATATACACATTATATACATATATATATATATATATACACATTATATTTATATAATATATTTATTTATATATACACACATTATATTATATATATATTTACACATTATATATATATATATATATATATATATATATATCACATCACATATATAGTTGTGAGCGTACGGGCCGTTGCTCACGCTTGCGGGCTCGCGTAGCGAGGGGCGCGGGCAAGGGCCTCAGTTGCTGGGATGGAGCGTCGAAGGCGCTCCATCCCAGCAACTGAGGCCCTTGCTCGCAGCGTACAGCCCGTTGCTCACGCTGAGGCCCTGCAGCCACCTCCTCCCCACAATACCCCGCCGCTGGAGAGAGGGAGCAGAACTCCATGCCCCATTACACCCATCAGACTACTTACATTAATTGGAGCATCTCAATTCACCTCCGCCATGTCTCCCCTGCCTGCACATTTTCTGAACAGCTTCGATGAATGTAAGTAGTCTGATGGGTCTGATCGGGCCCATGAAGGCCTGGCCTTGGGGGACATGAAGGCTTAGCCTGGGGGGACATGGCATCATGGGCTGGAGGCCATAAACGTTGCAACGCAAATAACACGGCACACACATTACGACACTCGCAAACAACATACGACACACGTTCACACACATTACAGCCTCGCAACACTCGGACGCAACTCGCGAACATTACAAAATTAAAAACACTATACATACACACAGCACATACATAAAAAACTTACCTACAGCAACAGGGAGCATCCAGGACCTCAAAAATGCAACTTACACCTTCGTTTCAATAAAAATAAAAGAGTTTGGACAATAAAAAATTTGATATGCGAGAGAAAAAATGGCCGCCGAACAAAACGAAAACGAGGCTACAGCACTCTCAACACGTAAAAAACACCACAACACACTCGCAAAACAACACCCGAAACTCGAAAAACACCACGAAGCACCGACGGCTAATCCGCAAATACCCATAACACAGATAACCCGCCATTTTACGCCAATGCGGAAGTACACCACTACGCTAACGGTTTCGTCTCGCGCACGCACACTCTTACACTGCACGCATTCATCACGCTTACACAGCAGCTACACGCCACTAATGCTGCAGCAATATGAAAACAGATTGTCAGCTCTTCAACACAATGCTTCAAAATAGGTAAAGTATATTCATTTATTCATCTACTATATATTTTAGTATTACACACCAAACAGCATTAGCTACCTTACGATTTGATTGCCGTCATTTTTTGACGGGCAATTCGCTAGTATAAAAATGTTTTCTAGTACAAAGAGCATGCCTACTGTTTTTCTCTATGCCTAAGATATCCCATGCAATATCCCTATTAAGTACATAACTAAACAGTCATTCCCTACAGCTATCTACGCTGACCCTCTCACTCTCCCTCTTCTGCCCCACATTGCTGTCCCTCTTTCAAGGCACTGATTTCTGAAAAAGAGAGAAAAGAACAGTATTACACATCATGCATATCAATGAGACATATAATGTAACCACATATTTGGTTACCATAATTGCTTTGCTGTATGATTGTCTCTTTTTTTATCTACCAAGAAATAAGTGTATACCTTAGAAAATATAAAGTTTACACAATCAGTATGAGACATTCACCATTTCGACATCACTTAGTTTACTCACTATTGGTACACATTTCTTCCGTACTTTTTTTTGTGAACAAACAATTGTATAAAAGATGACACACACTCTCTGTGCCCCCACAAAAATCTCTTGGGCAGATCTCTGATCTTACCAGACCTCGATAATGTTGAAACATTCAAGTGGATATGTAGTTATGCACAGCTGCCCATGTGAAGTCCTGTTGTTAGTGAATCAAAGACTTATGTACAACTCTTTTCCATATTAAAGAAGACACACTATAGGAAAACCCTTCCACTTTTAGCACTGGTATCTGCTCGTTGACATATGTTGTTAATTTTTTCTGGTCTATCAAAATATCATATTTTTCAGATCTCAAATTATGCTCTCTAATAACTTTTTTAAGTAATTTAAAGTTTTTTGGCAAATGTAAAGCATAAGGTACTGTCAAGGATAACTTAAACCATCCATACTTAATGAACAGCCACCCTGTAAAAAAATCTATTCATGGCAGCGGCCTTAGTGGATCTTACCAAAGACTTTGCTATGCCCGATAGGACATTTAACAAGATAAACTTATCCAGATCAGGCAAATTTTTACCGCCTCTGTGTTTTTTCCAACAGATTTTATCTCTCCTAATTTTCTACATTTGAGAGCCCCCCGAAAATCGGCATAGCATTTTAGTTACTTGTTTTAACCGAAAACTATTAGGAGGAAACGCTGTACAAAAGAACAAAATCATTGGTAACAAATCTTCCTTAATAACTAACACCTTTCCCTCCATTGAAAGTTCACGTAAACTCCACATATTTATAACATTGCAGCTTAGTCAATAATAAATTATAAATCATTTCTCCTGAGAGGTTTTGGCTAAAACAAACTCCCAGCATTTTAACTTTATCTCAAACTATAAGGCCCTCATTCTATTATCGGCCGTAAAACGGCCGCAAAGCTGCGATTCCTTGCGGCCGTCTTACGGCCCCGTGTAGAGCTACCTTTACCTTGCAATTCATATAGACGGCGCCGCAAGGATATCCCCTTATGGCCGGCCGCATATCATGCAAATGGCAGGAAGCGTTTTGCCAGCACCCGTAAATCTTGTTTTTCGGCCGCAAAGTCAGAAAACTGTAAATGCAAATATAAATTTGAGATGGCATTGTAAAGCTCCATAAATGCTAGGCATCATAATGGGGGACATGAGGATTAATAGCAACACCCTCTCAAGCTTGCACATCAGCCCAAATCCGATATATCATTTACGGATTACTTTCCGTCCTGTAGTCCCGCAGGCTCGTCCTTGTTAAAACCTGTACGGGTTCAGCGATGGAGGGCCGCAAACAAAGCATTGTAGAAGCCAGTATATATTCAATACAGCACTGCAAACGATGGGGAACATAATGGGGGGGCATGAGGATTAATAGCAAAACATTCTCAAGCTTGCAAATTGCCAAATTGTACTTTGATTTTAAAATCCGTACAAGTCCCACGGACTTCAATGATCAAGCCCGTAGCTCCTTATTCAAGCCCGTGCGGGCTTGGAGGGCGCATGTCCTCCATGCCCGTAGCTCGTTCTTAAAGCCCGTACATGCTTGGAGGTTGAAGGTATCCATTTTGTTACGGTTTTTGCAGTCTGCATGGTTTAAGCCTTTAACCCTAAAATGGAGGCCCAAGCATTACAGCCTCCAAATTAACAATTGTTCAAATTAGTTTAATATTCCTCATATGTTTGATTGGTCAACACACATACAGGTTCCATTGTAGCCTCTAAAACAGCCCTATAATAGAAAATGTCACCCCAACATTGGCGCGCACAGCAAATGTGTTTTGACAACATGTAGCTGACATGAGCGGTCCCACATCATTGCGCAGTTCTAATGTTTTTGACTACTGCGCGTCGATGAAAGGGCGCAAGTCATATGACCTAATGCCATAAACCCTTCTAACCCTTGTAGCCGCAGCCTAATCCTAACCCTTACACCCCACAGCCTAATCCTAATCATTAGATCCGCTAGCCTCCTGTCGGGCCTGCTGTTGTTGATGTGCGCATGTGTCGGTGCGCAGATGACAACGATAGAATACACATCTCGCTCATCACATCCACATTAGAGAATTCAAATAGTGGCCAAATCAGACCGCCACTTGGCATATATCAAGTACCAGGGGAATATTTCATTATATGTGGTTAAGTTCTTCAGTTGTGTCCGACTCTCTGTGACCCTATGGACTGCAGCACATTCAGCTAGGTCTCTGCCTGTGCTGTTCTCCAAAGTTTGAAGGCCAAAGAGATTGGAGTGGGTTGTCAGTTCCTCCTCTAGTGGATTGGGATTTGTCTGATCTCTCTGCTATGACCTGCCCACCTACAGTAGCTCACAGCTTCATTCAGGTACACAAGTTGCTTCACCACCACCACCACCACCACTTAGCAACCCTCACCCATGTAAATTGATAAATAGCAGAACAGTTTGGAAGTTCACCAAATGGGAATAACTAGACACCTGGCACATGGCTCCCACCAGGATGGGCGTAGCAGAGATTATGCCTGATGGCGGTGAGTTTGCTGTCGATCCCAGAGCTTGCAGCCTTTCCTGATGAGTCAGAGTAGATATGTGTAGTGTATGTTCCCCTGGTCCCCTTCAGCATTGCTTAGTGGTGTGAAGGGGCTTGTGTACCTGAATGAAGCTGTGAGATATAACATGTAGGGCCACTGTAGGTGGGCACATCATAGCAGAGAGATCAGACAAGGTCCAATCCACTTGAGAAGGAACTGACAAACCACACCAGTATATTTAGCATGCAAACCGTGGATAACAGTACAGGCAGAGACCTAGCTGAATGTGCTGCAGCTCATAGGGTCACAGAGTGTCAGACACAACTGAAGAACTGAACAACATACATTACAATGTTTCCCTGCTACTTGATATATGCCATGTGGTGGTGTAATTTGCAAAATAATTGTGTTACCAAATGTAGATGTGATGAGCGAGATGTATATGCAATTAGATAGAGATTTAAGGGATCACAATAGAGCTCATGTGCGTGGCAAAGGGTTCATAGGACCTGACTCATGTTTTACTCTTGCTATTGAATTGGGTAGTGTGGCTTTAATCATATTATGCATGTTGCAGCATGGTTTGTCATATTGGCATGTGCATGGCCATTACAACATATGATAACGAAAGGATATTTAGCCAATGCATGTTCATTATTGGGCAACTAACTGTATTCACACATATGCTAAGTGATGTTGGTGAAGGGGTTTGTGTACTTCAATGAAGCTGTGAGCTATACTACATAGGGCCTGTGTAGGGGGGTACGTCTTATCAGAGAGGTCAGACTAATCCCAATCAACTAGAGAAGGAACTGGAAAACCACTCCAGTGTCACCTGTCCTATTCATTGTAGGCCCTCAGGGGAATGTTCCTACTCCACAGTATCGCTAATCAGACTTGTCATGGGTATTAACCCTATATTAGTAGTAGATATGATATTTGGGATCATATGATATCTAAAGCTATTCTGACTCCTCAACAGTTTTAGATGTATTGATCTATTGCATGTTAACTATGGCTCATCAGTTTACATTTAAAGGAATGTGACACTAATGTAATGCATGTGGATTTCACAGAACCAAACATATTCATAACACATGGACGCAGTCAGAAAGGTCTAACAAAGCTTTATTTTTTACACAGACCACAATCAGCAGTGGTCAAGATTGTGCATTCACATAACAGTATAACAAAGCTTTATTTGATAGACAGACCACAATCAGCAGTGGTCAAGATTGTGCTTTCACATAACAGTATAACAAAGCTTTATTTGATAGACAAACCTCAATCAGCAGTGGTCAAGATTGTGCATTCACATAACAGTATAACAAAGCTTTATTTGATAGACAGACCACAATCAGCAGTGGTCAAGATTGTGCATTCACATAACAGTATAACAAAGCTTTATTTGATAGACAGACCACAATCAGCAGTGATCAAGATTGTGCATTCACATAACAGTATAACAAAGCTTTATTTGATAGACAGACCACAATCAGCAGTGGTCAAAACTGCATTAATATCATGGGTGTGGTGTGGGCGGGTCCTTGAAGAGCAAGAGGCTGGAAAAAAGGGGAAGCCTACAGGGGTCAATCTAATAGTCTAGAATAAGCATGAGGCATAGCACCTACCAGGGTCACATGCTGCAACCGGAACCAGAAATCTCTCCATTTAACTGAAGAAACCATTTATGTGCATAGCACTTACAACTTGTAACTAGATCTGCTCAATGAAACAGATGATTCAACCTTTGGACTGTGTAATCCAATCCAGTTTCACACATACAGTGTGTTGACCAAACAAAAATCTTAAATAAGTGTTCAAATCAAAAAATGCGGAGGAGGATCCAAAAAAAATTAGAATCACGATGTATTTACAGTACAGTTCTAAATACTGTACAAATATACCAACTCACCTGATTCCCATCTGCAAGTTTTACTAACCTTTAGCTAGGTCTGTGGATAATAAGAAATATGGGCAAATAGCCATTATTATGGAGAGGACACAAAGGGCAGCAGCTAGATTCAATGTTACTTACATCAGACCCAAAGATCTGTTCTCAGACTGCTATTGAGGTCAGGATCACATGCTTTACTACTGCATATATTATTGCTGGCTGTCATTAACATGCCATTGTGAGACTTTGCAAGTCCACCGCCATAGCGGTATTAGTCTACATTTAAGCTAACAACAATCATGTCGGAGATATCTGGCTATATGATAGCTGTAAGATTGTGGGAGCTACATGTTAAGGGGGCTGCCATTGAAGGCATGTCTACCTGAGAGGCACTGGGAAAACCTTACACCTCATAATTCCTCCACAATGCTTGCAGATGCAGGAGATGCCTTCATGGACCTAAAAAAAACAAAAATAAAGAAGCAAAAAAAGACAAAACCTAAGAAATAAGGCCTGAAAACATCATAGGGCCTGCAGCATCTCTTCTCAACAGCACTCCTTAGTGACAATTTATTGGTCACACTACTAATTAACAGCCTTATTAAATTGCTATGTAACAAATTGAATAGGGCTCTATATAAGCACACAGCATATTTTTTTAAAGAAGTATTTAGTTAGGGAACTTCTATGCAAAAGCCAGGTCTTCACTAACTAAAAACTTCTGTAAAAAAATATCCTATGTGCTTAAGTAGAGCCCTTTTTAAATTTACTGAATCGCAATTTAATAAGGTTGTAAATGTGTAAGTGACAATTCAATTGACCAAATCACATTTTAATGAGGCCCTTTGTGTTCTGTTTAACCTGTCACCAATTGATGGTCACTGAGGAGTGCTGTTGAGAAGGCAAAAACATGTCTGCAGACCCTATGGGCGTCATTCAATTGCGATTTGGCCAATTGAAAAGGGCTCTATATAAGCACAGAGCATATATTTAGTTACAGACGTTTGTAGTTAGTGAAGACCTTGCTTTTGGATAGAAGTTCACTAACTACAAACATCTGTAAAAAATATGCGCTGTGCTAAAATTGAGCCCTTAGCAATCGACCACATTGCAATTGAATGAGGCCCTATGTCCTCCTCCGCTTGGGCCCAGGACCCACATTACCTGTGCCCATCCTCCGTCTCCCCTCTGGTGGTGATGATGGGGGGGGGGCTGGCTGGCTGGCCGTCGACTCCTGAATGCTGGCCTCGATCCTCTGGGAGCTTGCCAGCTGCTCCTTCAAGACAGCCAGCATCTCCACCAGCACAGCCCAGCTCTGCGGCGACGACACCGCTGGAGCATGGGGTGACAATGTGCCCGGTGGTGACCAGGCCAGCACACTGTGTGGGGAAGGAGGTGCTGTCCCAAGGGCGTGGGAGGGCCCCAGAACAAGTCTTTGGAGGATGGGCATAGGCCCAGGGCTTGTGGCAGTTGAGCTGCCGAGGTCAATGACCAGCCCATCCTCTGACCCAGGGCCCTCCGATCTTCCTTCCTCCTCTCCCTGTGCTGGAAGATCCTGGTACGGGGCCGATGGCCCCGCCTCCACTGCCTGGTCACAGGACCCAGAGCTCCTCCTGGATGCTGAGAGATTGAGAAGAAAGGTACATGTTGATTAGCGCATTGATTTGTGTTAATTTCTAATTATCTTACATCTAGCCTTGAATATGGATGATTCTCCTCTTTGCAACTCTGATTAGCTATCTTATACTAGCTGTTATCTATTCTTAGGTTTCTGTTCTTGATGGTTCTCGGCTCACAACGCTATCTGTATTACGGCTACTGTCTGTAACTGCATAGGCTGAAAGGGCACACCAATACATGGACTCTCTATTACAGGGGTGTCCAAACTCTTTCCTGGATTGGAAGATATCCTTTCTGTGCACAAACTCAATCAAACTCAATCAAACACAAACTCAATCAAACTCAATCAAACTCAATCTCAATTAAAATCAAACTCAATCAAACTCAATCAAACTCAATCAAACTCAATCAAACTCAATCAAAATCAAACTCAATCAAACTCAAACTCAATCAAACTCAATCAAACTCAAACTCAATCAAACTCAAACTCAATAAAACTCAATCAAACTCAAACTCAATCAAACTCAAACAAACTCAAACTCAATCAAAATCAAACTCAATCAAACTCAATCAAACTCAAACTCAATCAAACTCAATCAAACTCAAACTCAATCAAACTCAAACTCAATCAAACTCAATCAAACTCAAACTCAATCAAAATCAAACTCAATCAAACTCAATCAAAATCAAACTCAATCAAAATCAAACTCAATCAAACTCAATCAAACTCAAACTCAATCAAACTCAATCAAACTCAAACTCAATCAAACTCAATCAAAATCAAACAAACTCAATCAAACTCAAACTCAATCAAACTCAATCAAACTCAAACTCAATCAAACTCAATCAAACTCAAACTCAATCAAAATCAAACTCAATCAAACTCAATCAAGCTCAACATAAAAAACAAAATAACTTACCTCCCTCCACCAAACTCCTCTCCACACACCAAAAAACTCTCCAAACCTATAGGCCAACCCCAAAAAAAAACACAATTGTACTTCTCGCCAGTGTATTCAGTAAATATAGAAATTGGCAAAACATACAAATAAAATACAGCTTGATAGGATGCAAAGCATGTACAATGCAACTTACCTCCCTCCAAACTCCTTTGTGCCGGAAACAAATCACAAACACTCCAGAAACCTATAAACAAGAAAAAAACACAATTGTTCTTCTCACCAGTGTATTCAGTAAATATAGAAATTGGCAAAACATACAAATAAAATACAGCTTGATAGGATGAAAAGCATGTACAATGCAACTTACCTCCCTCCAAACTCCTTTGTGCCGGAAACAAATCTCAAACACTCCAGAAACCTATAAACAAGAAAAAAACACAATTGTACTTCTCGCCATTGTATTCAGTAAATATAGAAATTGGCAAAACATCCAAATAAAATACAGCATGATAGGATGAAAAGCATGTACAATGCAACTTACCTCCCAAAATCAAACTCAATCAAACTAAATCAAACTCAAACTCAATCAAACTCAAACTCAATGAAAATCAAACTCAATCAAGCTCAATCAAACTCAAACTCAATCAAACTCAATCTCAATCAAAATCAAACTCAATCAAACTCAAACTCAATCAAACTCAATCAAAATCAAACTCAGTCAAACTCAAACTCAATCAAACTCAATCAAAATCAAACTCAATCAAACTCAATCAAACTCAATCAAACTCAAACTCAATCAAACTCAATCAAACTCAATCAAACTCAATCAAAATCAAACTCAATAAAACTCAATCAAACTCCATCAAACTCAATCAAACTCAAACTCAGACTCAAACTCAATGAAAATCAAACTCAATCAAACTCAATAAAACTCAATCAAACTCAATAAAACTCAAACTCAATCAAACTCAATCAAACTCAATCAAACTCAATCTCAATCAAAATCAAACTCAATCAAACTCAATCAAACTCAATCAAACTCAAACTCAATCAAACTCAATCAAACTCAATCAAACTCAATCAAACTCAAACTCAATCAAACTCAAACTCAAACTCAATCAAAATCAAACTCAATCAAACTCAAACTCAATCAAACTCAATCAAACTCAAACTCAATCAAACTCAAACTCAATCAAACTCAAACTCAATCAAACTCAAACTCAATCAAAATCAAACTCAATCAAAATCAAACTCAATCAAACTCAATCAAAATCAAACTCAATCAAAATCAAACTCAATCAAACTCAATCAAACACAAACTCAATCAAAATCAAACTCAATCAAACTCAATCAAAATCAAACTCAATCAAACTCAATCAAAATCAAACTCAATCAAACTCAATCAAACTCAATCAAACTCAATCAAACTCAAACTCAATCAAACTCAATCAAACTCAAACTCAATCAAACTCAAACTTAATCAAAATCAAACAAACTCAATCAAACTCAAACTCAATCAAACTCAATCAAACTCAATCAAAATCAAACTCAATCAAACTCAATCAAGCTCTCTCACTCTCTCTCTCTCTCAATCTCTCAATTTCTCTCTCTCAATCTCTCTCTCTCAATCTCTCTCTCTCTCAATCTCTCTCTCTCTCTCTCTCTCTCTCTATATATATATATATATATATATATATATATATATATATATATATGTATATATATATATAGAGAGAGAGAGAGAGATATTCAGATATAATACGAAACATAAAAAACAAAATAACTTACCTCCCTCCACCAAACTCCTCTCCCCACACCAAAAAACTCTCCAAACCTATAGGCCAACCCCAAAAAAAAACACAATTGTACTTCTCGCCAGTGTATTCAGTAAATATAGAAATTGGCAAAACATACAAATAAAATACAGCTTGATAGGATGCAAAGCATGTACAATGCAACTTACCTCCCTCCAAACTCCTTTGTGCCGGAAACAAATCACAAACACTCCAGAAACCTATAAACAAGAAAAAAACACAATTGTTCTTCTCACCAGTGTATTCAGTAAATATAGAAATTGGCAAAACATGCAAATAAAATACAGCTTGATAGGATGAAAAGCATGTACAATGCAACTTACCTCCCTCCAAACTCCTTTGTGCCGGAAACAAATCACAAACACTCCAGAAACCTATAAACAAGAAAAAAACACAATTGTTCTTCTCACCAGTGTATTCAGTAAATATAGAAATTGGCAAAACATCCAAATAAAATACAGCTTGATAGGATGAAAAGCATGTACAATGCAACTTACCTCCCTACAAACTCCTTTGTGCCGGAAAAAAATCTCAAACACTCCAGAAACCTATAAACAAGAAAAAGAACGCAATTGTACTTCTTTACATCGTAATCCGTAAATGTAGTAACGTATTCCCGTAAAAAGAACTTAAAACGCGACGATAATAAAGCAACTTACCTCCTCTCACCCACCAAGCTCCGGGAACCGCGTGCTACTTCGTCCGAAATCGCAACACAGTCGAGGCGTGGGCGCGTGTCATTCCTATTTATTCACTCCCACTGTCAGTCAAATGGTCTATCCCGTAAGTGATTGGCTGTGAGACTTGTGGCGCAATGCGTGATTCCGCTATTGGATGGTTCGTGTCGGGCGCGGTCCTTCCAGCTTGCGTGCGCGCCTAAACGTCACTGCCTTCCTACATTCTGAAGGCCGCGATTCGCGCCTGGCTAGATTAAATTTACGGCCGCATCCGTTGAAGTCCACACGATGCACTTATGGCATTGGAATGAAACCGGGCTGAAAGGGCCCTAAAAGTATAAATGAAGCAATAAAAGGCATTCAAATTACTTGAAAAACAATCCCCAATGATCAAATATGTTAATAAAAGATATATTTTTATTGTCATGTACATCCTCAATATGGCGGCCATATTAACCCTTTAGCACTCAGAAAGGCTAGAATGTGTCCCTTAAACATATCAACATTATCTGATTTACATCTCTCTTATCACATCTACTTTTTTGAACACAAATATTGGCTATATTTCAACGCCACATTACATAGATCATGTAGCATGGGCCCAAATTCAAATGTGGGCCAGAATATTAGGGGTTACTAATTAAAATGGCTAAACCAATCCATAATCAGGGAACTTCCTAACATGATGAAGCTTAGATACACCAGTGAGCTTTTCCATTTGTGAAATCCACCCGGATAATCACAGCTGGGGTAATTAGCAAGCTCATCATCATCAACCACATCATCATCCATGAATTAGCAAGTCTGAACCATCATGGATAGCAGCAACCTGAGTGCGGTGTATATGTATGTGAGTAGAGCGCAGCGTCGTAGGAATGGATATTTGTTTCGAATGTTGCAGAGTGGAAACCGGGCTGTCAGGCGTGCGACTGAGGAGTGGCTGAGGCGTGACAGAGAGGGGCGGCTGGGAGTGAATGTGGGTGAGCGTGCTGATGCAATCCATGGTGGTCCAGAACCAAGCCAGGCAAGTGGCTCATTACAGGATATGCCTAGGGTCATGGTGGGGGGTCAGTTAGGGGAGAGAGCTCCAGTGGCACAGGGACAGGGGGATATGAGGGCACCTACAGACAGGGAGGAGGACCTTGATGTGGGTGATCAGCTGATGGGGGGGCCAGATGAGAGACCCCTAGAGGGTGTGGCACATGAAGTGGGGGCTCCTGCACAGCCAGACCCACAGGGGGGTTAGCAGGCCCAGGAGCCTACCAGGAGGCTTTGTGCACCCAGGGTGTACAGGGAAAGAGTCACATTAGAGGGGTTAACTGATGTGGAAGTGTATGAGCGTTTTAGGCTAACCCGTGCCAGCCTGGAAGAGCTCTATGCGGTCCTGAGGGAGGACATGGAGCCTTCCTCATGGACCAATAGAGCCATCCCAGGCATGACACGGATGTTAGCCGCCATACACATCCTATCATCTGGTAGTTTTCAGAACACTGCTAGAAGATAGGGAAGAGAGGGTTTTGGCCTATTAGGCAATAGATTCTACAACTTGCGCTCTTTGATCGACGCACATTTTGCCACACAATTTTCAACAGTGCGCTACTGTCGCCGGCTTCTGTCAGCGCCGTATTGTCCGCGCTCATTTGCCGTGCGCCCTAAAGAAGGTGTGCCGACTGAGCCATTGCATCGTAGCTTGTTGCTGGGCCTAACCCGACGTGACCTGGTCATAGGAGTAGGAAGTTCCAACCCAGAGATCCCTAAACTAACGTCACATTAATCATTGTGTATATTTACAGATGCTTTAACGAGCAGCACAACCTCACATTCATATCTACATCTCCCATTTTTGTTTCCTTCAGGTGATGCAGGATATAGGTGTTTGCCGTGGTTGTTGACCCCTGTGAATAATCCACGCACAGAGGGGGAGGAGAGGTACAATGCGGCCCATGCCAAAACCCGGAATGTAATGGAGAGCACCTTTGGCCTCCTGAAGATGCGCTTCAGATGTTTACATTCCACTGGCGGGGCACTACAGTATACACCAGTGAAGGTTTGTCACATCATCATGGCCTGCTGTTGTCTGCACAATATAGCAGTACAGGCAAACTGTCTGGGGAACATTGATGATGCTCCGCTTGAACCGGCGGAGCGTACAGTACCTCCCCCTGGTGAGGATAACGTTCAGGGGTCACAACTACGTGCCCACGTCATTCGGGAGTCCTTCCCATGTAAGTCTGAAACTAATAACAACCAACTATAATGTACCTTGATTATGGTTACTATTACATCTCTTTTCTCCTTCCCCATTGTCATACAGAATATCCAACAGTCCACCGTAGAGGATAGCTTTGTGATGTAACATATGTCTCGTGACACATTCTTAATACTGGATCAAATACACCCTGCTCTGATATCCGTTAATGGTAAGTATGCGCACATTCCCATACACATCCTATATATTGATATCTGCCAACCTCCAGAAGCTAAGCTAAATGGATGGTATGATATATTCCACAATGTCAATGGATATAGGCCTCACAATCGTATTTGAAAACATCTTCACAGAACAGTAATGTTCCCATTGTCTGATCATGCTATTCCACATCCCATGAAGGTCAATGCAATTCATAGCGATCTGGATATATGAACATAGCAGCATATTGTAAACCATAATAAATGTACCTCATGGGATGCAGAGAGGGGATCTCTCCAGTTCTTTGTCAGCGAATGCTGGTAAAAGCATTCTCAGTCAGATAACAGGAATAGTCTCAAGGATGTGTTAACTAGGAATCATTGTGCAATATATCATATGGATTGTGTGACTCATATCATCATATTGCCATTACAGAACTGTTGCCGTGTGTCAACACATTGTTTACCCACACAGACATGGGAAAAGACCTGTACAGCAACAGAACATCAGCTACATCAATGTCGTCTACATTGTAAGTGAGTATTTGCGGGAAACATGTGCATGTATGCATGAGAGGAAATGACTAATAACTCCATTAATGTAGGCCTAACTTTCTTTTCCCCAAGACATCCCCTATGTATTGCTGAAGCGGTCAGAAACGTTTATCGGACCATGCAGACGTGTCCTGGAGGAACAGATCTCTTCGTTGAATACTCCACTTGATCTATCCAAGGTAGAAAACGACATGTGGATGTCCGAACATGTATCAATGTGTGATAGTTGGGATCTTCCATTTCTATTACAGGCTGCACTGGTCTCTCTTTCTCTCTCTCTCTCTGTCTGTCTGTCTCTCTCCTCATCCCACCCACCCCTGTTTACCCTTAATTTATTGAGTCACACAAGTCTTCGACACATGAACAATTAGCAACTTCTGCTAACTATCCCAATTAACCCTTTACACTATGTTTTCTCTTGTCTTCTTCCTCACATCCCCTGCCTTTTCCTCAGACTCTTCTTTACTTCTCCCCTTTTTGTCTCCAACATTTTCATTTCAACTCTCATGCCCACCTCTCTCATTTTATTCGCCCATCAGCTAATCTTACTCAAGCTGTGGTTAAACTATGTGTCTCCTGACTGTCCCATCTGCAGATTACATTATCTGTCCACATGGGGCAGATACCTTATTACATAATAGTGCATCGCACTTTACATCTGATCCCTTTCCTCTCCGACTAATGCATATCTTTCTACTTTACACAACTTCCTTCCTATGTATCTCTCACTTACTTATTAACCTTGCTATTCCTTATCTACTCTTCCCCATGTCCATTACCTTTAGCTTGGAAGTGGTGATTTTCAAATCTTGTGGGGGCCTTTGGGAAGAAATCAGTTATCAACAGACTTTACGCTCAAAACAGGGCCCTCCATTTTCTGGCGTTGGCAATATTACATCCTGTATATTTTCGTGTTCTTCTCCCCTGTACAGCGCCACGAAATATGTTTGCACAATACAAATAAATGATAATTAGACTAATCCTATTATTCCCACATCAGGACAAATTAGTCTGGGCCATCATTATAATCTGACAGATGGTTACCTTGTACGAGATCACAATGCATAACATGTGTGCCGACATACCTGCATCTGTTTGTGGCTGCTCATATGGCATATGTAAGGTTTCCACTAATATATTATTTGTGTGTTTGTATTCCAGATCCCAGTCAGAACAAGGCATGACGATAAACATCATGACATTCCATGGCCATGTCAATGTCCTCATGTATGTGCTTGTGTCCGTTTCATTGCTTTGTTGGATCCAGTTTGATATCTGATTACCTTGACTGAATAGCCAATATGTGTCATGAGACAATTTCACTATACAATGCAGATGTGATGTGACATCTGTCAGCTGATGTTCCTGGTATATCCACAGCATGTGTATGCTCATATAGTCTACCTCGATTCATATGTACCTATTGGTTTAGACATTCTATCCTCTCCTCTACTTGGACTGTTGTGAAGCCTGCAGCACCAACACTTCCAGATCTTTTCTTCAGTGCTGATGTGACCCTCCCTGTGCATATGGGGAAGAGTAAATCCAGGCTTGGGACTTAACAGTTAATGAGGTTACGTTAATCTTCAGTTATGCATATGCAACAACAGTGAGTATAGTTGCTCAATCAGAGAACAAACTATCTTTGATATTGCCTGGTTTGTTGTGAGTTCTCTGCAATAAGTAACATCTGACTGATATGGTCCTGGTCAGGTCACCATCTTTTTCACCAAGGTTAGCTATGTTGCATGAGAACTGACGTCATGGGCTCATAGCATTCACTGATTGAGCACCTATACTTCTGATGTTGCATCAGAGTGTCCGTTTAACACACAAGCATACATTTTGCTCTCCCCATATGTATATCACCTTATTCTGGATTATTGTGGTCTTTCCTTATTGACTGTTATATATATGTAGTAACAATAATGAGATCTATTATATTGCCTAATGTTGGGTGATACACTGTAAATCCCATGATCATCTATATCAATGTAATTTACCTTGCCTGCATTCTGCTCTCATATCCCTATTTCCCTGTGTTACTTGGATTTTGTATCCTACCCCCCTCCACCATGATCCTTTGCATACCTGTGTTGATTAGTCAACCTGTGGCTTTGTGGCAAGCTTGCTTTGTTAATTTCTGTAAATAGTAAATATGATTTATCCGAGATGTTGTTTGTGTCTGCCTCGTCAATGTTGATACCATAGCATTTCTGTAACATCAATGAAAGCACCTTCAGACTCCACATCTGTGCTCTGCACCATCAGTTAGGGGTGTCAATAGAATTCTCACAGTGTGTTTGCATTACTGATTTCAACCATGAGGGAAGGTTGGTATTAACAATCTATATGAAACAGAAACAGACAAATGAGACAGGTGTCCGTAAGTGGCTCACATCCTAATAGTGAACATACAGGGCCTCATTCAATTGCAATTTGGCCAATTGAATAGGGCTCAAAATAAGCACATAACATATATTTATTCAAAAGATTTTAGTTAGTGAAAACCTTGCTTTTGGATAGATGTTTACTAACTAAAACATTTTCCAAGAATATATGTTATGTGCTTATTTAGAGCCCTATTCAATTGGCCAAATTGCAATTGAATGAGGGCCGCAGTATCTAACAGAAGTGAGTACACCCGTCACATTGTTGTTAATATTTTAGTATATCTTTTCATGTGACAACACTGAAGAAATGACACTCTGCTGCAGTGTAAAGTAAGTTTGCTGACCCATCAATAACTCAATACACAGCCATTAATGACCATTGGCAACAAAAGTGAGTACACCCCTAATTTGAAATGTCCAAAATGACACTAAATGTCAATTACGTGTGGCCACCATTATTTGCCAGAACTGCCTTAACCCTCATGGCCAGGGAGTTCACCCGAGCTTCCCAGGTTGCCACTGGAGTCCTCTTCCACTCCTTAATGATACATCAGAGCTGGTTGATGCTAGAGACCTTGCACTCCCCCACCGTCAGTTTGAGGATGCCCCACAGATGCTCAATATGGTTTAGGTCTGGCGACAAGCTTGGCCAGTCCATCACCTTTACCTTCTTTAGCAAGGCAGTGTCGTCTTGGTGGTGTGTTTAGGGTCGTTATGTTATGTTGCCCTGCGGCCCAGTCTCCCAAGGGAGGGGATCATGTTCTGCTTCAGTATGTCACAGTACATGTTTGCATTCATGGTTCCCTCAATGAACTGTAGCTCTCAGTGCCGGAGGCAGTCACGCAGGCCCCGACCATGACACTCCCACCACCAAAAGTATACATCTATACTGAGCAAAAGTAGTTGAAATAGCACTGAGGAGCTATAGTTCTTTGAGGGAACCCATGAATGCCAACATGTACTGTGACATACTGAAGCAGAGCATGATCCCTCCCTTCGGAGACTGGGCCGCATGCCAGTATTCCAACATGATAACGATCCCAAACACACCTCCAAGCCGACCACGGCCTGGCTAAAGAAGTGAAGGTAAAAAGTTGATGGACTGGCCAAGTAGGTCACCAGACCTAAACCCTATCGAGCATATGTGGGGGCATCCTCAAATGGAACGTGGGGAGTGCAAGGTCTCTAACATCCACCAGCTCCATGATATCATCATGAAGGAGTGGAAGAGGACTCCAGTGGCAGCCTGTGAAGCTCTGGTGAACTCCATCCCCATGAGGGTTAAGTCAGTGCATGAAAATATTTACACTTTCACTTAGGGGTGTACTCACTTTTGATATTTACCCTGAATGAATATCTCCATGTGTCAGAAACACGAATATCATGCATCACCGTTACTGGAATCAAACTCAGGAATATTACCTCCACCCTCAGCTGCACTAGTGGCTGTTACCCCAACCCTACATTAACACAGGGCTGGTATTTTGAAAGAAGATGTATGTACTAATACAATAACGTTGTTGTGTAGCATTCATCTGGTGTTTAACAATCATGGTACAGTACAAACGAAAACAAACAATGATAATGTGAGCAATACATAATATTTAATCTTATGCTTGCAAATTATAGAAACAAAAAAAGAAAATTGGAGGCAAACATTCCGTCGATTTGAACCTAAAGAGATAAGAACAAGACATCAATTAGAATAATATACGCATTGACTGCAACACCTCAACGTCAATAGATCTTGGACATCAATTGCTTCTATATGCAACATGAACATGTTATCACCTATTTCCGCTTTCGCTTGTGTGGTTCCTGACTCTCCTGGCCTTTGGCAACCGTTGCCCTAGGCCGGCCACGACCTCGTCGAAGGGTTGGCGGCTCTTCTGGCCTGGATGCTGGGGGCAAGGTCTGGGAGGTTGAGGAGGTACCCTGTTCTTGGGGATGGCCTTCTCAAGCCATTTCGGCCCTTCGGGCATACTCCTCCATCACACGGTGATGCCGCCTTAACTCCTGCAATGCCTGGTCATTTTGCTGGCTAAGCTCCATGACCAGGTGATGCCGCCTCAACTCTTCAAACATCCGGTCATTGTGCCATCTCATCTCCAGCATGAACTGTTGATTTTGCTCCTGCTCATGCTGGAGATGAGCGAGGAAATCGTGGCACTGGGCCGCTGACAGCGCCGGACTACCTGGCGCGGACCCAGACCACTGTGTCCTCTGGGTGGAGGCACGGCTGTGTGTAGTGTCCTGCCTGGCCGTCGTGGCCTGCTGGGCCGGAGTGGCCGGAGTAGCCTGCGGGGCCGGAGTGGCCAGAGTAGCCTGCGGGGCCGGAGTGGCCAGAGCAGCCTGCGGGGCCGGAGTGGCCAGAGTAGCCTGCGGGCCTGTGGGGGCCCATGCTCCAGGGCACCATTTCTTGGGGATCCAGACTGTGGGCCCAACTGGGATGGGACCACATTGGATGTCCCCACATTTGTCCAGCCCACATTGGCTGGGAGCCAGGCGGCGCCATTATCTTGGCTGGAGGGGCCATTGCTGGAGCCAATTGGTGGCATCTTGTGGATGGCCCAGGTGGACTTTCTGCTGGTGGTCCTGCTGCAGGTGGTGTTGCTGCAGGTGGTCCTGCATCTTGGCATGGTGCAGGAACCTGAGGAGGCAGGGGACGCCTGGCTGGTACTGAAATGAGACAAGATTTGTATTTGAGTATTGTTGTTTCCATATCTCTGAGATCATAGTGACTTGGAATTGGCTGTGAATGTTTGACGCAAATAAAAATTGATCTGCATCATTAGTATTGTTGATCCTGGCTGGGATCTTTCCTGTTATGTGACAGCGACTGCTGGCAGCAGCAGTTGGACCAAGGGGCTGATAGATGGCGCTGCCGCTGTTATATACATCATTTTCACCTTACACACAAGCCCAAAAGCACTAGCCCTCACCCTAATCCGAAAACCTTACCTTAACACCACCATAACCCACGTTATATAATCTCCAGGAAAATGCTGTGACATGTAGAGGCTGCTAACTGCTGCTACCAGCAGTCACGGTCAGATAACAGGAAAGGGCCCATGGCTCATATGACTATATGTAATGCTGGTGAGGTGTGCCAACTGCAGTTAATTAGGATACGTGCTCATCTGAATCTGTTGGCCAGTGTGTGAGACAGACCAATCTGTGACCAATCCTCAGCAATGTGAGTTAACATGTTAATGTAACATGGTCCAGATTAGGCTGTTACACGTCACAAACTTGCAGTCCATCAGAGTCTGTATCCGCATATGCTGCAGTGTGCACATCCATACATGTAGTCTCATGGGGATGTACCAGCTAGACCGGACCTATCCTGTTGTATGTGCGCATCTCTGGAAGTGCACCGCCACCGACTCTAGCTACGCCAGCCCAGCAGGCTGGGTAAGTGGTTATGGGTTTCGGGTTCTGGCTACAGTTAGGGGGTATGGGTTAGAGTTAGAAAGTGGGGTTTAGGGGGTTAGGGTTAGAGGGTTAGGGGCTTTGGGTGTACCAACTATTTTTGATGGCTACATGGGGACGCAAGTGCAGCCGCATCCCTAGAGTCGGCGGCGGCACTCTTCCAGCACATACTGAAATGCCCACATAAAACAGGATACATCCGCTATACCTAGTTTCAAAATGTACATGGGTTCTAAGCAGTAGGAGTGTTAAGCCAAACAGCTATGAATGGGCCAGTTTAACATGGAGTAGAGAGCGACAGGGGAACTTGTGACAATAAACAAACAATTGCAATGGAGTTGTCATGTATGCTTTATATGCACTCTGAACCAACAGCAAACATAACAGTAACATCAATAGATTTGCAAAACGGTATCATAATCAGTTGTGGGAGGAGGTATTGGACATATATTTCATTGCTAACAATTCTGACGAGTATATTTCTTTACACTGGATTTACATGATTTTTGCGGCCTCATATATCTGTAGTCACAACCAGATATCTTACAGTGCAATTCAACGTCAGTTATCTATCTGTGTGGGGTACATGTGCGTACATATGAGGGATGAGGGTGTTAAGGTGTACATGGTACTCACATTGCAGGCTTTGTGACCGACCTGAGTCCACCAGGCCAAGGAGGCCCACGACTGCCGCTGGCTGGATCATGTCGCGCACTGTGGCCTCCCAACCGGGGTATGTAAATGTTTCTGGCGGCCCACCACCGGTTCCTCGTGCCGCATTGGCCTCATTCGCCATCTTCTTTTTTACCTCAATGCGGCAGTCTTGGTACCGGTGCTGAACAGACTGCCAGGTACGATTTGCATACCCCAGCGAAGAGTCCTCAGCCACTATTGCCCTCCAGGCATCTGTCCTTTGCCTGGGCCTCACTTCGCTCCCACCGGTTAGGATGGAGTGGTGTGCTTGAACTCCTCTAACAAGAGTTTCAATTTCCTCTTGGTTGAATTTTGCTGCCCTTTTTCGTGCAGCAGCAGCAGCTTGCTGGCCAGCCTGTGGCTGGGGGCCCTGCTCTCCCTGACCTTCACTGCCTTCTCCCTCCATCTCTCCTCCTCTCTCTCTCTTGCTCTCAAAACCCTCCAACTCCAAGACCTGTGTGTCCACTTGCACAGCATACAACACAGTCACAGATTTACAAATTTCCCTCCCTTTTAAACTATTTGTGGCCTTGATTGTCATCTTCCTATTGGTTAATTGATTTCAGGTTTGATTTCAGGTTTACGGGCTTGAGACTTTTGGCCGTAGCTTCTTAGTGAAGCACGTACGGGTTTGGCGGATGATTGCCCTCCAAGCCCGTAGCTCGTTATTCAAACCCGTGCGGGCTTGCATGATAGATGAAGTTAAATATCTTTATTTGCGGATTTGAGAGTAGGGGAATGTTGAGCTATTAATTCTAAAACCAAACATCACTTTCACTTCTTATAAAAGTACAGGATGGCTTTTCTATGCTACAACTTGTAAGTAAGCCCTTTACGACCCGTAGGTCTATTTTACCCATTTACGGACTTGACAGAAGCTAATCCCGCAGCCTTTGCGGGTCTGAGGTGCTCCAAGCCCTCAGGACTTTGTCCACGGATATTTGACAAAAAAAAAAAAAAATTACGGATTTGAGTGTAGGGGAATGTTGTGCTATGAATGCTAACAGCTACAATCACTTTATAGTCTCCTCAGAGTGCAGGATGGCTTTATTATGTGCTTATTTGTGTGCCTGCGGGACCTTTTTGCTGCAAGTAAGCTGCGGCTCGGTTTTAGCCTTGCAGAGAGGGTTCCCGGAGCAATTGAATAGCAACCAGGGCTTTCTTGCGGCCGAAACTCTTGCGGCCGTTTAAGATGAAAGGCTTTCCTCCGGCGCGTGCGGCCGCAAGGGATAGCAAGGCGCCGGCCGCAAGCCTGCCGGAATCCCCGGCCGTAAGGGAATAGAATAGGCAAATAGCTTGCGGCTGGTCCTTGCGGCCCCGCATCTCCTATGGCCGTTAATAGAATGGGGCCCTAAGTATTTAAGATCGTACATCATCGTTCCAAGATCCAAATATCATGCACTTAATTTTAGATGTATTCATTTTCAGAGCTGATGCAGAAGAGAACATACCTGCCCAAAAAAGCAGTCTATGGATGGAAGAAAATGAAGAACAAATAACATTTACATCGCCCATGTAAGCTGAACAATTCATCTGTTGTCCACTGAAACCTGGTACAAACATTCCTCTCATTAACTCATCATTTCTGATCTTAGCCAAAATTGGTTCTATGGCACATATAAATAAGAGAGGTGACAGTGGGCAACCTTGCCGGACTCTTGTATTAATAGAGAGATATTTACTACTCATACCATTAATTTGTATGACGCTCACACTATCTTTATTTGGTTCTTTAATAATTCCAATAAGGTCTTTTGGGAAATTATTTTTTTTCTAGTGCAGAAAAAAGATACATATGTGATACAGTGTTGAACGCCTTTTCATAATTAACACTGACAAGGGCAGCAGGTTCCCTTTGGGAATTAGAATACAACAAAATAATTTTAAGTACAGATAATCCCTTAAAAATATTTCTACCAGGTTCTGCACATATTTGGTCTTCATCAACAACCGATGTAATAACTTTCTTTAATCTATTGGCTAACAATTTGGTCACTATTTTATAATCCCTATTAAGGAGGGTTATTGGCATCCATTTTCTGATGTTTTTCTTTCTCCCTCCCTTTGACAGTAACACAATCATACCTCTCTTAAACCCAGAGGGTATTTAATTGCCGTGTAGACAGTATTTAAAAATGTCTATGACATCTGATTTAAGTCCAAAAAATTTGGTAGAATTCATATGGTAAACCATCTATACCTGGTGATTTCGTTGTTTGCAGCTTCATTTAACACATTTACTAATTCAATCTCTGATACCTGACCCAAAAAACTTTCAGTTTTCTCCTGTTTTAGTTTTTGGGACAAGGATGACAAAAACTCTGGCATGCAATCTGAATCAACTGGCATTTCACCATACAGATTAGAATAAAATCTGTTTGCAAATTTTAACATTTCTTTAGTATCAGTTTCATGTACTCCCTCCTCTTCTAACATAGTCATTTCTCTTTTGAAATTTCTTAAAAAAAATAACGTGTGCATTCTCTTCAAAGTCTCATATCCGGCAATTAAAAGTAATGGTTTTGCCTATATTCTGATTTTGTTTCCTTATTTCTGCTTTGAGGCAGTTATGTCCTTTTCCACCATCAAACCCTGGGTTTTTAACCTATACAAGAGTTGAAGTTTACTCTGATACGCACTATAGAGATTATTACGCTCCTGAGCTCTTTTCTTTCACCGCCAAAGAAGGAAAACCTTTGTCTCTTCCTTTGCCATTAACCACCAAAATATGTGGAACTTATAGAATTTTTTTTGCAAATTGCAAACTCCTGTAGAAATTTACAAAATGGTCATAAATATCAAGGTCTGCTAACAATGAGGTATTCAACTTCCACAACCCATTACCCCTTACCATACTTCCTAAAACAGATAACAGCACCATCAAGGTTTTGTGGTCAGAAAACTCATTCCCATAGAGCGTTGCCTGTTTGGGAAAAAATAAAAATAAATAACAAAAAAGTCAATGCGTTACTGTGAGGTCAAATTTGCACATTTATAACCTGGATCCTGCTTACACAGACTCCCACATGTCTACAAGCGAAAAAACTGAAACAATATCTTGCTAATTTTTTTATCTTTTATCTGTATTTCCATCTCCTCTCTTTTACTTTCTGTTTGAAGACCTCAGAACTGTATTGAAGTCTCCTGCTAGAACAAAATGCTCAGTTTGTGGTAGAAAAAAACAGATATTGTGTAACAATTCACTCTATCATTTTTTTTATGGAGAGGCATGGACATTTATCAGAAAAAAAACTTCAGAAAAGAAACAAACCTTAACATACAATGCTCTCCCAGGGCACATTTCAGTATAACTTTTTATCTCAAAATCGTGGGAGTTAAATAACATACCCACTCCACTTGCTTTATTATCATCTCCCCCGGGCCATATTTCCATTCTTTTTTTAACTGGTCAATATTTTCTTTACCGAAAATAGCACACTCTTGCAAAAAGATTATAGGGGCACCCAAAGTAACTAAGTAAGCAAAAAAAAGCTGCTCTGCGCGCATGCGTCCGGATGCTGCACGTATTTAATGTCACAGTTTTTAAATCTATGGCTAAATATTAAATTTTGGTCCTTTTAACATCTAGGGCCAATATTTCGGAACCCATGGATTAATTGTCTGACTCGTCAGACACAATATGCATTAGTCCATCACCTGGTGGCAAAGGTGAACCTGAGTCACCTATAATATCCTTGATTCCCAAAACACTGGTCTTGCTCATTGTCTGTGTAGAAGGGTTTCTCGCCTCTTGTCGTCTCCCCTCTCATCAGCATTTATCACTCTCTTGGAGCTCTCAGTTGTCTCCATCATTGTCTCCAATAAAGCTTCCACCCCAGTGTTAGCATCTCTGGAAGTTTCAGCCTCATAGTTCCAAATGGATTGCTGCTCAGAATGCTTGTAATGGGTGAAAAAACAGAACAACCCTCCTCCTTTTTCAGGGAGGGCAAACATCCTGGTGTTGGTGGGTCTTCCACTGGACACTCCAATGAAGGTTTGTTTATGGGAGGCCCTCCAGGTCTTTCTAATGAGCACGACTCAATTTCTGTGTGTCTTTACGCAACACCTTGGAAATCTGCTTGGCCCTGTCGGCCTCGCTTTGCTACGGCGGCTTTGGGGACATATCGCCACCGGAAGTCTGAAAACCATGCTCCATGGAGCACATTCTTTCCTGTCGCTCAAGTATTACTTTAGATACTTGTTTAGGTTCTTTAGCAATGGGACCTTCCAGAATATCGGCTTCCTTCTCAGCTTCTCTATCCCTGAACCGCATCACAACATGAGATGTGTTCTCTGGATTTGGAACTTTTAACCTACTAGCAGCCTTAGTGTATGATCACTCTTTGGGCAATCTCTATAAAGGTGACCTTCCATAGCATAAAAGTCACACAATTTAATCAGGCACTAATTAGTGTAAGGTGCTGCACTGCCACATTTTCAGAATCTTGGCTAGTTCTTATAATATACTTTGCCCTTATCAGGGCTAAGTAAGAAAACTGCCGGTGGTTGTAACAACCCTCCATAACCAGTGTAATCTCTTTTAAATCTTCCGACATACTGTTGTTTACTGTTCCAGATCTGGTGACTGTTAGTCATCTTTCTGATAAATTTTACATGTGAACAGTACTTCCTCAAAAAAACAGCAATATCTAAATGTCCTATCCAAAAAGTTACACTATAAGGCCTCTTGCGAAGAGGAACTACAGATAACTCTAGACGACAAACAAAGGGACAAATATTAAAACAAGCAGCAAATTCATCCCTAAACACTACCCTAAAGGAAAACTCCTATAAAATCATCATGAGATGGTGCCTCACACAACTAGAATCCAGTGGTCCAGTTGGCTAAGGGAAGGAACATGCTCAAGAGGTTGCCCAAACGTAGGGACCTTGAAACATTTACTATGGGACTGTCCCAAAATTAAACATATTTGGACAGCAATATATTCTTCCATAGAGAAGCGATGGGGAACAACAATCCAACAAAAAACAGGAAGCACTACAGGGCTTGCCAATACAATGCCTTACAAAATCAGAACAATTTCTAGCAGCTAGATGCATAATTTCCAAACACGGGGGACTACCAACCCCAACTTACGGAAAATCCGATGAATTCAGTCCATGAGCAGCCTGTCAGCTGAAATAGACGAGAGATACAGGAGATGGGCCTCCTGCTGGGATGTGTGGAGCCTGAGAGTCTGGGAGCCACAGGATGAGACTGGTGGGAGAATCCGGTATGTTTCTTATTATCCTTTTATCACTGTTAATGAGTTAACGTAATGTCATACACAGTTAGAAGCAAGTGGCAATTGACAAGAAAATTGTGAAATGTATCAATAGAACTCTTGTAAAAAAAAAAGAAAAAATGTAAAACTTTGTGAGACAAGGAAACAAAGAATGTTTTCACTTTAAATTGCCAATTGTTAGTTAATTCATGATGTGAATTTAATATATCAATGTGTGAGGAATTGACTCTGCTTGGTTTTGAAGCCTGGTCCCCAGGCTGCTATACCTCTTCCCTACCACTGCACCAGCCTGCCTTTTGTGAATTTCATTGTGATCTGATAAGCTTGACTCTGCTAGCAATAGTATCAGTACCTAAGTCTCTTCAGCTGTGTCTGGTCAGGTGTCTGGTCCTTGGCCTATATAAGGCACTTGCCAGATTATTGTGTGGTTCCTGATCACTTCAATAAAGCTTGTTCCTGTTTCACCTACAAATTGCTGAACTGGATTATTGCTGACCTTGGCTGCTGGTCTCCACAACCTTGTGATTCCATATCATTACAGAATAATCTGGCAACTTTCATGGAGACCGCCGGGTCAGATTCTGCATTGGCCCAGCAGGTTGCTTTATTTGCAAGAACTGTGCAGACCCAGGCACAGACCATTCAAGTGCTGCAGGACCAGGTAGCTGAACTGCAGGCCCAACAGGTTGCTTTTACTGCAAGAAATGTGCAGACCCAGGCACAGACCATTCAAGTGCTGCAGGACCAGATAGCTGAACTGCAAAATAAAATTCAGTCAATGCACAGTGAGTATACCAGCTACAGGGCATGGGATGTTGCGGCTGCTACTGGTACACCTGCACAAGATGCCCACTTGCCCCTATCAGAAAAGTTTGGAGGAGATCGCAAAAAATTTAGGGGTTTCCTAAATCAATGCCTTTTGCGCTTCATGATGTTACCTCAACGATTTCCATCTGAAAGAGAGAAGGTGGTATTTATTTTTTCCTTATTCAAAGATGAAGCCCTGGCTTGGGGCTCCCCTCTTCTGGAACAGGACAGTCCAGTCTTGGGTAATCTAAATGACTTTCTTGAGGCCATGTGCCTAGTTTTTGATGACCCAAATCGATGTGCTACAGCAGAAGCCACTCTCCTTCATTTGCATCAAGGGAGGCGCTCGGTGGCTGAATATGCTGCTGAATTCAGACAGTGGGTTGCTGATACTACCTGGAACCAATCAGCCCAGAGGTTCCACTTCAGAAAAGGTCTCTCAGAAGCTGTAAAAGATGAGCTAGCTTGTGTTGATCTTTCTGCTGACTTTGATGCATTTGTGCGTTTGGCTATCCGTATTGATCGGTGACTTTCTGAAAGAAGATTGGAAAGACAGGGCTCTTTTAGACCAAGTACTACTCCAATTTCCTATTCAAGAACTTCTACTCCGATCCCACAAACACCTACAGACTCTGAGCCAGAGGCTATGCAGGTAAATCTAATAAGAGGGCTATTATCCAACGAAGAAAAACAGTGGCGACGCACTCACAATTTATGCCTGTATTGTGGTAGTGCAGGGCACTATGCCATCAATTGCCCTAGCAAATCCAAAAGAACAATAGCTATGGCGGCTGAGGGTGCACAGATTCAACACCAATCCCAGATTTCAGATCAACTGGATTCTGTCACACAACCCTTGTTTTCTCTGGCTCATGGTGAAAAGGGTATGTTGACTCAACATCCTCATTTTGTGGTGCCTATCACGTTGCAATGTGGTGATCGTAAAATTTCAACTACAGCTATGATAGATTCTGGAGCAGGCAAAAACTTTATGGACATTAAATTTGCAGCAGGAAATAGAATTCAGTCTATCCCTAATTCTTCACCTGTGTTAATGGAGACAGTTGATGGTTCTCCACTTACGTCAGGCCCGGTTACACATGAGACTGTGCCCTTAATGTTGACTGTGGAAGTGAATCACCATGAGGCTATCTCTTTCCACCTAATTTCCTCAACACAGTTTCCAGTGATTTTGGGGGTACCTTGGCTTGCTCTGCATAACCCACAGATTGATTGGAAGATCAGAACTTTGTCCTTTCCTTCAGAACACTGCTTAATAAATTGTCAACTCTCTAAGGTAACAACTGTTGCCACAACAATTAATGAAATGGTTGCTACAAACTTGACTAAGCTTCCTCTACAATATCGGGGTTTTGCAGATGTCTGTGATAAGAAGAATGCTGATCAGCTTCCACCACACAGGCCTTATGATTGCCCAATAGAGCTGTTGCCTGGGGCTGCTATCCCATTTGGCCGTATATATTCCCTTTCTGAGCCTGAATTGAAAGCTCTTCGTGAATACCTACAAGAAAATCTTGCCAAAGGCTTTATTCGACCATCTACTTCTCCAGCAGGAGCTCCTATTTTCTTTGTAGAAAAGAAAGATGGCAGCCTACGGCCATGCGTTGATTACAGGGACATTAATAACATCACTGTTAAAAACCGCTACCCCTTGCCTCTGATTCCTGAACTTTTGGAGAGACTTCGCTCAGCTAAAATATTTACGAAGCTTGATCTTCGGGGGGCATATAATCTGGTTCGCATAAGACCCAATGATGAATGGAAAACAGCTTTCAGAACCAGGTACGGGCATTACGAATATCTAGTAATGCCTTTTGGGCTGTGTAATGCCCCTGCAACTTTCCAGCATCTTATCAATGATGTACTACGAGATCTCCTGGATCAGTTTGTTGTGGCATATTTGGATGATATCCTAATATTCTCTGATAATCTTGAAAACTACAGAAAACAGGTCCGTATAGTTCTAGAGCGCCTTCGTACCCACCGCCTATACATTAAACTAGAAAAATGTGAGTTTGAACAAACAGAAATTCAATTCCTGGGGTATGTAATAACTCCTAAAGGTTTAAGTATGGACGCAAGTAAAATTAAAGCTGTGCTGGACTGGCCCATCCCCAAGAATGAAAAAGATGTTCAGAGATTTGTGGGGTTTGCCAATTTTTACAGGCGTTTCATTAAGAATTTCTCTGCCGTTATTACACCGATCACTGAACTCACACGTAAAGGGACTCCTTTTCAGTGGTCCGATAAGGCGGATACCGCATTTTCCCGATTGAAGACTCTGTTTACCTCTGCCCCTGTCCTGGTACATCCTCAGCCGGAATTACCATTTATTGTGGAAGTTGATGCTTCTGATTCAGCTGTTGGTGCTATACTGTCTCAAAGGACTGGACCTAAGATGCTGTTACATCCGTGTGCCTTCTATTCCCGCCAGATGGTGCCAGCAGAAAGAAACTATGACATAGGGAATAAAGAACTATTGGCTATAAAAGCTGCCTTCACCGAATGGAGACATCTCTTGGAGGGAGCTACCCATCCAATTACTGTCCTCACAGATCACAAAAATCTGGAATGTATTCGATCAGCAAAGAGACTGTCAGCCAGACAAGCACGTTGGTCCCTATTCTTCTCGAGGTTTGATTTTTTGCTTACATACCGTCCTGGCTCCAAGAATGGTAAGGCGGATGCCTTGTCTAGAATAGCTGACCCTCTCCATACTACCGTAACCAAGACCACCATCTTGCCGGAGGATATATTTATAGGAGTTACATTTCCTTCTGATCTGATGTCTCACATTAAAAAGGGCTACACTGAAGACCCAGTTCTTCGTGATCCTCCTCGTGACCTCCATATGACGATGCTTAATGGGTTTTGGATTTTTCAACAACGTCTGTTTGCTCCGGAGTCAGTGCGACTGGACCTTTTACGTCTCTACCATGACTCAAAACCAGCAGGTCATCCAGGAATCCGAAAGACGCAAGACCTACTTGCCCGATCCTTTTGGTGGCCGAAGTATCATGAGGATGTTAAGAAGTATGTGTCCTCTTGTGATGTATGTGCCAGACATAAGACTCCTCGCTCATCCCCTGTTGGCTTGCTTCAGCCTCTTCCGATTCCTCATCGTCCCTGGGGATCTATATCCATGGACTTTATTGTGGAACTACCTCCCTCTAAGGAACACACTACCATTCTTGTTGTTGTGGACAGGTTAACTAAGATGGGTCATTTCATACCAGCTCGTGGTCTCCCTTCAGCTAAACAGACGGCTGACCTGGTTATTCGGGAAATATTTCGCTTGCATGGAGTGCCTGATGAAGTAGTTTCTGACAGGGGAGTACAGTTTACGTCTCGTTTTTGGAAACATTTTTGTTCTAATCTAGGTATTAATGTAAATCTGTCGTCAGCTTTTCATCCGCAAAGTAATGGACAGACTGAGCGAACCAACCAGACTTTGGAGCAATATTTGCGGTGCTGCAGGATGACTGGCTGGATTTTCTACCCACGGCGGAGTTTGCCTATAACAATGCCCAACACTGCTCCACTTCTTTGAGCCCATTTTTTGCCAACTATGGTTACCATACGACCTTTCTAGTCAGTCTCCCAATTACTACTTCCATTCCTGCTGTCACTGACCGGCTAACCGCCTTACGTGATTCCCAAGCACTGTTGAAAGAGACTCTTTTGGAGGCTCAGGAATGTTACAAAAGAGCTGCTGATAGGCATAGAAAGGAGGCCCCAGTCTATCACGTTGGTGACAAGGTGTGGCTGTCAACAAAGAATCTTAAGCTTCGGATTCCTTCTCATAAATTGGGTCAAAGGTTCATGGGACCTTTTGAGATCATTGCTCAGATCAATGCTGTCTTTTTCCGTTTGCAACTCCTGAATTCCATGAAAATACATCCAGTGTTTCACGTTGCACTGCTTAAACCTTTTCATGAAAATACTTTCCCTGGCCGAGCCCTGCCTGCCCCACCTCCAGTCCTCGTGGATGGTGAGGATGAGTACGAAGTGGAAAAAATTCTTGAGTCCAGGATCTTCCGTAACAAGCTTCAGTATCTGGTTCGCTGGAAAGGCTATGGTGAGCAGGAGAGTTCGTGGGAACCAGTGGACAATATTCACGCTCCTGATCTCCTTCGGTCTTTTCATGTGCAGTACCCTGCTAAACCAGGTAATAGGGCATCCAGAGGCGGCACCTATAGAGGCGGGGGTAATGTGAGGAATTGACTCTGCTGGGTTTTGAACCCTGGTCCCCAGGCTGCTATACCTCTTCCCTACCACTGCACCAGCCTGCCTTTTGTGAATTGCATTGAGATCTGATAAGCTTGACTCTCCTAGCAATAGTATCAGTACCTAAGTCTCTTCAGCTGTGTCTGGTCAGGTGTCTGGTCCTTGGCCTATATAAGGCACTTCCTGTCAAATGCACCTTGCCAGATTATTGTGTGGTTCCTGATCACTTCAATAAAGCTTGTTCCTGTTTCACCTACAAATTGCTGAACTGGATTATTGCTGACCTTGGCTGCTGGTCTCCACAACCTTGTGATTCCATATCATTACACAATGTATGCATGTGAATATTTCTATTCTCGCAATAAAAATGATTTATAAAAAAATAAAAAAATAAACAGCAATATCTTCCTCTCTGATGAAAGGGTTAAAAACATGTATATTGAGGAGTACTTCCTCTTCAATGAATAAGTACTCAGGTCTACAACCCACTAGCTAAGGATCCGTAGACTGCTCATTAAAACTTCTATAAAATTCCCTACACAATTCAGTGGACTTAAAGGTTAGGTTGACAAAAAAATAAACGAGAAAAGTCCTGGCGCAAAATAAATCTTGTGTCCTGAACTTTAGCACGCCCAGCAATACCTTAGTAAATAGGTAAAACTCAGTGACTTTCACTCTCAAATCGTCGGGAACAGAGATCCTGATGGTATCTCTTAGTCGCGCCCCACAGGCCAATGCAAACTTTTTCGAGGCCACGAAACCTAAGATGTAAAGGGGAATGCCCCCCCCTCCATAGCAGCAAGGCCTCAACCCCAAAAGGAAGATGCCAAGGTCGAGGGGGAGGGTCACCCCAAAAGGAAACAATCAGTGGCTCTCTCTTGCAACGCTCAGAGGAATGTCCAATAGCCAACAGCAGCGAGGATTCCAACCCGCACAAAGGAGTCCAAGGCCACCCACCAGGGTCCTCTTTGCTAGCAATTCACTCCAATCACCAATTCTCGGTTACTGCTGACCCACAGTGTGGTGTGAGTGCCTGGTTTGTGTGGTGGATTTTTGTAGACAGTAGTTCACTACAGCAATCATTTCACATATGGTGGACTAAGAGTGATAGAATCCCTCCACCGTACAAAGTAAAGTAGTACAAACAACGGACCTCATTCTAAGGCTGGCTGTAGGAGCTGCGTGGCTGCAAGGGGTGGCCACACGCTACTTTCCTATTCAAATCTCATGCGGCTGAGGGCTCCGACTGGCTTGTGGCCGGTGCCCTGCGTTCCCTTGCAGCCAACCCTGATGCAGCTCACTGCAGGGAAAGCCTTTGATCTCACTCAGCCGCAAGAGATTCGGCAGCATGAAAGCATCCATTTCTATTCAAATCCTCTGATCACCCTCCCATCAACCCAGTAAAAAAAAACAAAATGGCTGTAGCTTACTTGCAGCCTGGAGCCGCTGCAAGGGCTGTGAAGCCCTTGCGTACCCTCCAATTAAGCCACCCACTGGCTGCAGGTGTCCCGATCGAGTCTCTACATTAACCCCATAATGCAGAGGTCCAAACGGGACCCCTTCAGGGTGCACAAGTTAACCCTATAATGCAGGGTTCACCATTGGAACCCCTGCAGTGTGCACACATTAACCCCTTGCTGTAGGGGTCCCAATAGGGACCCCAGCAGCATCTAAGGGATTTAAATTTCCCACTGTGGGTCCGAGTCCGCAGACTTGAATTCAAAATTGAAGCCCAGGGAATTCCGAGGTTTGAATTTTCCTCTGCGGGTCGTTAAAGGGCCTGCGGCACACTAATGGTTACCCAAAGCCGCGGGGGTACTATAAGTACCCCCCCCCCCCCCGGCACCTAAAATTACCCCCATCACTCATGGGGGTCAATATAGACCCCCATGAGACTAAAATTAACCCCATCATCATTAATGGGGTCATTATAGACCCCCATGAGACTAAAATAAACCCCATCAGTCCAATAGGGGTCTATGTAGACCCCTATAGGACACTATTAACCCATAGGTTAACCCTAAAAGTGTCATGAGGGTCCTCCAGGACAAAGACTAAGCACTACACTACACTATTAACCCTAACTATACTTCATTAACCCTTTAACCCTAACTATACCCCATTAACCCATACTAAACCATATTAAACCCTAACTGGGACTATTGAACCCTATCTGGACCTAATAACCCTAACTGGGCCTATTTAACTCTAATTTGGCCTTTTTTACTCTATATGTACCTAATAACCCTATCTGGGCCTATATAACCCCTTATAGAACTATTTGACCGTAACTGGGCCTATCTAACCCCTTCTAGACCTAATTAACCCTAACTGGGCCTATCTAACCCTAACTGAACCTATGTAATCATTTCTGGAACTATTTGACCCTAACTGGGCCTATCTAACACTAACTGTGCCTATTTAACCACCCCTAGACCTATTTAACCTTATCTGGCCCTATTTAACCCTAACTGGGCCTATTTAACCATAACTGAGCCTATTTTACCCTATCTTGACCTAATAATCCTTACTGGGCCTATCTAACCCTAACTGGGCATATTTAGCCCCTTCTTGACCTAATTAACCCTAACTGGGCATATTTAGCCCCTTCTAAACCCAATTAACCCTAACTGGCTCTATTTTACCCTAACTGGGCCTATTTTACCATAACTGGATCTAATAACCCTAACTGGACCTATTTAACCCCTTCTAGGCCTATTTATACCTAACTGGCCCAATTTAACCCTAATTGGTCCTATTTAACCCTAACTGGGCCTATCTAACCCTAACTGAACCTATGTAATCATTTCTGGAACTATTTGACCCTAAGTGGGCCTATCTAACACTAACTGTGCCTATTTAACCACCCCTAGACCTATTTAACCTTATCCGGCCCTATTTAACCCTAACTGGGCCTATTTAACCATAACTGAGCCTATTTAACCCTATCTGGACCTAATAACCCTAACTGGGCCTATCTAACCCTAACTGGGCATATTTAGCCCCTTCTAGACCTAATTAACCCTAACTGGGCATATTTAGCCCCTTCTACACCCAATTAACCCTAACTGGCTCTATTTTACCCTAACTGGGCCTATTTTACTATAACTGGATCTCATAACCCTAACTGGGCCTATTTAACCCCTTCTAGACCTATTTAACCCTAACTGGGCCTATCTAACCCCTTCTAGAGCTAATTAACCCTAACTGGGCCTATCTAACCCTAACTGAACCTATGTAACCCCTTCTAGACCTATTTAACCCTAACTGGGCCTAATTAAAGCTAACTGGGCCTATTTGACACTAACTGGGCCTATTTTGTATTAATATTATTATTATTATTGTTTATTTATAACGTGCCAACATATTCCATAGCGCTGTACATAAGAAAGTTCAAGACAAAGATAAAAACAAATTAAACATTCCAAAGCAAGGAGGGCCCTGTCTTTGAGCCTCAAATCCAGTTTCCATAGTGCTTTCCCAAAGCACTGTGCAGGATTGAAACTCGCAGATTTACAACCTAAAGGTATTATGTGTTTTAAAATGAGGGAGAGAAAGGTGAGAGTGTGTTAGGGTGAAAGGTGATATGATTCTTTAAAGCGATGCCTGTCTGGACCTAATAACCATAACTGGGCCTATTTAACCCCTTCTAGACCTATTTAACCCCATCTATGCCTATTTAACCCCATCTAGCCTATCTAACCCCATCTAACCCCATCACTTATGGGGGTCTATACAGACCCCCATGTGCCTCCATCTAACCCCTTCACTTATGGGGGTCCATACAGACCCTCATGGGGCAAGTAGAATCATAATATTAACCCCATAAGTGCCATGAGGGTCCTCCAGGTCCCTCATGACACTAAGTACAACACCTACAAGACACTATTCCCCCACAATAAACCACTAAATCTAAGTATATATATATTTGGGGAGACATGGAGGAGCATACCATGGACCCCTAAGTAGTCATGTACCTCTGGCAACTACTCCAGCCCCTTGAAATACGGTACAGTAAGGGTGTTGGTGTACTTGTGCATTAATTAGTGGCATTTTGGTACTTGTGCAGTGATTACTAGGCAGGTGAGTAGTAAGAACCTAATAGAAACAGGGGTAGGAGTGAACTTGTGAGCTTGCAAACACTTCTAGTATAAGTGCAGTTCTAGTATAAGTGTAGGAGTTTAAATAAAAGTAGGAAGTTCACAGAAAAGGGGAGCACATTGTTGTGCTTTATGCATATCCCCTCCCCCACACACA
This sequence comes from Discoglossus pictus, assembly GCA_027410445.1. NCBI lineage: Eukaryota > Metazoa > Chordata > Amphibia > Anura > Alytidae > Discoglossus > Discoglossus pictus. Next base: position 86,576,631 of record CM050171.1, read on the forward strand.
CACTGTAATTAGTAATTATTAGTCAGTCCAGTGACAACCTCACTCAGTGCGTATCCTGTCACATGTTGGAACAGCTGAGGTTCCATACCTTTGTGAGAGGTGTGAGCATGTCTCCTATCCTGAAGCTCAAATTGGAGTATTGCAGCACTTAGTGATATTTCTCCACTGGAAAGGGAGTTGGTGCTCACTGAGCACAGTTTAACTGAGCCTAGCATGGAGGGTAGAGATGGGGCTAGTGAGGATGTTTAGGGAGGTACCTGGTTTACAGTTCCAAGGGGAAGCAGGAGGAACAGTAGGAGGAGGCGGTCTGAGATGGCACACACCAACAGATTTGTCAGATTGAGTGAAACTGTTGGGGATGTTAATTCAGGAATAGAGCTGTTCCCTTTGACAGCCGGGAGAACAGTTCTACTGAGGGAACGGGAGGGCAGCATAGGTAGAACAAGAGAAGGTTTTGGTGGTATTATTATTAGGAACGTAGACAGGGTGATTAGTCCCCTAGATACCAGCAATAGAACAGTTTGCTGTCTCCAGGGTGCTCAAGTTCTGCATGTTGTGGATCGGGGAGATAAATTATTGGGAGGTGCTGAAAATGAACCAGCGGATTTGGTACACTTTGGTACCAAGGAGAAAGTTAGTGGAAGATGGAGAGTCCTAAAGCATGATTTTATAGAACTAGGTAATAAGCTGCAGACAAGTACCTCCAAGGTAGTATTTTCCAAGATACTACCAGTGCCATGTGCTAGTGCAGGGAGACAGAAAGAGCTTAGGGAGGTTAATAATTGGCTTAAAAAGTGGAGCATTAAGGAGGGGCTTGGGTTTTTAGAGCACTGAGCGGACTACTCACTTAGGTTCAATCTCTATAGCAGGGATGGATTGCACCTTAATGAAGTGGGAGCTGGTGTGCTATGGAAAAGGGTGGTAGAATGGCTGGGGGAGTTTTTAAACTAGTAGGTGGGGGGAAGGGCCTAGATAGAAGTAATAGGGTAGAAAGTGTAGAGGGGTTAATAAACAAATTAACTAGTCAAGGGGGAGGAGATGGGGAGGGTTAGTATAGTCAATAGGGAGGAATTGTTAAGTAACTCAAGTACAGTGGAAGGCACTTCAGAACTACAAACTCATAACATAAAGGGTATGCTTGCAAATGCCAGAAGTTTGCCAGTTAAAATGGGAGAGTTAGAATTATTAGCAGTTAATGAGAAATGGGATTTAATAGGCATCACTGAAACATGGTGGGATGAATTTCATGACTGGACTATTAATCTGGATGGTTATGACCTATTTAGGAAAGATAGGGGCAATGGTAAAAGAGGAGGAGGGGGTTGTCTGTATGTTAAGCCTGAATTTAAGCCTATAGTCAGAGAAGATATTTATGGTGGAACTAGCGACAATGTTGAATGTTTGTGGAAAGAGTTGAATAGCGGAGGACCAAATTCTAAAATAATATTAGTTGGAGTATGCTATAAACACCCAAATATTATTAAAAGGGAGGAACTCCAATTATTGTTACAGATTGGAAATGCAGTTAAGCATGGGCAAGTTTTAATAATGGGATATTTTAACTACCCTGAAATAAACTGGATGAATGAGACTAGCAGTTCAGATAAGGGGAGCGGGTTCTTGAGCACACCCAGGGATCATTATGTGGCCCAGGTTATACAAGAATCTACTAGAAATTAGACTTCTTAGTCATCACAAATAATATTGATATAATATCAAATGTTGAAACAGGGTTAACCTTTGGGAAACAGTGATCACAACACAGTCTCGTTTGAGATTGAATTAAAAAAACAAAACTGTCCAACAAAAACTCTTAGTTTTAAAAGGGCAGATTTTAATGGTCTGAGGGCAACAATACAAAGTATTGACTAGGACAAAGAACATACTGGTAAAAATACTGAACATAAATGGACAAGGTTCAAATCCTTACTAAATATACATAATTATCACCATAGACAATGTGGAAATAAAAGTAGGAGTGAATCACAACCCATGTGGCTTAACAATGATTTAAAGATGAAGATCAGGAGTAAAAAACAGGCATTTAAATTATACAAAAAAGAGGGAACAGAGACTGCTTCACGTGAGTACAAGGAAGTCAACAAGGCTTGCAAATGGGCTGCTAGACTGGCTAAAATAGAAAATGAAAAGTTAATTGCAAAGGAGAGTAAGACTAACCCTAAAATATTTTTTAAATATATCAATAGGAAGAAGGTCAGGAAGGAAGCTATAGGAGCATTACAATGTGAAACAGGCAGTCTGACAATTAGTGACCAGGAAAAAGCAGATGAGTTAGTTAGGTTATTTTCTTCGGTATGCCCAAGGGAGGTACCAGTGGTCAGGACACTGCAACAAAATGGGGCTACACTACCTTGACCAAATAATTGGTTAACACAGGAAGTAATCCAAAAGAGGTTGGAAAAAATAATTGTTAATAAAGACCCAGTTCCTGATGGATACTGAAAAAAAGGGCTCTGTCCGATTGGACTAATGTGGAAAGTTTGGTTCCTCAGGGTTCAGTATTAAGTCTTCTCATTTTTAACATATTTATTAATTACTTAGAAGTAGGATTGGAAAGTAGTGTCTCCATTTTTGCTGATGACACTAAGTTGTGTAGTGTAATTAAATCACATAATAATGTACTTTCCCTCCAAAGGGATTTGCATAAATTAGAAAAACGGGTGACTAAATGGTAGATGAGATTTAATACAAATAAATGTTATGCAACTGGGAAGGAAAAATAGGCATGCAATTTTCTAATCTTAATGGAGCAAATCTAGGGCTATCAGATATTGAAAGGGATTTGGGAGTACTTGTGGAGAACCACCTAGGTAACAGTGTTCAATACCAAGCAACATCTGCAAAGGCAAGTAAAATATTAGCATGTATTAAGAAGGGTATGGTTTGGTTTTAGAGCCAAGAGCAAATCGGAGCACCACATACATGGTTTTTGTTCTCAGGCAGCTCCAAGAGAAATGCTGAGAACAGAGCAAGGGAAATTATGATATTATAGATAAGTCGACCTTACACAAGTTTTTGACACCATGAACAGGAAGGGTCTGTGGCAAATCCTGGAACGTATAGGATTTCCTCAACATGATCATCCAGCTACATAAAGACCAGCGTGGTCAAGTCAGACACAGCAACAACCTATTAGAGCCCTTCCCAATAAGTAACAGCAGGAAGCAGGGCTGTGTACATACACCAACCCTATTCATGTTATTCTACAGTATGATGCAGCAAAGGGCAACAGAAGACCTTGATGATGCCGAGCTCTTCTGTCTAGAAGTCAGTTTGAAGAAGACAGAAGTTCTCCACCAGCCTGCATCACAGGACGATTACCATCTTCTTTGCATCACTTTCGGCGAGTCTGAGCTTCATACAGTCCTCAGACTCTAAGGTTGACAAGGAAATTGACAACAGACTGGCAAAGGCAAATTGTGCATTCAGCAGGTTATAAAAAAGGGTTTGGAACAAAAAGCATCTAGTAAATGCACCAAGGATTGTGTGTATAGAGCAGATATGTTGATGACCCTACTGTACTGCTCTGAGTCATGGGTTACCAACCGCCATCAAATACGACTTCTGGAGCACTTTCATCAAAGCTGCCTTTGCACCATCCTCAACATCCACTGAAATGACCACATCACCTACACAGAAGTCCTAGAACAGGCAGCCATGCTGTTAAAGGCGCAATTGCGCTGGGCAGGAAACATCTCTAGGATGGAGGATGATTGGCTTTCAAAGATTATGCTATATCTTGAACTCACCACTGGTAATTGTGAAAGAGCAGGGCCCGAAGGAGAGGTACAAGGACTCGCTGAAACAGTCCCTTGATACCTGTCACACTGACCGCCATCGATGGTCGGCTTTGGAGAAGTATCATTCAACAGGATGTGTCCTGAAAGCACACACAGGGTTAGTCTTGAGGCAGAAACATGAGCAAGCTTTCACCATGAAACCACTTTGGTCAGATATGCCTGTCCTGCATTGGCCTCCTCAGCCACCAGAGAGTCCACAGATGTGTAAAGCATCCCTGTTAAATCTTTGTTCACAAAGCCAAGCCATTTGTGTAAATAAACTAAGGGCCCTATTAAATTCGAGCTGCGTATGAAATCGTATCTTGCAAATGCGCATCGTAACACGATTTACGTAATACGATTTGACTTGCGATTGACTTGCGATTGACTTGCGTAATTTCGGACTCATTTTCCGAGATTTGCCTCCGAAAAGCGATACGTAGTAAGTAGCGGAAAATAATTCTTTGCGTAGACGCTCGTATCTCGCAAAATCGCTACGTGCACAAAATACACCAGTAAAATGGTTTACGCATTACGTACAGACAACTTAAAATGTAAAAGTGAGTTTAACAGAGGGAAAGCATGGAAGGCCATTACAATTGATTTCCCCATCCCCTCCCCCCACCAAAGCAAATGCATTATACAACCAATTAGTTGTTACATTTGGAATGAAAAGCCATGCTGCAGCTTACATAAAGCAATTAAAGACACACTACCTGATTACATAAAAACACAAAAACATAAAAATAATGCCATATTAACCCTGTTATTTTGTATACATGTTGCTCATCACATCTACATTTGGGAACACAAATATGGGGCACATGGAGTATGTGAATATGTCCTGTTCAGTCTTTCGGTCGTGTCTGACTGTCTGTGACCCTCTGTCACTGCTTTCTTACAAGGTTCGTATGCTGGTGATATCGGAGTGGATTGTCAGTTCCTTCTCCAGTGGTTTGGGAATTGGCCGTCCACTCTGCTTTCATTCTCCCACCCACAATGGCCCTTAATGGTATAGCTCACAGCTTCATTGAAGTACACAATATCTCTTGTTTGGTCTTTCGGTCGGGTCTGACTGTCTATGACCCTCTGTCACTGCTTTCTTACAAGGTTCGTATGCTGGTGATACCGGAGACGATTGTCAGTTCCTTCTCCAGTGGCTTGGGATTTGGCCATCCACTCTGCTTTCACTCTCCCACCCACAATGGCCCTTAATGGTATAGCTCACAGCTTCTAAGCCCCATCACTTATCAAACCACAAGGTGACCATGGGAAAATACCCAGCAGTAACTCATCAGGAAGGGCAGCAAACACACACTGAGGGTTTGCAGAGGCACAATGAGCACCAGCCAACTCACCTCCATCAGGGGTAATTGCCACTACTCTTATCCAAGGAAGTCCTACAGGTGGCCATGTGCCAAGATATTCATTCATTCCCATTTGTTGACCTCCCATTATGTTCTGCTATTCATCAATTTACATTAGTTTGGATTGCTAAGTGATGTTGGGGAAGTGCGGGTGAAATCAGAGTGGATGGACAAATCCCAAATCACTGGAGAAGGAACTGACAAGCCACTGCAGTATCACCTATCATTATCCTGTTAGGCCCTCAGGGGAATGTTCCTACTCCACAGTATCGCTAATTGTACTTGGCCTGTGCATTAACCCTTCTATTAGATGTATTATATGATATCTAATGCTATTAGGACTATTATTCCTCTTAGTATGTATGGATCTATTGCAGGATAACTAGTGCTCATTAGTTTACAGCTATAGTAATGTGACACTAATGTGATGCATGTGGATGTCCCATAACCCCAACCATTGAAAACACACCGACATGGTGAAAACAGTATAACACAGCTTTATTTTTGGACACAGACCACAATCAGCAGTGGTCAAGACTGTGCATTCACATAACGGTATACCAAAACTTTATTTTTGGACACAGACCACAATCAGCAGTGGTCAAGACTGTGCATTCACATAACAGTATAACAAAACTTTATTTTTGGACACAGACTACAATCAGCATTGGTCAAGACTGTGCATTAATATCATGGGTGTGGTGTGGGCGGGTCCCGAGAGAGCAAGGGGCTAAATAAAGCAAAGGGGATACCTACAAGGGTCAATCTAATAGTCTAGAATAAGCATGATGCATAGCACCTACCAGGGTCACATGCGGTCAGTACACCGCTGCCACCGGAATATGATGAGAAAAAGGATCATCACAAATCACTCCATTTAACTGAAGAAACCATTAGAGTGCATGGCACTTACAACTTGTCTGGATCTGCTCAATGGAACAAATGATTCAACCTCTGGACTGTGTAATCCAATCCAGTTTCACACATACAGTGTGGTGTGCGAAATTGGCCACAAAAATGAATGGTCAACAAAAAACAAAAAGGCCGAGGAGGATAGAAAAAACTAATGACAATGAATGTACAGTAAAGTGCTAAATACTGTACCAATATACCAACTCACCTGATTCCCATCTGCAAGCATTACTAACTATTAGCTACAGTAGGTCTCTGGATAATGAGTAAAATGGGCAAATACCCATTAATATGGACAGGACACAAAGGTCAGCAGCCAGATTCACTGTTTCTTACATCAGACCCAAAGATCTGTTCTCAGACCGATACTGAGGTCAGGATCACATGCTTTATTAGTGCATATATTAATGCTGGCTGTCATTAACATGCCATTGTGAGACTTTGCAAGTCCACCGCCATAGCGGTATTAGTCTACATTTCAGCTAACAATAATCATGTCTGAGATATCTGGCAATATGATAGTTTTAAGATTGTGGGAGCTACATGTTTAAGAGGGGGCTGTCATTGGAGTAATGTATACCTGAGAGGCACTGGGAAAACCTTACGTCTCATATAATTCCTCCATAATGCTTGCAGATGTAGGAGATGCCTTCATGGGCCTGAATTGTACCTAAAACAAAACAAATGGAAAGAAAAACAAAGAGAAAACCTAAAATCTAAGGGCCTAAAAAAAGGGGACTGCAGCATCCCTTCCCAACAGCATTCCCCAGTGACCATCAATTGGTGGCATGTTCAACCGAACCCTACGTGTCCACAGAGAAGAGGATCATGGACCATGTGATGGGAGGTCGCCATCTGCATACAAAATATCACCATCACATAGGCAAAGATCCAAAACTCTGTAGCCAGACTAGATGATTTCAGCATTGTGACCAATAGATTGTCACTGAGGAGTGCTGTTGAGAAGGCACAATTATGTCCACAGCCCCTAGGTCCTCCTCCGCCTGGGCACAGGACCTGCATCATCCGCAACCGGACGCCGTCTCCTTGTTGGTGGTGGGGGAGCGGGAGGAGGTGGTGGCACCACGGGTGGTGGTGGCGGCGGAGGCATGGTGGAAGGAGAGGAGGGGCCAGGCTGCTGGTGGCTGGTGACCTGCCCCGTTCCCAGCAGCCTGACCATATGCTGCTCCATCATCCGATGATGCCTCCTCTCCTCCCTATAGCGCCTGTCCAGGCTGCGCCTCATGCCAGAGATGTCGGCAGTCATCCTCCTCACGAGGGCCAACAACTCCGGCAGCGCAGCCTCAGTCGTTGGTGGTGGGGGCTGGGGTCCTGCTGGCAGGGCCGGGTGGGAAGATGGCGGGGAGAGAGTGGGGAGGATCTGGGACCCGGCTGGAGACAGGGGCTCTGATGTTGGGGTCCCCGGTGGCTCAGTGTGTGGGGAAGGAGGAGCTGTGGAATAGTCCACCACTAGTGAGGGCCCCGGCGAGATGGCAAGTATTTGGAGGAGGGGGACAGTCGGGCTCTGTACAGGGGGGCTGTCAACTACCACGACCTCCCCCTCCTCAGAGCCAGGGCCCTCCGATGACCCTGTAGGCTCCTCCCCCCTGAGCGGTCTCCTGCGGGGCCGCTCCTGGCTCATCACTGGACCCAGACCTCCTACTGGATGCTGAAATAGAGAAAAGAGAGGTACATGTCATTAGTATGCTGATCAATACATTGATATGTTTTCACTCCTAAATATCTCACATCTAGGCCTGAACATGGATGATTCTCCTAATTGCAACTCAGATTAGCTGTCATTTGCTAGATTTGATCTATTCTTTGGTTTCTTGTCTTGACCTCTCCTGGCTCCTAACGCTGTCTGTATTTCTTCTGCAGTCTGTAACTGCATAGGCTGCATTGGGCACACCAGTACATGGACTCGTTTGCTTGATTACTCTTGGGGTGGCCAGGAATGACAGTGATTTGTCAGCTTCATGGATTTAATGACACTTCCATCTATCCCTTGTTAATTCCATGGAGCTGACATGTCAGTGTCCTTGTTGGTCACCATGTGTAGCGTGTGTGATGTACATGTGGTGGCATGTTGGTGTATGTGATATTCACCTGAACTGGAGGCTGGGTCCTGCTGGGCCACCGGGGATGAAGCTCCAGCTGCGGGCGATGCTTAGAAGGTCCCTTGCGATCCTCTCCCAATCCTTATAGGTCACACTGTGTCCCTCTGCTTCTCTGGCCATCTTCCACTTCACAGTGGCCCTGATATCCACATATCGGTGCTTTAAGGACCTCAAACCCCTAGGCACCGTGGACACCTCCTTCATCAATTCCACTACCTCCTTCCAAGCCTGAGCCTTAGGTCCAGGCTTCGCTTCCCTTGCAACAAGGATGACGGGCCAGTCACGGATCGCACCCAGGAGGACCATATTCTCCTGGGGCGTATAATTACGGGCCCTGCGCCTGCCCTTGCCAATAGACCCTTGCTCTCTCGACTGTGCTCGGGGACCCTGGCCTCCCTGCACTTTTCCTGAGGCCTGTCCCTTCCCCAAACGACCCTGCCCCCTGGGATCAGGCCCCTTCCCCTCTGTCCCTCCTCTGTTAGTGCCTCTGTCTCCCTCCTCCTCCTCCTCCTCCCCCCCCCTACGGGGACTACTCCTCCTCATCCGGGGACACCTCCTCCTCCTCCTCCGGGGACACCTCCTCCACCCCCTCCGGGGACACCTCCTCCACCTCTCCTCGACCCTCTACTACACTCTCCTCACTCTCCTAACTCTCCGCTCCTCTCCTCCTCTCTCCACCTATCTCCTCCCTCCATGCTGAAATAATAAAAAAATAAGGATAACTCAAAATAAGTGTAACTTTTATATAGGTGATGAAAAAAAAAGTGTATGTTCTATGTGTTTTTAATAACTGTTGGGAGATGCGGTGCAAAGGTTGGAGGGGTGGAGGTGTGTGGTGTGTGTCCTAACGCTATGTATGTCTCTATGTGTCTTTAATCTATGTGGCAGGCAAATATGTGTAATGTGTAAATATGTGTAACTCTTACATAGTTACATAGTATTTAAGGTTGAAAAAAGACTTTCAGTACATCAAGTTCAACCTTTTAAGATCTCCTCTGATCTGCAATATGCGGATTAACTATTAATTCATTCGTTGTTAATTATTAATCAATTATTTAATGTTTTTTTTATTTTTATTATTATTATTAATTAGTCCAGAGGAAGGCAAATAGAAAAAAAAAAAAAACAAGCGAGACTTAGCCAATTGTCTCAAGGGGAAATGTAAAAAATTTGGATCATTACTGTCTCTCTAATTATCCATGATAACCCTGAATACCCTTTTTAATTAGAAATAAATCTAGTCTCTTTTAAAGTTATCTATCGAATCCGCTGTCACCACCTCCTCTGGTAGAGAATTCCACAGATTAACCACCCTTACTGTGAAGAACCCTTTTCTTTCTTTGAGGTGGAATCTTTTTACTTCTTACCTCAAGGAATGTCCTCTTGTCAGTTGAAAACCTCTTGGCACAAAAAGCTCCCCCGACAAATCTTTATACTGACCCTGGATGTATTTATATAAGGTAATCATATCTCCTCTTAGATGCCTTTTTTCTAGAGAAAATAAGTTTAATTTGGTTAGTCTTTCTTCATAACTTAGCCCCTCCATTCCCCTTATTAGTTTTGTTGCCCTTCTCTGTACCTTTTCCAGCTCTAAAATTTCCTTTTTATGAAGTGGTGCCCAAAATTGTACTCCATATTCCAAATGAGGGCAGACTAGAGATTTGTATAGTGGCAGAATTATATTTGCTTCCCTGGCTTCTATACCCTTCTTAATACATGCTAATATTTTATTTGCCTTTGCAGCTGCTGCTTGGCTTTGAGCACTGTTACCTAGGTGGTTGTTCACAAGCACTCCCAAATCCCTTTCAATATCTGATACACCTAGATTTGCTCCATTAAGATTATAAATTGCATGGCTATTTGTCCTTCCCAGATGCATAACCTTACATTTATTCGTATTAAATCTCATCTGCCATTTAGATGCCCATTCCTCAATTTTATCTAAATCCCCTTGGAGGGAAAGCACATCATTTTCTGATTTAATTACCTTGCACAACTTTGTGTCATCAGCGAAAATGGAGACCCCACACTCCAATCCTACCTCTAAGTCATTAATAAATATGTTAAAAAGGAGAGGACCTAATACTGAACCCTGAGGAACCCCACTTACCACATTAGTCCAATCTGAGTACGTTCCATTTACAACAAACCTTTGCTTCCTGTCTTTTAGCCAGCTCTCAATCCATGAGCAGATATTTACTGCAATTCCTGTATCCCTTAGTTTGCCCAATAGTCTCCCATGTGGCACTGTATCAAAAGCCTTTGCAAAATCCAAAATGACTACATCCACTGAGTTGCCTTGATCCAGGTTCCTACTAACCTCCTCATAGAAACTAATTAGATTTGTTTGACATGACCTACATGTAAATATGCTAGTAATAAAATACAAAACAATCAAAAATAGTGCGCCTACAAATCAATATAACGATAAAGAAATAAAAGGATTACTGGAATGTCTGTTGGAAAGAGAAGATGTGTGTGCTATGTGTATTTAATAAGTGGTGGGGGGTGGGGTGTGTTGGGGGATGGGGTGTGTTGGGGGATGTGGTGTGTTGGGGGATGGGTGTGTTGGGGGATGGGGTGTGGTGGGGGATGGGTGTGTGGGGTGTGTGTCCTAACTATATATATGTCTCTATGTGTGTTATTTAATCTATGTTTCTTGCAAATATGTGAAATCTGTAAATATGTGTATTTCTTAAATGTAAGGACTTATGAAATAGACAATAAAAAAGACAAAAAACAAATCTCCCTCTCTCCAAAATACTAATCTCAAAGACTCTCTCCCACCTGCTCCTGGAACTGCGTGCTAACTCCAATGGCTCTTACAACACAGTCAGCGCATGGGTTTGTATCAATCACATTTATAAGCTCCTACTGTCAATCAAATTCTTAGTTTGTACGTGATTGGCTGAGAGGCGTGTCTCGCTAGGACGTCCCCTTATCAGCTTGCGAGCGCGCCAACAGACTCAGCCAATTACATACGCACTTATAGTGTCAGGCCGCCAAGTGCATGTGTAATTGGCTGAGAGTCCCAACACGGGCCGCCAAGTGCGTATGTAATTGGCTGAGAGGCTTTTGGCGGGCCAACGTGGCAATGGTGATGGAGCAAAAAACCCGCCAAAAGCCTCTCAGCCAATTACATACGCAGTTGGCGGCCCGTGTTGGGACTCTCAGCCAATTACATACGCACTGGGCGGCCCGCGTTGGGACTCTCAGCCAATTACATACGCACTTGGCGGCCCATGTTGGGACAGCCAATTACATGCGGCCAAGTGCGTATGTAATAGGTTGAGAGGCTTCTTGACGTAAAATCATCAGCTGGAATGCCACGTAAAGATCCACAGGTGACCAATGGCAAAGCTGAAATTAACGTGCCTAATACCAGGTCATGTAATCAACAAGCTATATAACCCCATCCCCAACAAGTCATCAGCATGTCTGAAACAGCAGGGATGATCATGTGAGAGGGATGATGGACAGTCTGAGTGGGCGGATGAGGTTGAGATGCTTTTGTGCATATCACATAGCACAGTATGAAGACCCGGAAGCAAGGTGTGTGATTGAGGGGGTGATGGGGAGTGGCAGAGAGGAGTGTCTGGGAGTGAATGAGGGTGTGAGTGGTGATGTGATCCATGCTGGGGCAGAACCAAGCCAGGCAAGGGAATTACCACAGGCCATGCCTAGTATCGTGGGGGTGGATCAGGGAGGAGAGAGAGCTCCAGTAGCACAGGGACAGAGGGATATAGGGCCACCTGCAGACAGGAAGGCTGACAATGATGTCGGTGATCAGCTGCTGGGGGAGTACAGGATGTGGTGGCTCAGGCAGAAGGGGGGGAGCCTGTCCAGGAGCCTGTTAGGAGGCGAAGGGCACCTAATGTGTACGGGGAGAGACTCACATTAGAGGGGTTAACTGATGGGGAGGTGTATGAGCGTTTTCGGCAGACCCGTGCCAGTCTTGGGGAGCTCTATGAGGTTCTGAGAGCGGACCTTGAGCCTCGCTCAGGGGCCAATAGAGCCATCCCAGGAATGACACGGATGTTAGTTGCAATACACCTCCTTGATTCTGGTAGCTTTCAGAACACCCTGAGCATAGCCGGAGGAATGTCTCAGCCAAGCCTCTCCAATTGTCTGAGTGCATTCCTCCGTGCTATTGGTCGGAAAGCTGCCAGATACATCAGTTACCCTAACACTGCTGAAGAGATCTCGAAGGTGAAGTTCGATTTCTTCCAGTTAGGAGGTATCCCCAATGTGCTCGGTGCTATTGATTGTACACATGTGGCACTGATACCTCCTAGAGAGCAAGAAGCGCTGTTCAGAAATCGTAAGCATTATCATTCAATCAATGTACAGGTTGTTTGCAATGCGAACATGCGCATACAAGGTGTGTATGCAGGCTTCCCGGGAAGTGCTCACAACGCCTTTATCCTGCGTGCATCCGGCATATGTGACATATTTGAGTCCTGCAGATTTCCATCCGGATGGCTACTGGGTGAGTACACATTAGTAATGGCAGTCAACCATATCTTACTATGACTGGATACAATAACACATACGGTACATCATGTTTCCCTCTATTGCTCTGATGTTCACATGTGCATTACGGAGTAATATTACCAAAGCCAGAACATAATAGCTCATTGCTGGCCATAACCCTGTGTTAGCTTGGCCAAACAGTATGCAGTTCACAAAAACATATGACAAAAACCACAAATGATTAATCATTAGGTATATGTTCTGATGCATTCCCTTGTATCCTGTGACATGGACATCTCTAGTCTACATAACGTTTTGTGTTTTATTGTAAGGGCTATGTAAGTGAGATGTCTTCAGAATTCATCTGATAGAGGAGAATTAATAGTGTTTGGAAAACTTTTTCTTGCATGAATATATCCCGGAATAAACATGAATTAGCTTACCTTGAAGTTATCAAAATCTCCAAGGTCTTTTGGCATTTGATCGTGTACGCCCCTGGGAAATTCCACCTGAATTAGCATCACATTTACATTCACAAGAATACACTATCATGCTTCACCTCAGACCTCTGGCATGTGCTCGGTACAAGAACTGCAACAGTGACTTCCTGTGCTCTCTACCAGAAGGGTCGCAATATGTACCCTGTTGTATTTCTCTTGTATCTCCGCCTCATGTAAGCATCCTGCGGGTGTGACCATCTGGACTTGACATTTGTGGAAATCACATTGTAATTGAACTGAAGCTTCATATAGAATACATGTGTTAATACACTACTAATTATCCTATCAGATGCATCCATGATCCATCTCCCTTACACATATCTTTAACTGTGTATTAGCCACAGGGATGTGTTAATAGGTCATGATGACGATATTTGGGCATATGCTTTGTCAAACATCACAACATCCTATTCATATCAACATGTCACATTTTATTTCCACCAGGTGATGCAGGATATGGGTGTTTGCCGTGGTTGTTGACCCCTGTGAGCAATCCCGAGACTCGGGCAGAGGTGCGGTATAATGCTGCGCATAAAACCTGCCGGAATGTAATTGAGTGCACCTTTGGTGTACTAAAGATGCGCTTCAGATGTTTACATTACACTGGGGGTGCTCTACAATACAAGCCCCAGAAAGTTTGTTGCATCATCGTTGCCTGCTGCTGTCTGCACAATATAGCAGTACAGGCCAACTTTCTGGGGGACATTGATGTGGCTCCACATAATGGGGAGGAAATGCCTTTACTTCCCCCTGAAGTGGATAATCTGCAGGGGTCACAACAACGGACCCGCCTCATTCGTGAGTACTTCACATGTAAGTACATACCCAATATGCATGGAATACAGTCTAATGTATCTGGATTATGCCTAACTACCAAATCCATCTTTATCCATCGCCCTTGTCATACAGAATTCCAACCAGTCCACAGTAGAGGAGAGTTCCCTGACGTTGTCGATGTTTGTACACTGGAACAAGCCACATGATCAGTTACAGGTAAGTAAGCACACATTCCCATACACATCTTAAGTACTGACGGTTATAAACATCAATGGCATAGATAATTTGAGTGGATTATATATCCCACTATGTCAATGTATATATGCCCCACGTTTCATTGTTATCTAGTAATTTAGATTGAAAAAAGACTTTAGTCCATCAAGTTCAACCTCTATAGATCTATGATCTGCAATACGCAGATTTATTGTTAATTGATCCAGAGGAAGGCAAACAGAAAAACAAAAAGTGAAACTTTGGCAATTGTCTACACAGGGAAGAAAAATATAACATTCCTTCCTGACCCCAGATACTGGTGATCGTATTCATACCCTGGATCAATACTCCCTCTCTATTTATCCAGGATAGCCCCTAATGCCTGTTTGTTTTTTAATGTAAAAATATACCCAATCCCTTTTTAAAGTCATCTACAACCACTACGGACCAGTATTGTTCACACTGTATGATCCTGCCAAACCACATGAAATGGGATCAAAATGTCATAGATAAATACCATACACACATACTTTGGAGATCAAGAACCAGTCACGATAACACAAAACAGAGTCCTCTGGTTATTTCCTCATGATTCGAGTTTATTCAGTTGGATCAAATATGGAGCACCAGCCAAACCCAACATGGTGGCTGCTGCTGACTGGCTGGAGAAGTGACTACTTCTGAAATATATCCAGACACAGCTTTTTAGACTTGTTTACATGAGATCATGCCGAAATCCAGATTTGGCATAACTCACTAACCGGCAATGACTTCTTATTAATAAGAGATATCCAATACGAATAGAACACATACTTTGTCTAATTTGTGACTGTAATCCTCACATCATATTAAACTTACAGAGCTGCTGTCGTGTGTCAACTCTTCTTTCAACAACCTAGACATGGAAAAACATGACCAGCAACAGAACTGCTACATCAATGTGAACTACATAGTGAGTATTTGTGTAATAATATGGCCACGTATGCTGAAGGACACAAATAACACATCAATCACTTTATTAATATCGGCCTATCTCTTTCCAGAATACATCAGATAGGTAAGCAGTGATAACTAATGCTGATCCACAGCGCACGTGTCCTGGTGGAACAAATCACCTCGTGGATGAGCTTAGGACTGCGTCCAATGTAAAACACCACATTTGGCTCTCCAAAGATGCATTAATGTGTAATCTATGTGATATTCCTACATCATTAGCCAGATGAGTAGCTCGTTTCATATGTAGAGAAAGAACAGTGAAGACGTTTGTATGAAATGAGCAACATATATTGGTACAGTGGATCGAAAAAGTCTAAAGTCTACACACCCCTGTTAAAATGTCAGGTTTCTGTGCTGTAAAAAAATGAGACAAAGATAAATCATTTCAGAACTTTTTCCACCTTTAATGTGACCTATAAACTGGACAATTTAATTGAAAAACAAAATGAAATCTTTTAGGTAGAGGGAAGAAAAAATAAAAAAATAAAATAACATGGTTGCATAAGTATGCACACCCCTAAACTAATACTTTTGTTGAAGCACATTTTGATTTTATTACAGCACTCAGTCTTTTTGGGGATGAGTCTATCCGCATGGCACATTTTGATTTGGCAAGATTTGCCCACTCTTCTTTGAAAAAACACTCCAAATCTGTCAGATTGCGAGGGCATCTCCTGTGCACAGACCTCTTCAGATCACCCCCACAGATTTTCAATCTGATTCAGTTCTGGGCTCTGGCTGGGCCATTCCAAAACTTGAATCTTCTTCTGGTGAAGCCATTCCTTTGTTGATTTGGATGTATGCTTTGGGTCGTTGTCATGCTGAAAGATGAAGTTCCTCTTCATGTTCAGCTTTCTAGCAGAAGCCTGACGGTTTTGTGCCAATATTGACTGGTATTTGGAACTGAAAAATAATTCACTCTCTCTTATTTAATTGAAGGCCCCAGTTCCAGCTGAAGAAAAATAGCCCCAAAGCATGATGCTGCCACCACCATGAGTCACTGTGGGTATTGTGTTCATTTGGTGATGTGCAGTGTTTTTTTGCGCCAAACATATCTTTTGGAATTATGGCCAAAAAGTTCAACCTTGGTTTCATCAGACCATAACACCTTTTCCCACATGCTTTTGGGAGACTTCAGATGTGTTTTTGCAAAATGCAGCCTGGCTTGGATGTTTTTCTTTGTAAGAAAAGGCTTTCGTCTTGCCACTCTACCCCATAGCCCAGACATATGAAGAATATGGGAGATTGTTGTCACATGTGCCACACAGCCAGTACTTGCCAGATATTCCTGCAGCTCCTTTAATGTTCCTGTAGGCCTCTTGGTAGACTCCCAGACCAGTTTTCTTTTCATCTTTTCATCAATTTTGGAGGGAGCTCCAGTTCTTGGTAATGTCACTGTTGTGCCATATTTTCTCCACTTGATGATGACTGTCTTCACTGTGTTCCATGGTATATCTAATGCTTTTGAAATTCGTTTGTACCCTTCTCCTGACTGATACCTTTTAACAATGAGATCCCTCTGATGCTTTGGAAGCTCTCTGTGGACCATGGCTTTTGCTGTGGGATGCGACTAAGAACATTTCAGGAAAGACCAACTAGCTGAACTTAATTTGGGGTTAATCAGAGGCACTTTAAATTATGGCAGGTGTATGCTGACTCCTATTTAACACGATTTGCAATGTGATTGCTTTATTCTGAAAACAGCTACATCCCCAGTTAAAAGAGAGTGTGCAGACTTATGCAACCACATTATTTTTCTTTTTTGTTTTCTTCCCTCCACCTAAAAGATTTCAGTTTGTTTTTCAATTGAGTTGTACAGTTTATATGTCACATTAAAGGTGGAAAAAGTTCTGAAAGTATTTTTCATTGGCTAATTTCTTTACAGGCCAAAAACCTGACATTTTAACAGGGGTGTGTAGACTTTTTATAACCACTGTAAGTGACGAAGTAAGCGCTCCGGAGCATGTGCAATATAAATATAGACATGTTCCTTGTATGTTTCAGATCGCAAAGATGAGTCCCTTTCCACGGTCAGAACAAGGAATGATGAGCATTCCCACGTTCCAGGACTATGCTATTGTCACATTGTATCATGTATGTTCATATGTCAGTCATCATGTGTTACATCGGGTGTGATATCACATCTCTACATAGATTTATATGTACCTATTGCTTTAGATATGCCTTTCTCTCCTCTACTTGGACTATTGTGAAGCCTGTATCATACTTCCTTCCAGATCTCTTCCTCAGTGCTGATGTGATCCTCCCTGTACATATGGGGAAGAGTAACTCTAGCCTTGGAACATAACTGTTAATGAGGTTCCGTTTACCTTCAGTTATGAATATGCAACAGCAGATAATAGAGATGCTCATTCACAGAACAGAATACACCTCGAACTGGCCAGTTTGTTGTGAGTTCTGCTAACACATGAAATTAGTTTGAACACACTGATATGGTCCTGGTCAGGTTCCCATCTGTGTGTCCAAACTTAGGTATGTAGAGTCTTCTCTCATAGTGCCATTTCCAGTGACATGACCTATGGGGGTTCTAACATTCACTGATTGAGCACTTCTACCTCTGCAGTTGCATAGGAGTGTGTGTTGAAGGCACACACAAAACTACAGATTACTTCTCCCCATGAGCATATCTCCTTCTGTATTGTTGGGTTTGAATATTGAATGTTATCCTGATATATTTAATAATATAACTGATATTGCCTCATGTTGGATGATGCACTGTATATCCCCCCTCAACTGATCATCTATACCAATGTCATCCCCCCTGCCTGCATTCTGTCCCCATGTCCCTATTTCCGTGTGTTACTGGAACTCTGTATCCTACCCACCTCCACCATGATACTGAGCAATGGTAATTTGTCACTGTGTGGCTTTGTGAACAATTAAACCTGTTTTTTTCACTCAATGTTTGTGTAATCCTGGATATTTACCATGTAACAAGTAAATTACCCTGAAAGTCAGATGTGCTCATCACCATCAGTTAGTGGTGTAACTATTCTGTTCAATCTGCGTTTACATTACTACATAATCATGAATGTAGATTCATATCATTCAAGTTGAGCCCTTCAAGTCATTATATACAACCCTGCATGTCTATAGACATGATTTCAGAATTCACACCCCTCGGGCTTGCACCTACATCTATATTGGCAAGGTACAGATTAATGTAGCATATGTATCTCTGTAAACACACACAGATATATGTATTGAACAATGACACTTCATTCTATCTGTATTCTCTCAGCTAGAAAGCATGATATGGTACAAACACACAGAAACAGTGATAACAGTAAATTATAATCATACTTTATTTCATACACAGAGCACAAATAGAAATGGACAAGACTGTGCATTAATATCATGTGTGTGTTGTGAAGAGATCCTAGTATGGCAAGGGGCTGTGGCAAATCTGAGGACATCGGAAGAGGAAACAGACAACATCATGAGGGTAATGCATAGCATCTACTAGGGTCACATGTGGTCAGGACCCCACAGTAACCAACAGCATATAACACGACATTTAATCAACATAACCATTAATGTGCATACAACAACCATATGGTTGCCAGAATAAACAGACACTATAAAACATGGATCATGTGATACTAAGCGATTTCACACACAGTGTGTTCGCATACATTACTGATGATTGGTCAATAGATGATGTGAATCTGGAAAACAGAGATAGGAGGTGTTAGAACAATCATAAGCTGTTATTAGAGTACATTGTTTTTGCTCTTGACACTACTATAAACCAACTAACATGAACATCATCTCCGAGCAGTAATTACCATATTTATTCTATCCTGTTCAGTCAGCCTTCCAGGAATATGCTTAGGATGTGGAATATGACAAGGCATGCTTCACTGTGAACACAATACTTCAGCAAAATGTACTATCACTATCTATATGGAATAGTTGTGCCATGCTGATATCACATCTCACTTCTAAATGGGTGGTACCAAGGCCAGACAGATTACACTGTTCACATTACCCCTAAACACATGCACATTGATCATGATGTCAAACCAAGGAAATTGGCAGTTTAGTTTGGATGACATGAAATAACTGAATCCAATTTCATAATGTTAACGGGATGGAATGCTACAAAAACTTATGTGGAATTGCTGGTTTGGATTAGCAGATAGTAATGGGACTGTGCAACTCTATAGCCGGAACACTGATCATTATAATGGAAAATCACACAGTCATGTTCCTTAGTGAAAAGATATGTAGTCATATATTGCATTTCCGAGCCATCTGCAGTGGTAAATAACTCTGATAGAATGCCCGTTGTGAACTAGGTTGAGTGTTTACTCACATGATGGTATTGTACTGCTCGAAGATGAAGAAAATGTCTTCATAGTTGTGAGATTTGGCTATTAGCACCTACAAAGACAAAAACAATGTATCAATCAGAACAATATTATGATTAAATACAGCATTTAAGCTCAAGGTCAATCCACATTGAACATCAATTGTTGAAATGTTAAACATAACCAGACGTACACACTATGTAGCCAGACAATACTATGTCAACATCTATAACAATCAGTATTCTGTGAGGAGTGGTCAGGAGGCCTTCTCGGAGGCCTATGCAGCTGAGACATGGGCCAGGTTAGGACAGTATATGACACACATGCAGTGCTACAGAGTCTGTATCCACATATGCCGCACAGCCAGATTTTTACTCTATCGCAGTGGAGGCCAAAGTCAGGCCTGCATTTGTGGATAGCCATGCTGCACCCAGCTGAGAATATCATTCTCCAAGTCATTAAGTCTAATTGACTCATCTGTTCACATAAAGGAAATCCACATATCCAGACCTGTGCGCAGCCCAGCAAGTTTGACTTTGGACACCCTGCTCTATTGCAATCAATCTGGATATAATTAGAAATTGACATATCAGAGATACAAATGGTTATTGTCGCCCCATATATCTTTAGTCAACCATAGGGCTTACAGTGCTATTGTATGTGAATTATCCCTGTGTGCGGGCAGGGGTGTAGGAGGCCATATAATTCTTGAGCAAGGGTGGGCAGGTTCGGTCCTGGAGGGCCACACAGGTGAGCCAATCGCCTTTTCAGTCATCCTGATTGACTCACCTGTGCCCAAAAAAGGATATCTTGAAAGGCTGGCATGTATGTGGCCCTCCTTACCCACCCCTGTTCTAGAGGGATACAGCTCATTATATACAACAGCCAGAACACAAGCCTATTTATACATACATACATACAGCATGTTATCTGCAGGCTTTTGAACAGCCCATCCCCCCACAATCTCATACAACCATGTGTGTGATATGATACTCACGTTGCAGGGTGTTAGGGCGATCTGTGTCCATCTGGCCTGGTATTCCCACCACAGATTCAGAAGGGATAAATCTCATCACTGTCCTCTCTCATTGCTTATATACAAAAGGGACCGCGTGCCCACCACCAGTCCTACGTGCTGCTGCTGCCTCCCTGGCCATCTTCCTTTTGACAGCCATCTTTAGATCATCAAACTTGTGACGCACTGTCCTCCAGTCCCTATTGGTGACCCCTACTGCGACACAGCTCTGCCAATTTGGGACCAGGCCTGCTGCCTCTGGCTGGAATTAATGTCTCTCCCACCACATATGATCCCCTGGCGGGCACAGATTTCCCTGAGGAGAACCTGGATCTCCTCTGGGCTATAATTGGGGGCTCTGGGCCTTGCCACAACCCGTTGCCTTACAGACGGTGCCTGCTCTTCCTCTTCTATCCCTGGGGCCGCTCCCTCATCTACACTACCTCCCACCAAGGGATCAGGCCCCTGACCCTCTGCCCCTTCAACTGGTATTCCTACCTCTGGGGGCACTTCCCTCCCCCCCTGCTCTCCTCCTTGCTCTCCCCCTCCTCTCCCTCCTCCTCCTCCTCCTCCTCTCCCTCCTCCTCCTCCTCCTCTCCTCCTCATCCTCCTCCTCTCCTCAGATGTTCTCCTCACTCTCCTCCGCGCCTCTCTTGCCTTACCGCCTCCCCTCCTCTAAACTCCTCTGAAAATAAAGTAACGATAAATAAATATAATATATGTGTAGATTTAGGAGGTGAAAAAAGATGCAAGTATTATGTGTAGTTCAGTAATTGTATGGGGGGGGAGGTCTTGGGGGGGGGAGGTGTGCAGTGGCCTACCACTAGGTGTAGCTATGTGTACGTATTAATCTATGTATGTGAATTATGTGATATCAGTAATTATGTGTGTTGTAAACAAAGGGTTAAATTATCTGCTAGGTCAAAAGATCAAAAATTGAAATGCTCTCTTCTCTCTCGCTCACTCTCCTTGCTCACCAAAAACCCACCAACGCCTAGACCTGTGTGTCTACTTACAAAAGCTCCAGCACAGTCAATTATTTTCTGTTTTGGCTCCCTTTTAAAGGCATACTGCCGTCTGGTTAAGTGGTACGTATCATGTATTTCGAGCTCTTTTCCTACGCAAACCTTCATTGATTAATTGATATGCGCGGCCACGGAAATCAAAGTTATCCGAGATAGCGTCTCTCATGCGCAAATCCTAACGTGTACGAAATCGCATCCATCACTCGTATGTCACAGCACTTGGAATTTAATTGCGTCGGAAACGGTCTCATTTTTCAACTACGTAGGCCTTGCGTTTTCACCTATTATTTACGTAGCTCGAATTTAATAGGGCCCTAAGTGTCCTGTTTGAAAATGTAATATCTTGGTAGGGAATTTTTCATATAAATCAGGTTTCAATCTTGTGGCTGATCTCATGGCTTAGCACAAGTATGACATCTACTACTGACTTGTGCCACAGCAGCTACAACTATAATATGGATTCTAAAGAAGTACCTCTCCTAGCTTTTGATACTGTTTCTTCTGAATGTCTGTTGTCAAGTCTTGTTTTTCTACTAGCCAATCACACTTCATCTTGGACTATTTATTGCTGCTCCAGGCTCTTATCAGTGCCTCTTGTAAGCTCCTATGACTGGAAGCACTTCTGGTTGTGCCTGTGTATTCCTGCTCTATTTGCTAAAGTTCCTGTTCACTTTTGGACTGATATTGGCTGCTGACCCGGATTGTTTCCGAACTTGTTGGATTTATACTGGCACATTTCCATCCTCTCTAAAATATGCCACAATTTCAACCATTCTTAAGAAACCTTTACCTGATTCTGATTCTGCATCTAACTATTGCCCTATCTCTCTACTTCCACTGGCTTCCAAACTGCTTGAGCGGCTCATCTGCCATTGCCTTACCCAATTTATTTCCTCCAATTCTCTTCTTGACACCTTCCATTCTGGCTTCAAGCCCCAACACTCCACTGAGACAGCTCTCACAAAAGTCACCACTGATTTGCTCATTGCCAAGTCAAAGGGTCACTTTTCTATGCTACTTCTTCTAGATCTCTCTTCTGCCTTTGACACAATTGACCAACCTCTTCTAATCTGAATCTTCTGTTGCCTTGGCATCTGAGACACAGTTCTCTTGTGGTTAAAATAATACCTCCAAGATTGAACATTCCACATCTCCTTCTCTGGCATCTCTTCTCTTCTCCTTACCCTCTGACTGCTGGTGTACCCCAAGGTACAGTGCTAGGCCCCTCCTCTTCTTATTTAAACATCCTCACTTGGAACCCTAGTAAAATCTTTTGAATTTCAGCATCATCTATATGCAGATGACACTCAAATTTACCTCTCAGCCCCAGATATATCCCCTTCTCTTCTAACACAACTGCCTCTCAAGTATATCCTCCTTGATATCCGCCCACCACTTCAAACTCAACATGTCCAAGAACAAACTCCCAATCTTCCCACCCTCTACTTCAGCTTCAATCCTTTACATCTCTATCACTTTCAACAATGCCATCTCTCACCTTCCAAGCCCGTTGTCTTGTGGTTCTACTGAACCATGCCTGCCCTCTCTTTCATTCCTCACATATACAGTCCAAAACCCTGCCTGCTTTATCTAAAAAACATCTCCAAAATATGTCACTACCTAACACAAGACACAACTAAGATTCTAATACACTATCTCATCATATCTCATCTTGACTACTGCAACTCGCTCCTTGCTGACCTCCCCATCTCCTGTTCATCCATAATGAATGCCACTGCAAGACTCATCTAACCTACTCAATGGTCAATGTCTGCAGCTCCTCTCTGTCAATCACTCCACTGGCTTCCTGTTCCCTCCAGAATAACAATTTTAAATCATGACCCTAACTTACAAAGCCCTCAACAACAGCGCATCCCCTTAGATCTCTGCCCTCATCTCCAAATACTCCCCACGCCCTGTTCATACGGCCAACGACCTTCTTCTTTCCACCTCACTTATCACCTCCTCTCATTCTTGCCTTCAGGACTTTTCTTGTGTTCCCCTTAAATCCTTGCCTCTCTCCACTAGATTATCTCCCTGCCTCAAAACATTCTCTTCTCACTAAAAATGCATCTATTTGATGTATTCATCTATTTGATTTATTCACCTATGCTTAAAATATATATCATAAATTAGAGCCAGATTTCCATGCTATTTAATAACAAGCAACAAATCCACTTGATTTGGCGGTGAAAGAGAGATAGCCTTGTTCTTTCACTTTATATTGTATTAGCAATAGTTTCAAGGCATTAAAGAATAATAAATTGAAATATAGACCACTTGGAAAAGATAATCTATATTCTTTATGTTATTTTAATTTACTATTGCTCAAACCAAAAAAAAACCTTATTGTGTTGAATATAAAGTGTAATTGATCACATAAAATCACATTACTTCAAACATGATTGCTAATTAGTATTATAACTTTTACAGTCCAATCTTTCAACACTTGAAATATGTTATAATCTTGCTAAGATTTTCTCAGAAAAATATCTTAACAGAGTCTTCCATTTTCTTTAAATTGTGTTTATTTATTTTTTTAGAAAGCATGCCATCCTGACAGAGTATAGGAACAAAATAGATCAGAGAAGAGAGAAACCAGACCTGGTAATGCATGTGTTTCCAGGAAACACTGTAAGATTAGAGACATGGTTGCAACAAAGAGGTCAGCATTGTGACCACATGGAAGTGTTTGCTGCAAGGATTGTAGAAGATAAAAGAAAGGGCACCTTTAGAATTTGTTCTGATCATTTCTCGTCGGACAGCTCTGTTTTGATAGATGATCAGAAAGTTCTAAAGCCTGGTGCTGTTCCTAAAGTTTTCTTGGGTCAAGTACAAATACCAGTGGTACTTTCTAAAGAACTGGAAATTGAGCAAGCACTGTCACCTAGATAATCTAATACTTCAGGACAGCAATTGTGGAGCTTTACCTATGATGTGTCCACACAAACGGAATTTACATGTTTTTCAATTGAGATTCTGGAGGTCCCCATCGGAACCCGCAAAGTGTCCCCATATTAACCCCTTGCTGCAGGGGTCCATAGGTTACATTGATTTGGCCCCCGCTGCACATACATTTTTTTAAATTCCCAACGTGGGTCCTTAAAGGGCTTGCGGCACACCATAAACCAATCCCGGTGGCGGGGGTACTGCAAGTACCCCACGCGGCACCTAGCATTAACCCCCTCAATGCTGGAGGTTCATAGGGACCCTCATGACAAAGTCTAAGCACTACACTACACTATTAACCCTAACTATACCCCATTAACCCCCTAACCCTAACTATACCCCATTAACCCATACTACACCATATCTAACCCTAACTGGGCCAATCTAACCCTTTCTGAACCTAATAACCCTTACTGGGCCTATCTAACCCTTACTGGGCCAATCTAACCCTAATTGGGCATCTTTAAACCTTTCTGAATCGAATAACCCTAACTGGGACTATTTAAACCAGTCTAGCCCTATTTAACCCCATCCCTTATGGGGGTCTATACAGACCCCAGTAAGCCTCTATTTAACCCAATCACTCCCATAAGGGTCTATGAAGACCATCATAGGAACATGAGTACCATATTATTAACCCCATAAGTGGCATGAGGGTCTTCCAGGACCCTCCTGACACTAAGTACAAACTCTACACTACACTATTCTCCTCCCCAATAAACCACTAAATCTAAACAAACCCCCCTCTACCCTAACCTATAAACCCCTACCTACCGAACACTACCTCCCTAACCCCTATTAAACCCACAACCCCACTAATTACACAAAATAAAATAAAACTAAGGTACAAAAAAATTAAAAAAATTTATGTTACCAAAAATAAAAAAAACTATGTTACTAAAAGTAAAGAAACCTAAGGAACACAAAAAAATTAAAAAAGGACATTACAAACCCCTTCTCACTACAAAAAAAGAACATCACAATGTCACCCGCTACTACAAAAAAAAAAATTACACACCTGCAAAGAAAAGGCATACACAAATATACATAACATTACAGTAATAAAGACCTTATAAATATACCCCTAACAACAATAAATGTCCCCCTATCTAGACATCACCCCCTATCTAAACATAACCCCCTATCTATACATTACCCCCTATCTATACATAACCCCCATCTAAACATTACCCCCTATCTATACAATACCCCCTAAATCTAAGCTAAAATAGAATAAATAAAACTACTGACCTTTGCAGATGTTCCTTCAGATTGCACCCTTAGGAAAAAGAGAAACTTTAAATTAGTACATAATTAAACATTACATATAAATAAACAGCCTAAATAAAGTATGGAACTCACCTTTCCACCATGTCCCCGTCCAGCTTCTTATGTTCTCCGGCTTGGCCCCTGGAAAAAAGATACATTACTTTAGTCACACATAAACACAAAGACACAAAATATAATTAAACAAAAAACATTATAAATTTAAAACGCACCTGTCCGTGAAGTCCCCGGCCTTCTCCTCTTCTGCCCCGGCTGAGCCCTTGAAGAATCCACGCTCTAAAAAAAATAATAAGAAAACGAACGGAGCTCCCCGACACTCTTGCAAAGCTCCCCGATGCTAATGAGGCCTCCAGAGCCTCTTCCAGTAGAAAATTTGCAATGGCACCTTCTGATTGGCTGAAAGGCTGTCAATCGTATTTCAGCCAATCAGAAGGTACCAAGGTGTGAGTCAATCAGAATGGGATACACCCCTATATCCCATTCTAATTGGCTGAAGGACCTGTCAATATTTTTTAAACCAATCAGAAGGCGCTATTGCCTTCAGCAAATCACAATGGGATACACCCCATGGTGTGATTGGCTAAAGGCATCTGTGCTTTGGGATTTGCTGTTGTCACTGTCGATCACTGACCCCAGCTGCAAGGGGTTAATGGGGGGGCTGCAGGGTTCTCTAGCCTTTGATCTTTCAAGCCTGCAAACGTTACAATTGCTTAAATCGCAAATCGCAATTTAATTGCAACAATTCCGCAAGCCCACATTTGCCTTCAAACGCATAAATGGGAAATGTAGCAAACAATTTTAATTCGAGTACTAGAGAAGACTCTCAAGGGGGTTAAACACCTCTTCTTAACACTATAAAAGCCAATAAAAACACAATACTGGACTGTAAAATACTGGCAAAGTGATGGAAGGCATTAGAATTAATTGCACAATAGTCTCAAACTCGCACATCTGCAATCAAAAATATTTTTTTACTTTTAATTTCAGTGTTATAGCAATCTCTGGAATCAATGAGTTATTACATATCTGGCCACCTACATGCACTATAACAGTTTCTTCATTTTTATTAATTTTTAATCGCTGGATTGCGAGCCCGATTGCATAATAGATTGATGTTCAAACACTATCAGCCTTATTAAATTGCGATTCTGAAAATTTAAAAGGGCTCTAATTAAGCACACAGCATATTTTTTTACAGAAGTTTTTAGCTAGTGAACTTCTATCCAAAAGCAAGATCATCACTAACAAAAAAACTTCTGTAAATAAAATATGCTGTGTGCTTAAATAGAGCCCTTTTAAATTTACTGAATCGCAATTTAATAAGGCTGTATGATTTTCTGATGTTATGATGACGGTCTCATTTACTATTGGCTGTTTGTAAATCGTTACTTATGGCCCTGCTTAATTGATCATGATCATGCCTTAAGATGGTTACATGGTTTACGGATTTGGCTTTCAGTCATGTAATTGCGGGCTTGTTCAATTAAATCGATCTGTTACTGTTGAAATGTTCAAGCCAACATACGGTTTGTATGACGCCTACTGTGGGCCTGGAATTTAATAAAGCCCAATGTTTTCTAAAATTTGGATTTTAGATTATGCATGTTTGCTCTCCAACAAGTTGTGCTAGGACATTATCAGTTTCCTTGCAACACATACTTTCCTCTTCTGTAGGTATTACAGAACAACTTCCATAACTGCACCATAATGTGTTTCCAACTCTGATCCTGACCCCGCCATTTGCTCTCTTTCCTAATCTTGCTCTGTTTTGTTAGGATTATAGGGAAGGCAGGGTTCTTCCTTATATTACTGTGCCTGTCTCACACTTTCTTTCTGAGAGATTAAAAAGGTTGTAATAATATATAGTAGGTTTTCAATATCAACTCAATATGACGATATTTAATCATGAAAACATTAACATACTAAACATTTTTATATATAAACATTGTTGAAACTAAAAATAATAAATGTGTTTGTATATTGTTCTGGATTCAGTTGTTAAAAATAGTTATTAGAGAAAAGAGTGTTTGTGTTGTGTTAATCTATCCTTTTTTTTATTAATTACTTTTTAAAGCTGTGGTTAATGGCGTATTTTACTTTATTTATTGTCTTCTTCGAATGCTTAGATTTCTGTCCTATGTATCTTGACTCTCCTTGCAAAGGACTCAACAGAGGATGCTGTAAACTGCAGTGCAAGTCTGTCTTAACAAACACTCTATCCATAACACCTCTTTAAAAGAAAGTATGAAAATTGAGACATTTTTACTATAACTGAAATACATTTGTGAATATGTCACCCACACTTTCCTCTTTTGTTTGGTTTGACTGTTCTTCATGTCTTTGCCCAACACATGTGCCTATTGTGAGGCCATAGTCTGTAGGAATCAAACAATGTATATGAAGACAGTAGGTTTTGATTCTTATTTTGTTCTAATTGAAACATTATTCCAAAACTTCAAAAGTACTTACAAGAATATTGGGGGGGGGGGGGGGGGGGTTATCTTACCCCAATTTTAAACATTATTTCAGATTGCTTTCATACCGCAAGCTCATTCAATAGAACACCAACCGCTTTGGGTGTTTATTGAAAACCAACAAATGAAACCTTTTCAGTGGGATACTGTGATATGGGCCCCTCCAGGCTCAACTCTAGACATTAAACCACATAATCCCATGATTTAACTGTTGTGGGATAATTAGAAATTGGTCGATTCAAGACATCAACTGAGGCATAGAATGTCCCCTTTAACCCCAGTTTTGACCTCTTTGCGGATCTTAAAAACTTTTCAGGAAGAGTCTAAAGTGTGGTGGCTCACTAATAAATTAGAGAAACTAGGAGCATGGATGAAGGAGGAACAACTCCTCACTACAGATCAATTCATAATTAAATATGAGCTTCCATTAAGCAAATGTTTCAATGATAATAAGATTAGGTATTGGATCTCCTCAGCAACAAGATCTCCCCAATCCACCTGGTTGTCCAGGGTTTGCAGCAACCATCTGCTTACTAGGGGAATGGTCGGTACGCTGTATTCTATTTTGAATACGGCACCAGAAGATCAAAGGCTAGGTTTATGAGATATTGGGAGTAGGGTTTGGGGCTATCATGTGATCTCCAGAAATGGGGGAGGTCTGTTAAAGACTATTCAGAAGCTCAGTGTATTTTAGTTATTTAGAAACTACTACTAAGGTTTTACACAGAGCCTACTTTACACCAGATATGTTGCAAAAATGTAATCCCCAGGCGTCCCCAGCATGTTTCAGAGAGTGTGGAGAAACAGGAAAATTTTTGCACATTTGGTGGAGGTGTGAGATTGCCCAAGATATGTGGGAGGGGGTCACTAACATAGCATCCTAAGTATTACACACTGACATAACTCCGTCAATTGAACTCTGTTTACCAGGGGTTTCCTGTGTACACATAATAAAAAATCAAAACAAATGGTTACAGTTTCTTAAGCTAGCAGCAAAAAAACAGTTGGCAAGGAGATGGAAAACATTAGTGCTAGATAAACGGGAAGTTGTACACAGGGTGAACTCTCTCATGATTTATGAACGAATGACACTCTCTCCAATACGTTTCCTATATTTAAAGAGATTTGGGGGAGCTGGCTAAGTTTGAGGTATTCTATTTCTATAAACTAACATCCCATTAATATACATTTCCGGAATGGTGGGGGGCTATTTGGGAGGGATACCTTTTTGGGGCTCCGGGACACACTCTGATATCGGACCATCTTGGACAAGAGTTGGAATCGCTCTGCAGTACAGGCAGGCCTTGGGTGGGGAGGTGGAGGTATACCATATCTACAAATCAGTATATGTTTCAGCATTTGGTGTCTTTTCAATCTCACTTTATTATTTTATTAATTTGTTGACTTTCTTTCAGTTGAAAGAGGGTATATAATTTTCAGTTTTTATTTGATGTTTAGGAGTTGAAAAGAGAGAAAAAGTGGTGGAGTCACAATAAGATGTGTTAGACAAAATTGACAATATTTTATGGATGTATTGTTACTAATACTGTATCTTGTGATATGTACTGATAATGTCAATAGCCAAAAATACCATCTTTTGTTGCAATAAAGACTAATGAATAAAAAAAAAATAGTTACATAAATAAGACTTATATTATAATTACAAGGGTTGTCTAAAATATTTTTTCTTTTGAATTCCTCTATTTTAAGAAAAAAATTAAGGATATATATATATATATATATCACATATATAGTTGTGAGCATACGAGTTGTTGCTAACGCTTGCGGGCTCGCGTAGCAAGCCGCGGCCCTCGCAAAGAGTTTAGACACTAAAAAGTTCTCTAAGCGAGAAAAAAAATTGCCGCCGAACAAAACGAAAACGAGGCTACAGCACTCTAAACACGCAGAACACCACCAGAAACATGCAAAACACCACAAAACACCTATGGATATTCCGCTACAGATGCATACCACACATTAGCTGCCATTTTAGAACAATCACTTATACAATGAGGAAGTACACAGCTACGCTAACGGTTTGGTCTCGCGCACGCACACTATTACACTGCACACATTCATCACGCTTACACAGCAGCTCCACACCACTGATGCTCCAGCAACATCAAAGCCGATTGTCAGCTCTTCAACAGAACGCTTCCTGCATATATTACTTCAAAATAGGTAAAGTATATTAATTTATTAATGTATTATTTATTTGATTATTATACACCAAACAGCATTAGCTCACTTACAATTTCATTTGCGTAATTTTTTGACGGGCAATTCGCTAGTATATATATACTAGCGAATTGCCCGTCAAAAAATGACGCCAATGAAATTGTAAGTGAGCTTATGCTGTTTGGTGTGTAATAATGAAATATATAATACATTAATAAATTAATATACTTTACCTATTTTGAAGCATTGTGTTGAAGAGCTGTCAATGTGTTTTGAGGTTGCTGCAGCATTAGTGGTGTGGAGCTGATGTTTAAGTGTGGTGAACGTGTGCAGTGTAATACTGTGCGTGCGCGAGACAAAACCGTTAGCGTAGTGGTGTACTTCCGCATTGGCGTAAAATGGCTGGTAATCTGTGGTATGCGTCTTCGCAGATTATCCGTAGGTGCTTAGTGCTGTTTTGCGAGTTTCTTGTGGTGTTTTGCGAGTGTGTAGTGGTGTTTTCCGTGTTTAGAGTGCTGTAGCCTCGTTTTCGTTTTGTTCGTCGGCCATTTTATCTCTCGCTTAGCGATTTTCTTAGTGTCTAAACTCTTTTATTTTTTTTTTAAATGAAGGTGTAACTTGTTTTTTTTTAGCTACTGGATGGTTCCTCTTCCTGTAGGTAAGCTTTTAATGTGTGTGTTGTGTGTATTTATTGTGTTTTAAATGTTTTTATGTTCGCGTGTTGCGTCCGATTTTTGCGAGGTCGTAATGTGTGCTAACGTGTCTCGTATGGTGTTTGCGTGTGTAGCCTCATTTTCGTTTTGCTCGCCGGCAATTTTTTCTGTCGCTTATGACATTTTTTAGTGTGTAAACTCTTTTATTTTGAGTGAAATCAAGGTGTAAGTTGGTTTTTTGAGGTCCTGGATGCTCCCTGTTGCTGTAGGTAAGTTTTTTATTTATGTGCTGTGTGTATGTATTGTGTTTTGAATTTTGTAATGTTCGCGAGTTGCGTCCGAATGTTGCGAGGTCGTAATGTGTGTTAACTTGTGTCGTATGTTGTTTGCGTTGCGAGGAAAAGTTTGCGAGGGTCGTAATTGGTGTGTCCTGTTGTTTGCGTTGCGACGTAAAGTTTGCGAGAGTCGCAGTTGCTGGCATGGAGCGCCTTCAGCCCTCGCCCACTGCCCTCGCTTCGTGATATACAACATTCATTGAATCATAGAACAATTTATGCAAGTGCCTCTGTATAGAAAATACAAAAAATGTGCATATGTTCATGCCCGAAAGTGGTTGTTGCATACCTGATGTGTCTCCATCTATTGCTGCAGAGCTGCACCAGCTTGAAGTTTTTGTTATTGTTTAAGAGTGTGACCACGCCAATACCCATGTTTTAGGAAAGAGTGCATTGCGCACATGCAAGATCTTCTGTTCAGTTCTGGTGAAGGTGACGCCTAGTTTGTGACGTCAGTGAGCGGACATGCTATGGAAGGAGTGGTTTATGATAATGTTTAGCTTCTCTGGATAGCCCACGAACAGATGGCTGCCTTCATGCAATTGCATGCAGCATTTTTCAGTAATAGAATTCAGGAAAATTAAATATCTTGCTTGCAATTTTTTGAACAAAGAAAATATTGTTGGTTCGTACTCTATCTGGCCAGTGGGATAAAGCTATTTCACTTGAATCACAATGGAGCACATAAAATGTACCATCTGCAGAAATGCTTCACTAGAAAATAGAATTTAGAGAGTTTATGTAGTCAGCTATAAAAATAATAACAATTATATACTTAGATACAAGGCAGAGCAGGAGTTTTAAGAAAAATTAAATAAAATGTTTTAAAATCTAATAATTTTATTTAGAAAACATGTCAAATTTTTTATTTGAAATATTTAGGTAAATGACATAACTTATCATTTAAAAATGTATAATAACATGTTTATATTCACTTCTGATTTTTAAGTTATTTTTTGAAAGACAATGAGAAAAATTGTTCACCATTAGCTGATTTTTGTCTTGGTTGTAAAATCATTTAAAATACTTTAATGAATTATTAATAAAAAAAAGACTTTTATTTAGGTTGTGCTGCTCCTATGTCAGATGGATATTTTTCTGCCCTCTCACTGGAAAGACTGGTTTACATGTTTTGAGATTTAAAAATGAAAACCAATTGCTATATGCAGAATGCAGTTAGTCAAGAAACATTCTTTCCTTGCAGATGTTTAATTATTGGCCTTGTACTCTTGGCATCAAACATATTATGTGAATCCAGACTGTGGTAATTTAACAACCTATTATACTGAAGGATTAATCAGCTGCTTAATTTTACTCCAGGAATATCTTTGTGGATATTAATAGTTACCATCCCTCTTCTAGTATAATATATTCAGATCCTGATAGTTTCCAACTCATTAAATCAGTCTTGCTTTTGTCTCATTGTATTACAATAGAACCCCTTATTAGACTGTGTACTAACCACCAGAAGCTACATCATACAGGGATTAAAGAGAATAGACACACAATACAGAACATTATCTTGGTTTCAACAAAAACTTGTATTATGGTATGAAAAGTTGAGTTAAAAGGTAGAACAGTCAAAAAACCACTGTGTTTTCACTTACCACACATACTGAATTGTCCATAACCTGCAGTGCTCCTGTGTGCTCTCAGAAGTGAGATGAGAAAAAAATCTTATCCCCCATGCTAATCGAGCAGTGTAATTTGCGTAATACCTATAAATTGGCTTCTTTTCCTCTACATTACACATCTTTTCACTTGCAATGTTATGGCTGTAAACCCAAATCCATTAATCCTGCCATGTCCGCAAGAGATTTCAGTGTAGGAAGTACCCAAACTAGGAACCAATAGAAAATGAGAATGTCATGATTATTATAATGAGGGAGAACATGTCCTGTAACTGCTGCAAGAAACCATTATATTTATATATGTATATATTTTATCTTTTTATTTATTTCGATTTATTTGAATTAAATATATGTGACAATTGTATTTATAGTAATATATGTATATATATATATATATATATATATATATATATATATATATATATACATTAGAGCATTTGTTCCTAGTCCACATAGTTTCCTAATGTATTACCCCTTAAGTACTGGGTTGCATGTTACTCCTGATGTTGTGTAATGAACCAAACATAATAGTATATCATATTTTTTTTATTACAAATGTTTATATTGGACTGTGTCAAATAATATTGAAAGTTCATAATTATTTATTGTTTTTGCTGCTAAAATGTCTCTTTATCTGCTGCTGCACTCCACAATGGTTTTAAAAGCCTTTTGGGAACGGTCTTTGGTACCCTTAATATTTTCTTCAGTTTTTTTGTAGTTACCGCACTGCCCTATTTTGTGAGTGATCCATAAATTCTTATTAGCATAGTGTATTGGTGTAACAGTCTAATGGAGTAATCTTTTGTCAGTGCAGGATCAATGGAAAACTAAGCCATAATACTTGGCTTCGGCTTGCTACAGTCAGTCACTCGTAGCAGTTCTCTCGCAATGTTTCAGGGATGGGTGAATTACATAGCTATGGGGATTTACTTTGCTCTTAAACATGGTGTAATCTGTGAAATAGGGCCTAACTTTTCACATGCAGAGTTGACACAATAGCAATCAAGTAGATCTTGCCTCCCCATAGAGAAACAGAGAGACTTAACTCACAGTCAGCAGGCATACTTCCCAAGTAATTACCTCTTTATACAGTATTTACTCATTTTTGGAACGTACAAAGTCTAGTACTATTACTAGTTGTCTTCTAAAACAGGCATGTATTTAAAAACACCTAAAATGTTTGAGCAAGCAATTTACCTTCTACAGTGCTTGACTTTTCTAAACATTTTATATTTGAAACACTTAGCAAGACTAATCAACTTTGAGATTCAGAAAACATCAACGTACTTTATTTGATAAAAAGGGCAAGTTAGTAAGGTTAGGACTGTAATATTAACTTCAAGTCTTTTTTTTATTTATTTATTTATTTATTTATTTCTTTATTACAAAAAATGTCATACAAGATATAAAAAGGGAACATACATATTAAGAAATCTTACATTATCCGAGTGAGAGTTATGTGTTCCTCACATTAACGTACATCCTAGCACACCACATGCACTCCTCATTCAACCAAAGTGCTCCAAGGGGGAATATATAATATTTTTTTAAAAAAGCACTTACCCTTATTCTTCCGTATCCCCTCAAAAACTGGAGAAAAGGAAAAACAAAGAAAACGCAAGGGAAATAACAAAAATATTGGACTCGCTACTCTCAAGGAAACGTAATTTCGGTTAATAGAATCCCAAATTACCCATTTCCTTTGACTATCTTTACATGTACCAATATACATAGACTGTCTCTCTAACTCTCGGCATCGTTCCATTTTACAAAGAATTTCCTTCCAAAATGGTAAATATTTCTGCTTCCATTTGGAAGTTATTAAAGATTTGACAATCATACAAAATTGAGTCATGAACATTGTTTCTTCAGATCTAAAACTTCCTTAAAAAATATGAAACAGCCCACCTTGCGGAGTGGGAGAGACATTTTTCTTTAGGATAACAGAAATATGTTTAAAGCATTTCGACCATAGAGGGACAATCAGAGGTCAAAGCCACCACATATGTATTTCATTCCCGTTCATTGCACATCCCCTCCAACATAATCTATCATGGTTAGTATGAGAAATTTGGTAGATTTTCGTCGGTACATAATACCACATGTTAATTAATTTGAAAAATAATTCCCTTAAGGGATGCGTTTTTAATTAACTTGGCAGTAGTGATGTCTCGAACATAAAATTTTCGGTTCGCAAAATGTTCGCAAACCGGCAAATCCGGCGAACCGCCATCGACTTCAATGGGCAGGCGAATTTTAATACCCACAGGGATTTTTTCTGGCCACAATAGTGATGGAAAAGTTGATTTATGGGGACTACCACCTGGACTGTGGCATGCCAGAGGGGATTCCATGTCAAAACTCCCACGGAAAATTACATAGTTGATGCAGAGTCTGGTTTTAATCCATAAAGGGCATAAATTACCTAACATTCCTAAATTGTTTGGAATAACGGGCTTTAAAACATCAGGTATGATGTTGTATCGATCAGGTAGTGTAAGGGTTAGGTCCGCTTCACAGTGACAGACCAAACTCCCCGTTTAACGCACCGCAAATAACTGCAAACAGTCCATTTGCACAACCGCAAACTCCCCATTTGCACAAGGTGTGATACCAAGCTAGCCATGTCCCGTTCCTTGTCCTCACTGATGTCATTGAAGGTCTCTTCCTCCACCCAGCCACGTACAATACCAAGGGTCCCCGAAGGGGGCCAAAAAGCCCCCTGGGACGCCTGCTGTGTTTGGTCTTCCACCTACTCAAAGCCACCTACCTCTCTGAATTATTATAAGGTGTGTTAAGTAGTACTACTCTTATCAGTTTAATACCTGTTACGTCACCTATCAGGGGACGTGTATAAGGCCTGGATTTTTGGAACCGGGAGATGGAAAAAGATGCTTGGTTGGTCCTCCCACTTCAATTTTGGGGCACGGCGCGTGCAATCTAAGGTGCCACCAGATAGGAGTGGTGTGTTTGTAAGTACTACTCTTATCAGTTTAATACCTGTTACGTCACCTATCAGGGGGCGTGTATAAGGCCTGGATTTTTGGAACCGGGAGATGGAAAAAGATGCTTGGTTGCCACTTCAAATTTGGGGCACGGCGCGTGCAATCAAAGGTGCCACCAGATAGGAGTGGCGTGTTTGTAAGTACTACTCTTATCAGTTTAATACCTGTTACGTCACTTATCAGGGGGCGTGTATAAGGCCTGGATTTTTGGAACCGGGAGATGGAAAAAGATGCTTGGTTGGTCCTCCCACTTCAATTTTGGGGCACGGCGCGTGCAATCTAAGGTGACACCAGATAGGAGTGGCGTGTTTGTAAGTACTACTCTTATCAGTTCAATACTGGTTACGTCACCTATCAGGGGACGTGTATAAGGCCTGGATTTTTAGAACCGGGAGATGGAAAAAGATGCTTGGTTGGTCATATCACTTGAATTTTGGGGCACGGCACGTGCAATCAAAGGTGCCACCAGATAGGAGTGGCGTGTTTGTAAGTACTACTCTTATCAGTTTAATACCTGTTACGTCACTTATCAGGGGGCGTGTATAAGGCCTGGATTTTTGGAACCGGGAGATGGAAAAAGATGCTTTGTTGGTCGTATCACTTCAATTTTGGGGCACGGCACGTGCAATCAAAGGTGCCACCAGATAGGAGTGGCGTGTTTGTAAGTACTACTCTTATCAGTTTAATACTGTTACAGCACCTATCAGGGGGCGTGTATAAGGCCTGGATTTTTGGAACCGGGAGATGGAAAAAGATACTTGGTTGGTCGTATCACTTCAAATTTGGGGCACGGCGCGTGCAATCTAAGGTGCCACCGGATAGGTGTGGCGTGTTTGTAAGTACTACTCTTATAAGTTTAATACTTGTTACGTCACCTATCAGGTGGCGTGTATAAGGCCTGGATTTTTGGAACTGGGAGATGGAAAAAGATACTTGGTTGGTCGTATCACTTCAAATTTGGGGCACAGCGTGTGCAATCTAAGGTGCCACCAGATAGGCGTGGCGTGTTTGTAAGTACTACTCTTATCAGTTTAATACCTGTTACGTCACTTATCAGGGGGCGTGTATAAGGCCTAGATTTTTGGAACCGGGAGATTGAAAAAGATGCTGGGTCGGTCCTCCTACTGTCACAGGGCCGGGGGGCGCCCCCTCGTCGGGCTACCTGGTTGATCCTGCCTCAAAGATTAAGACATGCACGTTTACATACACACAGCCGGTACAGTGAAACTGCGAATTGCTCATTTAATCAGTTATAGACTGGTTCCTTTGATCGCTCCATCTGTTACTTTGATAACTGTCGGAATTAGAGAGCTGATACATGCCGACGAGCGCTGACTCCCGGGGATGCGGGCACTTATCAAAAATTAGGTATTGTTGCAGCCGCTACTGTTGCAGTGACCAGAAAAATTTACGTTTGTTTCCCAGGCAGAAACTGCCTTAAAACATTGCATCTTGAACCCTAGTTGGTGGCGGATAAGTCACGCAAGTCATGCGGCATTCAAAGATAAAATATTGCAGCTTGTGGACCATTTTTAGCTCAAGGCAGCTCATCTCATCAGCCCTTTTTTAGTCTAATGTATCGCCCAGTGTCAGTCCGTTCGGGATCCATTTATAAAGGTGAGGTAATCTGGACTTTTTTGACCTAGGTGACTTCTCTTTTCAGTGACAATACCTCCTGCTGCACTGAAGGTCCTTTCTGACAGGACACTGGAAGCGGGCACGCCAGAAGTTCTAAGGCAAATTGGGATAGCTCAGGCCACAGGTCAAGCCTGCACACCCAGTAGTCAAGGGGTTCATCGCTCCTCAGTGTGTCGATATCTGCAGTTAAAGCGAGGTAGTCTGCCACCTGTCGGTCGAGTCGTTCTCTGAGGGTGGATCCCGAAGGGCTGTAGCGATGCGTAGGACTGAAAAAGCTCTGCATGTCCTCCATCAACAACACGTCTTTTAAACGTCCTGTCCTTGCCGGCGTGGTCGTGGGAGGAGGAGGATTACATTCACCTCTTCCCCTGTTAGATTCCCGTTGTGCTGTGACATCACCCTCATACGCAGTGTAAAGCATACTTTTTAATTTCATTTGGAACTGCTGCATCCTTTCTGCCTTGCGGTAATTCGGTAACATTTCAGGTACTTTCGGCTTATACCGGGGGTCTAGTAGCGTGGACACTCAGTACAGGTTGTTCTCCTTCAGCCTTTTTATACGAGGGTCCCGCGACAGGCACGACAGCATGAAAGACCCCATTTGCACAAGGTTGGATGCCGAGCTCACCATGTCCCGTTCCTCGTCCTCAGTGATCTCACTGAAGGTATGTTCTTCCCCCCAGCCACGTACAACACCACGGGTAACAGATAGGTGACAACGAGCACCCTGGGAGGGCTGTTGTGATTGGTCTTCCTCCTCCCCCTCAAAGCCACATTCCTCCTCGCACTCCTCTTCCTCACAATCCTCCTCCAGCGTTGCCACAGGTCCAGCAAGCGATGCTGATAAGGCTGTTTCTGGTGGTGATGGTGTACACAACTCTTCCACTTCTTCATCACGCTCATCTATGGCCTGATCCAACATTCTTCGCAGGGCACGCTCCAGGAAGAAAACAAATGGTATGATGTCGCTGATGGTGCCTTCTGTGCGACTGACAAGGTTTGTCACCTCCTCAAAAGGACGCATGAGCCTACAGGCATTTCGCATGAGCGTCCAGTAATGTGGCAAAAAAATTCCCAGCTCCGCAGAGGCTGTCCTAGCACCCCGGTCATACAAATACTCGTTAACGGCTTTCTCTTGTTGGAGCAGGCGGTCGAAGTTTAGGAGTGTTGTATTCCAACGTGTGGGGCTGTCACAAATCAAGCGCCTCACTGGCATGTTGTTTCGCCGCTGGATATCTGAAAAGTGCGCCATGGCCGTGTAGGAACGCCTGAAATGGCCACACACTTTCTGGCCTGCTTCAGGACGTCCTGTAAGCCTGGGTACTTGTGCACAAAGCGTTGTACAATCAGATTACACACATGTGCCATGCACGGCACATGTGTCAACTTGGCCAAATTCAATGCCGCCAACAAATTTCTTCCGTTGTCACAAACGACTTTGCCAATCTTCAGTTGGTGCGGAGTCAGCCATTGATCCACCTGTGCGTTCAGGGCGGACAGGAGTGCTGGCCCGGTGTGACTCTCTGCTTTCAGGCAAGTCAACCCCAAGACGGCGTGACACTGCCGTATCCGGTATGTGGAATAGTATCTGGGGAGCTGGGGGGGTGCCGTTAATGTGGAGCAAGACGCAGCAGCAGAAGAGGACTCAGCTGAGGAGGTTATGGAAGAGGATGGAGTAGGAGGAGTAGAGGAGGTGGCAGCAGGCCTGTGTGCAATTCGTGGCGGTGTCACCAACTCCTCTGCAGAGCCACGCATTCCATGCTTGGCAGGCGTCAGCAGGTTTACCCAATGCGCAGTGTAGGTGATATACCTGCCCTGACCATGCTTTGCAGACCAGGTATCAGTATTACTTCCTTTTGCACAATCGAGTACAGGTTGGGGATTGCCTTTTTGTGAAAATAAATTTTGTCCGTGTACCTTCCACTGCGGTGTCCCAATAGCTACAAATTTTTTGAACGCCTCAGACTCCACCAGCTTGTATGGTAAAAGCTGGTGGGCTAAGAGTTCAGACAAGCCAGCTGTCAGATGCCGGGCAAGGGGGTGACTTTGTGACATTGGCTTCTTACGCTCAAACATGCCCTTGACAGACACCTGACTGTGGGGAGATGAGCAGGAACAGCTAGAGGCGAGAGACGGAGTGGCGGATGGTTGAGAGGGGGCAAGGAGGACAGCAGTGGTTGACGTGGATGAAGATGCTGGACCAGGAGGAGGATGGCGGCTTTGAGTTTGTGTGCTGCTTGTACTCAGGTGTTGATCCCATTGGCGTTTGTGATGTGACATCATGCGGCCTTCGCAAAGCAGTTGTACCTAGGTAGGTGTTGGACTTCCCACGACTCAGTTTCTTTTGGCACAGGTTGCAAATGACATCGCTGTTGTCACAGGCAGACACACAAAAAAAGTTCCACACTGCTGAGCTCTGCAGTGACGGCATTCTGGTGGTGGCAACAGCATGCGTTGATTGGCGTGCTGTCTGGCTGACCCTGGGTGCCGATGCATGCTGTCTGACTGTGCCCCTAGCTCCTTGCGATGACCTCCCGCTGCTTCCAACTCGTCTCCTCCTCCTCTCTGTCTCCCCATCTGAATTTTCCCCTGTTATTCTTCTCTTCTAGCGGGCACCTACGTGACATCCACGGACGCATCGTCATCATCATCACCCACTTTACTTGTATCTGACAACTCAACAAAGGAAGCAGCAGCGGGTACATCAACATCATCATCACACCGTACTTACATGTGTGTAATGCTGCCTGACTGAGACATATCCCTGTTATCTACATCCTCTGGCAATAATGGTTACGCATCACTCATTTCTTCAAACTGATGTGTAAATAACTCTTCTGACTGATCAATTGAAGCGGCTGTGGTACAAGTGTTGGTGGTGGCGGCAGGCGGGCGAGTGGTAACTTGAGAGGTGCCCGAAGCTAAGCTGGAGGAGGATGGTGCGTCAATGTTCCGAGCGGAAGCTGTAGAAGATGGGTGTCCTGTGTTAGCCAGTCAACTATGTCCTCAGAAGTTTTTGAGTTCTGTTCAACTGGCCTCTGAACACTGGGCATTATTGTAGGGCCAAAGGGAATGACAGCACCACGACCACGACGGCTCCTGTGGATTGGCCTGCCTGTGCCTGTCATTTTTTTTTGCGATTAGTGGTACTATGTGTGCAAGCTACTGTGACAACAGATATGAGTGGCACTGTGCACTTGCAGAAGTTGGCAGAGTAGACTCTGTAGGCCTGACACACATGCTTGCAGACAAGTAACTGCTA
This sequence comes from Discoglossus pictus, assembly GCA_027410445.1. NCBI lineage: Eukaryota > Metazoa > Chordata > Amphibia > Anura > Alytidae > Discoglossus > Discoglossus pictus. Next base: position 86,617,575 of record CM050171.1, read on the forward strand.
TTCAATGTATTACAGTCAAAATTGTATTCTTTGTTTAAATGTGGACTACTGACTGTAACACCAGATATGAGTGGTGGCACTGACTGGGCAAGTGGGCACAGTATATGCTGTAAGCCTAAGACACACACGCTGGCAGGCAGGCAAATAAAATTAGAAAAAAGTGTTGCTTTTTTTAAAATTTAGACTGCTGGTACACCACCAGATTGGATTGGTTGCACTGGGCACAGTATAAGTTGTGAGCCTGAGAGACACACACAGACTAGCGGTCAGGCAAATGAACTTAGTTTTAACAAAATACAATTTGGGGTTTTTTAAATGTCGACTGCTGGTACACCACCTGATTGGATTGGTTGCACTGGGCACAGTATCAGTTGTAAACCTGAGACACACACAGACTAGCGGTCAGGCAAATGAACTTCAATTTAACAAAATACAATTTTGGTTTTTTTAAAGGTAGACTGCTGGTACACCACCTGATTGGATTGGTTGCACTGGGAACAGTATCAGTTGTGAGCCTGAGACACACACACTGGCTAGTAGGCAGGCAAATGAACTTGGATTAGACAAAATAAAAGTTTTGGTTTTTAAAAGTAGACTGCGGGTACACCAACAGATTGGATTGATTGCACTGGGCACAGTATCAGTTGTGAGCCTGAGACACACACAGACTAGCGGTCAGGCAAATGAACTTAGATTTAACAAAATACAATTTGGGTTTTTTTAAAGGTAGACTGCTGGTACACCACCAGATTGGATTGATTGCACTGGGCACAGTATAAGTTGTGAGCCTGAGATACACACAGAATAGCGGTCAGGCAAATGAACTTAGATTTAACAAAATACAATTTGTTTTTTTTTTAAAGTAGACTGCTGCTACACCACCAGATTGGATTGATTGCACTGGGCAAAGTGTCAGTTGTGAGCCTGAGAAATACACAGAATAGCGGTCAGGCAAATGAACTTAGATTTAACAAAATACAATTTTGGTTTTTTTAAATGTACACTGCTGGTACACCACCTGATGATTGGATTGGTTGCACTGGGCACAGTATCATTTGTGAGCCTGAGACATGCACAGACTAGCTGTCAGGCAAATGAACTTAGATTTAACAAAATACAATTTTGGGTTTTTTTAAAGGTAGACTGCTAGTACACCACCTGATTGGATTGGTTGCACTGGGCACAGTATAAGTTGTGAGCCTGACACACACACTGGCTAGTAGGCAGGCAAATGAACTTAGATTAGACAAAATAAAAGTTTTGGTTTTTAAAAGTAAACTGCTGGTACACCACCAGATTGGATTGATTGCACTGGGCACAGTATAAGTTGTGAGCCTGACACACACACTGGCTAGTAGGCAGGCAAATGAACTTAGATTAGACAAAATAAAAGTTTTGGTTTTTAAAAGTAAACTGCTGGTACACCACCAGATTGGATTGATTGCACTGGGCACAGTATAAGTTGTGAGCCTGACACACACACTGGCTAGTAGGCAGGCAAATGAACTTAGATTAGACAAAATAAAAGTTTTGGTTTTTAAAAGTAAACTGCTGGTACACCACCAGATTGGATTGATTTCACTGGGCACAGTATAAGTTGTGAGCCTGACACACACACTGGCTAGTAGGCAGGCAAATTAACTTAGATTAGACAAAATAAAAGTTTTGGTTTTTAAAAGTAAACTGCTGGTACACCACCAGATTGGATTGATTGCACTGGGCACAGTATAAGTTGTGAGCCTGACACACACACTGGCTAGTAGGCAGGCAAATGAACTTAGATTAGACAAAATAAAAGTTTTGGTTTTTAAAAGTAAACTGCTGGTACACCACCAGATTGGATTGATTGCACTGGGCACAGTATAAGTTGTGAGCCTGACACACACACTGGCTAGTAGGCAGGCAAATGAACTTAGATTAGACAAAATAAAAGTTTTGGTTTTTAAATGTACACTGCTGGTACACCACCAGATTGGATTGGTTGCACTGGGCACAGTATCAGTTGTGAGCCTGAGACACGCACAGGCTAGCTGTCAGGCAAATGAACTTAGATTTAACAAAATACAATTTTGGGTTTTTTAAAGGTATACTGCTGGTACACCACCTGATTGTATTGGTTGCACTGGGCACAGTATTAGTTGTGAGCCTGACACACACACTGGCTAGTAGGCAGGCAAATGAACTTAGATTAGACAAAATAAAAGTTTTGGTTTTAAAAAGTAAACTGCTGGTACACCACCAGATTGGATTGGTTGCACTGGGCACAGTATAAGTTGTGAGCCTGACACACACACTGGCTAGTAGGCAGGCAAATGAACTTAGATTAGACATAAAAAAACAAAAAAACAGACTGATGTTATAGCCCTAAAAAGGGCTTTTTGGGGTGCTGTCCTTGCAGCAGAGATCAAAAGAGTCCTTCAGTAGTGATGTCGCGAACATAAAATTTTCGGTTCGCCAACCGCGAACGCGAACCGCCGCAAATGTTCGCGAACCGGCGAACAGCGAACCGCCATAGACTTCAATGGGCAGACGGATTTTAAAACCCACAGGGACTCTTTCTGGCCACAATAGTGATGGGAAAGTTGTTTCAAGGGGACAAACACCTGGACTGTGGCATGCCGGAGGGGGATACATGGCAAAACTCCCATGGAAAATTACATAGTTGATGCAGAGTCTGGTTTTAAGCCATAAAGGGCATAAATTACCTAACATTCCTAAATTGTTTGGAAAAACGTGCTTTAAAACATCAGGTATGATGTTGTATCGATCAGGTAGTGTAAGGGTTAGGCCCGCTTCACAGTGACAGACCAAACTCCCCGTTTAAAGCACCGCAAACAACCGCAAACAGTCCATTTGCACAACCGCAAACTCCCCATTTGCACAAGGTTGGATACCAAGCTAGCCATGTCCCATTTCCTTGTCCTCACTGATGTCATTAAAGGTCTCTTCCTCCACCCAGCCACCAAGGGTCCCCGAAAGGTGACAACAAGCCCCTTGGGATGCCTGCTGTGTTTGGTCTTCCACCTCCTCAAAGCCACCTTCCTCCTCTGACTCCTCTTCTTCAGACTCCTCTCACTGCGTTGCCTCTCTCTGCATTATTATAAGGTGTGTTAAGTAGTACTACTCTTATCAGTTTAATACTTGTTACGTCAACTATCAGGGGGCCTGTATAAGGCCTGGATTTTTAGAACCAGGAGATGGAAAAAGATGCTTTGTTGGTTGTATCACTTCAATTTTGGGGCACGGCACGTGCAATCAAAGGTGCCACCAGATAGGAGTGGCGTGTTTGTAAGTACTACTCTTATCAGTTTAATACTTGTTACGTCACCTATCAGGGGGCGTGTATAAGGCCTGGATTTTTAGAACCAGGAGATGGAAAAAGATGCTTTGTTGGTCGTATCACTTCAATTTTGGGCCACTTTGTGACATTAGCTTCTTACGCTCAAACATGTCCTTTACAGGCACCTGACTATGGGCAGATGAGCAGGAACTGCCCAAGGCAAGAGACGGAGTGGCTGATGGTTGAGAGGGGGCAAGGAGGACGGCAATGGTTGATGTGGCTTATGATGCTGCACCAGGAGGAGGATGTCGGCTTTGAGTTTGGGTGCTGCTTGTACTCATGTGTTGGTCTGGAGTCACCCAAACATTAGGTCTCAACCTGTAGAGGATAAGGGAACCAGGCTACTCTAGACCTCATTCATCATTACAGGTTTTGACAGATCGGTACTATGCGTGCAAGCTACTGTGACAACAGATATGAGTGGCACTGTGCACTTGCAGAAGTTGGCAGAGTAGACGCTGTAGGTCTGACACACACGCTTGCAGACAACTAACTGCTATGCAATCTATTACAGTAGAAAATGTTTTTTTTGTTTTAAATGTACACTACTGTTACACCAGATATGAGTGGTGTATAAAGTAGTACTACTCCTATCAGTTTAATCCCTGTTATGTGCCTTTTTTTGGGGTTTGGTTGTTGAAGCCACAGTGCAGCACCAGAGGCCAGAAAAATTAGGCATGTACACATGCCTGAAAAATTAGGTATTGTTGATCTTGCAGCGAGCAGAGAAGAAGGTAGGCCTGATTCAACGCCCCATCCCCGCATATCCACACTCAGAGATTCAGGGGGCGACCCTTACAAGGCCACGGGCCGGAGATATAAAGGGGGGCCATCCCAAATAAGCACACAAGCGGGGACAAAGGTAGTGAAGGGGACATAGAGGCCCATGGACTGACGGTCGCCATCCTGGCCCCCACAGTCTCTGCACCACTCTTTTTAACAGATAACCCAAGAGGCTAACCAGGGACCTTGCCCACATAAAAAACAGAATTTTATTGGAGGAATTATTAGTGTCTTTACCCCCCAAGAGAGGACATAATATACGGTATCTTTAGAATACCTGATGGCCAAACCTCCTTTAGCCCCAATGCTATCCAAGAAACATTTCAAAACTTCTATCAGACCATATATTCATCCCAATCCCGCTGCAGCGGATCTGACATAGAGTCCTTCCTACTACAGCAAGAAGTCCACAGTAAACCTGTACCTCAATTGGACAGCTTGAACCTAGACATATCCCAAGAGGAAGTTAAATCTACAATCCAAGATCTTAAATTTGGCAAGTCCCCAGGGCCAGACGTTTTTTCTCATCTGTTCTATAAGAAATTTGAGCCCTTGCTTACCCCCGCACCTAACATCTTTGTTTAACAATATACTAAATGGAGAACCTATGCCCCCTTAATTGAATCAGGCCGACCTCATAGTCTTTCCAAAAGAGGGTAGGGACCCTTTAGAGGTTAAAAATTATCGCCCCATACCCCTGATAAATGTGGATGTCAAGATCCTAGCTAAAATTATGGCCAAACGAATATCTAACTTTTTACTGGACTAAATACACATGGACCAAACGGGGTTCATTCCTTTCAGAGAGGCAGGAGATAATGTTAGGAGGGTTCTGAATGCCCAGTTCTTGGCTCAACAGTAAAATAACCCAGTTTGCCCTCTAGCCCTAGACATAGAGAAGGCTTTTGATACGGTGGAATGGCCATATATGTACAAAATGCTAGATAAGTTTGGATTTTGAGGGACGCTTTCTCAACATGCTCAGAAGGTACTACGACTCACCAGTAGCTAACTTAAAGATACAAGGGGACCAGAAGGCCAAAATCCAAGTACAGAGAGGGACCAGGCATGGATGCCCACTCTCCCCACTGCTCTTTGCTCTTGCCATTGAACCCCTAGCGCAGGCAATCAGAACCAACCATGCCATCCAGGGGTTTGAAGTAGGACACCATCAGTTTAAGTGTTCACTTTTCGCAGACAATATGCTTTGCACCCTGACCAAGCCCCTTCTCTCTATACCAGAACTCATGTCCACTATAAAAGACTTCGGCAAAATCTCGGGCCTCCAATCCTTGCAAAAGGATATTTCTCTTTCAATGAAATCCTGCTTACTGGGGATACACATAAAAAAACTTATCTCAATCCTAGAACAAGCTATTCCAATTAATGGCTTTAGCATTCAAAATACACATAGCTACCCGGGCCCAGATGGATTTACAAATCTCTAATACCAAACTTTTATAGACTTGTTATTACCCCACTTAGCCACACTTTTCAATCAAATTTTAGAAGGCTCTCCCATGCCACAAGAACTAAACCATGCAAATATGATATGTTTCCCGAAAGAACGTCGAGACCCATTAGAACTTAAAAATTACTGCCCCATATCACTCCTAAACGGGGATATAAAAATTTTGTCCAAATTAATGGCAAACAGGATTTTGCGATTTCTCCCCTCCATAATCCATAAAGACCAAACAGGGTTTATCCCCCATAGACAAACGGGGGACAATATCAGACGGACACAAAATGTAATCTCATGGTCATCCCAACATCAAATACCCACATGCATTTTGGCGTTAGATATAGAAAAGGCCTTTGATACGTTGGAATGGCCTTATTTAAAAGCAGTATTACAGAAATTTGGGTTTTTCAGGCAAATTTATGAACTTGATAGATACATACTACAAATCCCTGTCAGCCAGATTAAAACTCCCGGGAGATCGCTTACAACACATAAAGATTCAAAGTGGAAAAAACAAATTTTTAGATTTATTTGTAATCATAAAGCCCCGAGGATTTCAAAAAATAATATGTATAGACCAAAAGGGAAAGGGGGCCTATCGTGCCTGAATCTCAAACTGTATTACAAGGCAGCGCAGCTGGCTTTCATTCCTCTGGCGCATTCTCCAAAACACATCAGCCGCTCTGGGTATTTATGGAAAATGTAAGCTTATACATGGGATACAGTAATATGGATTCCAGGCCTGTATACTTTTTTGAGAAACTTGAAAAACCCGTTGATTAAGCACTCATTAAAAATATGGACGGAGATGAACTGGACACAAAAACTGGACACTCGGGTATCAGATCTTACCCCTATCGTACCCAATCCCCACTTTAAGATACATTTTCCGGAAAGCTCTCTTAGTTCGTGGAAGTCTCAGAACCTACTAAGGGTTGGTCCATGGTGGCATGACGACAAAATAATGACCTTTGAGCGGGTGAGAGATAGATACAATTTACCCCTGGCTGAACACTATAATTTTTGCAGGATACATCATTTTATATATACGATAAGTGGTAGGGGAACCCCCCAAAGAAACACCTGGCTACTCAAAAAATGTAGGGATTCCCCCTTTCAGCCTGGTATTATTAGCCTCATGTATGAACTGTTTAATGAAAACTCATGGGCAAACAGACTATACCAAAGCCTGGGAGAGGGATTTGGGCACCGAGTTGGCAGACAGCACATGGGATAAAAGTTGGCAAGGCTTAAGTAGGGGATCTTTAAATTATAGTCTGCTTGAGACTTCAATAAAGGTCCTACACAGGACATATATTACTCCTTTTAAGCTAAATAAATGGGATCCAAAACGGAGCAGCTCATGTTTTAGGAACAGTGGTAATGAGGCTACATTTATTCATGTCTGGTGGGAGTGTTCGGCAGTCATAAGACTATGGGAAGAAACATGCTTACTAGCTTCTAAAATGTTTAAGATTCAGATTTCTGCTAATATAGAAAACTGCATGCTGGGTGTTCCGCATGTCTGTCTCTGGCCCGCTCAAAATAGGCTATTAAAGATCATCATGTTGGCCACAAAGAACCATATAGCCAGACAATGGAAATCGGATACCCTACACTTTCAGGTGGTTAAAAATAAATTAAACTTTATCCTTATAAATGAACGCCTTACCCATTTAGTAGACATCTCCATGGATACATTTTGAGATATATGGTCTCCGTGGCTGCAATTAAGGGATAGCATATCATCTGGAGACAATTAAAGAAATTTAGGTCCGGAATAGAGGCTTCCCTAAATGGGAGAGGATATTCTCAAGAGAACGTGATGGATGGAGGTGTGTGGGGATCCTTAGAGGGGCGGAGGACGGAGGTAAGTGCTATATTTTACATCATATTTATGTAAAAAAGGAGGATGTTTGTGGACCTTTCCCTTTCCGAACATGTTAAATGTTAAAACTAGTTATTTTTTTTCCCAATTATAGTCGGATTCAAGACTCAAAGGGAATCAAATTAAAACAAACTGAATTAAAGCTATATTAATAACTGAAAAGTAAAAATATATATATAGTTTTAGGCTACAGGTACAACCAAATCCAGATAACATACTAACCCTGGATATGGTATAAGCTCCAAGATTATGGAATGGAAAGGGGTAAACTGAGTATTAATAGAGATAAGGTAACTCAGTGATGTATTAACATGTATGGATATTTATGTAACATGGAAATGGTTGTTTGAATATGATATATTACCTGACCTAATAAAATATTTTTTGAAAGAAAAAATACACATAGCTAGTAGTTGGAAAACCCCAAATTAAAACTTTCAGGAATTAATAAAAAAAATCAACTATTTACTGCTCAACGAGAGATTTAACCATGTAGTCTTGGATAGAATCACCCAGTTCCAGACAATTTGGGATCCCTGGATAACATCCCCATTTAGTGCCCCCCTAATATAATAAAACATTTGTTAATGGTTGAAGCGACTCGGGGGGATGGACCGGAGTGGGGTAACCCTGGAGGAGACCCTTCAGAAGCAACCTGGGGCAAAATCATCCAAGGAAAGGAGAGGTCGCCTACTGAAGCCTGCCCTAGGGTAACCCAAGGGCGATTGAGCAGGTTAGATATTGTAAATAATAAGCTACTGCTGTAGTGATGATAGATAATAGGACTTTTGTGTTAACTGCTGATATACTCTTTACTATTGTCTGTTTTACCATGTCTTAGGTTTCTCTTAAAAATTGCAATCAAAGTAAAAAAAAAGAAAATGTATTAACCAAAAAAAGTTAAAATAAGAAGGCCTAGCCAGCTAATTTTAACAAAATGTCTTCATTGTAAATATGTATTTTTGCACAACTGTTGTGTTATGCAAGACTGTTCAATATGCTTTCTTTTTCATTACATGCCGTACGCCTTCTGACAAAAAACTGTAAATTAAAAAATTAGGTATTGTTGCAGCCACTGCTGTTGCAGCGGCCAGAAAAATTGACCTTTTTTCCCCAGGCAGAACGTGCCATAAAATATTGCATCTTCTTGAACCCTAGTTGGTGGCGGATAAGTCACGTAAGTCATCCGGCATTCACAGATAACATACAGCAGCGTGCGGACCATTTTTAGCCGAAGGCAGCTCATCTCATCAGGCCTTTTTCAATCGAATGTATCGCCCAGTGTCAGTCCCTTCGGGATCTATCACCTCATTCATCTTTATAAAGGTGAGGCAATCTAGACTTTTTTGCCCTAGGCGACTTTTCTTCTCGGTGACAAAACCTCCTGTTGCACTGAAGGTCCTTTATGACAGGACACTTGAAGCGGGGCAGGCCAGAAGTTCAATTGCAAATTGGGATAGCTCAGGCTACAGGTCTAGCCTGCATACCCAGTAGTCAAGGGGTTTAACGCTCCTCAGAGTGTCGATATCTGCAGTTAAGGCGAGGTAGTCTGCTACCTGTCGGTCAAGTCGTTCTCTGAGGGTGGATCCCGAAGGGCTGATGCGATGCGTAGGACTGAAAAAGGTCTGCATGTCCTCCATCAACAACACGTCTTTTAAACGTCCTGTCCTTGCCGTCGTGGTCGTGGGAGGTGAATTACTTTCACCTCTTCCCCTGTTATATTGCCCTTGTGCTGTGACATCACCCTTATATGCTGTGTAAAGCATACTTGTTAATTTGTTTTGGACCTGCTGCATCCTTTCTGACTTGTGGTAATTTGGTAACTTTTCAGGCACTTTCTGCTTATACCGGGGGTCTAGTAGCGTGCACACCCAGCACAGGTCGTTCTCCTTCAGCCTTTTTACACGATGGTCCTGCGACAGGCACGACAGCATGAAAGACCCCATTTGCACAAGGTTGGATGCAGAGCTACCCATGTCCCGTTCCTCGTCCTCATTGATCTCGCTGAAGATATGTTCTACCCCCCAGCCACGTACAACACCACGGGTACCAGATAGGTGACAACGAGCACCCTGGGATGCCTGTTGTGATTGGTGTTCCTTCTCCCCCTCAAAGCCACATTCCTCCTCTGACTCCTCTTCCTCACAATCCTCTTCCAGCGTTGCCGCAGGTCCAGCAGTCGATGCTGATAAGGCTGTTTCTGGTGGTGATGGTGTCCACAACTCTTCCTCGTCGCGCTCATCTATGGCCTGATCCAACATTCTTTGCAGGGCACGCTCCAGGAAGAAAACAAATGGTATGATGTCGCTGATAGTGCCTTCGGTGCGACTGACAAGGTTTGTCACCTCCTCAAAAGGACGCATGAGCCTACAGGCATTGACGTGGCAAAAAAATCCCCAGCTCCACAGAGGCTGTCCTAGCACCCCGGTCATACAAATACTCGATTTTTCTTGTTGGAGCAGGCGGTTGAACATTAGGAGTGTTGAATTCCAACGTGTGGGGCTGACTGGCATGTTGTTTTGCCGCTGGATATCTGAAAAGTGCGCCATGGCCGTGTAGGAACACCTGAAATGGCCACACACTTTCTGGCCTGCTTCAGGACGTCCTGTAAGACTGGATACTTATTGACAAAGCGTTGTATGATCAGATTACACACATGTGCCATGCACGGCACATGCGTCAATTTGCCCAAATTCAATGCCGCCAACAAATTTCTTCCGTTGTCACAAACAACCTTGCCAATCTCCAGTTGGTGCGGAGTCAGCCATTGATCCACCTGTGCGTTCAGGGCGGACAGGAGTGCTGGCCCGGTGTGACTCTCTGCTTTCAGGCAAGTCAACCCCAAGATGGCATGACACTGCCGTATCCGGGATGTGGAATAGTATCTGGGGAGCTGGGGGGGTGCCGTTGATGTGGAGCAAGAAGCAGCAGAAGAGGACTCAACTGAGGAAGTTATGGAAGAGGATGGAGTAGGAGGAGTAGAGGAGGTGGCAGCAGGCCTGCCTGCTAGTCGTGGCGGTGTCACCAACTCCTCTGCAGAGCCACTCATTCCATGATTGGGAGGCATCATCAGGTATGCCCAATGCGCAGTGTAGGTGATTTACCTGCCCTGACCATGCTTTGCAGACCAGTTATCAGTGGTCAGATGGACCCTTGCCCCAACACTGTGTGCCAGAGATGCCATTACTTCCTTTTGCACAATCGAGTACAGGTTGGGGATTGCCTTTTGGGCAAAGAAATTTCGTCCGGGTACCTTCCACTGCAGTGTCCCAATCGCTACAAATTTTTTGAACGCCTCAGATTACACCAGCTTGTATGGTAAAAGCTGGCGGGCTAAGAGTTCAGACAAGCCAGCTGTCAGATGCCGGGCAAGGGGGTGACTTTGTGGCATTGGCTTCTTACGCTCAAATATGTCCTTGACAGACACCTGACTGTGGGGAGATGAGCAGGAACAGCAAGAGGCGAGAGACGGAGTGGCGGATAGTTGAGAGGGGGCAAGGAGGACAGCAGTGGTTGACGTGGATGAAGATGCTGGACCAGGAGGAGGATGGCGGCTTTGAGTTTGTGTGCTGCTTGTACTCATGTGTTGATCCCATTGGCGTTTGTGATGTGACATCATGTGCCTTCGCAAAGCAGTTGTACCTAGGTGGGTGTTGGACTTCCCACGACTCAGTTTCTTTTGGCACAGGTTGCAAATGGCATCGCTGTTGTCAGAGGCAGACACACACAAAAAATGCCACACTGCTGAGCTCGGCAGTGACGGCAGTCGGGTGGTGGCAACAGCATGCGTTGATTGGCGTGCTGTCTGGCTGACTCCGGGTGCTGATGCATGCTGTCTGACTGTGCCACTAGCTCGTTGCGATGACCTCCCTCTGCTTCCAACTCGTCTCCTCCTCCTCTCTGTCTCCCCATCTGAACTTTCCCCCTGTTCTTCTTCTCTTCTAGCGGGCACCCACGTGACATCCACGGACGCATCGTCATCATCATCACCCGCCTCACTTGTATATGACAACTGAACAAAGGAAGCAGCAGTGGGTACATCATCATCATCACATCGTACGTACATGTGTGTAATGCTGCCTGACTGAGACATATCCCTGTTATCTCCATCCTCTGGCAATAATGCGCATCACTCATTTCTTCAAACTGATGTGTAAATAACTCTTCTGACTGATCAATTGAATTGGCTGTGGTACTAGTGTTGGTGGTGGCGGCAGGCGGGTGAGTGGTAACTTGAGAGGTGCCCGAAGCTAAGCTGGAGGAGGATGGTGCGTCAATGTTCCAAGCGGAAGCTGTAGAAGATTGGGTGTCCTGTGTTAGCCAGTCAACTACGTCCTCTGAACTTTTCAAGTTCAGGGTAACTGGCCTCTGAACACGGGGCATTATTTTAGGGCCAAAGGGAATCACAGCACCACGACCACGACGGCCTCTGCAGGGTGTCCTGCCTCTGCCTGTCATTTTTTTTTAAATGTAGACTGCTGGTACCCCAACTAGATAGGATTGGTTGAACTTGGCACAGTACTTGTAAGCCTGACACACACACTGGCTAGCGGTCAAGCAAATGAACTTTGATTGGCGGTCAGGCAAATGCACTTAGATTTAAGAAAATAAAATTATTGTTTTTTTAAATGTAGACTGTTGGTACCCCAACTAGATTGGATTGGTTGAACTTGGCACAGTGTATTTTAAAATTATGAGAAAACATGTTCTGTAAACTAAATAAAAATCATTTTAGGAGGTTGAGAGAAAAAGAAACCGGATGGGGGGATACCGAGCAGAGCACACCATCTACAGCCCACTGGAAGACAAACTCATCCATTCCCCCAGTGGACAAAGCCAGGTGGTACTCTGCCCGGATACGGGAGCGCACCAGCACCCGGAACATGGCCTCAGGTGACAAGGGAACGCCCCCTATCAAACACTGCTTCCTGGACTTATATATAGCCAATTTGGCTAATGCCAGGAGCAGGTTGATGAGGAGGTCCCTGGCCTTATTGCCCTGGGACACTGGGCGCCCAAAAATAAAAATGTGAGGGGAGAAATGCAGCCAGAACTTCAGGAGGAGGCCCCTCAAGAGTGACAAGAGGGGCTGCAGTCTGGCGCAACTAAAATAAATATGATACACGGACTCTCCCTTGCCACAGAATGGACAAGTGGAGGGAGAGTCCGTGAATTTAGCTAAGTACTCTCCCGTGCTCAGTGCACCATGGAGCACTCTCCAACTCAAGTCCCCGGTGGGTCGTGGAACTAAATCAGAATAAAGTTCCCTCCACCGGGGCCTCTTGCCCTCGTCAGCTGGTAGGACCCGCCTCCAGATGGTATCGGGATGGGTCATGAGGGCAAGGAAGTGCACTGTATGGAGCACGAGAGAATATAAGCTCTTCCTCGGCATGCCGCGAAAGCATGCCGAGGGTATGTCCCTCAACTTTGAGAGGTTGGGGACAGGAGGAGCCTGAGGGGAAACACGGGGCTTGTGTCCAATGCAAACAGCCGGAGCAGGGGTGTTGAAAGGTGCATGTGGCACTCCGGCCTGCAAAGCCCCGCGAAGGAAGGTGCGCGAGTCGGGGGAGATGGCATCCCTAATCTCCTGAAACAAGCGCCCTGAGACTTTGGGCGTCACATATCCCAAACAGAGCGCAAGCTCCTGGGGTGACACCCAATCAGAACGCCCGTATTCCAGGAGATCCCCGACTCGGGTCATCTGTGCATGACTAAGGCGGCAGATGATACTGGGGGACTGTAAGATTGGAGCCCCAACTGCTGGATTAAATAGCAGGGGCTCCGTGAATATTTCATCCCCCAAAAGCACGCCCTGCCTGGTCACGGAGACCATGCTCCAGGCCTTAATGGTTTCCTGGTAGTATGCCGGCAACACAGAGAGGTCTCTCCCAAACCCCTCGGGCCTGATCAGAAATAATTGCCGGTCATACCCCAGGTTGCGCAACTGCCGATAAAAGCTGGATGCCAGTGCGCACCACTGCGGAGAGGGATCTGCATATAGGTATCTCTGCAGGTACTGAAGGCGGAAGGTGGACAACTGGGAGCACACACAAACTACTCCCTGTCCACACTCCACCAAAGGCAGACTTGCCACCCCTGCAGAGACCCAATGCCTTCCCATCCAGAGGAAATCTAACAAATTCCTCTGGATATTGGTGACAAGCTCGGGGGTCGGACTCAGACAAATCAGCCGGTGCCAGATCTGAGAAGCCACCGGCTGATTCACCACTAGAGTCCGCCCCCTAAGGGAAAGCATTTTTGCTAGACCCCTCCATCGTCCCAGACGAGAGAGGACACTGCCCTCTAACTCCCTCCAGTTGTCTGGGACGGAAGCGTCCGCAGTGGACAGGTAGACCCCCAGATATTTAATGACATCTGCCTCCCACGTGATGTCACGAAACGTGGGAGGCAAAAAGTCTACCTGTAGATTACCCTCTAAAAGGCCTGTGCATTTGGACCAGTTGATCTGAGCGGAGGAGGCAGCTGAATATACCTCCTGGCACTGTTTTGCCAGCTCAAGATCAACTGGATCCTGGGCCACGAGGAGCACATCATCAGCATAAGCTGAAAGGACAATCCGCATGTCTGGATCTTTTAGCAACAGCCCTGTGAGCCTTTTCCTCAGTAGGCAGAGGAAAGGCTCGATGGCCAGTGCATATAACTGTCCAGACAAGGGACATCCTTGACGCACCCCTCGTCCAAATACCAAAGGTACTGTTAGGGACCAATTGATTTTAAGTAAACACTCTGCAGAGGCGTACAGCGTTCTTATAAAGCCCACAAACTGTGGGCCAAAGCCGTACGCTTGCAGAGTGGCTATGAGGTAACCATGGTCCACCCTGTCAAACGCCTTCTCTTGATCTAAAGAGAGTGACAGACCAGTCCTGTGAGAATAATGCAATAGATCCCGGACCAGAAAGATACTGTCAAAGATAGTCCGGCCCGGGATCGCATAGGACTGGTCAGGGTGAACCAATTCTGCCAGCACAGACCCAAGTCTAAGTGAGATGGCTTTAGCTACAATCTTGTAGTCTGTGCTGAGCAGAGAGACCGGTCGCCAGTTCTTAATAAGCCGGAGATCCCCCTTTTTGGGCAGCAAGGACCAGATGGAAATCAGGTCCCAGAGTGTCCCAGAAAAATTGGAAAAACTCTACAGTCAGTCCGTCCAGTCCTGGAGACTTCTCACAGGACATGGCACGGAGGGCTTCAGAGAGCTCTTGAAAAGATAGTGGTATATCAAGCCGCTCTCTTACACCCTCACTGACTGTGGGGAGCCCCTCCCATAGCACCCTGCAGGCGTCTGGAGAAATGGGATCCGGAGAGTAAAGATCTTTATAAAAGTTCCGGGCTCTATCCCGGATACTCTCCGGATCTGTAAGGGGGGCACCGTCTTCATCTAGAAGACAGGTGATGTGCCTACTGTTACCCCCCTTTTTCTCCAGTGAGTAGAAGAGGCGCGAGCCACGGTCTAGATCTTTGAGAAAACCTAAGCGGCTGCGCACGTATGCCCCCTTGGCCTGGTGTCGTTCCAGGTCACAGAGGACACCCTTCCTCTCTACATACTCGCTCTGCAGGGATTGGTCCCTACAAGTGAACAGCCTCTGCTCCAGATGGAGTACCTCCCCCCGGAGTGACTCCTACTCAGCTTCACGCTGCCCACTCGCACCCTTGGTATATTCCTGACACAGAAGTCGCAAATGAACCTTGTCCACGTCCCACCACAGTTTTAACGTGGCAAAGTCCCCTTTGCAACCCCTCCAGTCCGTCCAAAACTCCCGGATCAATGTCACGAGCCCCTGGTCCTTCAACAAAGCATTGTTGAAGTGCCAATAGGCGGCTCGTGGCGCTGTTGGCGTTAGCGCCAACGTCACAGACACACAGTTGTGGTCTGTGAACGGAGCCAGCCTAATGGCGCAAGAACCGACTCGTGACATATAGTAACTAGATATATATAGTCTGTCGATCCGGGAGTGGGACATTAGACCGGCTCTCACCCTGACGTAGGTGAAACCGTCTGATGCCCCTGGGTTCTGCTCTCACCAGATGTCCTCCAGGGAGAAGCGGGCGATGATCTCCCGCAGGGCTGACGCAGAAGGCGGGTGCGGCTCTGGACTATTCTGGTCCAGAGCGTCGAGGGTGCAGTTGAAATCACCCCCGAGTACCAAACACTCATCTGCGTCAACCGTCTCCAAAAACTGAGACAGTCAGGTTAATGATGCTACCCTGCTCTCGGACCCGGATGTGGATTAGACTGCCTGGGATAACAGCTTTCACAAGCAGCAGCTCTGGCTGAAAAGACTCTGAGAACAGGGTCACCACTCCACATGACGCCGATGTGAAGTGGCTGAAGAAGACCCTTCCTCTCCACTCCAGTTGCCACAAGGCCTCAACCTCTGGAGTGGCGTGAGTTTCCTGCAGGAAGCTCACAGAGTACCCTCCCTGATATAAATAGGAGAGTACCTGGAACCTGCGGAAACTGTCTTGACAGCCATTGGTATTTAGCGTGCTGATGTGCAAAGCCATTACTGCGTGTCAGGAATTGTGCGTTCCTCAGACCCTTGAGACTGCTGATAGGACACGCACATTTTATAGAATTTCCGGACGCGGAGATGCTCCGCAGTCCCATAATTCCTGGCCCTAGTGCTGACCACTAGATATTGCTGGAGAGAGTGGAGAATAAACGACATATTCTTCCACCTCCCCAAGGCCAGCCGCACCTTCCTTTTCTTTTGTCCATGAAGGGTGCTCTCAAGGAATAGATCTATTTCCTTGACAGGGATAACCCACCCAGAATCTGATGTTCCTTCTAGTGGGTCACCCCTGGGCTCCTCTTGGCTGAGGGCTTTTACTCCATCCTCCCCGCCTGGAGTCAGTTTCCTCAGCTTTATTCTCAGGGACCCCCTCTTAGATGATACAGAAGGAGTCCCTTTAGCACCCTTCAAGGTAAATAATGAACCCTTGGATTGCTGCTGCACCCCTGTAGCTTCAGGAGTGCATTCAGGGGTAGCTGGCTGGACAGCAGTGGCTGGCATGGCTTCCTTAATGTAAGCCTTGGAGGCTTTATATGCCTCCTCTGCCAGTTCCACCTCTGCTTGCTCAGCTTGGATGGCACCGATGTTAGGGTCAGTGGATGGCTGAGGAGGGTAGACAGGCTCTCCCATGATGTTAACAGGAAAACCTGTTTTATCACCCTCCCCCATTTCCACTTCCCCTTGTGCCACATCCCCCCTGACAGACAAATCCATGGGGTCCTGAATGGGGGTCATGCCTATATTCCCCCCCTCCAGTAGTGACTCGGCCTGGGGCTCTAACAAAGCCCGAGGTACGTCACTAGAGAGTGACACTGGAGGAGGAGACTGACTGGTGCCCTTGAAGCTCACCACCTCAGGGACACTGACTACCCATTCAGCAGGGGCTTTGTTGGGACCCCCCTCAAAGGCCAGAGGCAGAACCTGATCTTTCTTGTCTACCCCTGCCTCACTTGGGAGACCCTCTTGCCCCTGCTTTTCCTCCAGATCCTTTTCCACATTAACCCCTATAGGGTCTGGAGAGAGAGATGTGTGGTCTGGCACCGGCTGGCTGAGCTTAATAACCGGGCCAGACAATGTCACCGGATGAGGAGGTGATGTTTTGTTCCTCTTCTTGCTTTTAGAGGGAGGTGCTCCACTATAGAGCACTTCCCACTTATCAGCAACCTCCCTGTTGGTTTTATGCTTCCTCTTCCTGGGGACGTCACTCCTGGAAGAGGAGCTGCCACTAGCTGCCTCCCCTGCAGAGGGCTTATTATCCCTCTGCTTACACTGTGCCCCCACACTAACTGATGTAATTATGGTGGGGGCAGATTGGGACTTGGGAGATGCAGCTGTGACAATGGGAGGACCGGTGACATTCTTCCCCTTTTTCCCCATGTCTGCAGTCTTGCTGGAGACCACAGACACAGATGGCTTTTTTGGGGAAGAAGGGGGTTTGGAGGCCGTGGCGGTGGCTTGAGGAACGGCCTCCTTGCCTGAGCTCTGTAGGGGGGCTATGACCCTTGAGGTCCCCGCTCTTATGGGCTCAGCGGGGATGGGTGCTGTACTGACGGAGGTGCCATTTGCTGGGGCTGGGGCATGATGCTTTACATTAGGACAATTCCTACGTGTATGCCCCATCCCCTTGCAATGATAGCACTGCACCTCCGTAGTGCTGTAAAAAATCCTGTAGAGCACCCCCTCAAATGGAACCCCAAAAGACCCCTCTATGTTTTCTGCGCCCTGAGGCAGGCACATTTGTACCTGCCTCTTGAAAGAGAGCACATGACGAAGTGCTCTCTCTCTGCACCCCAGGGGAATTTTATTAAATGGTGTTTTTACTTCCCCTAGGGTTAGCAGGTGGGGGCACAGGAGGGAGTCTGTAGGAAGGGGGGCACATTAGAGAGTGTTACTTTTGTGCCCAACCCTTCCAGGGGTTCTATTGGGACATATAATCCCCCCACTGTGATGCCTCTCTGTATAAGAATGTGAGCAGCAGCCAGCGTACGGGTAAAGAAAACTGCTTTCCCGTACATTTTGCTGGCTGCTACTATAACAGAGGGGCTGATGACATTAGCTGCAGCACGCAGATAGATATCAATGCTGTAGACCCCAGACATCTGACATTTAACCCCATGCTTCCTGGTGATCTGCCCCTCAGCCCCAGCGGTGGTATTACTGGGGCCAGCAGAAACCACCTGTGAGCAGGTATTAGCCACAGGGGTAGGTCTGCTGGCAGAACCACCAGGAGCTGTGGCTACCTTATCTGCCTGGGGCCTATGCTGTGCAGTGCTGCAGCTAGGATTTTCAGGGGCCATTATTCCCCCTTTTGACCCCTGCGGCTTCTTAATGGTCTTATCCCTCATGTTTAGACCCTTTTTTTTTTAGTTTATTAGTTTTTTTTATTTTTATTTTTTGTTTTATGATTTTCTATTGTTTTCTTTTTAAAAATATATAAGTGTGAAAAAGAAACAAAAAGACAAAACTAAGGGAGAGAGAGAGAGATGATGCTTGGCAGTGGAAGGGTTAATGGCCTGTTGCAAGGTGTCTAATTGCAACAACACAGAGAACACAAAGGCTTTTTAACCCCTCTGTGTCTCTGTGTCAGATGTTACAAAAAAAGTCTTTTCAACAAAAATTCTAATTGTTTTCCCCCCCACTGCCTACAAAGATGTTACTTGTCTTCTCTCCCCCAAAACATAAAACCCAACACCAAACAAACAAAACTTTAAAAAAACTTTAAAAACTTTAAAAAAAAGTCAAAGTAAAAAAAGCTCCAGGAGTGAAGGTTAAGTGCTAAGGGAGGGGTGTGGCAAAGTATCCAGGAGACAGCTCACTCTCCTGGGATAGAGAGCTGAGCCTGACTCCCAGAAAACTAAAACTTACATTAAACTAAGAAAAATACCACAAAAACTCCCAAAAATGAACAACACCGTGCACAAAGTGCTTATAAACAGAAAGGTGTTAAAATAAAACTTGTATTTGAGGGGCTAAGACCCTAAAAGCCTTTTGTTTAGAGCTCAAGCATGCACACAACATACTCTCTGGCACAGTACTTGTAAGCCTGACACACACACTGGCAGGCAGTCAGGCAAATGAACTAAGATTGAACAAAATAAAAGTTTTGTTTTTTTTAAAGTAGACAACTAGTAAACAATATTACATTGTATGCGTTGTACACACACAGTATAAGCTGTGAGCCTGACACACACACTTGCTAGCAGGGGCTAGCAGGGAGACAGGCAAATGAAGTTAGATTACACAGAAAAATACAAAGAAAAAAAAATGATGTTATAGCCCTAAAAAGGGCTTTTTGGGGTGCTGTGTTTACAGCAGAGATCTGATGAGTCCTTCAGCACTGCACGGGACACTGAATAAACTTGCCTAGCTATTGATTTCCCTATTCAATCAGCAGCACCTACACTCTCCCTCCTCTTAGTAAGACTGCAAGTTAGTTATGATTACAAAATGGCTCTCCACGGACTATATTGAACAATTTAGAAATCAAATGAGTGAAATGTTGCTTTTCAGGAAGAAGTTCAAAAGGCATACAGTAAGTGGAGATTTTGCATGAAATAATAAGTTTTGAGTTTTCACTGTCATTTTCAGTTGTACATATGAGAACCAAAATTTTGGTTGAATCAAGTCTTAATAGGTATTGTTGCGTTTCATCAATTGTATGAAGTTGGTGTGACAACACAGTTCTTTAAATTAGAAGCTGTTTTTCATGAGACTTGAACATGCATCTTCCCACTCTAAAAAGAAAGACAGTGATGGTCTTTTGATACAAAGCAAACTTTAGCTCAATGAGAACAGCAGCTATTATCCAGCTGACAAACTATGTATATGCAATACAATATGTATGTATATATATATATATATATATATATATATATATATATATATATATATTATAGTGCTGGTTTGTGCAAATAATGATAATAATGATTTTACAGGACAGACTTTTTATATGAACCTTGAAGGAAGCTTTTCATAGAGATGCACTATACTTTGGAATAAATGTATTATTATTTAACATACACCTACAGATTCATCGTTTTTATTATTCCCATCCGCATGCTGCTGCACTTTCTGTAAGGAGCTATGTTTTACACACATTTTAGGTGTAGAAACATGGTGCCATCTACAGATAGACACCCCTAGATACCTGCCTATTAAGCCTAATGATAAATTTGGGCCTGCTTATACAGATTGTATTGTAGCAATAAAAGTATTGTGTTAAAATATTTACACATATATCTGAACTTCCATAAGTGAACTTTATATAAGAGCAACTTAAGTTTAGGTGAAACTTATTTTAGAAAATGATGACCCAGTACAGAAAATTTCAGAGAGTGTAAATAATAAATAAATATTTGAAGAATAAAAACCATATTTATTACATAAACAGTCCATTTAGAAAAGAAGAGAGTAAAAGTAAAACAAGTTTTCCTTTCTGCTAAAAGTTTTGTCTTTGAAAAGTTCAACATTATGGAACTCCTTTGACTACTTGACTAAATATTATATTTGTCAAATTAATGCATTTATCAGGAAGGTGTGGGGGAAGAGCTTTTAAAGAAATGCAATTGAGTTGTTTTAGGTTTTAAGATGGCCCTAGGGCCATTCAGATTTGTGCACCCCTAATGACTTAAAGGAATATGTAAGTGAGCTGGGTTTCAAATGTTTCCTAATAAACAGCTACTGAAAGTTGAATGTACTTACATATTTATATGCTAGATTAATGGTATGTAGATGTGCACACCCCTAGGAAGCTTACATAAAGTGTACCCTGCAGGGTTCAGTGTGTGACCTCTAAAGGATATGATGGTTGCTGGGGTCACAGCTGAAATTGCCCATAAGTAGACATGTAGAGAGAAAAAAAACAGACAGCAACTGCCAGATTGTGATTCAAATGTTTCACTCTTTACTTCCTCTTAAGTTTCAACTAACGGGAATTAAAATATATTTTGCTAACTTCAGGGTCAAGGCCATATGTACATATTAAAAGGCTAAAAGGGCTGCAGCTCAGGGTGGCATTCTTTTAGGGTGGAAAAACTCAGTTTGCTCTGTGAGGGGCCTCTTAGCAGCATTCTCCCTTCCCTCAAAAGCCCCAGGGCCCCTTGTCACATTATTCACCCCCCTCAAGCCCCATGCACTTCCTTCACCAACCTCACAAGTGGTGAGGGGAATAAAGCCCCACCCAGGAAGTAGCTAGGGCGGAAATCTGGTGTGTGAGTCACAGAAACCAAAATGCTTACCTTGAGAAGCACTCAGTTGAGAGTGTGGGAACAGATTGGACATAATCCATGATCCTGGAGCAGGACAGGTGTTGAGAAGCAGGACCAGACTGGTGCAGCTCGGCAGGAGGACCCCAATACGGGGACAGAAGTGGAGAAAGAGCCTGACATAGCTTCACAACTGGGAGCTCCTTGGACTGTACTCCCGAGAGAGGCTGGGGGATTCCCCCTGCATTCTACCCCGATGTGACAGGCAAGCCCAGAGCAGAGACAATGAATCCTGCATAGAGATGTCTGTCTTACATAACTCTAGGGAAGGTGAGAGCTCCAGAGCGACCTTACAGCCAGGAGCCACCAAATTAAGAACTAAATGCTATTAAACACAGACTGGGTGAAAGCCCAAAATCAAAGATACTAGCAGCTTATACAAAGCTACTATCAGCCACATTAAATTCTAAGCTCTTATGCGTAATGTGAGGCTTGAAATTTGTCCGATTTACATAGCTATTAAATAAGAACATGCTGAGAACTATGTGCTTAAGAAGCAAACCTGTAAACTATTAGTTGAACATTGGATTGTAATTTCGGGTTTAGATGGATCCAATGGCAAACGAGATCGTCATAATTACGTCACTAAAAAATGGAGGTGGGATTTCAAATTGTTACATTTTTCAATTGCGAGTTACGATCGGACCCACATTCCAGAAATAATGCAACATTGATAAAGCCGTAATATGATATTCTATTACATGCGAGTTCCATTATATGTTTTAACACATTGATTGCCGTATCGATATAACACAGTAAATAGTAATGAAATAAAGTATTTTTGGGACTGATTTGCAAGCTTGAAGATGTTGCACTATTAATTCTAAGACCTAACATCACTTTTCCTGTTAGTAAAAGTACAGTAGTGTGTGTATGTGCATTTAAAGTGCTACGGACAAAGGAAAAGAACAGGAAAATCCTGAAAAGCCTGCCAACAAGAATAATACAGTATAACTTCTTCAAAAAAAAAAAATGGTCACAAAAGATAAACTTTAGGCTTCACAATGAGAGACACTAAGCTTGAATAAACTCCAATGGTTATTTATAAAAAATGGCATGTTCTACTGGTGACCCCAATATAACTGAATGGCTGAACTTTCGTTTAGACTCCAGCCACAGAACATAAAATAAACATTGTATCTTAATCATTAAATGTCATAAGAACAAAGGATATTTAAAATAAATAATAACTAATAGGGACATTTCACTTACAACCCTCTAAACAGATTAAGGCATTTATGATATGCAATTAGAGAGGTTTTTAAGTTCGCCATTTAAAGAATAATCATTGTTTACCATGGCCAGATGATTCATTAGGCAAATTAGGCAGTTGCCTAGGAGCGCTTTCCTGTGAGGGGAACCATTTTTTGGCCTTAAAATTCCCTTTTTGACATAAAAAAAAAATGCTGCAGTTCACAGACTGGAACTACAGTGTAGAGGACAGTGTTCCCTTCCTCAGCATTTCCTGCTGTAATGTAGAGGAAGGATAATACTGCCATTCTGAATTCAACTTCAACTTCAAGATCATTGAGGATTAACCCATATCAGATCCCAGTACAAAAATGTATGGAGGAATGGACAAAATGGCTGAATATGTATACATTCATATAATTATAGGTGAACATAACTGAATATGTATGCATCCATGTAATTATAGGTGAACATGGCTGAATAGGAAATACATATTGAATATTTGTATTATAATGGTCCCTGGCTTATGTTCCGTATATGTCTATAGGTGACCTTGGCTGAATACGTGTTTGTATGAGACACTGACTAAATATTTATATACTGTATTACTATGATGAGAGATGAACTCTCTCTGAATATGTATACATTGATATGATTATAGTAGATCCTGGCTGCATATGTGTACTTATACCATAGGGGACCTAACATGTAAATATGTACACATATATTTGATTGCACAGAACCATGGCTGAATATGTGTATACTTATTTCAATATAGGGAACCCTAACTGATTATGTATACATTTGAATTATAATTATAGTGGGCCCTTAGTGAATGTTAATAACAATATTTAGAGTATTAATATGTTTAGAGAGTATGAGTAGAAGTGATCCTAACTGAATTTTGAATTAAATATTAAACTGGGTGGGCAGAATCATTTTGTGTGTATCTCTCTCTCACACTCTTTAGTACATCTGTGTTCACATTTGAATGTCTAAAACAAGTTAAAAAACCTGCTTCCAGCTCAGAATTCCGAGAAAAACAGGTATTACACTGCATTCTGGGAAGCTTAGCTGGGACATGCAAATGTGCCTACAAATGCCTCGCTCCTCAACCCATAGCCATTATCAAACATGGCTTCCTTTAAGCTTTAATGAAAAGCCAAGGTTGGATTAAACACAAGTTGAGTATCCTTTCCATGTACAGCTGTTTCAGTATATATATTTATTTATTATTGGTATTATTTCCTTTATATATGTATATATCTATGTGTATTGTGACAAGGATGGCTGCAACAAGCTGATTCTTTCTTTGAAATAACTATTTAAGATAGCACAGTAGAGTGCAGTAAACAGGCTTTTTAATGTGCAAATAAAAACAAAGCAATATAAACATAATAATTGCTGAAAAAAAACATCTGCATAAATGTTCTGACTGACCTTTAGGAACGCCCTAACTATGCCTGAGGAAACTGATCTGTTCAGCCTGGTACTGACATATCTGCCCTCTATAATTCTTCCATACCTCATGCTGCCTTTCTCAGCTTAAAGAGAGGGGATTGAGCGTCCATCAAGAGGCAGTGGACCAGTGTGAGGGCATCTGCATTGCCATGGAGTTTACCCGCCCTGTGTTCCAAGTCAAAACAAAAAGGCTGCAAAGAGAAGAACCACCTCCTCACTCTAGCATTAGCCTCTTTAATATGGTGCATCCACTTCTGGGGGGCATGATCCGAGATCAGGGTGAAACAGGTAGTATATCAAAGCATCCATGGTTCACTTGACAGCCAAGCACTCCCTTTCCACAGTACTTCCATTCCCTCCTGCAGTTTTCTACTTAAATAGAGTACCGGGTGTTCATTCCCCTCAATCACTTGGGACAACACCACTCCAAACCCCACATCAGAAGCATCTGTCTGCAGAATAAATCTCTGGTTGAAGTCAGGCGCCACGAACACCAGCTCTTGGCATAGACCTAACTGTAGGGCCACTATGTGTCGCAGGTATTTTGCCTCAATACTTCCTAAGTTACTCTTGGCTGGGTTGATTGTCAGACCAGCTTTTTGTATGGTTTCTAAGACTCTTTCGAGTTTGTCCACATCAGGGGTATATATGACGATATCGTCTAGATATGCTGCTGCATAGCCTCGATGAGTTCGCAGGAGTTTGTCCATGAGACACTGGAAGGTCGCCGGGGCTCCATGTAACCAAAATGGCATAACATTGCAATGGAATAGGCACTAAGGAGTACAAAAAGCTGTCAACTCTTTTGTGGATTTAGTCAGTGGGACCTGCCAATACCCCTTTATGAGGTTGAACGTTGGATAGAAACCTGGCTTTCCCTAAGTTATCGACCAATTCATCAATCCGAGGTAGGGGATATGCACGCCATTGGGATATTGGGTTTGCATAGTTACATAGTAATTGAGGTTGAAAAAAGACTTTTAGTCCATCAAGTTCAACCTTTTAAAATCTCCTCTGATCTGCAATTTGCAGACTAATTGTTAATTGAAGGAAGGCAAACAGAAAAAAAAAACAAGTGAAACTTAGCCAATCGTCTCAAAAGGGAAATAAAATCCTTTCCTGACCCTAGATACTGGCAATCAGATTTCTCTCTGGATCAATACTCTCTCTAATTAACCAGGATTACCCTGAATCCCCTTTTTTATAAAAAATATATCCAGTCCCCTTTTAAAATTATCTATTGAATCCGCCTTTACCACCTCCTTTAGTAGAGAATTCCACAGACTTACCACCCTTACCTTGAAGAACCCTTTTCTTTCTTTGAGGTGGAATCTTTTTACTTTTAACCTCAAACGATGTCCTCTTGGCATTTTGTTTACGGAAGTCACTGCAGAAATGTGTAGTTCCTTCTGGTTTGGAATGAGGACAATGGGACTGCGCCAATCCTTTGAGGATTCTTTGATAATCCCGGCTTTTAGCATTTTATTCACCTCCTCACCGATTTCTGACCTTTTTGCTTTTGGTATCCTGTACGGCTTGAATCGTATTTTAACACCCGGCTCCATATTGATATGGTGATAGATTTCGGCTGTTCATCTGGGATATACTGAAAAAACTTTCCTATTACAGGAGATCATCTGTAACACTTTGTCTGTTTGCTGGGGTGACAACTCTGTAGACATTGGTATCTCAGGGATTGGTTCCACCAAATCGGAAACAGGCAAGGCAAAAACCACCTCAACCTCTCTTTCTCGCCATGCCTTCAACAAATGTATGTGATATATTTGCTCCTGTTTCTGATGATTGGGTTGTCTTACTTTGTAATTAACATCACCTATGGCTTCTAGGATTTCAAAGGGTCCCTGCCAGCTGGCTAGCAGTTTGCTGTCTGCTGTAGGCGCCAGTAGCATAACTCGATCTCCCGGCTGAAATTGCCGTACATGAGTGCTGCGGTCCTAATACGTTTTCTGTTGAGCCTGGGCTCGTTCCATGTGCTCCTTAATGAGAGGTCTGACTTGGGCCATTCTTTCTTTCAAACTCTGGATGTATTTAATGACATTTTGTCCGGGCACACTTTGGTCTTCCCAGGTTTCATGCAGAGTGTCCAGGATTCCCCTTGGATCACATCCATATAAGAACTGGAATGGGGAGAACCCAGGCCTGGGGTTCCTCTCGTATGGCAAATAGAAAACAGGGTAACAGCAAATCCCAGTTTTTCTTATCACGGTTGACCACTTTCCTTATCATGCTCTTCAGAGTTAAAGATTAAATCGCTCTACCAACCGATCCGTTTGGGGAATATACATGGATGTCCACAACGCATGGATTTGCAGGCGTTTACACACATCAGTTTGGAAACAAATGTTGTGACTTGGTCCGTAAGGATTTCTCAGGGAATTCCCACTTGGGAAAACAGAAGAACCAGCTCTTTGGACTTTCAAACTTGCAGATTGTAACAGAAAAGCTTTGGGGTACCTAGTTGCAAAATCTAGTATGACCAGGATATACTGATGTCCCCGGGTTGTCTTCTCCAGTGGCTCTACTAGATCCATAGCAATCCTTTCAAAGGGTTCATCTATTATCAGCAGCGGTACCAGGGGAGCTCTTAGTTGGGTTCTTGGATTTGTCAGTTGACACTCTGGACATGATAGGCAATAGCGACGTACTTCCCCAAAAATCCCGGGCCAATAGAACCTTTTCATTATTCGGTCCAAAGTTTTGTCAACTGCAAGGTGACCTCCCAAGAGATGTCTGCGGGCTAACTTCATCACTTTCCGTCTGTACCTTTGGGGTATCAATAGCTGTTCCACTACCTCCTCTATTATTCTGACAACTCTATAATGGAGATCTTTTCTAATTATAAAATATGGACTTCAAGAATTTTCTTTTCCTTGTACTGGTTTTCCATTCATCTCCACCTCCTCTTTCTGTATACTTGGCAGCAGAGGATCATTAGCTTGGTCCATTCCAAAATTGTCCGTATTTCCTAGGCAGGGGAGTTCCTCAGTTCCACGGTCTTCATCTACGGAAAGGCTTTGTGCCTCTGTAGATGCTACGATTTGTGCTCCTGCTTCAAGGGTGTCTTGGGAAATTGCTAGGGCTTCCTCTCTGCCCTGCTTCTTCTTGATCTCTGACCCAATTTTTCTCTTTTCATATTTCTTTTTTAGATTTCTATGGTCGACATTGAAAAACAGAAATATGTCCTCTAGTTCTCTCAACAAACTAAGGTGGGGATCCCTACTGCACTCTTGGACTGTTTCATCGTTATCAGGGAATCAAAGTAAGAGAAGTTTCAATACCACTGCATATGGGAGCCTAGGGACCTTGGGGCCCATCATTTTTACCCATATCCCCTGTATCTCAATATAAAACATCTGGGTTGGATAGGTCATAACAGTGCCATGCACTCATACCACATCTCCCTCTCCCCATGTCTCAAAAGGGAACTCTGATTTTTTTCTCACCAAAGGAAAAAGATAAAGGGCTTAATAGCTCTCAGTTCAGTCAAACCTCATATATAGAATCATCCCCAATAAGTTCTGTTTCAAGAAGCAAAGCTTAATAGACCCTGCTGAAATAATAACTGATGAGATATCTGAACAATTAACTATTACCAACATGAAAAAACTTTTGGAGTAATTTCAAACCTCTCCAAAATCTCAAATTACACAAGATATATCTGATAATAGTAAAGCCATTAGCAATATAAATATGAAAATAGAGGAAATAGAAGCTAAATATGATCCATTGTACAAAGAACATGGCAATACCCTAACATATGTAAAAACACTTGAAGAGGAAGCAGTGGCGTAGCTTTTGCCGCCCGGGGCAAACATATATATATAAGAAAGCCATGTTTGGAAATGGCTATGGATTGAATAGCGAGGCATTTGTGGGCACATTTGCATGTTCCAGCTCAGCTTCCCAGAAGCAGTGTAATAACTGTTTTTCTCATAATTCTTAGCTGGAAGCAGGTTTTTAACTTGCTTAAGACATTCAAATGTGAACACAGATGTACTATTTATTTACTATACGCAAGTACAAGAAGTTCAACAAGATTTGCAAAAGGGCTATTAGACTGGCTAAAATCAAAAATGAAAAGTTAGTTGCAAAGGAAAGTAAAACTAACCCTAAAATATTTCTTAAATATATTAATGGGAAGAAGGCCAGGAAGGAAGCTATAGGAACATTACAATGTGACACAGGCCGTCTGATAATTAGTGACCAGGAAAAGGCAGATGAGGTAAATAGGTTCTTTTCTTTGGTATACACAAGGACGGTACCAGTGGTTGGGGCACTGCAACATAATGGGGCTACACTACCTTCACCAAATAACTGGTTATGCAGGAAGAAATCCAAAAGAGTTTGGAAAAAATAAATGTTAATAAAGCCCCATGTCCTGATGGAATACATCCAAGGGTACTGAGGGAACTGGGCTCTGTAATAGCAAAACCATTATATCTAATTTCTCAGTATTCACACAACACAGGGTCTCTACCAGATGACTGGAGAAAGGTAGAGGTGATACCTATATTTAAGAAGGGAGCAAGAGCAAATCCAGGGAATTATAGACCAGTGAGTCTCACTTCGGTAGTGGGAAAGCTTTTAGAAGGGTTAATAAGGGATAATATACAGTACAAGATTATGCATATTCAAACAGGATTATAAGTAGGAGTCATCATGGATTTATGTAGGATAAGTCATGTCAAACAAACCTAATTAGTTTCTATGAGGAGGTTAGTAGGAACTTGGATCAAGGAAACTTAGTGGATGTAGTCTATTTGGATTTAGCAAAGGCATACAGTGCCACATGGAAGACTATTGAGCAAACTAAGGGATACAGGAATTACCATAAATATTTGCTTATGGATTAAGAGCTGGCTAAAAGACAGGAAGCAAAGGGTTGTTGTAAATGGAACATACTCAGATTAAACTAATGTGGTAAGTGGGGTTTCTCAAGGCTCAGTATTAGGTCACCTCCTTTTTAACATATTTATTAATGACTTGGAAGAGGGATTGGAGTGTGGTGTCTCCATTTTTGCTGATGACACAAAGTTTTGCAAGGTAATTAAATCAGAAAATTATGTACTTTCCGTCCAAAGGGATTTGCATAAATTAGGGGATGGGCATCTAAGTGGCATGTGAGATTTAATACCAATAAATGTAAGGTTATGCATCTGGGAAGGAAAAATAGCCATGCAATTTATAATCTTAATGGAGCAGATCTAGGGGTATTGGATATTGAAAAGGATTTGGGAGTACTTGTGGATAACCGCCTAGGTAACAGTGCTCAATGCCAAGTAACATCTGCAAAGGCAAGTAAAATATTAGCATGTATTAAGAAGGATATAGGAACAAGGGAAGCAAATATAATTCTCCCATTATACAAATCCCTAGTACGCCCTCATTTGGAATATGGAATACAATTTTGGGCACCACTGCATGAAGGGCAACAAAGCTAAGAAAGGGAATGGAGGGGCTAAGTTATGAAGAAAGACTAACGAAATTAAACTTATTTACTCTAGAAAAAAGGCGACTAAGAGGGGATATGTTTACCTTATATAAATATATCCAGGGTCAATACAAGGCTTTGTCAAGGGAACTTTTTGTGCCAAGAGGTTTCAACTGACAAGGGGACATCCTTTGAGATTAGAAGTAAAAATATTTCCCTTTA
Organism: Discoglossus pictus; assembly: GCA_027410445.1. NCBI lineage: Eukaryota > Metazoa > Chordata > Amphibia > Anura > Alytidae > Discoglossus > Discoglossus pictus. The sequence goes on from CM050171.1 coordinate 86,647,172, forward strand.
AAGAAAGAAAAGGGTTCTTCACAGTAAGGGTGGTTAATCTGTGGAATTCTCTACCAAAGGAGGTGGTGACAGCAGATTCGAAAGCTCTTTCTCTCCATGTCTCTCTCCCTATTCCCCTAACTTCTCTCTCTTTCTCTCTCCCCTTTCTTTCTCTCCTCTTCTCTCTCTTCCTCCCCCTCTCCCTCCCAACCCACTCTCATTCTATCCCTCTCTCTTTCTCTCTCTCTTTCCTCTCCTCCCTCACTTTCTCTCCTTCTCTCTCAATCCCCCTCACCCTCCCTGTCTCTCTCCCTCCCCTCTCTCTCACCTCACTCTCTCTCTCTGCTTTTGCTTTCTCTACATATCCCCATTTTCTCTCTCCCCTTTCTTTCTCTCCCCTCTCTCTCCCTCCCCCTCTCATTCTAACCATCTCTCTTTCTTTTGCTCCCCCTCTTTCTCTCCCTATGTCTTCATCTCACTCTCCCCCTTGTCCTATGTATTCCCCTCTCCCATTATGCCTCTCCCTCCATGTGTCTACCTCTTTTCCTTTGTCTCTCTACCCATTCCTCTCCCTCTCTCCCCATGCATCCCTCTCGCACATGTCTCCAACTCTCCCTCCATGTCTCCCTTTGCCTCTTCCTCCTTCCATGTGTCTCCCTCTCTCCCCCATCTCTCTCCCTCTCCCCCATGTCTTCCTTTCTCCCCATGCCTCCCTGTCCTTCATGTTTTCCCCTCTCCCTCCATGTCTCCCCATGGGTCTCCCCCTTTCACCTTGCCTTTCTCCACCTTCCCCATGCCCCCACAAAAGCCTCCCTTCTCACTCCATGTCTCCCCCTTACCACTCTCTCCCTCCATGTGTCTCCCTCTTTATCCTTGTCTCTCTCCCCCATGCCTCCCCCTTTACATTCATATCTCCCTCTCCCCATGTCTCCTTTTCTCCCCCATGTCCCTCTCCCCAATGCCCCCCCTTCCCTTTCTCCCTCCATGTGTCTCCCTCTTTCCTCTTGCCTCTCTCCCCCAGCCCTCTCCCTTTACATCCATGCCTCCATCTTCCCCATGTCTCCCCCTCTTTCCCATGTTTCCCCCTCTACCTCTATGTCTCCCCTTCCCCTTCTCCCACCATGTGTCTCCCCCTATGCATCTCCCTCCCTCCATGTCTCCTTCTCTACCCCATGCCTTCCTCTCCCTCCATGTCTCTCCCTTTCCCTCCATGTTTCTCCCTCTCCTTCCATGCCTCCCTTCCCCCCTCTCCCTCCATGTCTCTCCCTCCATTCCTCTTCTCCCCCTCTTCCCCATGATTCCCCCTCTCCCTCCATGTCTCCCCTTCCCTTTCTCTCTCTCCATTTGTCTCCCTTTTTCCCCTTTGCCTCTCTTCCTCATGCCACTCCCTCCATGTCTTCTTCTCTCCCCATGCCTCTCTTCCCCATAGCTTTCCCTCTCTCCATGTCTCCGTCTCTTCCCCCATGATTCCCACTCTCTCCCCATGCCTCACTCTCCCCCATGTCTCCCCCATGCCTCCCTCTCTCCCCCATGCCTCCCTCTCCTCCATGTTTCCCCCTCTCCCTCCATGTTTCCCAATTTCCTTTATCGCCCTCCATGTGTCTAGATTTTTCCCCTTTGCCTCTCTTCCTCATGCCTTTCCCTCCATGTCTCCTTCTCTCCCCCATACCTCTCTTCCCCATACCTCTCCCTCCCTCCATGTCTCTTTCTCTCCCCCTCTATCCCCATTCCTCCCTCTCCCCCTCTATGTCTCCCCCTCTCCCACCATGCCTCCCTCTCCCCCTCTCCCTCGTCTCTTACCTCGTTCTCCATGCTGCCGGTCTGCTGGCTCTTTTCTCTGCTGGCTCCTCCCCCTGACAGCAGACACAAGCAGAGAGTAGGGAGCAGGAGCAGGGGACCAGAGGAAGGGGTATAAAAGCCACCTGCGGTGGAAAGCAGGTGGGATAATTTTTCCACCCACAAAGCGGTGACACCCTGGTTGATCTGCTTCCTGCGCACCAACCTTCCTATGCTACTGGGATGAAGTGAACAATCTTAAAAGGAAACAGACTCTATTTGAAGACCATACAAGGAGAAACAATCTTCGAATAAGAGGCATTCCAGAAACGGTCATAGGTAGAGACCTCCTAGCATATGTCTCATCATTACTTGATAGTGGAAACAACAAGATAGAGAGATTGCACAGAATATTACTCCCTAAAGTCTTCTCACAAATTACTCTGAGAGACGTACTGTAGTGATGTCCCGAACAGTTCGCCGGAGAACTATTCACGGCGATTTTCGCATGTTCGCGTTCGCACTGAACGGCGAACATATGCGCTTTTCGGTCCGCCCCCTAATCTTTATCATTGAGTAAACTTTGACCCTGCACCTTACAGTCAGCAGACACATTCCAGCCAATCAGCAGCATACACTCCCTTCCAGAGCCTTCCATCTGTATGACAGTCTCCATTTTAGAATCATTCTGTAGCTTCATTCATTGAGAGAGGAGATATATTCTACCTGCTGTTGATTTAATAGGGAAATAGATAGCCAGGCTGTGTATTTAGTTTTAACTACACACCTGAAGGACTCATTTGATATCTGCTGCAAGGACAGCCACCCAAAAAGCCCATTTTAGGGCTAGAACATCATTTATTTTATTTTATTATTTTTTTCTGTTGATTTAATAGGGAAAAAGATAGCCATTCTGTGTATTTATCAAGTGTGTGTTCCAAGTAATTCTGGATCCTATAAGTCTTTGTCCAGTGTACATAAGAACACCTAAGACTCTATTTTGGAATATGTAGCAACTTGTTACTAGAAAAAAACACAATAAACTTTATTAAAGAAAAAAAGGGTGAATGAAAAATCTATACAATGAGTGTAATAAAAGATATACTAAAGTATATCAAACAGCAGGCTAATGTAAAGGGGGAGGGGGGGTACAGTCTAATGAGTAAACCCCAAAGTTATAATATGAGAGCTCACAAATGGTAATATAATATAGAGGTCAGCACCTGTCTATTTGAGAGAACAGATGGCGGCCAACAGTTGCTCCAGTTGCTCCATTGTATATATTTTTCATTCACCCTTTTTTTCTTTAATAAAGTTTATTGTGTTTTTTTCTAGTAACAAGTTGCTACATATTCCAAAATAGAGTCTTAGGTGTTCTTTAGTACACTGGACATAGACTTATAGGATCCAGAATTACTTGGAACACACACTTGATATTATTATTTACTCTATTCCACTTAGGGATTTGTCCTTATTCTTTTCTTAAGTGACTTTATTCTGTGTATTTAGCTTTAACTACACACCTTAAGGACTCCTTTGATATCTGCTGCAAGGACAGCAACCCAAAAAGCCCATTTTAGGGCTAGAACATCATTTATTTTATTTTATTATTTTTTTCTGTTGATTTAATAGGGAAAAAGATAGCCATTCTGTGTATTTATCAAGTGTGTGTTCCAAGTAATTCTGGATCCTATAAGTCTTTGTCCAGTGTACATAAGAACACCTAAGACTCTATTTTGGAATATGTAGCAACTTGTTACTAGAAAAAAACACAATAAACTTTATTAAAGAAAAAAAGGGTGAATGAAAAATATATACAATGAGTGTAATAAAAGATATACTAAAGTATATCAAACAGCAGGCTAATGTAAAGGGGGAGGGGGGGTACAGTCTAATGAGTAAACCCCAAAGTTATAATATGAGAGCTCACAAATGGTAATATAATATAGAGGTCAGCACCTGTCTATTTGAGAGGACAGATGGCGGCCAACAGTTGCTCCAGTTGCTCCATTGTATATATTTTTCATTCACCCTTTTTTTCTTTAATAAAGTTTATTGTGTTTTTTTCTAGTAACAAGTTGCTACATATTCCAAAATAGAGTCTTAGGTGTTCTTTAGTACACTGGACATAGACTTATAGGATCCAGAATTACTTGGAACACACACTTGATATTATTATTTACTCTATTCCACTTAGGGATTTGTCCTTATTCTTTTCTTAAGTGACTTTATTCTGTGTATTTAGCTTTAACTACACACCTGAAGGACTCCTTTGATATCTGCTGCAAGGACAGCAACCCAAAAAGCCCTTTTTAGGGCTAGAACATCATTTATTTTATTTTATTATTTTTTTCTGTGTAATCTAGTTGCATATGCCTGCCTGCTAGCGTGTGTGTGAGGCCTATTGCATCTAGTCTGCCAACGTTTGCCAGTGCACAGTGACACTCATATCCGGTGTCACAGTAGTGTGCAGTGAAATAAAACAACCCTTTTTTTACTGTAATCGATTGAATATCAGTTGCCTGCCTAAAGGCGTGTGTGTGAGGACTATTGCATCTAGTCTGCCAACTTTTGCCAGTGCACAGTGACACTCATATCTAGTGCAACCGTAGTGTGCAGTGAAATAAAACAACGCTTTTTTTACTGTAATCGATTGAATATCAGTTGCCTGCCTAAAGGCGTGTGTGTGAGGACTATTGCATCTAGTCTGCCAACTTTTGCCAGTGCACAGTGACACTCATATCTAGTGCAACCGTAGTGTGCAGTGAAATAAAACAACCCTTTTTTTACTGTAATCGATTGAATATCAGTTGCCTGCCTACAGGCGTGTGTGTGAGGCCTATTGCATCTAGTCTGCCAACTTTTGCCAGTGCAAAGTGACACTCATATCTAGTGCAACCGTAGTGTGCAGTGAAATAAAACAACCTTTTTTTTACTGTAATCGATTGAATATCAGTTGAGTGCCTAAAGGCGTGTGTGTGAGGACTATTGCATCTAGTCTGCCAGCTTTTGCCAGTGCACAGTGACACTCATATCTAGTGCAACCGTAGTGTGCAGTGAAATAAAAAAAAACTTTTTTTACTGTAATCAATTGAATATCAGTTGCCTGCTTAAAGGCCTGTGTGTGAGGCCTATTGCATCTAGTCCGCCAACTTTTGACAGTGCACAGTGACACTCATATCTAGTGCAACCGTAGTGTGCAGTGAAATAAAACAACCCTTTTTTTACTGTAATCGATTGAATATCAGTTGCCTGCCTAAAGGCGTGTGTGTGAGGCCTATTGCATCTAGTCTGCCAACTTTTGCCAGTGTGCAGTGACACTCATATCTAGTGCAAACGTAGTGTGCAGTGAATTAAAACAACCCTTTTTTTACTGTAATCGATTGAATATCAGTTGCCTGCCTAAAGGCGTGTGTGTGAGGACTATTGCATCTAGTCTGCCAACTTTTGCCAGTGCACAGTGACACTCATATCTAGTGCAACCGTAGTGTGCAGTGAAATAAAACAACCCTTTTTTTACTGTAATCGATTGAATATCAGTTGCCTGCCTACAGGCGTGTGTGTGAGGCCTATTGCATCTAGTCTGCCAACTTTTGCCAGTGCGCAATGACACTCATATCTAGTGCAACCGTAGTGTGCAGTGAAATAAAACAACCCTTTTTTTACTGTAATCGATTGAATATCAGTTGCCTGCCTACAGGCGTGTGTGTGAGGACTATTGCATCTAGTCTGACAACTTTTGCCAGTGCACAGTGACACTCATATCTAGTGCAACCGTAGTGTGCAGTGAAATAAAACAACCCTTTTTTTACTGTAATCGATTGAATATCAGTTGCCTGCCTACAGGTGTGTGTGTGTGAGGCCTATTGCATCTAGTCTGCCAACTTTTGCTAGTGCACAGTGACACTCATATCTAGTGCAACCGTAGTGTGCAGTGAAATAAAACAACCCTTTTTTTACTGTAATCGATTGAATATCAGTTGCCTGCCTACAGGCGTGTGTGTGAGGCCTATTGCATCTAGTCTTCCAACTTATGCCAGTGCGCAGTGACACTCATATCTAGTGCAACCGTAGTGTGCAGTGAAATAAAACAACCCTTTTTTTACTGTAATCGATTGAATATCATTTGAGTGCCTAAAGGCGTGTGTGTAAAGACTATTGCATCTAGTCTGCCAGCTTTTGCCAGTGCACAGTGACACTCATATCTAGTGCAACCGTAGTGTGCAGTGAAATAAAACAACCCTTTTTTTACTGTAATCGATTGAATATCAGTTGCCTGCCTACAGGCGTGTGTGTGAGGCCTATTGCATCTACTCTGCCAACTTTTGCCAGTGCACAGTGACACTCATATCTAGTGCAACCGTAGTGTGCAGTGAAATAAAACAACCTTTTTTTTACTGTAATCGATTGAATATCAGTTGCCTGCCTAAAGGCGTGTGTGTGAGGCCTATTGCATCTAGTCTGCCAACTTTTGCCAGTGGACAGTGACACTCATATCTAGTGCAACCGTAGTGTGCAGTGAAATAAAACAACCCTTTTTTTACTGTAATCGATTGAATATCAGTTGCCTGCCTACAGGCGTGTGTGAGGCCTATTGCATCTAGTCTTCCAACTTTTGCCAGTGCGCAATGACACTCATATCTAGTGCAACCGTAGTGTGTAGTGAAATAAAACAACCCTTTTTTTACTGTAATCAATTGAATATCAGTTGCTTGCCTAAAGGCGTATGTGTGAGGACTATTGCATCTAGTCTGCCAGCTTTTGCCAGTGCACAGTGACACTCATATCTAGTGCAACCGTAGTGTGCAGTGAAATAAAAATTTTTTTTTTTTACTGTAATCAATTGAATATCAGTTGCCTGCTTAAAGGCCTGTGTGTGAGACCTATTGCATCTAGTCCGCCAACTTTTGACAGTGCACAGTGACACTCATATCTAGTGCAACTGTAGTGTGCAGTGAAATAAAACAACCCTTTTTTTACTGTAATCGATTGAATATCAGTTGCCTGCCTAAAGGCGTGTGTGTGAGGCCTATTGTATCTAGTCTGCCAACTTTTGCCAGTGTGCAGTGACACTCATATCTAGTGCAACCGTAGTGTGCAGTGAATTAAAACAACCCTTTTTTTACTGTAATCGATTGAATATCAGTTGCCTGCCTAAAGGCATGTGTGTGAGGACTATTGCATCTAGTCTGCCAACTTTTGCCAGTGCACAGTGACACTCATATCTAGTGCAACCGTAGTGTGCAGTGAAATAAAACAACCCTTTTTTTACTGTAATCGATTGAATATCAGTTGCCTGCCTACAGGCGTGTGTGTGAGGCCTATTGCATCTAGTCTGCCAACTTTTGCCAGTGTGCAGTGACACTCATATCTAGTGCAACCGTAGTGTGCAGTGAATTAAAACAACCCTTTTTTTACTGTAATCGATTGAATATCAGTTGCCTGCCTAAATGCATGTGTGTGAGGACTATTGCATCTAGTCTGCCAACTTTTGCCAGTGCACAGTGACACTCATATCTAGTGCAACCGTAGTGTGCAGTGAAATAAAACAACCCTTTTTTTACTGTAATCGATTGAATATCAGTTGCCTGCCTACAGGCGTGTGTGTGAGGCCTATTGCATCTACTCTGCCAACTTTTGCCAGTGCGCAATGACACTCATATCTAGTGCAACCGTAGTGTGCAGTGAAATAAAACAACCCTTTTTTTACTGTAATCGATTGAATATCAGTTGCCTGCCTAAAGGCGTGTGTGTGAGGACTATTGCATCTAGTCTGCCAGCTTTTGCCAGTGCACAGTGACACTCATATCTAGTGCAACCGTAGTGTGCAGTGAAATAAAAAAAACCTTTTTTTACTGTAATCAATTGAATATCAGTTGCCTGCTTAAAGGCCTGTGTGTGAGGCCTATTGCATCTAGTCCGCCAACTTTTGACAGTGCACAGTGACACTCATATCTAGTGCAACCGTAGTGTGCAGTGAAATAAAACAACCCTTTTTTTACTGTAATCGATTGAATATCAGTTGCCTGACTAAAGGCGTGTGTGTGAGGCCTAATGCATCTAGTCTGCCAACTTTTGCCAGTGTGCAGTGACACTCATATTTAGTGCAACCGTAGTGTGCTGTGAATTAAAACAACCCTTTTTTTACTGTAATCGATTGAATATCAGTTGCCTGCTTAAAGGCGTGTGTGTGAGGACTATTGCATCTAGTCTGCCAACTTTTGCCAGTGCACAGTGACACTCATATCTAGTGCAACCGTAGTGTGCAGTAAAATAAAACAACCCTTTTTTTACTGTAATCGATTGAATATCAGTTGCCTGCCTAAAGGCGTGTGTGTGAGGACTATTGCATCTAGTCTGCCAGCTTTTCCCAGTGCACAGTGACACTCATATCTAGTGCAACCGTAGTGTGCAGTGAAATAAAACAACCCTTTTTTTACTGTTATCGATTGAATATCAGTTGCCTGCCTAAAGGCGTGTGTGTGAGGCCTATTGCATCTAGTCTGCCAACTTTTGCCAGTTCACAGTGACACTCATATCTAGTGCAACCGTAGTGTGCAGTGAAATAAAACAACCCTTTTTTTACTGTAATCAATTGAATATCAGTTGCCTTCCTAAAGGCGTCTGTGTGAGGCCTATTGCATCTAGTCTGCCAACTTTTGCCAGTGCACAGGGAAAATTAAAACCTAGTGCAACCATAGTGTGCAGTGAAATAAAACAACCCTTTTTTTACTGTAATCGATTGAATATCAGTTTCCTGCCTAAAGGCGGGTGTGTGAGGACTATTGCATCTAGTCTGCCAGCTTTTGCCAGTGCACAGTGACACTCATATCTAGTGCAACCGTAGTGTGCAGTGAAATAAAACAACCCTTTTTTTACTGTAATCAATTGAATATCAGTTGCCTGCCTAAAGGCGTGTGTGTGAGGCCTATTGCATCTAGTCTGCCAACTTTTGCCAGTGCACAGTGACACTCATATCTAGTGAAACCGTAGTGTGCAGTGAAATAAAACAACCCTTTTTTTACTGTAATCGATTGAATATCAGTTGCCTGCCTACAGGCGTGTGTGTGAGGCCTATTGCATCTACTCTGCCAACTTTTGCCAGTGCAAAGTGACACTCATATCTAGTGCAACCGTAGTGTGCAGTGAAATAAAACAACCTTTTTTTTACTGTAATCGATTGAATATCAGTTGCCTGCCTAAAGGCGTGTGTGAGGCCTATTGCATCTAGTCTGACAGCTTTTGCCAGTGCACAGTGACACTCATATCTAGTGCAACCGTAGTGTGCAGTGAAATAAAACAACCCTTTTTTTACTGTAATCAATTGAATATCAGTTGCCTGCCTAAAGGCGTGTGTGTGAGGCCTATTGCATCTAGTCTGCCAACTTTTGCCAGTGCACAGTGACACTCCTATCTAGTGAAACCGTAGTGTGCAGTGAAATAAAACAACCCTATTTTTACTGTAATCGATTGAATATCAGTTGCCTGCCTAAAGGCATGTGTGTGAGGACTATTGCATCTAGTCTGCCAGCTTTTGCCAGTGCACAGTGACACTCATATCTAGTGCAACCGTAGTGTGCAGTAAAATAAAACAACCCTTTTTTTACTGTAATCGATTGAATATCAGTTGCCTGCCTAAAGGCGTGTGTGTGAGGACTATTGCATCTAGTCTGCCAACTTTTACCAGTGCACAGTGATACTCATATTTAGTGCAACCGTAGTGTGCAGTAAAATAAAACAACCCTTTTTTTACTGTAATCGATTGAATATCAGTTGCCTGCCTAAAGGCGTGTGTGTGAGGACTATTGCATCTAGTCTGCCAACTTTTACCAGTGCACAGTGATACTCATATTTAGTGCAACCGTAGTGTGCAGTGAAATAAAACAACCCTTTTTTTACTGTAATCGATTGAATATCAGTTGCCTGCCTACAGGCGTGTGTGTGAGGCCTATTGCATCTACTCTGTCAACTTCTGCCAGTGCACAGTGACACTTATATCTGGTGTCACAGTAGCTTGAACGCATAGTACCACTAATCGTAAAAAAAATGACAGGCAGATGCAGGCCACCCCGCAGGGGGCGTCTTGGTCGTGGTGCTGTGATTCCCTTTGGCCCTAGAATAATGCCCAGTTTTCAGAGGCAACGTACCCTGAACTTGAACAGTTCTGAGGACATGGTTGACTGGCTAACACAGGACACCCAATCTTCTACAGCTTCCGTTCGGAACCTAGACGCACCTTCCTCCTCCAGCTTAGCTTCGGGCACCTCTCCAGTTACCACTCGACCGCCTGCCGCCACCACCAACACAAGCACCACAGACGCTTCACTTGATCCATCAGCAGAGTTATTTACACATCCGTTGGAAGAAATGAGTGATGCACAAATATTAGTGCCAGAGGATGTAGATAACAGGGATATGTCCCAGTCAGGCAGCATTACACACATGGACGTACGGTCTGATGATGATGTTGTACCCGGTGCTGCTTCCTTTGTTGAGTTGTCAGATACAAGTGAAGCGGTTGATGATGACGATGCGTCCGTGGATGTCACGTGGGTGCCCGCTATAAGAGAAGAAGAACAGGAGGAAAGTTCAGATGGGGAGACAGAGAGGAGGAGGAGACGAGTTGGAAGCAGCGGGAGGTCGTCAAAAGTAGCTAGTGGCACAGTCAGACAGCATGCATCGGCACCCGGGGTCAGCCAGACAGCACGCCAGTCAACGCATGCTTTTGCCACCACCAAACTGCCATCATTGCAGAGCTCAGCAGTGTGGCAATGTTTTTGTGTGTCTGCCTGTGACAACAGTGATGCCATTTGCAACCTTTGCGAAAAGAAACTGAATCGTGGCAGGTCCAACACCCACCTAGGTACAACTTCTTTGCGAAGGCACATGATGTCACATCACAAACGCCTATGGTATTAACACATCAGTATAAGCAGCACACAAAGTCAAAGCCGCCATCCTCCTCCTGGTCCTGCATCTTCAGCCACGTCAACCACTGCTGCCCTGCTTGCCCCCTCTCAACCATCCGCCACTCCGTGTCTCGCCCTGAGCAGTCCCTGCTCATCTACCCACAGTCAGGTGTCTGTCAAGGACATGTTTGAGCGTAAGAAGCCAATGTCACAAAGTCACCCCCTTGCCCGGCAACTGACAGCTGGCTTGTCTGAACTCTTAGCCCGCCAGCTTTTACCATACAAGCTGGTGGAGTCTGAGGCGTTCAAAAAAATTGTAGCTGTTGGGACACTGCAGTGGAAGATACCCGGCCGAAATTTCTTTGCACAAAAGGCAATCCCCAACCTGTACTCGATTGTGCAAAAGGAAGTAATGGCATCTCTGGCACACAGTGTTGGGGTAAGGGTCCATCTGACCACGGATACCTGATCTGCAAAGCATGGTCAGGGCAGGTATATCACCTACACTGCGCATTGGGTAAACCTAGTGACGGCTGCCAAACATGGAATACGTGGCTCTGCAGAGGAGTTGGTGACACCGCCACGACTTGCAGGCAGGCCTGCTGCCACCTCCTCTACTCCTCCTACTCCATCCTCTTCCATAACCTCCTCAGCTGAGTCCTCTTCTGCTGCTGCTATGTCTGGCTCCACATCAACGGCATCCCCCCAGCTCCACAGGTACTATTCCACATCCCGGAAACGGCAGTGTCACGCCTTCTTGGGGTTGACTTCCCTGAAAGCAGAGAGTCACACCGGACCAGCACTCCTGTCCGCCCTGAACGCACAGGTGGATCAGTGGCTGACTCCGGACCAACTGGAGATCGGCAAAGTGGTTTGTGACAATGGAAGAAATTTGTTGGCGGCATTGAATTTGGGCAAGTTGACACATGCGCCGTGCATGGCACATGTGTGTAATCTGATTGTACAACGCTTTGTGCATAAGCACCTAGGCTTACAGGACGTCCTGAAGCAGGCCAGGAAGGTGTGTGCCTATTTCAAGCGTTCCTACACGGCCATGGCGCACTTTACAGATATCTAGCGGAGAAACAACATGCCAGCGAGGTGCTTGATTTTAGACAGCCTGACACGTTGGAATTCAACACTCCTAATGTTCGACCGCCTGCTCCAACAAGAAAAGGCCGTTAACGAGTATTTGTATGACCGGGGTGCTAGGACAGCCTCTGCGGAGCTGGGGATTTTTTTGCCACGTTACTGGACGCTCATGCGCAATGCCTGTAGGCTTATGCGTCCTTTTGAGGAGGTGACAAACCTGGTCAGTCGCACCCAGGGCACCATGAGCGACATCATACCATTTGTTTTCTTCCTGGAGCGTGCCCTGCGAAGAGTGCTGGATCAGGCCGTAGATGAGCGTGAAGAGGAAGAGTTGTGGTCACCATCACAGCCAGAAACAGCCTTATCAGCATCGCTTGCTGGACCTGCGGCAACGCTGGAAGAGGATTGTGAGGTAGAGGAGTCAGAGGAGGAATGTGGCTTTGAGGAGGAGGAGGAAGACCAACCACAACAGGCATCCCAGGGTGCTCGTTGTCACCTATCTGGTACCAGTGGTGTTGTACAAGGAACGGGACATGACTAGCTCGGCATCCAACCTTTTGCAAATGGGGTCTTTCATGCTGTCGTGCCTGTTGAGGGACCCTCGTATAAAAAGCATGAAGGAGAACGACCTGTACTGGGTGTCCACGCTACTAGACCCCCAGTATAAGCAGAAAGTGCCTGAAATGTTACAGAATTACCACAAGTCGGAAAGGATGCAGCACTACCAAAATAAATTAAAAAGTATGCTTTACACAGCGTTTAAGGGTGATGTCACAGCACAAAGGCAATCTAACAGCGGAAGAGGTGAACATAATACTCCTCCTCCCACGATCATGCCTGCAAGGAGAGGACGCTTTACAGACGTGTTGTTGATGGAGGACATGCAGAGCTTTTTAAGTCCTATGCATAGCCACAGCCCTTCGGGGTCCACACTCAGAGAACGACTCGACCGTCAGGTAACAGACTACCTCGCCATAATTACAGATATCGACACTATGAGGAGCGATGAACCCCTTGACTACTGGGAGTGCACGCTTGCCCTGTGGCCTGAGCTATCCCAATTTGCCATAGAACTTCTGTCCTGCCCCGCTTCAAGTGTCCTGTCAGAAAGGACCTTCAGTGCAGCAGGACATTTTGTCACTGATAAGAGAAGTCGCCTAGGTCAAAAAAGTCTAGATTACCTCACCTTTATTAAGATGAATGAGGGATGGATCCCGAAGGGACTGACAGTGGGCGATACATTCGATTAAAAAAGGCCTGATAGAGCTAATAATGGTCCACAAACTAACATCAATTTTTCTGGTCGCTGCAACAATACCTAATTTTTGCATTTAAATTCTTTTATTGTCAGAAGGCGTACAGCATGTAATGAAAAAAAAAGCATTTTTGAACAGTTTTGCATAACAGTTGTGCAAAAATACATATTTACAATAAAGACATTTTGTGAAAGTTAGCTGGTTATTCCTTCTTATTTTTACTTTTTAGGTTAATAATTTTTCTTATTTTTTACTGCGATTGCAATTTAAGAGATACCTAAAACATGGTAAAACAGAGAATAGTAAAGAGTATATCTGCAGGGAACACCAAAGTCCTATTAGCTATCATCCCTCCAGCAGTATTAGCTTATTATTTACAATATCTAACTTGGGCAATCACCCTTGGGTTACCCTAGGGCAGGCTTCAGTGAGCGACCTCTCCTTTCCTGGGATGATTTTGCCGCCAGTTGCTTCTGAAGGGTCTCCAGGGCTCCACCACTCCGGTCCTTGCCCCAGTGTCGCTTCAACCAGTAACAAATGTTTTATATTTGTAAAGCGACCCAATGATCCCCCTTGATAGAGGTTTATCTTTACAAATTTTGGAGTGAAATGCCTCAGCCTACAGTAATTGTAATGTTCTGACATCGGTAGCTCATGCTTGTCCCTCAGTTCCTCATAGGTGAGCATCTGGCCCTTTACTAACCAGTCTCCCAGTCTATCTAGTTTCCTTGACCTCCACCAGTATTGTGATGTTTTGCTCATGTGTTTATCGGGGCCTGAGGGTGGTCAAGAATTGGGGTCATTTGGGTGGATCCAGGGAACAAACCCATGTGTTTCTTGGCCCATTTCCAGTATGATAGTGAGTGTCTGATTAGAGGGTTTGGGGGGTTTTTAAGGCTCTGAGGCAATTCTGATAGCCAAGCCACCTTGTTCCAGGTTAAGGCCTTAAAGTGTGGTTCTCTAAATAAACACATGCCGGTTGATGACATATAGAATGTGCTATTGGGAGGAAAGATAGGTGACGGAACAGGTATTAAACTGATAGGAATGAGTAGTACAACTTAATACACCACTCCTATCTGGTGGCACCTTAGATTGCACGTGCAGTGCCCCAAATTCGAAGTAGGAGGTCCGACCAAGCATCTTTTTCCATCTCCCTGTTCCAAAAATCCATGCCATATACACGTCCCCTGATAGGTAACGTAACAGGTATTAAACTGATAGGAATGAGTAGTAAACTTAATAAACCACTCCTATCTGGTGGCACCTTAGTTTGCACGTGCAGTGTCCCAAATTCAAAGTAGGAGGTCCGACCAAGCATCTTTTTCCATCTCCCTGTTCCAAAAATCCATGCCATATACACGTCTCCTGATAGTGGACGTCACAGGGATTAAACCGATAGGAACAGTACTACTAAACAGTACACACTTTATAATAACGCAGAGAGAGGCAATGCAGAGAGAGGAGTCTGAAGAAGAGGAGTCAAAGGAGGAAGGTGGCTTTGAGGAGGTGGAAGACCAAACACAGCAGGTGTCCCAGTGGGCTTGTTGTCACCTTTTGGGGACCCTTGGTGGCTGGGTGGAGGAAGAGACTTTCAATGACATCAGTGAGGACAAGGAACGGGACATGGCTAGCTTGGTATCCAACCTTGTGCAAATGGGGAGTTTGCGGTTGTGCAAAGGGACTGTTTGCGGTTGTTTGCGGTGCATTAAACGGGGAGATTGGTCTGTTACTGTGAAGCAGGTGTAACCCTTACAATAACTGATCGATACAAAATCATACCTGATGTTTTAAAGCATGTTATTCCAAACAATTTAGGAATGTTAGGTGATTTATGCCCTTTATGGCTTAAAACCAGACTCTGCATCAACTATGTAATTTTCCGTGGGAGTTTTGCCATGGATCCTACTCCGGCATGCCACAGTCCAGGTGTTAGTCCCCTTGAAACAACTTTCCCATCACTATTGTGGCCAGAAAGAGTCCCTGTGGGTTTTGAAATTTGCCTGCCCATTGAAGTCTATGGCGATTCACCGATGTTCGTTCTGTTCGGAACATTGGATGGAATTCGCTTCCGCGGTTCGCGAACCGAAAATTTTATGTTCGCGACATCACTAACGTACTGGTAAAGCTATAATATTACTCATACAAAGAGTTAATAATTAAAATATCTATAACTAAAAAATCTTTTTATACACCATACAATAAATTATCTATATTCTCATACCTACCGTGAATACACGAAACCAAAGAAATTAGTTTAAAGATATAACTAAACTACTAAGATCTGAGAACATTTCATATAGATGGGGTTTCCCCACTCAAATAATTGTCAATAAAAATGAACAGAGATTTGAGTTTAAACAGTTGGAGGAGCTGAGAAATACTTAACAAAATGGAAGATCGAAGTTGCGACCTCGCCAGATTTACAACAAACCAACAAGCAATGATAAATTATATCATTATAATTTAGTAAAATAAAGTGAAATAAAGGAATAAAATGTAGTGGTAGGATCAACCTTATTTGTTTAGATGTATGTTTTTTTGTAAATAGAAGAGGAGGATGGTGCTGGGGGGACGGAAGGGAGATAGGAAATTTCCTTTCTTTTTAATTTCTTAATTTATAATTTTTTTAACACTAATTTAATTGTTAAAACAACATACATTTTATAGACTAAAGGAAAATCTACAAGTGAGGGGAATTGGGAAGGAATGAGATTGGAGGGAAGTTTGATATCATTCACATATGATTAATCCACATTCTACTTATACGATTAATAAGATATTTTTAATTTTATTTCTCGTAATTTACACAAGTTGTTTTTCTTCTTCCCAATATTTTTTAAAATTTCAAGGTACTTTATAAATAGGAACATATATAAATATACAATATACTCTAAAGGATAATCAAAGTATAAAGCACACATGAGCTATAAAACACTCAGGCCCTCATTCTATTATCGGCCGTAAATCGGCCACAAAGCTGCGAAGGATATCCCCTTACGGGCCGGCCGTATATCTTGCAATCGGCCGTAAGCTCAGAAATCTTTAAATGCAAAAATAAATTCAAGACGGCACTGTAAAGCTCTGTAAATGCTAGGGATCATTATGGGGGACATGAGGATTAATAGCAACCCCCTCTCAAGCTTGCACATCAGCCCAAATCCGAGATTACATTAACTGTTTATTTTCCGGCCGCAGCGTGGACGGGTCTGAGGTGCTTCAAGCCCTCTGGACTTTTTACATGGATATGTGACAAAAATAAAAAATAAATATGTATTTACGGATTTGAGTGTAGGGGAATGTTGTGCTATGAATGCTAACACCTACAATCACTTTATAGTCTCCTCAGAATGCAGGATGGCTTTATTATGGCTTTAAAATGTGCTTTATTGTGTGACTGCGGAACCTTTTTGCTGCAAGTAAGCTGCGGCTCAGTTTTAGCCTTGCAGAGAGGCTTCCCGGAGCAATTGAATAGCAACCAGGATTTTCTTACGGCCGAAACTCTTGCGGCCGTTTAAGATCAAAGGCTTTCCTCCGGCGCGTGCGGCCGCAAGGGATAACAAGGCGCCGGCAGCAAGACTGCTGGAATCCCCAGCCGGAAGGGAATAGAATAGGCAAATAGCTTGCAGCCGGTCCTTGCGACCCCACATCTCCTACGGACGATAATAGAATGAGGCCCTCAGTATTTAGATAATACCTTAGCATTCACTTCTCTATTTCCTCTTTTTTCTCTCTCCTCCACCGTCTCTCTCCCCCCACCCCCCACCGCCTACTGGTCCACCTCTCTCTTTGACAAAGGATTGCAAGGGGAATTTTTGGCACTTGCATGTACTTTAAGATATATAGCAAAATAATTAATGATAAGACTATTGATAAAAGGATAGGCCTCATGAGTGTGATGGGACAAATCCAGTCAGAAGAGTTTTAATCTGACGACAGAGAATGGAAAAAAAGACAGACAATGTTATTCTAGATCTGTATAAATAAACTTTAGAGATGTACAATCTCTTTGATGTATGTATTTTTTATGTCATGTGTATTTTGTAAAGAGATGGAGTTGAAAAATATAGATGAAAGAGGATATGCTTAAAGATAAATATGGGAAAATGTGACTATGGGTTTAAGACTAATTTCACAAAATGTACAGGGACATAATTCTCTCTACAAAAGAAGGGTTGTAATGGAAATACTCCAAAGAGAAAATTTGGATATAGCCTGTATTCAGGAAACACACTGGAAACTAAATAAAGAGCCAAGCTTGTCCAATAAAACATTTACTATTATGATAAATTTTAACCACAAGTCCAAATCTAGAGGAGTTTCAGTTTGGTTCAATAGAATTTTGAGTTTAATAGAAGAGTATAAAGAACAAGATTCAGAAGATAGATATATTATATAATTAGACTCAATA
This sequence comes from Discoglossus pictus, assembly GCA_027410445.1. Taxonomy (NCBI): domain Eukaryota; kingdom Metazoa; phylum Chordata; class Amphibia; order Anura; family Alytidae; genus Discoglossus; species Discoglossus pictus. Next base: position 86,664,595 of record CM050171.1, read on the forward strand.
AATGGAGAGACATACACTATGATAAATCTATACTCGCCTAACAAAAGACAAAACGCATTCCTAAACAAAATAATAAAACATGGAAATAAATTTGAAAAAGAGTCTTTAATAGTATGTGGAGATTTAAATATGTACCATGATTGGGAATATGACAGAAACTCCTCTTATTAAAATATATCCTGACTTCTACGCTAAAAGTAGAGACATTAACTTTCATAAATGCTTAACACAGTTCGATCTCTACAATACCTAGAAAGCTTACTCCAGCAAAAAAAAGGGACTACACTGACTTTAGACATAAAACATATTCTAGATTGGATCATTTTTGGTTGATCTATTTGTTAAATACAGGATTGAAACTAATGAGATTAAATCCTTTAAATTGTTCAGATCATGCAATGTTTATTATGCAAGTGGACAGGAAACAAAGATTTTAATAATGAAAATTGATTTAGCTTTATTAAAAAATTCAGAAAATAAAGAGAAAGTAGAAAATGAACTGATTGCATTATTGGGGATAAATTAACAATCGGTGGACTCCAACATACTAATTGTAAATACCCACAAGGCTTATGTGAGAGACATAATGTCAACTTGGAAAATTAAATCAATTAAACAAAGAGAACAATCACTCAGAGAACTGAATTGAACTAAACTGAATATCAAATTAATAAAAATTGAAAGGATGAATAAGAAAAATAAGAACTATGGATAAGTAAAGGAAAACCTTAAGGGATGTGTCGAAAATTGACCTGCGTGGCCGCAAATCCTTTGTAAGGCTTTAAAATCTAATCTCCATTTTTCAGTGATGTAATGATGACAATCTCTTTTGCCATTGGCTACATCTAAACCCATAACTACGAGTTTGACTAATTGATCAAGCTCGCGGACGCACATGCAACACGTGTAAGAATAGTTTATGGGCTTGCGTCTACAGCCCATAACTTGCGGTATGGTTGAATTTAATAGCTCTGTAACGCAGCCAAATTTTAAGCCTGTAGCCTTTGTGGGTGTGCTGATGCTGCTACAAGCTTCAAATTTAATAGGGCTGTAAGGAAGAAGTTTCAAAATTAAAAAAACAAGTGGATCAGCATTTTCTGAAATGCTTGAAGCCACGATAATTACTTTACCTAAAACAGGGAAAGAGCTGTCTATTGTAACTGTAATAATTATAGACCCATTTCGCAACTAAATACCGATATTAGGTTGTAGACTTAATCCATCCTTGTTAGCTTAGACCATAAAGGCTTTATAAAAAAACAGGCAAATATCAGACAACTCAATGAGATTAATGAATATCCTAGCATACACAAAACAAAATAAAATCTCTATGTTGCCCCTGTCAATAGACACGAGAAGGCCTTTGACAGGGTCAACTGGGGATATATGGAAATGGTCTTTCAGAGGTTCGGATTGGACAAGTTTGGCTCGCCTGCTGTAAAAGCATTGTACGTCAACCCTTCAGCATATATTACTGGAATGGGATTGAAAACAAAATGTTTTAAAATTTGTAATGGAACACACCAAGGATACCCTCTTTCTTATCTTTGTACTGATTATGGAACCTTTGGCAGAAAGCATTAGGAAAACTGAGAATATTGAAGGTATAAATATTATGGAAAACACCAACAAAATAATGCTATTCGCTGATGATGTCTTAATTACATTAACTGATCCACAAACTTCCAAAAAATCACTAGATGGGAAGTTGGAACAGTTTGGTAAAATTACCTATTACAAAATAAATTTGGATAAAACAGAAGTATTGGCGTTAAACTTAGATATAAATCAATGTGAACTGTTAAAAAGCCAATATCAATTAAATTGGGCTAAAACCAAAATTGAATATTTGGGCATAATGTTCACTCCCACCTTATATAATCTAACAATTAAAAACTACCAATATCTATATCAGAATCTTAGAGACAACCTTCACAATTAGGAAAAATTAAGACTCTCCTGGTCAGGGAGAAAAGCTGCAGTCAAAATGATGATTCTGCCAAATGTTACATATTTATTGAGAATTATCCCTTTTTATGTTTCCAAGTTGATCTTGATAAAATACAAAGACTATTGGATAATTATATATATATATTGATAAGAAATCTAGAATAAATGTAAATACAATGAAAAGACAATTCCTCAAATGAGGAATGGCTATAGTCAAATCAGGCATGAAGGGATGGTATAAAACACATAGATTACCCTTCACCTGTAACCCCTATAAGATTTATTTTGAATAATGCAAAACAAAAGTATAAAGGGGGTTGGGAAAAATTGGGAATTTTGTTTTTGAGAGACTTATTTAATCTACCAGATTTTAATTTGTTGGAATACAATCCCCTAATTAAAAGTAATAAACCAATCAGTTTATAAATTAAATCGAGATAGGGACTTATTCAAATTTGAGAAAATGTATTTTAATAAAAAGAAAAAATGTAATATTTCTGAGTGCTATAATTTATTAAGATCTTACTCCCAAGAGAGAAAACTTTGAGTATGAACAAATCTTAAATTAAAATGGAACTAATCAGATTGGTTTAAAGCATTCAAATTGACCTCAAAAGCATCAACATACACCTCATATAGAGAAACATATTTCAAGATAGAACAAAGGTGGTACAGAGTACCGGAGTTCATATTAGCAATATATCCAGGTAAAGCATCTGGAAAATGTTGGAGAGGATGTAATTCTCGAGGTACATAAATCCACATGTGGTGGGAATGTCCTAAAATCCATAATTTGTGGTCTCAGTGCATAGATCAAATGTAAAAAATGGTTTAAAGCTTAATCATAATGTCCCCTGAATTAGTCTTATTCCACATTTTCCCTAAGTCTTTGAAAAACTCATTAAAATGGTTGTCTTTTCAAATTCTAGTGACAGTCAAATGGCTACTTGTCAAATATTGGAAACAATTGAAAAAAAAACAACTTGGAATGAAATACTTAGTTTAATAGTTTAAAATCTATAAACCATTTAGTATTGAGTATGATTGATATAGGAAATGTGGGAAAAATATGTCAACTAGTAAAAAATTGTGCCAACTCCTCATAAAAAAATGTATGTACCTAAAATATTGAAATTGTAATACTGTTAGAAGAACTATGGATTTTGTACTTTCCATTATTTTATTGTTGTCAATGTTATATGTTTTTCAATACAAAAAAGAAAGTACCAGGTACACTGGTATTCTCTGCATTTGGACATTGAGTGCATATTCCATGGCATTGCATTGGCATCATCAGTACATTATCTGCCATAGAACCCTAGAACGATGTATGCCTCTGTTCTGTGATTTCTCCTCAGCAGTAAAGTGTGTTTGTGTACTTGTGCAGTGATTAGTGGGCAGTTGAGAGGGTGTATGACTTTGTCTGTGTGAAGCTATGTCAGTGTGTGGCTTTTTGTGGTCTGTTTGCCTCTGTTCTGTGATTTCTCCTGAGCAGTAAAGTGTGTTTGTGTACTTGTGCAGTGATTAGTGAGCAAGTTATTAATAGGGACCTAATATAAACAGGGAAAGGAGTGAACAATGCAAGTAAAAGTGCAGTTCTAGTATAAGTGTGGGAGATTAAGTAAAAGTAGGGCGTTAAAAAAAGGGGGTTACATTGTAGTGTTTTATACATTTTTTTCCCATTGTAATTAGCAATTATGAGCAAGTCCAATGACAACCATTTTGCATCCTGTCACATGTATTTAACTACCATGAAATGAACTGGAAACATGAGACCAGCAGTTCAGCTAAGGGGAGCAGGTTCTTGAGTACACTCAGAGATCATTATCTGGCCCAGGTTATACAAGAGCCTGCTAGAAATGAGGCTATCTTGGATTTAGTTATCACAAATAATATTGATATAGTATCAAATGTTGAAATATGGGTACCCTTGGGAAACAGTGCTCACAACACAGTCTCATTTGAGATTGTAGAAAAAAAAAACAGAACTGTAAGGGGCCAACAAAAGCTTGCAAATTTAAAAGGACAGGTTTTAACGGTCTAAGGGCAGTAATACAGAGTATAGACTGGGACAGAGAACTGACAGGTAAAAATGCTGAACATAAATGGACAACATTCAAATTCTTACTATATATACACACTTATCACCATCTACCATGTGAAAATAAAAGTAGGAATAAATCAGATACCATGTGGCTTAACAATGATTTAAAGATGAAGATAAGCAGTAAAAAACAGGCATTACAAATTATACAAATACGAGGGATCAGAGACTGCTTTACTTGAGTACAAGGAAGTCAACAAGGCTTGAAAAAGGTCTAATAGACTGGCTAAAGTAGAAAATGAAAAGTTAGTTGCAAAGGAGAGTAAAAATAACCCAAACATTTGTTTTAAATGTATTAATTGGAAGAAAGCCAGGAAGGAAGCTAAAAGGAACCTAACAATGCGACACAGGCCATCTGATTAGTGACCAGGAAATGGCAGATGAGCTAAATAGGTTATTTTATTCTGTATAGACAAGGCAGTTACCAGTGGTTGGGACACTGCAACAAAATTGGGCTACACTACCTTCACCAAATAATTGGTTAACTTAGGAAGAAATACAAAAATGGTTGAAAAAAAGAAATGTAAATAAATCCACAGGTCCTGATGAAATACATCCAAGGGTACTGAGGCTCATTGCGGGCCCCAAATACGCACCCTCGCAAAGCAAGGGACCGCATTTGCATAGGTGGAGGCTCTACGGCACCTCACAACCAGTTACAAACGACCACAAAAGCTGGACTTTGAAAAAAGCAACTAACACGCAATGACTAACTACGAACTTACACAAAAAATACAAGCCGCGGGACTAAAAAAATAAATAAATAAATGACACAAAAAAATTACGCCCCATGACGGAATCTCAAAAATACAACCTTAACGGACAACCCGTGCACAGCGGCAAACATTAAAAAACACAAAAATACACACAAAAATAAAATAAAAACCTTACCCACAGAATGGGGGGACACCCAGGACCTGTGCAACACAGGTTAAACCTCGATTTCAGTCTTAAAAATCCCCTAAGTAAGAGAAAAAATGGTCATTGAAAAAAACGAAAACGAGGCTACACGACCCCTAAAGCCGCAAAAAAACGCAAACCAAATAAGTTTTTTACAAAAACCTGTACGACCTACAACATACACCATTAACAAGGACACTAAATCATACAAACCCGCCTACCACAAATACATTCACCGCCATTTTACAACACTAACTTACAGAGTGTGGAAGTACCCAGCTACACAAAACGCTTCCCTTCGCGCACGCAGCCTATTTACACTACACATTGCACACATTGCTGACACTTAGTCCTCAGCTCAACAACACTGCAAATCTACATTATATGCTGCAGGAACACCAAAACAGATTGTTAGCTCTTCAGCACATTCCTTGCTGCATATATTAATTACAAGCATGGTAAAGTATATTAATTTATGATTTCATTAATTATGATTTCATTAATTAATATTTTAAAAAAAATAGACACAAAAAAAAAATGAACACCACACTGGTGCAAACAACCACAAACACCTTCACCGTGCCACTTACAAGGAGCTCCAACGCTGCTCATAGGACACAAACTACACCAGGGGACAGCTTTGCAATAAGTGATAAAACGAGATCACTGCGGACCTTACAATAAGCGCAAAAGCGCCTATGATAACAACAAATACACCAACCCAGAGGCTCGCAGTGAGCAGCGGCTGTGCTCATTGAGAACCACGTGATGAGCGCCGATGGCGCTCAGCGCCAGCCTTGCAATAGGCGCACAAGTATCTCAGCCCACCAAAACACTTACTTTCTGTGGCAAACGGCATTAACTGCCTTACAATTTTATTGCCGTCATATTTTGTAATTATTAATATAGATATATACAGTATATATATATATATATATATATATATATATATATATATATATATATATATATATATATATTAAAGAGTTATATTCAGATACCTTTTGTATTGGATAAACGCTTTATTTATATTGACAAGCTTTCGAGAGGTCTGACCTCTCTTTATCAAGTCTGAAGCAATACTGACATGATATGGAACTCTCCGTTTGAAAGTAAACAACAGATGCAGACAGAGTGGAGACAGCATATGACATCACAAGGTAAATACATATAGGGGAATCAAGACAACATAGTATCGGAAACATATATAATCATACTATATACACATATAAATAAATATATACATGAAAAACCAGAGTACAGAAGTCCACAGTAATATCCTTCCCGTTGGACAAATATCTCTCTAAAACTGACAAACCTGTTATAGTAAAATAAGAAAAATTCATAAGAAATTGTCATAATGTGTAAGAAAATTCAAGTCCATATTAAGGTGTGTGTTTTTAGTGTTGAATGTGATCATCCTTATTTCAAATGCTTTTCTCTCTTGGATATTTTTAAAATGTAATTTGAGTATTTTGATTTTTAGGTTTTGGATTGAGTGATCATTCTGGCTAAAATTATGTCCAACTAGGGTTCAATAATTGTCTTCATTGTACTTTCTTATTGAATTTCTGTATAATTTATGACTGATTTCTCCAATGTAACAGCCTGTTTGACAGAAAGTACATTGTATTATATAAACCACATTGGATGATGTGCCTGTATATGCTCCTTTGATATTATAGGTCTTGTTATGTATGGTTGTGTCATCATTACAAATATTTTGACATGACTTATAGGCACTTTTGTTACAAGGTTTAGTTCCATTTTCTCTTCTCAGTTGTTTATTGGCTAATCTTCTGCTGACAAGTTTTTGTTTTAGGTTTGGTTGTTGTTTAAATGCAAGGATGGGAGGTTTAGCGAATATATATTTTTATTGGGCATTTTCAGTTAGTAATGGTTGTAATGCTTTGATTATTTTCCTAATATTCTCTAAAATTTAATGTTATGTGGTCACTAGAGGTATATGTGAAGTAGTTTTTTTTTGTATTTTAATGCGGTATTTTGATGGCAGTGGTTATTTTCTGGGTAATAATACAAGGTTTGTAACCCTTCTGTTTGAAAGATTTAGACAGGGTTGTTTGAATTTGTTGTCATGGTCTCCAGTGTTTGAGCATATGCAATGGTATCTAATAGCTTGACTATGGATGATGACTTGTTTAGTGTGGGAGGGATGGACACTGGAGCTGTGTAGGTAGCTGCATCTGTCTATGGATTTCCCTTATAAAGATGAGTGGAGTGTACCATTGGTGATGAATATTGTAGTGTCCAGAAAGTTTACCTGTTCTATAGAGAAATCAATTTTAAGTTTGATAGATGGATAGAAAGTGTTGAATTAACTATTAAAGTCTCTGGGTTTGCTTTTTCCATCTGTCCATATATGTAACTGCAGTATCTGTATGGTTTGTACAAGGATATAGATAAGAATGTTTCTTCCAGATTGACCATAAATAAATTGGCATATTGTGTAGCCATTTTGGTACCCAAGGCAGTCCCCATGATTTGTAGGTAGGTATCTTTGTTAAAAGTGAAATAGTTGTGGGTAAGGATGTATTTGATTAGTTTAGCAATAACATCAGGGTTATATTTATAATTTTGATTGTGTGTTGGAAGACATTACAGGGTGAAATGGTGCTTAACACCTGGTTACAATACAACTCTATTTACATAGGAAATACATTTTATTTGTTCAAAAGACGCTGAAATTAAAAACACCATTACACCATTGTAGCCTGGAATTGATATTCATGGGATCAAAAATTGTGGAGCATGATGTACAAAAAGGAAATAAAAATACCAAATAGTGTAGTCACCATTACAGGACATAATACAAGGTCTAGATGTCTCATGGAGGATTTAAAAAAAGATATCTCTAAAATCAATAATAGATAGGAAGAACACTGAAGAAGACAAATATCCATACAGCAAAAAATTAAAGGAAGGGAAAAGAAAAGTGTTCCAAAGTCCAAAGTCTCCAAAGTGTTTTTGCCCCTATAGAAAAATGTATTAGTAAAGATGAGATGTTAGCAAATCTCTCTATGACTTCTCAATCAGATTCTACAATGGAACATCTGTAACTCAATGATAAACCTCATACAGAGGAAATTAGTGTAATTTCCCTGAAGATCAAAAATTAACAGTGGAAGTTATAAGATCTTTACTCACTGAATTCCAGCTAGCAATTAAGGGAGAGAAATTAAAAAAATACTATGGAATTAGAGAAAACTCAGGTAAATATAATAAAAGAACAATACAATACAGTATCTGAAATAAAAAAGATACAAATGGAAATTAAATTATTAAAGATAAAATGTGAAAAATTAGAAAATCAATCTAGGCGAAATAACCTAAGAATTAGGGTAATCCCAGAAAGTGTTGCTCCTACTGAGTTAACACACTTTATATTAAACTTTATAGAAAAAGAGATTAAAATTGGAATATAAAAATAAATTGTTATTGAAAGATTACATTGCATTTCATTATCCAAAAGTATAAAAAGAAATCCCCCTAGAGATGTGATTGTAAGATTTGGAAATATAATGATAAAGAACTAATTACGAAAGTGTCATTTAAGAAAAAAATCTTTGACTCACCATACGAGAATATTAAAATTTTCCCAGATCTCTCTGTACAGACTTTAATACAGCGTAGAGAATTTGGAGAGATTACCAGTACACTAAGATACAATAAAATTGATTATAAATGGGGATTCCCAACAAAGTTAATAATTTAATTTTCCAATGAAAACCATATAGTCAATTCCCCCCAAGATGGAATTAAACTCCTTTCAAAATGACAGATATCCTTTATAGATGATGTGTTTTTAGAAAAATCATAGGGAGTGAGAGGTAAATTACTCTTTTAATGCAATTATTGTGGATTTGAATATTGATTAATTAAAATGTGGGTGTAGTAGAAAAAAGGGAGCAAAATCTGTTAGTTTTAATATAACAATAACACAGATGTGGGTATCCACTTTGTAAGTAGAATGGTTTGATATCACTAAAATAAAATATATGTATTGAGATTTTTTTTCACTTTAGTAATTAAATTGAAGGACATTGAGATGTGGAATTTTTTTGCAATAAGTAAAAGAAAATGTATATTTTGCACCTTTAGAAGTAAGGTAATAATATAAGATATATTAAGGGGGTAGTATTTTCAAGAAGAGACAAGGAGACATTATGCAATAAACGATGTAAAGAGAAAAGAGATTGAATAACATAACCGAATGGGTAAATCAAGATATCTCGTCAAGAAAATTGGGAACCTAAAAGGCACCTTTCATTTCAAAGTGGGCGTGATAAAAGACAAAAATGGTAGGGACTTAACAGAAGAAGATCAGATAAAGAAGAGGTGGCACGAATGCACTGAAGATCTATACAGAAAGGATCTTAACGGCAGTGATGATCTCAATCATTTGTCCAATGAGCTGGAGCTAGAAATCTTGGAGAGCGAAGTGAGATGTGCCCTAGGATGTCTTGCTGATAATAAGGCTGCAGGAAGTGATGGAATCCCAGTTGCGCTATTCAAAAAAAAATGAGTTCCTTCCTGACCCCAGATACTGGTGATTGGATTCCTCCCTGGATCAATACAATAATTATCCAGGATAATCCTGAATTCCCTTTTTAATTAGAAATAAATCCAGTCCCCTTTAAAAGTTATCTATCGAATCCGCTGTCACCACCTCCTCTGGTAGAGAATTCCACAAATTAACCATCCTTACTGTGAAGAACCCTTTTCTTTCTTTAAGGTGAAAGCTTTTGACTTCTAATCTCAAAGCATGTCCTCTTGTCAGTTGAAAACCTATTGGCACAACAAGCTCCCTTGACAAATCTTTATACTGACCCTGAATGTATTTATATAAGGTAATCATATCTCCTCTTAGACTAGTGATGTCCCGAACAGTTCGCTGGAGAACTATTCGCTGCGATTTTCGCATGTTCGCGTCCGCCGCGAACGGCGAACACATGCGATTTTCGGTTCGCCCCCTAAACTTTATCATTGAGGAAACTTTGAACATCATTTATTTTATTTTATAATTTTTTTTGTGTAATCTATGCCTGCCTGCCAGCGTGTGTGTGTGACAGGCTAACCCCTAACAGCTTATATTGTGCTTATTTTCACTACACATACCTGGTGGTGTAACATACATTGACACATACATACACATATGACCTGTGTATAATCTTCCATGCTGGGCAGTGGAAGCCCCCAGACTCTGACCTGTGTATAATCTTCCATGCTGTGCAGTGGAAGCCCCCAGACTCTGACCTGTGTATAATCTTCCATGCTGGGCAGTGGAAGCCCCCAGACTCTGACCTGTGTATAATCTTCCATGCTGTGCAGTGGAAGCCCCCAGACTCTGACCTGTGTATAATCTTCCATGCTGTGCAGTGGAAGCCCCCAGACTCTGACCTGTGTATAATCTTCCATGCTGGGCAGTGGAAGCCCCCAGACTGACCTGTGTATAATATTCCATGCTGTGCAGTGGAAGCCCCCAGACTCTGACCTGTGTATATTCTTCCATGCTGGGCAGTGGAAGCCCCCAGACTCTGACCTGTGTATAATCTTCCATGCTGGGCAGTGGAAGCCCCCAGACTCTGACCTGTGTATAATCTTCCATACTGGGCAGTGGAAGCCCCCAGACTCTGGGAGTCTGAAGAAGAGGAGTCAGAGGAGGAAGGTGGCTTTGAGGAGGTGGAAGACCAAACACAGCAGGCGTCCCAGGGGGCTTGTTGTCACCTTTCAGGGACCCTTGGTGGCTGGGTGAAGAGACCTTCAATGACATCAGTGAGGACAAGGAATGGGACATGGCTAGCTTGGTATCCAACCTTGTGCAAATGGGGAGTTTGCAGTTGTGCAAAGGGACTGTTTGCGGTTGTTTGCGGTGCATTAAACGTGGAGATTGGTCTGTTACTGTGAAGCGAGTGTAACCCTTACACTACCTGATCGATACAACATCATACCTGATGTTTTAAAGCATGTTATTCCAAACAATTTAGGAATGTTAGGTGATTTATGCCCTTTATGGCTTAAAACCAGACTCTGCATCAACTATGTTATTTTCCGTGGGAGTTTTGCCATGGATCCCCCTCCGGCATGCCACAGTCCAGGTGTTAGTCCCCTTGAAACAACTTTCCCATCACTATTGTGAAAGAAAGAGTCCCTGTGGGTTTTGAAATTCGCCTGCCCATTGAAGTCTATGGCGGTTCGCCGGGTTCGCCCGTTCGCGAACATTTGATGGAAGTTTGGGTCCGCTATTCGCGAACCGAAAATTTGATGTTCGCGACATCACTATCTTAGACTCCTTTTTTCTAGAGAACATAAACATAATTTGGTTAGTCTTTCTTCATAACTTCATTCCCCTATTAGTTGTGTTGCCCTCCTCTGTACCTTTTCCAGCTCTAAAATTTCCTTTTTATGAAGTGGTGCCCAAAATGTAACTCCATATTCCAAATGAGGGCGTACTTGAGATTTGTATAGTGGCAGAATTATATTTGCTTCCCTTGTTTCTATACTCTTCTTAATACATGATAATATTTTATTTGCCTTTGCAGCTGTTGCTTGGCTTTGAGCACTGTTACCTAAGTGGTTGTCCACAAGCACTCCCAAATACCTTTCAATATCTGATACCCCTATATTTGCTCCATTAAGATTATAATTTGCATGGCTATTTTCATTCCCAGATGCATAGCTTTACATGTATTGGTATTAAGTTTCATCTGCCATTTAGATGCCCAATCCTCAATGTATTTAAATCTCTTTGGTGGGAAAGCACATCATTACCTGATTTCTTTACCTTGCACAACTTTGTGTCATCAGCGAAAATGGAGACCAGTCCCACCTCTAAGTCATTAAAATCAGAGAAAGTCCACGCGGATGGACGAAACGGCCCGTTGGCACTTATATCAGCAGTCATAGAGGACAGAGACCACTGGAGGACAAACCAGACACAGTCAATTGACTGGACAAGCAAAAAAAAGATCCATATAAAGCATAGCAATTGAACAGCAAGTATACTAAGTGTGGCAACATTTTGCCAATACACTATACTGTTATATGTTATCTGCAGCTTTTGGTATCATTCATTACTTTTTGATGTTATAGTGTCCCAAGTGTCTTGTATATTGATATATAAACACCTCCAGTTTATTTATGATCTCTGTTTAACTCTATATTTTGTTTTTTTAAACATAATTTTTTTCTTTAATATTGCTTTTTATATAGAATAATCCTATGATTATCAGTATATCCTGACTTGTTCAGGTACATCAGTTTATTCTGATACATGAGGATTAAAAACTTCATTGATTAATTATTTTTGTACACATTAACCCTTTATCTAGGGTACCTTTCATGACCAGGGCTTTATATTGGTGGTGATACTGATTTATCCTCATCCTTATACAATTTATCTATTCTATATAATGCACCAATTGTATTACTTTTAAGCTGCGCTATTTCCGAATAAAAAATATCGCATTAAAGTTATTTATATTATTTTCATTAATAAATATGTTAAAAAGGAGAGGACCTAATACTAAACCCTGAGGAACCCCACTTACCACATTAGTTCAATCTGAGTATGTTCCCTTTACAACAACCATTTGCTTCCTGTCTTTTAGACATCTCTCAATTCATGAGCAGATATTTACTGCAATTCCTGTATCCCCTAGTTTGCACAATAGTCTCCCATGTGGCACTGTATTAAAAGCCTTTGCAAAATCTACTTGCCTTATGCCAACACATTTGGAAAACTCAACAATGGACAATAGACTGGAAAAGTTTAGTCTACATCCCAATCCCCAAAAAGGCAGTGCCAAAGAGTGCTCCAATTATCGAACAATTGCATTCATTTCACATGCCAGCAAGGTAATGCTTAAGATTCTCGATTCCTAATGCTCAATTCCAACAATATATGGACCAGGAACTAACAGAGGTTCAAGCCGTCTTCTGGATAATAAAGAAAGCAAGAGAGATGTGGCATGTCCTTAAAGAGATGGGAGTTCCAGATCATCTCATCCTCCTCCTAAAGAATCTGTATGTTAACCAAGAAACCACTTCAGAACCGAACATGGGACAGCAGAATGGTTCAAGATCGAAAAAGGAGTGCGACAAGGTATATTGTCACCTTATTTATTCAACTTATATGTAGAGTACATCATGTGCAAGGCTGGACTGGATGAATCCAAAGCCGGAATCAATATTGCTGGAAGGAATATCAGCAACCTCAGATACGCCAATGATACTACTCTGATGGTTGAAAGTAATGGGGAACTAAAGGACTTATTGATGAGGGTAAAAGAAGAGAGTGCAAAAATTGTCCTGCTGCTCAACGTTAAAATGCCAAAGATCATGGCAAATGGCAATCTCACTTCCGGGCAAATAGACAGGGAAGAAGTGGAGGCAGTGACAGATTTTATTTTCCTTGGATCCAAGAACTCTGCAGATGGTGACTGTAGTCATGAAATTAAAAGACGTTTGCCTCTGGGGAGGAAAGCTATGGCAAGTTTGGACAAGCTAGTAAAAAGCAAAGATATTAAACTATCAACAAAGGTCCACTTAGTTTGAACTAGGGTATTCCCAGCAGTAACATACGGATGTGAGAGCTGGACCATAAAGAAGTCTGAGCGCTGTAGAATCGACGCCTTTGAATTGTGGTGTTGGAGAAGACTGCTTAGAGTCCCTTGGACTGCAAGAAGATCCAATAAATCAATACTTCAGGAAACCAAGACAAACTGTTCACTAGAAGGTATGATCATGAGGCTGAAGCTCAAATATTTGGGCCATATCATGAGACGGCAGGATTCCCTAGAAAATACTCTAATGCTGGGAAAGATTGAAGACACAAGAAGAAGGGGACGACAGAGGAGGAGATGGATAGAAGAAGTTACTGAAACAATGAACATGAACTTGATGGAGCACAGAGGGGCAGGGACTGAGAGATGCACCTGACATGCTGTGGTCCATAGAGTCACAGAGAGTCTGATGCGACTGAACGACTAAACTATTTTTTTTTTAAAGAAAGAAGTGGGAGAATCAAAGAAAAGAAAATGTATTTATTTTTGTATGGTTTATTACTGAATAAATCAATTAGAAAAAAATTGTGAACACGTGAAATAAGATTTACTTAATACAATGACTTTTAATTATATTTTTGTAGTTGTTCACAAGAGCACTTAGACTTTTTGAAGTCGAATTAAAGAAAGTAAGGAAAGGGTGGTGTTTGTTAAAAAGCACAGTGTAAAATTTTAATAGGTAAACACAAAATTGCAGTTCAGAAAATGGAAATTGATTTTTTTTTTATAAACTGATAAAGTAATAATCTCAAAATATATGCTTTTGTTGGGAGTTATAAGATCTGAGAGGTATTTGATTTATCTGAGTTTGTTCTTTTATATGCTTATGATGGAACTGATAAGAATCTATATCCTTAATTAAGAGTGTATTTGACCTAACTGTTTTTTTTCTTTATAGTAAATGGTGGAAAGGGCTATAATTTGATGATATTTCATATTACTATTCCTGGGGGAAATTCACTGGCGTCTAGGCATTCAACATGATTTTGTTTGATGCCTTCTCTCTTGTGGTCCCACAACCAGGTTAAATTAACCAGTTTGTTGTGGTTCCAGGAGATGGGAGGTAATGATCCTCAACAAAAAATAAATAGATTATAGGGAAAAAACTTAAATTTTTGTGTTAAGTGTTTTACGTGTTATAGACATGGAGCGAGTTTTCTGGAATGCTTGAAAAAGATAATCTTTTAGTGATATTTACCCCATAAGGAAGCATGATGCTGAAATGTATTTTGCAAAATGCTCGAGGACTGAATCATCCTGCTAAATAAAGATCTGCTTCCCAGTGTTTTCTTAAAGAGAAGGCTGATGTACTGTGTTTACAGCAAACACACTGGCAAACTGGAAAGCTTCCCAACATATAGACAATGTGTATCCCACAGTTTATAATTCAACCTTTCATGAGAAATCTAGGGGAACTTCAGTCTTTTTTCATAAGAATTTATAACTAGAAGTAGACTATACTCAAATAGATGTTAGAGGTGGATATGTAAAATGGTTGAGTAATATTAATGACGACAAATACATAATTGTCAACATATATTCCTCTGATAAAATAACAAAATAAATTTATAAACAATATCTTCATATTTATTCTAGTGGGAAATTGGTTATATGTGGAGACTTCAATGTATGCTTACATTTTGAACTAGACAGGAAATCAAGGAAAACTTCCAAACCAAACTATAAGAAATTCTAAGTTTCTCCAGGATAAAGTTATGAAGTTAAACCTTTTTGTTGCCTTGAGGGTTTTTCACCTGGGAGAAAGAGACTACTCACACTACTCTCACATGCATCAGTCATATTCAAGATTGTATTTTTTTCTGGTTGATACAAAAACTTTGAAAAAAATAAGTGAAGTAGAAATAGGAACAATTACATGGGCAGACCACAGGAGGGTTAGAATGAGTCTTAAGACGGGTCAATTTAGTAAGGAAAAAATAATATTCTAGAAAATGGATTCGACATTGATTAATAGTCCTGTTAATAAGAAAATAATAATGGGTAAACTGGCTCATTTTTTTTAAATTAATGAAGACTCTGTCAAGTCAAAAACCACACTGTGGAATGCCCATAAGGCATATATTAGGGGAATATTTATCAAACTTCAAGCACAAAAAGGAAAAAATAGAGGTAAGAATATGAGAGACCTTTATATCGAATTGAGTAAGACTGAAAATATTAATAAAAAATCTCCATCCAAAGATAATATCACTACAATAGTGAGTTTACAAAATCAAATAAAAAAGATCCAGCAGGAGAAAGCGAATAAATCAATCTGGATGTAACAAAAATAAAAATCTTTAGCTGGCAAATAAATTAAATAAAAAAATTTCATTGAATCAAATTGATTTTATACGAGATGAAAAGGGTATCTAAACTGAAAGATAAAGGAGATGCTTTTTCCAAATATTATGGTGCTCTTTACAATCTGGAAAATGGGGAGAATTTAATCAAACCCTCAATCCAAGAAATTGGGGACTTGTTAGATCAAATTAATTTGCCCAAACTACCACTAGCTGGAATGGAAACTTTGAACCAACAAATTTCAATAGAGGTAATTTCAACAACCATTTAAAAGTTGAAAATCCATACTGCCCCGGCTCCTGATGGTTTTATTCATTTTTACTATAGAAATTTTCAATCTTCTGTAGTAAAATACCTGGAAAAAATGTTTAATGAAATAAAACAAAAAGGCAATACTCCATAAGAAATGCTGGAGGTGTTGATAGTTAATATCCCTAAACTGATAAAGATCTTAGTGATTGTAAAAACTTTCACCTGATATCCCTCTTAAATACTGACATAATGCTTTTCGCTAAATGTTTTCATTAAGATTAAATGCAGTTATAAATAAACTAATTACAGTAGATCAATCAGGTTTTGCTGTCAATTAGCTTATTGGCATTTGCAAAGTGTAATAAGACTCCTATGGTTACGATTTTCCTGGATGGCAAAAAAACCTTTGACAGAGTTGAATGGGAGTTCATGGAATTGACATTATTAAAATTTGGGCTGGGTGAATTTGCCACTAACGCAATTAAAGCCCTATATGGTCTCCCATCCGCCTCTGTTATGGGATTTTGCTTTAAATCTGACAGCTTTCCTATAGTAAACGGCACCAGACAGTTTTGTCCCCTGTCACCGATATTTTTGCTCTTGTGATCGAGCCATTAGCAGAGCTGATAAGATCAACCAGAGAAATTACAGGAATAAAGATAGGGGAAGAGGAACATAAGATCATCCTCTTCACAGATGCTGTCATATTACCATTAACAGACCCAATTAATTCAATATTATATTTACAAAAACCAAGTGAAAAATACAGTGCTGTCTCTTATTATGAGCTAAATATATTAAAAATGGATGCTATGCCTAACGATCTTAACAACCAGCATTGTGAAGAATTAAGAAGGAAATTTTGGATTAATTGGCAAAAAAACTAAGTAACACATTTAGGAATTGATTTTAATATCAATATAAAGCAAATTGTCTCACTAAATTACAGAAAATTGTAACTGACAGAGACACTTTTATCCTGGAAGAAACAGGATCTCTGGAAGAATAGCAGCTGTCAGAATGACCATACTCCACAAATTCAACTATCTAGTAAGAAGTAAACCAATCCCATTGTTTACATTTTGGATTAAACAATTTCAAGATCTGATTAATAGATTTAATTACAATGGGAGAAAAATGAGAATTGCATTTTCAATTATTTCTAGACGGTTTAATAAGGGTGGTTTATCAAACCCTGATATTAAAATGTATCATGACGCTATTATGTTGTCCCATTTGACAGAATGGAAAAATTATGATAAATTAATCGGATGGAATCAAATAGAAAATCAAAATGTAGTTAAAAGCAGTACTAGAGACTTAATGTGGTATGATAAATTTGCCAAGGGAAAAGTAATAAAAGGTGCTATTACAGTAGATAAACTTTGGAAATTTTGATTTAAATTAAATGAGAAATGGGAACTGGTTACATATACCAGTCCTCTTATCCCATTGTCTATATTAGCTGAGAAACTAGACTTTCCGAAATTAAACTTATGGTCTAGATGGAATATTCACTATTTGGGCAATCTACACTTTGACAACTAATTAAGGTCTTTTAAATCTGAATTTGTTTTACCTTCCTCTTTTTGGTTAGATTATCAACAATTATACTCTAATTCTCTATATCTAAGTTTAACCTACATAGACACATAGAAAATACTCCATTCAAAAAATGATGTTTAGCAAAAAATATATATTTTTAGTATCCAATTTTTATTACATATTGAAGGAAAATATTGAAAGGAAAAAATCAATTAAAATGGATATTTGGGAAAAATATATAGGTAAGACGTGGACAACTGAAAGATGGTTTAAAACATTGGAATTTACTGAAAATTTCAAAAAGCACTCTCCCACTAAGGAAGTATGTTGTAAGGTATTGAATTTTCAGATTCAACAATTAATAATGAATATTGGAGGAATTGTGGGGTAAGAGGAACATTTTACCATCTGTGGTGGAAGTGTACACAAATTCAATAAATGTGGAGGGATTGTTTTTAAAAAAAGGCTAAAATAACTAAAATCTATATTCTCCCATCCCCCGAAATCATGCTACCTCACATTTTACCAAATACACTGTCTATACAAAAAAAAGTAAAATTACAAGTAAAACAATAACTTCCAAGTTGGAAATAAATTAAATTTGCTATTAATAAAAACTATCACTTAGAAATAGATGCATTTGCTCTAGTACTATCAAAGAAATTATTAATAAAATGGAAAATATGGGAAAATAGCAATGAGATACATTTGTGTAAAGGGGACTCAGAATTTATAAACAGGCTTTCTTGGAGATTTGTTCCGCATCCATAGGGGTATGTATTTGTTGTTTTTTTTTAAAGTTGTATTGCTGTTCTTGGCTATTTGCTGACATAGCTACTGCATATGTATAATCTAACAACACATTGCTGTATTGATGATGATTACTGCATCAAGTAATGTGTTGAATTTGGATAATCGATGGAAATGCTGATTTTTTGTAATGATAAAACAAATGTATGACTCAAGTAATGTTTGTTACCTTTTAAAAATGTCTGTAAATAAAAAAAACATATTTACAAATTAAAATAAAATGATAGGGAATGAGAGACCCTGTGACCCTGATGGATCCTCCTAGCTGAAGGGCAGACCTATGTTAATGCCGCAACTTTCTTACTATTCATGTTTTTGTTTTTTATATGTTCAGTTTCATATATGTTTTCCTCTCTTAGTTATTGAAGGAGACATATATTTCAGAACATATTGAGTTATGTGTAGATCTTAGTGAATTTTAGATTTTAAGTCCATATGAAATAAGATTACTTTTCTTGCATTGAGACAAAAAATAAATTACACTTTTAAGTTGTGTTGTTTTAGTTGTTCTGATTAGTAGCTTCTTGATGTGTCTAAATACAGTATCTTCCATAATAATTGAAGACTGAAGCAGCCGTGAATGTCCAGTAATCTAGTAACTCAGTAATGATTAATATATATATACTAGTGACTTGCCCATCAAAAATGATGGCAATACAATTTTAAGGCTGGCAATGGTGTCTGCCACCCAATCTGAGCGCCTTCAGTGCTCATTGCGAGTCTCTCCCCCTGTCTACTTCCTTTCTTGTGTCTCATTTCCCCCCTCCTCTCCCTCCCTTGTGACGTCATTAGCATATGCCGGTTCTGGGAACAGCAAGAAGACGTGCTGCAGGGAGGAGGGAGAAGCAGGAGGTCATCGGACACACTAAGGAGAGAGGCGGAAAGGGGATAGGGCGGTTAGTAGGGAGGGGGAAAGGGAGGAGGAGGATAAGGAGGAGGAGGAGGATGAGGGGGTGGCTGTGGGCAGTATTATATTGTTTAGGTGGCGCACAGGCAGTGGGGCAGGAGGAGTTGGGTTGGTCTGTTGGCATCATTGTTTAGGTGGCACACCAGCAGTGGGGCAGGGGGAGTTGGTTTGGTCTGTGGGCATTGTTGGTTGAGGGCCATACCAGCAGTGGGGCAGGGGGAGTTGGGTTGGTCTGTGGGCACTGCTGTGTAGGTGGCGTACAGGCAGTGGGGCAGGGGGAGATGGGGCAGGGGGAGTTGCCAACTGTCAGTTGTCGTCGGAAGGCTTCAATGCCTCAACTGCATTGTGAGGCTCACAAGCATGACGACAACTCCCAGTTTTGCCCACAGACCAACCCAACTCCCCCTGCCCCACTGCAGGTGCGACACCTAAACATCAATGGCCACAGACCAGACGAACCCCCCCACCCCACTGCCGGTGCACCACCTAAACAATATTGTACTGCCCACAGCCTCCCCCTCATCCTCCCTCCTTATCCAACTCCTCCCTTTCCCCCTCTCTACTAACCTCCCGATCCCCTTTCCCCTCTCTCCTTACTGTGTCTGATTACCTCCTGCTGCTCTCTCCTCCCTGCAGTGCCCTCCCTACTCCCTCCACTGTGTCTCTTTTCAGTCCTCTCCCTCCGATATCTCTCTTTTCCCCTCTCTCCCTCCCCTGTGTCTCTTCCACCCCTCTCCCTCCCCTGTGTCTCTTTCCCCCCTCTCCCATGTCTCTTAACCCCCTCTTCCTCAACCCTTTTCCTTCTCCCTCCTTCCCATCCTCCTCCCTGATTCCCCTCATCCATCCCCTCATCCTTCTCCCTTTCCCTCATCCCAATTACCTTCCTATCCCCTGTGATGAGCTCCTGTTGCTCTCTCCTCCCTGCAGGGCCATCTTCTGGCTCTCTCCCAACCAGCATATGTTAATGACGTGACGTCACATACGCAGCATGTCATTAGCATATGCCAGTTGGGAGAGAGACAGAAGCTGGCGCTGCAGGGAGGAGAGAACAGCTGGAGCTCATTGCAGGGAATAGGAAGGTAATTGGGATGAGGGAAAGGGAGGATGATGATGAGGGGAAGGAGGGAGGATAAGGGGAGGAGGATGAGGGGAGGTCAGCCTAAGTACTTTGCCGCGAATTCTGCACTGCTGGCTGCGAGTCTCGCAAGCATGGCGACAACTTGCTGTTTGACAGTTATATGTAAGATATATATATATATATATATATATATATATATATATATATATATATATATACAGTATATATATATATTGTGATGGAGTGCCATTAGGGGTCACAAGAGAGCTCTGTAAGACTTCTCCCCTGAGAATGAAAAGAGTTAAATCCAGGCAGTTATCAGAGGCTAAATGGAAGCACAGCTGTGAACTGCCTTTAAAAGCAGCAGAGAGATGGGTGGAGTCTCTCTCACTTAGGCTTGGGCCTAAGAGCCGTGAGCTGTGTGTGAAAGCCCTGGACAGCTCAGCTGCGGGGATCCTGAGAGCTGGGATTTGTGCTGGAGCGAGACAGTCAGGAAGGCTGCTGTGTTCTAGAGTTTGCGCACAGAGAAGACCTCTGTCATATTGGAGATATTCCACTGAGACAGGATTATCTGAAGACCCTATCCCTAAGAAGCCGGAAGGAATAAGGGATAAAAGGTTGGTGCCAATGCATGTTATTCTCATTGTATCCAGAGAAGGATTACAAAGGTCCCAGGGAGAAGAAGAGTGCATTGAGAGTGAGAGTAAGAGTTCCTCATTACAAGAGGGTGACAAGGGCCCTATGCTTCACAAACAATTGATAGAAGCTGTAGAGGAAAAGGCAAATAAGAGACTGTTTGTTTCCTGGCCACAAGGTGGCGATATAACAAAGATAAGAGACTGTTTGTTTCCTGGCCACAAGGTGGCGATATAACAAAGATAAGAGACTGTTTGCATCCTGGCCACAAGGTGGCACTCCCTGTCGCAGATAAGCTGCACAGGATATAGTCAGGGCGTTCCTGAGTATAGTAAGCACGTTTATGTAGGATTTATTTTATGGCTGAATACAAGCACTGTTTTTGTTATTTTTGTGCTAACAAATAAAATAGCAGTAAAACTCAACTTTGGACAAGCCTGCTATGTCTTCCTCCCTGTATAAAAGAGATAAGAAGGTGCAGGACGCAAACCCCGCCAGAATAATGAGTATTACAGTATATTATGATACCTTTTGTATTGGACAAATGCCTTATTTATTTTGATGGGCTTTCAAGAGGTCTGACATCTCTTTATCAAGTCTAAAGCAATACTGACATGATATGGACCCCTCAGTTTGACATTAAACAACAGATGCAGAAAGAGTGCAGACAGCATCTGACATCAGGTAAATACATATAGGGGAATAAACGCAACATGAAAAACCAGAGTACTATAGTCCACAGTGATAACCTTCCTGTAAATAATAACTAAAATGTTATCTTGAATTGTCTGTGCTGTCTCTCTCTCCATGCTGTCTGCCTGTATGCTGCCTCTCTCTGTACTGTTTCTCTCTGTGCGCTCTCTCTATCTCTGTACACTCTCTCTCTGTGCTCTCTTTCTCTGTGCTTTTTCTCTCTATTGCTGTGTGCTCTCTGTCTGTGCACTCTGTTTCCCTCTCTGTGTGTGGTCCCTGTTTGTGCGATCTCGCTCTCTGTGCACTCAGTCTCTCGATGTGTGCTCCCTCTCTCTATCTGTGCACTCTCTGTGTACTCTCTCTCTGTATATTCTCTCTCTGATGCTCTCTCTTTCTGTGAACTCTCTCTCTTACTGTGTGCTCTCTCTTTTCTCTCTCACTGTGTGCTCTTTATGTGTGCTTTCTCTCTCACTCTGTGTGCTCTCTCTCTCTATCTGTGCTCTCTTTCTCTCTATGCTCTATCTCTCTGTCCTGTGTATCTCTCTCTCTAGTCCTGAGTCTCTCTTTCTATTCTCTGTCTCTCTCTGTCCTGTGTGTGTTTCTCTCTTTCCAGTTTCTCTCTCTCTCTCTCTCACTGTCCTGTGTGTGCTCTTTCCGTGCTCGCTCTCTTTCTTTGCACTCTTTTTCTGTCCGCTCTCTCTCTCTCTCTGTGCTCTCTTTCTCTGTCCTCTCTCTCTCACTCTCTCTCTCTAGTCCTGAGTCTCTATCTTTCTGTCCTCTGTCTCTCTCTCTGTCCTGTGTGTATTTCTCTCTCTCCTTCCAGTTTCTCTCTCTCTCACTGTCCTGTGCGTGTGTCTCTCTCTACATGCTCTTTCTTTGCTCTCTCTCTCTCTCTCTTTGCGCTCTTTTTCTGTGCGCTCTCTCTCTCTCTGTGCTCTCTCTCTCTGTGCTCTCTTTCTCTCTATGATCTATCTCTCTGTCCTGTGTATCTCTCTCTCTAGTCCTGAGTCTCTATCTTTCTGTCCTCTGTCTCTCTCTCTGTCCTTTGTGTGTTTTTCTCTCTCCTTCCTGTGTCTCTCTCTTTCTCACTGTCCTGTGTGTGTGTCTCTCTGCGTGTCTTATGTGTGTGCGTGTGTGTCTCTCTCTCTCTTTCCTCTCTCTCTCTCTCTCTCTCTCTCTCTGCCCAGTCTCTATCGCTGTCCTGTCTCTCACTCTTCCTGGCTCTCTCACTCCTGCTCTGTCTCTCTTGCTCCTGGCGTAATGATGGCAGTGAGCAGCAGTGAGCATTGATTACGTAGTACTGCGCATCCATGCATGCAGGACCAGTTTTACAGGAAATGTGAAGCCTTTGCAGAAGACATTGCACAGGAGTTAGAGACAACTGGTAATTATTATAGGTGATGCAAGGGGTTTGTACTCCTGAATAGTTAATTCCCTGAGCAGTTGATTAGATGCAACTGATTAGATATGGCTCAAGACTGCTCCTTGAGTTTAGTTGTGGCTGTGTATGTGTATGGACTGCAGTTGTGTTTATGGCCTGCTGTTTGTGTGAGGCTGCTAAAGGTCCCCCCTCCCAACCAACGGCCCTTCAGGGACTAAACATGTATAAAATAGAGCGCTAGCTCACTGGAGTCCAGTTTCCCATTTTGTCCTCTGATGTGACTACTGTTAAATGAATAATATATTTGAGGTTCTATCTAATACATAGGCTCCATAGATTACAATAGGTCTGTAGGTGGAACTTATTTAGACATAAAGCATAGTTAACCAGGTTGTCAGATAACAACAGAAATAGCCCAAGGCCCCCCATGAACTCTATGTGAAGCCTGACTTAGTAGAAAACTGTAAACCCTGTGCGGCTATCCTTGTGACCTATCCCCATAGCCTGAAGGAAAACCTGTAGCTCCTGCCTAGCGCCTATTCTTGGAAATCCCACCAAGTTGATTGGTTCACAGCTTGCCTATGTAATTGTACCATTTTTTATTGTATGGAAGAAACGTATAAAAATTAGATCCAAGGAATAAAGATTGTGTTCTATCTGGGAATCATAGTGATGGTGTATTTCATTTTGAGGTAATGCCTTTTAATAATAATTACCTGAAATGCTGCAGCTTATCCTGAACTGCTGTTGCTACCCAGGTAGAAGGGATGGATAAACT
The DNA here is from genome assembly GCA_027410445.1 of Discoglossus pictus. Taxonomy (NCBI): domain Eukaryota; kingdom Metazoa; phylum Chordata; class Amphibia; order Anura; family Alytidae; genus Discoglossus; species Discoglossus pictus. The sequence continues at coordinate 86,688,515 of CM050171.1, forward strand.
GGATGAGATCTGTGGATATGATTGGTCTCCTTGGCCTTTTCAAGCCAACTGAAAAGCAGATTGTGAGTTATACTGATCCTGTGATCCAGTGTTCCTGATTCTTCTGCTGATGATCCTGATATAATTGCTGGGCACTGAGTGGCCCAGCCACTTCAGGTTCTGAGGGAGGATTCCTGTAGTTGAAAGTAACAAACTCTGGAGCTGAATAGACCCCCATCCCTTGGGTCTTGCCAAGTACTGATTTTTCATGTTCATGAAGGTATCTGAAGCTGGAAAAAGACGAGGGCAGAGAGACAGCAGTTAGGAGCTGATGATAGTTCTGCAGCAGAGTGAAGACCTGGAGTTCTGAAAGATAAAGGCCTATGATTCTGAGTGAAAGATTAAACTGTTTGTTTTGTGTTTGCTCCACCCAGGTTTAGTTGAATGGGAGCCAGATGGTGAGGGAAATGTCTATAAGTAAAGGTAGAGCTTCAAAGGAAGCTAGGCATCTTATTTTCTTTGATTTGTTTTGGTGCATTATTTTGAATCACTGGGTCATCCAGGACCCTCATGACCCAAAGTGTAAGCACTACACCATTTTAACCAGGTCACTTATGGGGGTCTATACAGACCCTCATAAGCCTCTATTTAACTCCATCAGTCCCATAAGGGTATATTATGGCCATTATGGGCCTGTTACAACCCAACATTAACCACATAAGTGCCATGACGGTCCTCAGGGACCATCATGACACTAAGTATAAACACTACACTGCACTATACCCCCCAATAAAACATTAAATATCAACTAAACACCCTCAACACTAACCTATTAACACCTACACTACCTACCTACCCCCTAATAACCCCCTCCCCACCACTGTAATTACAGAAATCAAAAAAACTAAGTCATCAAAAATCAAAAATCTACATTACTTAAAATTAAAAAAACGAAATCACCAAAAATAAAAAATGTACATTACAGAAAAAAAACAACCTAAGTCACAAAAAATAAAAAAGGAACATTACATAAAATATATTTTCCACTACAGGAAAAAAATATATATATATATTTTTTTTATATACTTTATTTTTTCTCATTTTTCTTTAACGAACATCAAAAACATAACAAAACAAAACAATCATACATTCCAGAGGTATCAATAATTCAACAGTTTAGCAATTGCATATGTATAAATAGACTGTTAAAATCTCCTCCCTCCCATCTCTTCGAATACCAATTTTTATGTCATATCTTATACTCCTGATGGGAAGGCAACTCCCTAATAGCAAGTTCACTTAACTTGATACCTCCAACAAGCATACAAAGGAACCGGCACTACTCTCAATATAGTTAACAGTTTAGCACAGAAACCATGTGCTTCTGGGGAGACTCGGGTAAAGAAGGAGAAAAAAAAAATCTTTCCTCTTCCCTCTCCCTCCCCCCCTTCCTCCCCCTTCCCTCCAATAGGAACATAGAAGAGAAAAGGAAGGGAGAAAGAGAGACGAAGAAGAGAAAAGGGAAGGAGAGAATCTGATTTAACAGCAAAGGCATATAGCACCAATAATAACCAATTATCAAAACATAATTTCTCATATATTAACCTTTCTATTGCAATATCTATCCCATCTGACTCGTCCTTTTCTTCCAGTTCGCTTGACCGAGCTCTCTCCTTGGACTTCAAACTTTCTATTTCTTATAACACAATTTATAATTTCTTGAAGAGATGGGGGAACTCTTTTTTTTTTAGCACAGAAATCATGTGCTTCTGGGGAGACTCGGGTGAAGAAGGAAAATAGAAAACAGTAAAACAAAATCTCTTTCCTCTTCCCTTCCCCTCCCCCCTCCCTCCCCCTCCCCTCCCTCCCCCCACTCCGATAGGAGCAGAGAAGAGAAAAGAAAAGGAAGGGAGAAAGAGAGACGGAGAAAAGCAAAGGGAAAGAGAAAATCTGATTTAACAGCAAAAGCATATAACACCAATGGTACCCAATTATCAAACATTATTTCTCATATATTAACCTTTCTATTACAATAACTATCCCAAACAGACCATCTGTCTAGTCCTTTTCTTCCAGTTCGCTAGACTAAGCTCTCTCCTTGGACTTCAAACTTTCTATTTCTTATAACACAATTTATAATTTCTTGAAGAGATGCGGAGGACTCTGATTTCCAATATTTCACAATATACATTTTAATAACCAAAAGAATATGAGAGACCAGGAGGTAGACTTTTGGAAAAGTCTCCCTTATGTTTATATGTAATAGGAGCAGCTCTGGAACAAAAGGAACCTCTACCTCACATATATCCTCAATCAGATATGTACCAGCTCTCCAAAAAGGCTTTATTTTTGTACCGTTCCACCAAGCATGGAGTGAATCACTGTTTATACCACAGCCCTTCCAACATGTATTCCCTTTGTTCTGTGCAAATTTATTAAATCGCATCTGGTGTCCAATACCATCTATTGATCAACTTGAAATATAATTCAATATAGTTACTAGAGCAGGAAGAGATTTTTACGATTTTTAGAGCCTCCTCCCATTTATCTCTGTCCATTAATATATGTAGATCTTTCTGCCACTCTAACATACCTTTCATTGGATTTACTTTATCCTGTGGCGTTAGAATCTTATGACATCTTGAAATTCTAACGCCTTCTGATATAGCATACTTTCAAAGTCAGTAATCGAATAGCTAATCTTTTTACCATATCCCTTTGCTTTCACCAAGGATTGTAAGGATCTAAATGCCAACCATTGGTTGTTCTTAAGTTTATATTTTTGTTTCAAGTTAGACCAGGATAGTTGGTCACCAGATGCGTAGAGATCATCTATAAGGGATATTCCCTGCCATTTTCTGAATCTGTTTCCATATCTTTTCTAGATTAGATTTCAAAATCTTATTAACCTTGAATGATAGGTCTATACCCAGATGACTTATTTTATTAGAGATCCATTTAAAATTAAATGAGCTTTTTAAACTTGTAATTTCTTCAAAGGAGAGATCCCTCCATATAATATCTGATTTCTCATGGTTGACCATATAATAAGAGAGTCTTCCAAATTCTTTAAAGATGATATCAAGAGCTCCCAAAGATTGGATAGGGTTCTTCAAAATAACTATCAGATCATCTGCATATATAGCAATTTTATACTCTTTAAGATCGACTTTTACTCCCTCAATATCCTTTGCTTCCCTTATTTTCAATAGAAGAGGCTCCACATAAAGATTAAATAATATGGGAGACAAGGGACAGCCCTGCCTAGTTCCATTTTTTATGGGGGAAAAAAGATGTTTCATAATTAGGCCCACTAATCTTAGCTGTAGGGTTAATATAAAGAGCCATAATTGCTTTAGAAGCAAATTCTTCTAGTCCATAACATTCCAAGGCAATCTTAAGGAAGTCCCAGCTGACTCTGTCGAAGGCTTTCTCTGCATCTATCGACAGAGCCAAACTGGGGCCCCCATCACTCCTCCCTATAGAGAGAATATCTATCAATGTTCTAATATTATCCCCTCCTTGTCGGGACTTAACAAATCCTGTCTGCTCTGGATTAATCAACTGCGGAATTAAAGGGATCAAACGATTAGTTAACACCTTAGAATATATTTTTAAATCATAATTAATAAGAGAGATAGGTCTATAGCTCTTCCTATCTTCCGGGTCTTTTCCTTCTTTTAGTATATTTATAATTTTTGCTTCAGTTAACTCCTCTCTAATAATGCCGCTGTTCATAATCTCATTAAACATACTGGCCAATAAAGGGGCCAGCTGGTCTTTAAACGTTGTATAGAATAGTTTATCTAGGCCATCAATACCAGGGGCCTTATTATTTTTTGTTTCAATAATAACCTTTATTATCTCTTTCTCCGTTATTGGTTCATTTAGATATAATAATTCTTCCTCTGATATCTTAGGGAATTTAATATCCTTCAAAAAGTTTTTTATCTCACTCAAACTAGGTTTCTGAAAATCTTTCTGCTTCTCAATATTATATAATTCTGAGTAGTATTGGAAAAATATGTTGCCAATTTTTTCTGGATGGTTATATAGCTGATTATCTTCTCCCCTGAGTCCCTGGATATGGTTTTGAATTTTTTGATTCTTAACTTTATTGGCCAAATATTTCCCCATTTTTCCTCCCATGAGGTAATTGTTTGTGCTTTCCAAACCATTCTATCTTGAATTAACTGAAAGATCTTTTTAATTTGTAAATTGATATCTTTAATTTTTTCCATCTTTTGCATAGATGGAAGATTTTTATTGCTATTCTGTAATATATCTAACTGAATATAAAGATTTCTTAGGGTTGTTCCCCTAGCTCTCTTCATTTGCGCTTCTTTTTCTATTAGAATGACTCTAACAAATGCTTTTAATGTACACCATATGAGTGAAGGAGATGATACTGAATCTATATTTAAGCGCATAAATTCTCTAATAGCTGTTCTTATTTCTTCTATAAATAGCTTATCTTTTAAAATCAGAGGTTCTATTCTCCACTTTCTTATTTTACCATAGGTTTCAATCCCTTTTAGTTCCAACATCAGTGGAAAGTGATCTGATAGTGCAGTAGATAAGATAGTTATTTTTTTTTGTATTGTATACCACTGAAGGATCCCCCAAGAAATAATCTATTCTAGAGTATACATTATATTTCTTTGAGTGATATGTAAACTCTATCTTTTCTGGATTAAATGTTCTCCAAATATCAAAGAGGTCAAGCTCTATCATTAGTTTTTTAATTCTTAATCTTAAAAAACTCAAAGTATTATTATTTTTCTTATATTTAGATTTTGATCTATCCTGAACTGGATCCATTGCTAAATTTAAGTCTCCACATATAATAACTTTTCCTTTTTTATATTTATGAACTAACTTCAATATTTTTATAAGAAATCTCTCTTGATTCTTATTTGGGGCATATATATTTACAATTGTGTAGATGCTTTTATTTATTTCTCCTACCCACAATATATATCTTCCCTCTATATCAATCTTTTTAAACTCTTCCTCCACCACTAAGTTAGCTTTAAATAATATCGAGACTCCCCTCGTTTTACTAGTATAATTAGCATCTACTCTCTTCAAAAAAGATTTATTATTTAATAGATGGTTATGCTTCATTTTCAGATGTGTTTCTTGTAGGCAGATTATTTCTGCACCTGATTTATTATATTCTGAAAATGCAATTTTTCTTTTAATGGGCATATTCAATCCATTGGTGTTATGTGATATTATCCTTAATGACATAGTTTCTTTATTGACTTAATTCCTCTTAACCTATGTTTCCCCTTCCTATCCTCACTATTTAAATTTGTGCTTCTCTGTTCCTTTAAACATATATACTGACTACAAACATACCGAATATGACCCATCCTATCTCTCATGTTGGGTCGAATTCCTACGGGCTGATTAGCCAGTGTTTAGAAGTGGTAGGTGAACCTTTCTAATGGAGGCAGCTACCTCCCAGTCTCTCAAAAACCTATAAGCATCTATCTATGCAGGATTATTAAAGCATTTCTGACAAAATCTTTACCTCAGAATTTGAGGGAACAAACATAAAAAAATAAAATAAAAATGAAACACAAATCCAAAAACGGAAAAGTGAAATGTATTAACAAGCCCTTCACATCCTATACACATACATACTTATATATATACATACATATATATACACATATATATATTCATATATATACATATATATACATACACGGCCTCTATTGCCCAATTCCAACTCTGTGTAAATTTCTTATAGTCAGGTGTCAACACTTCATTTGTTGAGATTTCTTAAGTCATCCTTATAACTACATTTTTATCATTAAATATGACAGTGCCAAATCCTATCTATAAACATATCTGTGAAACTTTTAACCTCTTAATTAAAGTGACCGGTGCCAACATTGTATCTAAGACCTTATATTATCCTCTATGTATATTTCCCTTCTTTAATAGAAGGCTATTTCTCTACCACCAATAAGGAAAAGAAAGAAAAAAAAAAGGACAAATCCAATATATGCACATTTCCATCCCCTCTTTCACCCCTTCCTCAGTCTTCTCCCCCCCAACCAACCCATCCCCTATCCGCCCTCCATATGTCACTACTTAATGTCCCATGGATTCTAACCCCCTTCCTTTAAGGCTATATGTGAAATTTTATGACCCCTACTTATTGTAAAGGCAGGAGATTTATTAAGACCTTTAGAGGTTAATTAATCTAAAAGTGCAAAAATGTTACCATTATTATAAATTTACCTAAGCTCTCATCCAAGAGATCTACTTCTCTTCCCTCCTTACATTTTTATAACACATAGGAGGGACGGAGGGGACGGATGTAGGGGGAGAGAACACCATATAAAGGAAAGATGAAAAGGAGTGATCTAAATAAAATAAAAAATAAATAAAAAAAAAAAAACATTTTAAAATCCAATTATCAGAAGCTGCAATTATCCTCTGTCGTGAGGATCTGATGTCACTCTTCTAGATAGATCTTCAAATTCCTCAGGCAATCTATTCCCTCTTTGACTGAGTGAATTCTATACCATCTGGCGTCTTTAGTTATTGCAAGACCCTGTGGTAATATCCATTTATAGCGTATATTTTCTTTTCTCAGCGCCAGAGTTATTCTAGAATATTCTTTACATTTATTTAGCGTGTATGCTGATATATCCCCAAATATTTGGATACTCTGGTATGGTGGTTTCAAGATCTTCTCTCTATAGTTTGCACGCATAATGTCTTCTTTGTAATTTAACAAATGCACTTTGACCATGACATCTCTAGGTCTTCCATTCTCTTTATTTCCTGATGTCTGAATTCTATGCAATAGATCAAATTTGTTTGGTACTGTCTCAAAATCTGGAACTAACGAGGAGAGGAGCTTTATTATATATTTTGTCAAATCTGTGTCTTTAAGATCTTCTGAGATTCCTTTTATTCGTAAATTATTCCTTTTAGATCTATCTTCCAGGCTGGAAATTTTATTTGTTAAATCTTGTATTCTTTCTTCTAGTTTTTTATTCTGTGTCTGAAGCGTGTTATTTTCCATTATTTGTTTATCCATTACTATTTCTATGGCCGTGACTTTAGTGACGCAGTCCTTAATGGCCTTAGTATTAGAAATTATTTGTTTTTTAATTTCTGCCAGAAAATTAAGCTGGAACTCCTCTAATAAGGTTTTCATTCTAGTCACCGTTAGTAGCTCTTCCACCTCTGGTGATATTTCTCTTATCTCAGTATTATCTTCTATACTGCCCAGACTTTGGTTCGGGGTCAAATCTGGAATTTGATCTGTCTCAGATAACTCCATTCCCCCTTTTCCTTTTCCATTTGATTCTAGTTTCGGCGGAAACATATTATCAATTTTTTGAAGTTTCTTCTCTTTCTTATCTTTATTTTTAGAGTTCCTCATCCTGAGTTGTAGATGCAATGTATATTCATTCCAGCACTTTGACACATATACCCTTGTATAAGCTTGCATTTCCTCTCTTTTCTTTCCCTCTTCCGTTTTGTTTCCAGATAAGGCCAATAGCCGTGCTCAGTTACTATACTAACAGTAAAGAGAGATATACCAATATGCAAATGTCTCTAATAACATTGATTCTGATTATTTGTATTACCGTCAGTAACTATACAAGACATATAGCATTGCTTTTTATTTTTTTTTATCTGGCTCTGTTCCTTTAAGAAAGCTGTTACCATATCATTCAGCATTTCAGTCCACCATGTGCAGTATCCCAAAAAATAAAAATCCATCCACTCACCATTATAGTCCTTTCCTTTTACAGTTTCTTGCTTATGTCTGGATATGTTTTTAAGATACAGGAGTTCCCTTTATGATATGTGTTCAGGCATAGAGTATCATATACAGCGTATTTTGTTATAATGGTAGTGCCCCAGGGACTAATACCAATCCCATTACTCACCCCCCGCTGCCTTCCTCAGCCTGCCAGCCACCTGATGTCTCACAGTGTGAGTCCTGAGTCACTAGAGTTTGTTGCTCCACTTGATAGTGCTATTAGATGTTGCACACTGGAGATCCCAGCTCCTCTTTCTCCCGGACCTGCAGATTCACCGAGATGGTATTCTGGGCTATGTTAGCCCCCTTCGTTTGGTACTCCTGCTCCTGAGTGGTGAGTGGGGGCTATATACTTTCGCCTGAGGCTGAAAGTCCTCTCAAGTAACGTTGCTTTTTTTTCCGGCTCTGTTTCTTTAAGAAAGCTGTTACCAAATCAGTCAGCATTTCAATCAGCCAAGTGAAGTATCCCAGAAAATGAGAAGCCACTCTCACCATTATAGTCCTTTCCTTCTACAGTTTCTTGCTTTTGTCTGAATATATTTTTTAAGATACAGGAGTTTCCTTTATAATATGTGTTCAGGCATAAAAAAAAAATACAGCGTATTTTGTTATAATGGGAGTGCCCCAGGGACTAATATCAATCCCATCACTCACCCCCCGCTGCTTTTCTCAGCCTGTCAGCCATCTGATGTCTCACAGTGTGAGTTCTGAGTCTCCAGAGTTTGTTCTTTCTCCCAGACCTGCAGATTCACTGTGATGGTATTCTGGGCTATATTAGCCCCCTTCGTTTGGTGCTCCTGCTCCTGAGTGGTGAGTGGGGACTATGCAATTTCACCTGAGGCTGAAAGGGCTAAGGGGATTTTATAATTCCTCTCTCTCAGGTGCATGTTACCTCAGGCAGGAGAGTAGCTGCCTCCATTCACCTCCAGCTGCTATTCGCGGCAAACTACATCACTTCCGGTCTCCGCCCCTCTTAGATGGGGGGAACTCTAATTTCCAATATTTCACAATATACATTATAATAACCAAAAGAATATGAGAGACCAGGAGGTAGACTTTTGGAAAAGTCTTCATTATGTTTATATGTAATAGGAGCAGCTCTGGGGCAAAAGGAACCTCTACCTCACATATGTCCTCAATAAGATATGTACAAGCTCTCCAAAAAGGCTTTATTTTTGTACAGTTCCACCAAGCATGGAGCGAATCACTGTTTATACCGCAACCCTTCCAACATGTATTCCCTTTGTTCTGTGCAAATGTATTAATCGCATTTGGTGTCCAATACCATCTGTTGAAATATAATTCAATATAGTTACTAGAGCAGGAAGAGATGTTTACGTTTTTTAGAGCCTTCTCCCATTTATCTCCGTCCATTGAAATATGTAGATCTTTCTGCCACTCTAACATACCTTTCGTTGGACTTACTTTAACCTGTGGCATTAGAATCTTATGACATCTTGAAATTCTATGCAGTAACGCCTTCTGATATAGCATATTTTCAAAGTCAGTCGTCAAATGGCTAATCTTTTTACCATATCCCTTTGCTTTCACCAAGGATTGTAAAGATCTAAATGCCAACCATTGGTTGTTCTTAAGTTTATATTTTTGTTTCAAGTTAGACCAGGATAGTTGGACACCAGATGCGTAGAGATCACCTATAAGGGATATTCCCTGCAATTTCCATCCACCTATTAAGTCAACATTGAACGGTGATGAGACACTCTATAGGGGCACCTAACGAAGGATACCTCGAAAGATTCAATTTATCTCTATTTGTCACCAAGAATTTTAACAATGTTCTTACTCCTCTGGGTAGCCAATCACTCTTGACATCATTTAACCCATCAATCCACAGCAAAGTATTAGGAGTGTCTATTTTTAATATATCATATTCTAGGGACTTCCAACCTGGATTAATGGTAGGAGTACTCCATATCATAATTTGAGAGAGGACAATAGCATTATATATATCTCTTATAGAGGGTGATGCCAATCCACCCTTAAGCATTGGTCCTTTGGTAATTGAGTGAGGGATTCTAGTTCTTTTACCACCCAAAACAAATGCATCTATACTTCTTTGCAGTTTAACAATCCAATATCTTGGCGGAACTTCCGGAATTGTTCTAAGGATATAAGTGATTTTAGGGATCAATATCATCTTACTAATTGCGATTCTAGCTGACCATGAACATTTTACATCTTTCCATTCTAAGAGGATTTTCTGAATCTGTTTCCATATCTTTTCTAGATTAGCTTTCAAAATCTTATTAACCTTGAATGATAGGTCTATACCCAAATTACTTATTTTATTAGAGATCCATTTAAAACTAAAAGAGCTTTTTAAACTTGTAATTTCTTCAAAGGAGAGATCTCTCCATATAATATCTGATTTCTCATGGTTGACCTTATAATAAGAAAGTCTTCCAAATTCTTTAAAGATGACATCAAGAGCTACCAAAGATTGGATAGGGTTATTCAAAATAACTATCAGATCATCTGCATATATAGAAATGTTATACTCTTTAAGACCAACTTTTACTCCCTCAATATCCTTTGCTTCCCTTATTTTCAAGATTAAATAATATGGGAGATAAGGGACAGCCCTGCCTAGTTCCATTTTTTATGGGGAAAAAAAGATGTTTCATAATTAGGCCCACTAATCTTAGCTGTAGGGTTAATATAAAGAGCCATAATTGCTTTAGAAGCAAATTCATCTAGTCCATAACTTTCCAAGGCAGTTTTAAGGAAGTCCCAGCTGACTCTGTCGAAGGCTTTCTCTGCATCTATCGACAGAGCCAAACTGGGGCCCCCATCACTCCTCCCTATAGAGAGAATATCTATCAATGTTCTTATATTATCCCCTCCTTGTCGGGACTTAACAAATCCTGTCTGCTCTGGATTAATCAACTGCGGAATTAAAGGGATCAAACGATTAGTTAACACCTTAGAATATATTTTTAAATCATAATTAATAAGAGAGATAGGTCTATAGCTCTTCCTATCTTCCGGGTCTTTTCCTTCTTTTAGTATATTTATAATTTTTGCTTCAGTTAACTCCTCTCTAATAATGCCGCTGTTCATAATCTCATTAAACATACTGGCCAATAAAGGGGCCAGCTGGTCTTTAAACGTTGTATAGAATAGTTTATCTAGGCCATCAATACCAGGGGCCTTATTATTTTTTGTTTCAATAATAACCTTTATTATCTCTTTCTCCGTTATTGGTTCATTTAGATATAATAATTCTTCCTCTGATATCTTAGGGAATTTAATATCCTTCAAAAAGTTTTTTATCTCACTCAAACTAGGTTTCTGAAAATCTTTCTGCTTCTCAATATTATATAATTCTGAGTAGTATTGGAAAAATATGTTGCCAATTTTTTCTGGATGGTTATATAGCTGATTATCTTCTCCCCTGAGTCCCTGGATATGGTTTTGAATTTTTTGATTCTTAACTTTATTGGCCAAATATTTCCCCATTTTTCCTCCCATGAGGTAATTGTTTGTGCTTTCCAAACCATTCTATCTTGAATTAACTGAAAGATCTTTTTAATTTGTAAATTGATATCTTTAATTTTTTCCATCTTTTGCATAGATGGAAGATTTTTATTGCTATTCTGTAATATATCTAACTGAATATAAAGATTTCTTAGGGTTGTTCCCCTAGCTCTCTTCATTTGCGCTTCTTTTTCTATTAGAATGACTCTAACAAATGCTTTTAATGTACACCATATGAGTGAAGGAGATGATACTGAATCTATATTTAAGCGCATAAATTCTCTAATAGCTGTTCTTATTTCTTCTATAAATAGCTTATCTTTTAAAATCAGAGGTTCTATTCTCCACTTTCTTATTTTACCATAGGTTTCAATCCCTTTTAGTTCCAACATCAGTGGAAAGTGATCTGATAGTGCAGTAGATAAGATAGTTATTTTTTTTTGTATCGTATACCACTGAAGGATCCCCCAAGAAATAATCTATTCTAGAGTATACATTATATTTCTTTGAGTGATATGTAAACTCTATCTTTTCTGGATTAAATGTTCTCCAAATATCAAAGAGGTCAAGCTCTATCATTAGTTTTTTAATTCTTAATCTTAAAAAACTCAAAGTATTATTATTTTTCTTATATTTAGATTTTGATCTATCCTGAACTGGATCCATTGCTAAATTTAAGTCTCCACATATAATAACTTTTCCTTTTTTATATTTATGAACTAACTTCAATATTTTTATAAGAAATCTCTCTTGATTCTTATTTGGGGCATATATATTTACAATTGTGTAGATGCTTTTATTTATTTCTCCTACCCACAATATATATCTTCCCTCTATATCAATCTTTTTAAACTCTTCCTCCACCACTAAGTTAGCTTTAAATAATATCGAGACTCCCCTCGTTTTACTAGTATAATTAGCATCTACTCTCTTCAAAAAAGATTTATTATTTAATAGATGGTTATGCTTCATTTTCAGATGTGTTTCTTGTAGGCAGATTATTTCTGCACCTGATTTATTATATTCTGAAAATGCAATTTTTCTTTTAATGGGCATATTCAATCCATTGGTGTTATGTGATATTATCCTTAATGACATAGTTTCTTTATTGACTTAATTCCTCTTAACCTATGTTTCCCCTTCCTATCCTCACTATTTAAATTTGTGCTTCTCTGTTCCTTTAAACATATATACTGACTACAAACATACCGAATATGACCCATCCTATCTCTCATGTTGGGTCGAATTCCTACGGGCTGATTAGCCAGTGTTTAGAAGTGGTAGGTGAACCTTTCTAATGGAGGCAGCTACCTCCCAGTCTCTCAAAAACCTATAAGCATCTATCTATGCAGGATTATTAAAGCATTTCTGACAAAATCTTTACCTCAGAATTTGAGGGAACAAACATAAAAAAATAAAATAAAAATGAAACACAAATCCAAAAACGGAAAAGTGAAATGTATTAACAAGCCCTTCACATCCTATACACATACATACTTATATATATACATACATATATATACACATATATATATTCATATATATACATATATATACATACACGGCCTCTATTGCCCAATTCCAACTCTGTGTAAATTTCTTATAGTCAGGTGTCAACACTTCATTTGTTGAGATTTCTTAAGTCATCCTTATAACTACATTTTTATCATTAAATATGACAGTGCCAAATCCTATCTATAAACATATCTGTGAAACTTTTAACCTCTTAATTAAAGTGACCGGTGCCAACATTGTATCTAAGACCTTATATTATCCTCTATGTATATTTCCCTTCTTTAATAGAAGGCTATTTCTCTACCACCAATAAGGAAAAGAAAGAAAAAAAAAAGGACAAATCCAATATATGCACATTTCCATCCCCTCTTTCACCCCTTCCTCAGTCTTCTCCCCCCCAACCAACCCATCCCCTATCCGCCCTCCATATGTCACTACTTAATGTCCCATGGATTCTAACCCCCTTCCTTTAAGGCTATATGTGAAATTTTATGACCCCTACTTATTGTAAAGGCAGGAGATTTATTAAGACCTTTAGAGGTTAATTAATCTAAAAGTGCAAAAATGTTACCATTATTATAAATTTACCTAAGCTCTCATCCAAGAGATCTACTTCTCTTCCCTCCTTACATTTTTATAACACATAGGAGGGACGGAGGGGACGGATGTAGGGGGAGAGAACACCATATAAAGGAAAGATGAAAAGGAGTGATCTAAATAAAATAAAAAATAAATTAAAAAAAAAAAACATTTTAAAATCCAATTATCAGAAGCTGCAATTATCCTCTGTCGTGAGGATCTGATGTCACTCTTCTAGATAGATCTTCAAATTCCTCAGGCAATCTATTCCCTCTTTGACTGAGTGAATTCTATACCATCTGGCGTCTTTAGTTATTGCAAGACCCTGTGGTAATATCCATTTATAGCGTATATTTTCTTTTCTCAGCGCCAGAGTTATTCTAGAATATTCTTTACATTTATTTAGCGTGTATGCTGATATATCCCCAAATATTTGGATACTCTGGTATGGTGGTTTCAAGATCTTCTCTCTATAGTTTGCACGCATAATGTCTTCTTTGTAATTTAACAAATGCACTTTGACCATGACATCTCTAGGTCTTCCATTCTCTTTATTTCCTGATGTCTGAATTCTATGCAATAGATCAAATTTGTTTGGTACTGTCTCAAAATCTGGAACTAACGAGGAGAGGAGCTTTATTATATATTTTGTCAAATCTGTGTCTTTAAGATCTTCTGAGATTCCTTTTATTCGTAAATTATTCCTTTTAGATCTATCTTCCAGGCTGGAAATTTTATTTGTTAAATCTTGTATTCTTTCTTCTAGTTTTTTATTCTGTGTCTGAAGCGTGTTATTTTCCATTATTTGTTTATCCATTACTATTTCTATGGCCGTGACTTTAGTGACGCAGTCCTTAATGGCCTTAGTATTAGAAATTATTTGTTTTTTAATTTCTGCCAGAAAATTAAGCTGGAACTCCTCTAATAAGGTTTTCATTCTAGTCACCGTTAGTAGCTCTTCCACCTCTGGTGATATTTCTCTTATCTCAGTATTATCTTCTATACTGCCCAGACTTTGGTTCGGGGTCAAATCTGGAATTTGATCTGTCTCAGATAACTCCATTCCCCCTTTTCCTTTTCCATTTGATTCTAGTTTCGGCGGAAACATATTATCAATTTTTTGAAGTTTCTTCTCTTTCTTCTCTTTATTTTTAGAGTTCCTCATCCTGAGTTGTAGATGCAATGTATATTCATTCCAGCACTTTGACACATATACCCTTGTATAAGCTTGCATTTCCTCTCTTTTCTTTCCCTCTTCCGTTTTGTTTCCAGATAAGGCCAATAGCCGTGCTCAGTTACTATACTAACAGTAAAGAGAGATATACCAATATGCAAATGTCTCTAATAACATTGATTCTGATTATTGGTATTACCGTCAGTAACTATACAAGAGATATAGCATTGCTTTTTATTTTTTTTTATCTGGCTCTGTTCCTTTAAGAAAGCTGTTACCATATCATTCAGCATTTCAGTCCACCATGTGCAGTATCCCAAAAAATAAAAATCCATCCACTCACCATTATAGTCCTTTCCTTTTACAGTTTCTTGCTTATGTCTGGATATGTTTTTAAGATACAGGAGTTCCCTTTATGATATGTGTTCAGGCATAGAGTATCATATACAGCGTATTTTGTTATAATGGTAGTGCCCCAGGGACTAATACCAATCCCATTACTCACCCCCCGCTGCCTTCCTCAGCCTGCCAGCCACCTGATGTCTCACAGTGTGAGTCCTGAGTCACTAGAGTTTGTTGCTCCACTTGATAGTGCTATTAGATGTTGCACACTGGAGATCCCAGCTCCTCTTTCTCCCGGACCTGCAGATTCACCGAGATGGTATTCTGGGCTATGTTAGCCCCCTTCGTTTGGTACTCCTGCTCCTGAGTGGTGAGTGGGGGCTATATACTTTCGCCTGAGGCTGAAAGTCCTCTCAAGTAACGTTGCTTTTTTTTCCGGCTCTGTTTCTTTAAGAAAGCTGTTACCAAATCAGTCAGCATTTCAATCAGCCAAGTGAAGTATCCCAGAAAATGAGAAGCCACTCTCACCATTATAGTCCTTTCCTTCTACAGTTTCTTGCTTTTGTCTGAATATATTTTTTAAGATACAGGAGTTTCCTTTATAATATGTGTTCAGGCATAAAAAAAAAATACAGCGTATTTTGTTATAATGGGAGTGCCCCAGGGACTAATATCAATCCCATCACTCACCCCCCGCTGCTTTTCTCAGCCTGTCAGCCATCTGATGTCTCACAGTGTGAGTTCTGAGTCTCCAGAGTTTGTTCTTTCTCCCGGACCTGCAGATTCACCGTGATGGTATTCTGGGCTATATTAGCCCCCTTCGTTTGGTGCTCCTGCTCCTGAGTGGTGAGTGGGGACTATGCAATTTCACCTGAGGCTGAAAGGGCTAAGGGGATTTTATAATTCCTCTCTCTCAGGTGCATGTTACCTCAGGCAGGAGAGTAGCTGCCTCCATTCACCTCCAGCTGCTATTCGCGGCAAACTACATCACTTCCGGTCTCCGCCCCTCTTAGATGGGGGGAACTCTAATTTCCAATATTTCACAATATACATTATAATAACCAAAAGAATATGAGAGACCAGGAGGTAGACTTTTGGAAAAGTCTTCATTATGTTTATATGTAATAGGAGCAGCTCTGGGGCAAAAGGAACCTCTACCTCACATATGTCCTCAATAAGATATGTACAAGCTCTCCAAAAAGGCTTTATTTTTGTACAGTTCCACCAAGCATGGAGCGAATCACTGTTTATACCGCAACCCTTCCAACATGTATTCCCTTTGTTCTGTGCAAATGTATTAATCGCATTTGGTGTCCAATACCATCTGTTGAAATATAATTCAATATAGTTACTAGAGCAGGAAGAGATGTTTACGTTTTTTAGAGCCTTCTCCCATTTATCTCCGTCCATTGAAATATGTAGATCTTTCTGCCACTCTAACATACCTTTCGTTGGACTTACTTTAACCTGTGGCATTAGAATCTTATGACATCTTGAAATTCTATGCAGTAACGCCTTCTGATATAGCATATTTTCAAAGTCAGTCGTCAAATGGCTAATCTTTTTACCATATCCCTTTGCTTTCACCAAGGATTGTAAAGATCTAAATGCCAACCATTGGTTGTTCTTAAGTTTATATTTTTGTTTCAAGTTAGACCAGGATAGTTGGACACCAGATGCGTAGAGATCACCTATAAGGGATATTCCCTGCAATTTCCATCCACCTATTAAGTCAACATTGAACGGTGATGAGACACTCTATAGGGGCACCTAACGAAGGATACCTCGAAAGATTCAATTTATCTCTATTTGTCACCAAGAATTTTAACAATGTTCTTACTCCTCTGGGTAGCCAATCACTCTTGACATCATTTAACCCATCAATCCACAGCAAAGTATTAGGAGTGTCTATTTTTAATATATCATATTCTAGGGACTTCCAACCTGGATTAATGGTAGGAGTACTCCATATCATAATTTGAGAGAGGACAATAGCATTATATATATCTCTTATAGAGGGTGATGCCAATCCACCCTTAAGCATTGGTCCTTTGGTAATTGAGAGAGGGATTCTAGTTCTTTTACCACCCAAAACAAATGCATCTATACTTCTTTGCAGTTTAACAATCCAATATCTTGGCGGAACTTCCGGAATTGTTCTAAGGATATAAGTGATTTTAGGGATCAATATCATCTTACTATTTGCGATTCTAGCTGACCATGAACATTTTACATCTTTCCATTCTAAGAGGATTTTCTGAATCTGTTTCCATATCTTTTCTAGATTAGCTTTCAAAATCTTATTAACCTTGAATGATAGGTCTATACCCAAATTACTTATTTTATTAGAGATCCATTTAAAACTAAAAGAGCTTTTTAAACTTGTAATTTCTTCAAAGGAGAGATCTCTCCATATAATATCTGATTTCTCATGGTTGACCTTATAATAAGAAAGTCTTCCAAATTCTTTAAAGATGACATCAAGAGCTACCAAAGATTGGATAGGGTTATTCAAAATAACTATCAGATCATCTGCATATATAGAAATGTTATACTCTTTAAGACCAACTTTTACTCCCTCAATATCCTTTGCTTCCCTTATTTTCAAGATTAAATAATATGGGAGATAAGGGACAGCCCTGCCTAGTTCCATTTTTTATGGGGAAAAAAAGATGTTTCATAATTAGGCCCACTAATCTTAGCTGTAGGGTTAATATAAAGAGCCATAATTGCTTTAGAAGCAAATTCATCTAGTCCATAACTTTCCAAGGCAGTTTTAAGGAAGTCCCAGCTGACTCTGTCGAAGGCTTTCTCTGCATCTATCGACAGAGCCAAACTGGGGCCCCCATCACTCCTCCCTATAGAGAGAATATCTATCAATGTTCTTATATTATCCCCTCCTTGTCGGGACTTAACAAATCCTGTCTGCTCTGAATTAATCAACTGCAAAGGGATCAAACGATAAGTTAACACCTTAGAATATATTTTTAGATCGTAATTAATAAGAGAGATAGGTCTATAGCTTTTCCTATCTTCCGGGTCTTTTCCTTCTTTTAGTATATTTATAATTTTTGCTTCAGTTAACTCCTCTCTAATAATGCCGCTGTTCTTAATCTCATTAAACATTCTGGCCAATAAAGGGGCCAGCTGGTCTATAAACATTGTATAAAATAGTTTATCTAGGCCATCAATACCATGGGCCTTATTGTTTTTGGTTTCATTAATAACCTTTATTATTTCTTTCTCCGTTATTGGTTCATTTAGATATATTAGTTCTTCCTCTGATATCTTAGGGAATTTAATATCCTTCAAAAAGTGCTTTATCTCACTCAAACTAGGTTTCTGAAAATCTTTCTGCTTCTCAATATTGTATAATTCTGAGTAGTATTGGAAAAATATGTTGCCAATTTTTTTCTGGATGGTTATATAGCTGATTATCTTCTCCCCTGAGTCCCTGGATATGGTTTTGAATTTTTTGATTCTTAACTTTATTGGCCAAATATTTCCCCATTTTTCCTCCCATGAGGTAATTGCTTTGTTGTGCTTTCCAAACCATTCTATCTTGAATTAACTGAAAGATCTTTTTAATTTGTAAATTAATATCTTTAATTTTTTCCATCTTTTCCATGGCTGGAAGATTTTTATTGCTATTCTGTAATATATCTAGCTGAATATAAAGATTTCTTAGGGCTGTTCCCCTAGCTCTCTTCATTCGCACTTCTTTTTCTATTAGAATGCCTCTAACAAATGCTTTTAGTGTACACCATATGACTGAAGGAGATGATACTGAATTTATATTTAAGCACATAAATTCTCTGATAGCTGTTCTTATTTCTTCTATATATATCTTATCTTTTAAAATCAGAGGTTCTATTCTCCAATTTCTTATTTTACCATAGGTTTCAACCCCTTTTAGTTCCAACATCAGTGGAAAGTGATCTGATAATGCAGTAGATAAGATAGTTATTTTTTTTGTATCATATAACACTGAAGGATCCCCAAGAAATAATCTATTCTAGAGTATACATTATATTTCTTTGAGTGATATGTAAACTCTATCTTTTCTGGATTAAATGTTCTCCAAATATCAAAGAGGTCAAGCTCTATCATTAGTTTTTTAATTCTTAATCTTAAATGACTCGGAGTATTATTATTTTTCTTATATTTAGATTTTGATCTATCCTGAACTGGATCCATAGCTAGATTTAAGTCTCCACATATAATAACTTTTCCTTTTTTATATTTATGAACTAACTTCAGTATTTTTATAAGAAATTTCTCTTGATTCTTATTTGGGGCATATATATTTAGAATTGTATAGATGCTTTTATTTATTTATCCTACCCACAATATATATCTTCCCTCTATATCAATCTTTTTAAACTCTTCCTCCACCACTAAGTTAGCTTTAAATAATATCGAGACTCCCCTCGTTTCACTAGTATGATTAGCATCTACTCTCTTCAAAAAAGATTTATTATTGAATAGATGGTTATACTTCATTTTCAGATGTGTTTCTTGTAAGCAGATTATTTCTGCACCTGATTTATTATATTCTGAAAATGCAATTTTTCTTTTAATGGGCATATTCAATCCATTGGTGTTATGTGATATTATCCTTAATGACATAGTTTCTTTATTGACTTAATTCTTCTTAACCTATGTTTCCCCTTCCTATCCTCACTATTTAAATTTGTGCTTCTCTGTTCCTTTAAGCATACATACTGACTACAAGCATACCGAATATGACCCATCCTATCTCTTATGTTGGGTCGAATTCCTACGGGCTAATTAGCCAATGTTTAGAAGTGGTAGGTGAACCTTTCTAATGGAAGCAGCTACCTCCCAGTCTCTCAAAAAACCTATAAACATCTATCTATGCAGGATTATTAAAGCATTTCTGACAGAATCTTTACCTCAAAATTTGAGGGAACAAACATAAAAAAAAAAAAAAACATAAACCCAAAAACGGAAAAGGGCAGTGTATTATCAAGCCCTTCTCATCCTATATATATATATATATATATATATATATATATATATATATATATATATATATATATATATATATATATATATATATATAACGGCCTATGTTGCCCAATTCCAACTCTGTGCAAATTTCCTATAATCAGGTGCCAACGCTTCATTTATTGAGATTTCTTAAGTTATATTTATTACCTGTGTCATCCTTATAACTACATTTTTATCTTTAAATATGATAGTGCCAAATCCTTATCTATAAACATAGCTTTGTAACTTTTAACCTCTTAATTAAAGTGACCTGTGCTAACATTGTACCTAAGACCTTATATTATCCTCTAAGTATTTTTCCCTTCATTAATAGAAGGCTATTTCTCTACCACCAATGTAAAGGAAAGAAAAAGGGGAAAAAAAGGAAAAATCCAATATATGCAAATTTCAATCCCCTCTTTCTCAATTTTCCTTCCCCCAACCTCCCCATCTCCTATCCGCCCTCCATGTGTCACTACTTAATATCATATCCATTCTGATCCCCAACCTTTAAGGCTATATGTAAAATGTTATGACCCCTACCTATTGTAAAGGCAGGAGATTTATTAAAACCTTTAGAGGTTAATTAATCTAAAAAGTGCATAGATTTTTACCATTATTATAAAATTACCTAAGCTCTCATCCGAGAGATCTACTACTCTTCCCTCCTTACATTTTTATGACACATTGGAGGGGCGGAGGGGACGGATGTAGGGGGAGAAACCACCATATAAAGGAAAGACGAAAAAGAGTGATCTAAATAAAAAAAAACATTTTAAAATCCAATTATCAGAAGCTACAATCATCCTCTGTCATGGGGATCAGATGTCAATCTTCTAGATAGAGCTTCCAATTCCTCAGGCAGTCTGTTCCCTCTTTGACTGATTGAATTCTATACCATCTGGCGTCTTTAATTATTGCAAGTCCCTGTGGAAATATCCATTTATAGTGTATATTTTCTTTTCTCAGCGTCAAAGTTATTCTAGAATATTCTTTACGTTTATTTAGCGTGTATGCTGATATATCCCCAAATATTTGGATATTCTGGTATGGTGGTTTCAAGATCTTCTCTCTATAACTTGCACGCATAATGTCTTCTTTATAATTCAACAAATGCACTTTGACCATGACATCTCTAGGTCTTCCATTCTCTTTATTTCCTGATGTCTGAATTCTATGCAATAGATCAAATTTGTTTGGTACTGTCTCAAAATCTGGAACTAACGAGGAGAGGAGCTTTATTATATATTTTGTCAAATCTGTGTCTTTAAGATCTTCTGAAATTCCTTTTATTCGTTTATTATTCCTTTTAGATCTATCTTCCAGGCTGGAAATTTTATTTGTTAAATCTTGTATTTTTTCTTCTAGTTTTTTATTCTGTCTGGAGCGTGTTATTTTCCATTATTTGTTTGTCCATTACTATTTCTATGGCCGTGACTTTAGTGACGCAGTCCTTAATGGGCTTAGTATTAGAAATTATTTGTTCTTTAATTTCTGCCAGAAAGTTAAGCTGGAACTCCCCTAATAAGGCTTTCATTTTAGTCACCATTAGTAGCTCTTCCACCTCTGGTGATTTTTCTCTTATCTTAGTATTATCTTCTATACTGCCCAGACTTTGGTTCGGGGTCAAGTCTGGAGTTTGATCTGTCTCAGATGACTCCATTCCTCCTTTTTCTTTTGATTCTAGTTTCAGCAAAAACATATTATCAATTTTTTGAAGTTTCTTCTCTTTCTTCTCTTTATTTTTAGAGTTCCTCATCCTGAGTTATAGATGCAAGGTATATTTATTCCAGCACTTTGACACAGATACCCTTATATAAGCTTGCTTTTCCTCTCTTTTCCTTCCCTCTTCCGTTTTGTTTCCAGATAAGGCCAATAAACGTTCTCAGTTACTATACTAACAGTAAGGAGAGATATACAAATCTGCAAATGTCTCTGATAACATTGATTCTGATTCTTTGTATTACCGTCAGTAACTATACAAGACAAATAACATTGCTTTTTTTTATCAGGCTCTGTTCCTTTAAGAAAGCTGTTACCATATCAGTCAGCATTTCAGTCAGCCATGTGAAATATCCCAGAAAATGAAAAGCCACCCACTCACCATTATAGTTCTTTCCTTCTACAGTTTCTTGCTTATGTCTGGATATATTTTTAAGATACAGGAGTTCCCTTTATGATATGTGTTCAGGCATAGAATATCATATACAGCGTATTTTGTTATAATGGGAGTGCCCCAGGGACTAATATCAATCCCATCACTCACCCCCGCTGCCTTCCTCAGCCTGCCAGCCACCTGATGTCTCACAGTGTGAGTCCTGAGTCTCTAGAGTTTGTTGCTCCACTTGATAGTGCTATTATATCTTGCACACTGGAGATCTTAGCTCCTCTTTCTCCCAGACCTGCAGATTCACTGTGATGGTATTCTGGGCTATATTAGCCCCCTTCGTTTGGTGCTCCTGCTCCTGATTGGTGAGTGGGGGCTATGCAATTTCGCCTGAGGCTGAAAGGGCTAAGGGGACTTTATAATTCCTCTCTCACAGGTGCCTGTTACCTCAGGCAGGAGAGTAGCTGCCTCCATTCACCTCCAGCCGCTATTCGCGGCAAACTACATCACTTCCGGTCTCAACCCTCTCTATGTGTGGCCTACTCTGACCAGAAAAAAATAATAATTACACACCTGAAAATGAAATACATACTGTTCTCCACTTACGTCAGGACCGGTTACACATGAGACTGTGCCCTTAAAGTTGACTGTGGAAGTGAATCACCATGAGGCTATCTCTTTCCACCTAATTTCCTCAACACAGTTTCCAGTGATTTTGGGGGTACCTTGGCTTGCTCTGCATAACCCACAGATTGATTGGAAGATCAGAACTTTGTCCTTTCCTTCAGAACACTGCTTAATGAATTGTCAACCCTCTAAGGTAACACCTGTTGCCACAACAATTAATGAAATGGTTGCTACAAACTTGACTAAGCTTCCTCTACAATATCGGGATTTTGCAGATGTCTGTGATAAGAAGAATGCTGATCAGCTTCCACCACACAGGCCTTATGATTGCCCAATAGAGCTGTTGCCTGGGGCTGCTATCCCATTTGGCCGTATATATTCCCTTTCTGAGCCTGAATTGAAAGCTCTTCGTGAATACCTACAAGAAAATCTTGCCAAAGGCTTTATTCGACCATCTACTTCTCCAGCAGGAGCTCCTATTTTCTTTGTAGAAAAGAAAGATGGCAGCCTACGGCCATGCGTTGATTACAGAGACATTAATAACATCACTGTTAAAAACCGCTACCCCTTGCCTCTGATTCCTGAACTTTTGGAGAGACTCCGCTCAGCTAAAATATTTACGAAGCTTGATCTTCGGGGGGCATATAATCTGGTTCGCATAAGACCCAATGATGAATGGAAAACAGCTTTCAGAACCAGGTACGGGCATTACGAATATCTAGTAATGCCTTTTGGGCTGTGTAATGCCCCTGCAACTTTCCAGCATCTTATCAATGATGTACTACGAGATCTCCTGGATCAGTTTGTTGTGGCATATTTGGATGATATCCTAATATTCTCTGATAATCTTGAAAACCACAGAAAACAGGTCCGTATAGTTCTAGAGCGCCTTCGTACCCACCGCCTATAGATTAAACTTGAAAAATGTGAGTTTGAACAAACAGAAATTCAATTCCTGGGGTATGTAATAACTCCCAAAGGTTTAAGTATGGACGCAAGTAAAATTAAAGCTGTGCTGGACTGGCCCATCCCCAAGAATGAAAAAGATGTTCAGAGATTTGTGGGGTTTGCCAATTTTTACAGGCGTTTCATTAAGAATTTCTCTGCAGTTATTACACCGATCACTGAACTCACACGTAAAGGGACTCCTTTTCAGTGGTCCGATAAGGCGGACACCGCATTTTCCCGATTGAAGACTCTGTTTACCTCTGCCCCTGTCCTGGTACATCCTCAGCCGGAATTACCATTTATTGTGGAAGTTGATGCTTCTGATTCAGCTGTTGGTGCTATACTGTCTCAAAGGACTGGACCTAAGATGCTGTTACATCCGTGTGCCTTCTATTCCCGCCAGATGGTGCCAGCAGAAAGAAACTATGACATAGGGAATAAAGAACTATTGGCTATAAAAGCTGCCTTCACCGAATGGAGACATCTCTTGGAGGGAGCTACCCATCCAATTACTGTCCTCACAGATCACAAAAATCTGGAATGTATTCGATCAGCTAAGAGACTGTCAGCCAGACAAGCACGCTGGTCCCTATTCTTCTCAAGGTTTAATTTTTTGGTTACATACCGTCCTGGCTCCAAGAATGGTAAGGCGGATGCCTTGTCTAGAATAGCTGACCCCCTCCATACTACCGTAACCAAGACCACCATCCTGCCAGAGGATATATTTATAGGAGTTACATTTCCTTCTGATCTGATGTCTCGCATTAAAAAGGGCTACGCTGAAGACCCAGTTCTTCGTGATCCTCCTCGTGACCTCCATATGACGATGCGTAATGGGTTTTGTATTTTTTAACAACGTCTGTTTGCTCCGGAGTCAGTGCGACTGGACCTTTTACGTCTCTACCATGACTCAAAACCAGCAGGTCATCCAGGAATCCGAAAGACACAAGAGCTACTTGCCCGATCCTTTTGGTGGCCGAAGTATCATGAGGATGTTAAGAAGTATGTGTCCTCTTGTGATGTGTGTGCCAGACATAAGACTCCTCGCTCATCCCCTGTTGGCTTGCTTCAGCCTCTTCCGATTCCTCATCGTCCCTGGGGATCTATATCCATGGACTTTATTGTGGAACTACCTCCCTCTAAGGAACACACTACCATTCTTGTTGTTGTGGACAGGTTAACTAAGATGGGTCATTTCATACCAGCTCGTGGTCTCCCTTCAGCTAAACAGACGGCTGACCTGGTTATTCGGGAAATATTTCGCTTGCATGGAGTGCCTGATGAAGTAGTTTCTGACAGGGGAGTACAGTTTACGTCTCGTTTTTGGAAACATTTTTGTTCTAATCTAGGTATTAATGTAAATCTGTCGTCAGCTTTTCATCCGCAAAGTAATGGACAGACTGAGCGAACCAACCAGACTTTGGAGCAATATTTGCGGTGCTATATTAGTTACCTGCAGGATGACTGGCTGGATTTTCTACCCACGGCGGAGTTTGCCTATAACAATGCCCAACACTGCTCCACTTCTTTGAGCCCATTTTTTTGCCAACTATGGTTACCATCCGACCTTTCTAGTCAGTCTCCCAATTTTTACTTCCATTCCTGCTGTTTCTGACCGGCTAACGGCCTTACGTGATTCCCAAGCACTGTTGAAAGAGACTCTTTTGGAGGCTCAGGAATGTTACAAAAGAGCTGCTGATAGGCATAGAAAGGAGGCCCCAGTCTATCAAGTTGGTGACAAGGTGTGGCTGTCAACAAGGAATCTCAAGCTTCGGATTCCTTCTCATAAATTGGGTCAAAGGTTCATGGGACCTTTTGAGATCATTGCTCAGATCAATGCTGTCACTTTCCGTTTACAACTCCCGAATTCCATGAAAATACATCCAGTGTTTCACGTTGCACTGCTTAAACCTTTTCATGAAAACACTTTCCCTGGCCGAGCCCTGCCTGCCCCACCTCCAGTCCTCGTGGATGGTGAGGATGAGTACGAAGTGGACAAAATTCTTGACTCCAGGATCTTCCGTGGCAAGCTTCAGTATCTGGTTCGCTGGAAAGGCTATGGTGAGGAGGAGAGTTCGTGGGAACCAGTGGACAATATTCACGCTCCTGATCTCCTTCGGTCTTTTCATGTGCAGTACCCGGCTAAACCAGGTAATAGGGCATCCAGAGGCTGCACCTATAGAGGCGGGGGTAATGTGAGGAATTGACTCTGCTGGGTTTTGAACCCTGGTCCCCAGGCTGCTATACCTCTTCCTTACCACTGCGCCAGCCTGCCTGTTGTGAATTCCATTGAGACCTTATAAGCTTGACTCTGCTAGCAATAGTATCAGTACCTAAGTCTCTTCAGCTGTGTCTGGTCAGGTGTCTGGTCCTTGGCCTATATAAGGCACTTCCTGTCTATTGATCCTTGCCAGATTATTGTGTGGTTCCTGATCACTTCAATAAACCTTGTTCCTGTTTTCACCTACAAGTTTGCGGAACTGGATTATTGCTGACCTTGGCTACTGGTCTCCACAACTTTGTGATTTCTATATCATTACAGCACCTGTCAATCTTTATTAGTGAATCACAATGACATTGACAATAGCCAATGAGAAGGCGCAAATGCCTTCACCAAACAGTACGTAGGGGTGTATTCCATTGTGATTGGCTATTGTCAGTGCAACCAATCAGAATTCACAGATGCCTCTAGCCAAACACCCTGTGGGGGTGTATTCCATTGTGATTGGCTGAAGGCATCTGCGCCTTGTGATTGCTTTAAATAAAGATTGACAGGTGCATTATCCAATCAGAGTGGGATTTTAGGGTGTATCCCTTTCTGATTGGCTCACACATTGGCGCCTCCTGATTAAGTGAATTTGATAGACAGCGTTTTCAACCAATCAGAAGGTGCCATTGCCTATTTTCTTCCGGAAAAGTCTCCGGGAGTCTCATTAGCGTCGGGGATGTCCGTGAGTGCGGATGTGTGTTCTTTATTTTTTTTAAAGCAGTTCCAGGGTGGGGCCGAAGAGGAGGAGGCCGGAGACATCGTGGGGAGGTAAGTACAATGTAGATTATGTTTATTTTATTTTGTTTTTATGTTTACGAATGTGTATTAATGTTATGTTTTTTTTAACAAGTGCCGCGCCGGAGAAGAGTAAAAGAATAAGGACGGGACATGCTGGAAAGGTGAGTAGAATATTTAGAATGTTTAGAATGTTTATTTATTTACTGTAAATATGTTGCACTAATTTTTTTTTTACCCTACGTGGCTGATCTGAATGGACATCTGCAAAGGTAAGTGGTCTTAATTATTTTATTTTAGCTTAGAATTAGATTATTTTATATTTAGATAGCATTTATTGTATGTTAGCTAGGGGTATGTGTTTTATATAGATAGCATAGCATGTATTGTATATTAGATTGTATTATTTATTTAGATAGATTGGTGGATGTATATTAGATAGATAGGATGTATATTAGATAGATAGTATTTATTGTATATTACATAGATTGTGTGATGTATATTATATAGATAGGATGTATATTAGATTATGGTATTTATTTAGATAGATTGGGGGATGTATATTAGATAGATAGAATGTATTGTATATTAGATAGGGCTGTATTGTATTGTATTTAATTTTATTTGTATTGTATGCATTTGTATTGTATGTATTTGTATTGTATGTATTTCCTTTTCAGGTGTGTAATTTTTTTTCTGTAGTGTGAGGGGGGGGGTTGTAATGTGTTTTTTTATTTTCTGTAATGTTCCTTTTTTTATTTTATGTAATGTAGATTTTTTATTTTTTGTGACTTTAGGCTTTTTTATTTTTTGTAATTAAAATGGTGGGGGTTATTAGGGGGTAGGTAGGTAGTGTAGGTGTTAATAGGTTAGTTTAGAGGGTGTTTAGTTGATATTTAATGTTTTATTGGGGGGGTATAGTGTAGTGTTTATACTTAGTGTCATGATGGTCCTTGAGGACCGTCATGGCACTTATGTGGTTAATGTTGGGTTGTAACAGGCCCATAATGGTCTTAATATACCCTTATGGGACTGATGGGGTTAATAGAGGATTATGAGGGTCTGTATGGACCCCCATGAGTGACAGGGTTAATTAGCGGTTTATGGGGGTCTGTGTTGACACCCATGAGTGAGGGGGTTAATTAAGGGCTTATGGGGGGCTGTATTGACCCTCCTGAGTGACAGGGTTAATTAAGGGTTTATGGGGGTCTGTTTATTTATTTACTGTAAATGTGTTGCACTAATTTTTTTTCCCCCTAGGTGGCTGATCTGAATGGACATCTGCAAAGGTAAGTGGTCTTAATTATTTTATTTTAGCTTAGAATTAGATTATTTTATATATAGATAGCATTTATTGTATGTTAGCTAGGGGTATGTGTTTTATATAGATAGCATAGCATGTATGGTATATTAGATTGTGTTATTTATTTAGATAGATTGGTGGATGTATATTAGATAGATAGGATGTATATTAGATAGATAGTATTTATTGTATATTACATAGATTGTGTGATGTATATTATATAGATAGGATGTATATTAGATTATGGTATTTATTTAGATAGATTGGGGGATGTTTATTAGATAGAATGTATTGTATATTAGATAGGGGTGTATTGTATTGTATGTATTTCCTTTTCAGGTGTGTAATTTTTTTCTGTAGTGTGGGGGGGGGGTTGTAATGTGTTTTTTTTATTTTCTGTAATGTTCCTTTTTTTATTTTATGTAATGTAGATTTTTTATTTTTTGTGACTTTAGGCTTTTTTATTTTCTGTAATTAAAATGGTGGGGGTTATTAGGGGGTAGGTCGGTAGTGTAGGTGTTAATAGGTTAGTGTAGAGGGTGTTTAGTTGATATTTAATGTTTCATTGGGGGCGTATAGTGCAGTGTAGTGTTTATGCTTAGTGTCATGACGGACCGTCATGGCACTTATGTGGTTAATGCTGGGTTGTAACAGGCCCATAATGGTCTTAATATACCCTTATGGGACTGATGGGGTTAAATAGAGGATTATGAGGGTCTGTATGGACCCCCATGAGTGACAGGGTTAATTAGCGGTTTATGGGGGTCTTAGTTGACACCCATGAGTGAGAGGGTTAATTAAGGGCTTATGGGGGGCTGTATTGACCCCCATGAGTGACCGGGTTAATGAAGGGCTTATGGGAGTCTATATTGACCCCCATGAGTGACAGCGTTAATTAGGGGTTTATGGTGGTCTGTATTGACCCCCATGAGTGAGGGGGTTAATTAAGTGCTTATGGGGGTCTGTATTGACCCCCATGAGTGACAGGGTTAATGAAGGGCTTATGGGGGTCTATATTGACCCCCATGAATGACAGGGTTAATTAGGGCTTATGGGGGTCTGTATTGACCCCCATCAGTGAGGGGGTTAATTCAGTGCTTATGGGGGTCTGTATTGACAGGGTTGAAGAAGGGCTTATGGGGGTCTATATTGACCCCCATGAGTGAGGGGGTTAATGAAGTGCTTATGGGGGCCTGTATTGACCCCCATTAGTGACAGGGTTAATGAAGGGCTTATGGGGGTCTGTATTAACCCCCATGAGTGACAGGGTTAATGAAGGGCTTATGGGGTCTATATTGACCCCCATGAATGACAGGGTTAATTAGGGGTTTATGGGGGTCTGTATTGACCCCCATGAGTGACAGGGTTAATGAATGACTTATGGGGGCCTGTATTGACCCCCATGAGTGACAGGGTTAATGAAGGGCTTATGGGGGTCTATATTGACCCCCATGATTGACAGGGTTAATTAGGGATTTATGGGGGTCTGTATTGACCCCCATGAGTGAGGGGTTAATTAAGTGCTTATGGGGGTCTGTATTGACCCCCATGAGTGACAGGGTAAATGAAGGACTTATCGGGGTCTATATTGACCCCCATGAGTGACAGGGTTAATTAATGGTTGATGGGGCTCTGTATAGAGCCCCATGCGTGATAGTGTATATATATTTTTTTTATAACGGGTCCTTTAAGGACCTTTACTGTCCTTTAAGGACTTGTAACTCTGGAATTTAGAATTCTCATTGCAGCGGGGGTCCCCGATCACTTGCGATCGGGACCCCCACTGCGATGGTTAATGTGGGGTTAATGCAGGTCTCCGAGTTTCTGAACTCGGGAATTTGGACTTAAATGGTGGTTTAACTTTACTTTCAGAGGTCCTGGATGCCCCCCCGCTATGGGTAAGCTTTTTATGTATTTTTTGTGAGTATTTGGCGTGTTTTGACTGTTTTTAGGTGCGCACGGTTCGGCCATTATGGTCGTATTTTTCGTGCGTGTGGGTGTTTGTTCCGTTAAGGTTGGTTCCGAGGTTATTTTTATTTCTAAGTCATGCGTGTGTGTGGCTGGGCAGTCCTGGGCTTTGAGCCTCGTTTTCGTTTTTTTGCGGCTTCCATTTTTTATCTCGCTTAGGGGATTTTCGTGTGTCTGAACTTGGGAATTTCTGACTTAAATGGTGGTGTAACGTCACTTTCAGAGGTCCTGGATGCCCCCCCCCCTTGCTATTGGTAAGCTTTTTATGTATATTTTGTGAGGATTTGGTGTGTTTTGACTGTTTTTAGGTGCACGTGGTTCGGCCCTTATGGTTGTATTTTTCGTGTTTGTGCCGTTAAGGCTGGTTCCGAGGTCGTTTTTTTTCTGTCGGCCGTGTGTGTGTTTCTAACCGCGGACCCTCGTTTTAGACATTCAAATGTGAACAAAAATGTACTATTTATATACTATATATATGGCCAGGTAAAGAATGTCATCTGGCATTTCTGGGATGGGCAGGGTAGAAACGAGAACCACAGCCCTTCAGCTATGGAATGCTTTTCGGACAAGTAGAAAGCAAGGACTGCTGATACACTCGGGTATTGTTAGTGCGAATAATAATACATACCTAGTTTTATTGAACAATATAGTTATTAATACTTGATAATAACCTACTGTATGTTTCTGACATCTCTCTCAAATAATACGACACATTTAACTGAGCAATTGTAAGTTACTGTTACTGGAGCCTGTAAACTAATGTGCTATTCAATTGGCGTATTTTTTAGCGAGCCACAAACAATCCATGGTTACAGGCTGAAAATCCCTGCTATTGCCAAAATCGCAACCTTCAACCCATCTAAACAATGTATAATGGGGATATAAGAACCCCAGTATGTAGAAAGTGCTTTAAAATTATGTAGTTCTTTATGGGCAGTGTCTTTGTAACAATTTAAAGGTCTTGTACAGGTTAGTTCGTAAATGTGTAATATTGTAGTCTTGTGCTGCTATCTTCAAGAAACAGCTGTAAGCTGTAGCGTCTGGAGCGTAGTTAGAAAAGAAGAAGGATGGGGGAGAGATAACACACACAAACCTAGTGCAAGTCACTTCTTGTATTTTAGATCACTTCATATGTACAATAATAGAGACTCTCACCTTATAGAACCTCAGCAATTATGACGTATTATAATCATTTGTGATAATTAGTCCTTGACGTCTGTGTCTTAATCCAATAGACCATCTTCTTTCTTGAAGATCTAGTGTATGTTCTGTATAATTGTGTGTGCTGACAGTATACACTAGTGTATGTTTGTATACATGCACTTAGAGCTGACACTCTACTCAGAACACTATGTATTCATTGTAATGGGAAAATATTAATATTTATTAATTCCCAACAAAAATAAAAGATAAGAAATACCGGTAATATAGTAAAAAAAATGTATATGCATAAAAGTAAGACGTGTTTCGCTAATTTTAGACTGGTTAAGGACTAATTTTCACAAGTGATTATAATACGTCATAATTGCTGAGGTTCCATAAGGTGAGAGTCTCTTACAACCCATCTATGCCTTTGATCTTCAAGCCTGCAAAAGTTACAATCGCTAAAATCGCAAATCGCTATTCAATTGCTACAATTACTCAAGCCCGCAAAAATTTTACACCCACAAATGGCAAATGTAGAAGAAAATCTTACGGGTACCAGATAGGACTCGCAAGGGGGTTAAACGCTTACTGCACTTTTAAAGATGGGTAAAGCAATGTAAGGCATTAGAATTAATTGCACAACAGTCTCACGCTTGCAAATCTGCAATAGAAATGTCTTTTTTTTTTATGAATGATATTAAAACCAGGAACTTGCCCGTCAAAAATGCCGGGAATAAAATTGTAACGCTGGCAATGCTGTTTGCAATACAATGCGAGGCTAAGGGCCCTCTGCGCACCTTTGGTGCTCATCACGAGCCTCAATTTTCCTGCATTGCAATGATCTCCTTCAGCGCTCATCGCAAGACCCACTATGAGCGCCTTCAGCGCTCATTGCAACCCCCCCCCCCCTTGTGTAGTTTATAGGCCTTGTGCTTAAGTGTTACTGTGTTTGGTTGTGTTAGTGCCTTGGGTTAAGCGTTATTGGGTTGGGTTAAGTGTTACTATGTTGTGTTATATGTTAGTGGCTTGGCTGAAGCCTGGATGAAGTTACTGGCTTTTGTTAAGTGTTACTGCTTTATGGCTCGTTTTTACGTTCTTCGGGATAGTTTTCTGCTCTTCGCGCTAATTTTCAGCCTTGTTTTCGTCGGGTTCCATCTTATTTCCTCGCATGGGCGATTTTCGATCGTGAAAAACTACAAATATGCCTCAAATCAACTTGCAATCTCACTCATAGGCTTCCTGTCTCTCCCCCTGTGCTGTATGTGAGTGTGTAAGCAAATTTGTTTTTTTTTTTAGGTCTTTCCAGTTCCGTGGTTCGGCCATTAAAGTCGGATTTTTGCTGGACGCCCAGGGTATGTGCAGATTTCGGTCCTAAGTCCTACAGGTTGTAAGTCCTGCATGCCTCAACTGCTTGCCTCACTTTGCAAGGCTCGCCGTGCAATGAGCGCCTTCGGTGCTCATTGCAGCCTAAGTCCCAAGTACCTCAACTGCTCGCCTCACTATGGGCCGCAACAGGACCAATGTCAAATATATGTGTGATGGTCTCCCTTGGCAATATGTTCTGGCTATAAATCAGCCCATGAATGGTTATCTGTACTAAGGTCTATAGGGCTTTATGAACAATCAAAACTAAGCTAAATATTGAAAATTACTTTTTTGTAATTCAGCTAATCATGGTCCTTTAAAAAGTAATGTAAATGTGCACACTTAGAACAATGTTTATAAGCCAGGATTCAATTTGTAAAATTAAAAATAAAAGTTAACATGTTTTCCTGGCTCAATAATATTTGAAGGCTGCATTGATGTTGTTTCTATGACTTCAGTGCTAAGAGATTTATACCTATGTTTTTCTATAAGAGGCTAACATTAAATGGAGGAGTAGCGTTGTAAAACATACAGATGTGATCGTGGATAATAACCCTCTTCATGGGCTAATTAGAAACCATACTGCATGCAAGACAGAATGTAAACACTTCTCTTCGATTATATATCATCAAGTGTTTTCTTTGCAGTTTTAAGGATTTTCAAAGAGTTGCATCCTGTTATCATAAGCAGCCCTGATGTATATTATACAATGAGAAAGCAGTACTCAAAAGCTTGAGATCAGAAAATCTCTAATTGACAATGCATCAGCTGAGGATAATAACTTTACAATGCACACTGAAAATCATTTTAAGCAAATTACCAATTTGTTTGACCTATCAGTTTGCAAACAGCACTCTAAATAACTGAATTTAAAAAACAAAACTTATATTCCAAAATCCTTCTTGAAATTTGATTTGGGATGGCCAGGCAATAGGTAAGGCTTAGTAATAAAAAAATTATACAGAATGTATGTATCTTAGACCACTGGATTGATGGGGTCCCCTATATACATTTAAAATATTCCAAAGAAATGTCAGCATTATCTCACTCTAGTTCACCTCCCTCCAAGGTAGTAATACTATATTCTATCACATATATAGTTGTGAGTGTACGGGCCGTTGCGTATCGAGGGCTGCGGGCAAAGGCCTCAGTTGCTGGAATGGAGCGCCGAAGGCCCTCCATCCCAGCAACTGAGGCCCTTGCCCGCAGCCCTCGCTGCCCGCAGCCCTCGCTGCCCTTGCGGGCAAGGGCCTCAGTTGCTGGGATGGAGCGCCGAGGCCCTCGCGAAGGGCCGCGGGCAAGGGCCTCAGTTCCACAGATGTGATCTAGACCCGGGGACCCGCGCAAGGCCCACAACCCACCACACAGGAGTCCACCAGCCACCCGGACAGGCCTCCGACACCCGCGGAGGACGCTGGGAACCCCGCCCCCAGGGACAGGGCTGAGCCCGACATCCAGGGCCCCCAGGACACGGTGAGGGTCATGAGGAACACAGGAGAGGGAGAGGGGGCAAAGGGTGGAAAGAGAGGGAGGGAACGGGGGGAAGAGACACAGGGGGTTTGAGAGGGGGGAAAAAGACACAGGAGAGGGAGTAGAGGGGGAAGAGACATAGGAGAGGGGGAAAGACAGGGGAGGGGGTGGAAGAGACACAGGGGAGGACGAGGGGGAGGAAAGAGAAACAGGGGAGGGAGGGGAAAATACATAGCGGAGGGAGAGGGCAAAAAGAGACACAGGGGAGGGAGGAAAGAGACACAGGGGAGGAAGAGGGTGAGGAAAGAGACACCTGGGAGGGATAGGAGGGGGAAATGACACACAAGGGAGGGAGAGGAGGGGGAAATGAGACACAAGGGAGGGAGGGAAACCCCCAAAGGAACACCTGGCTACTCCAAAAATGTAGGGATTCCCCCTTTCAGCCTGATATTATTAGCCTCATGTATGAACTATTTAATGAAAACTCATGGGCAAACAAACCAGACTATACCAAAGCCTGGGAGAGGGATTTGGGCACCGAGTTGGCAGATAGCACATGGGATAAAAGTTGGCAAGGCTTAAGTAGGGGATCTTTAAATTATAGTCTGCTTGAGACTTCAATAAAGGTCCTACACAGGACATATATTACTCCTTTAAAGCTAATAAATGGGATCCAAAACGGAGCAGCTCATGTTTTAGGAACAGTGGTAATGAGGCTACATTTATTCATGTCTGGTGGGAGTGTTCGGCAGTCATAAGACTATGGGAAGAAACATGCTTACTAGCTTCTAAAATGTTTAAGATTGACCTAATAAAATATTTTTTGAAAGAAAAAATACACATAGCTAGTAGTTGGAAAACCCCAAATTAAAACTTTCAGGAATTAATAAAAAAAATCAACTATTTACTGCTCAACGAGAGATTTAACCATGTAGTCTTGGATAGAATCACCCAGTTCCAGACAATTTGGGATCCCTGGATAACATCCCCATTTAGTGCCCCCCTAATATAATAAAACATTTGTTAATGGTTGAAGCGACTCGGGGGGAAGGACCGGAGTGGGGGAGCCCTGGAGGAGACCCTTCAGAAGCAACCGGCGGCAAAATCATCCGAGGAAAGGAGAGGTCGCCTACTGAAGCCTGCCCTAGGGTAACCCAAGGGCGATTGAGCAGGTTAAATATTGTAAATAATAAGCTACTGCTGGAGTGATGATAGATAATAGGACTTTACTATTGTCTGTTTTACCATGTCTTAGGTTTCTCTTAAAAATTGCAATCACAGTAAAAAAAAAGAAAATGTATTAACCAAAAAAGTAAAAAAAAGGCCTAGCCACCTAATTTTAACAAAATGTCTTCATTGTAAATATGTATTTTTGCACAACTGTTGTGTTATGCAAGACTGTTCAATATGCTTTCTTTTCCATTACATGCCGTACGCCTTCTGGCATAAAAATTGAAATTCAAAAATTAGATATTGTTGCAGCCGCTGCTGTTGCAGCGGCCAGAAAAATTGACCTTTGTTCCCCAGGCAGAAAGTGCCATAAAACATTGCCTCTTCTTGAACCCTGGTTGGTGGCGGATAATTCACGCAAGTCATCCGGCATTCACAGATAACATACAGCAGCGTGTGGACCATTTATAGCCGAAGGCAGCTCATCTCATCGGGCCTTTTTCAGTCGAATGTATCGCCCAGTGTCAGTCCCTTCGGGATCCATCCCTCATTCATCTTTATAAAGGTGAGGCAATCTAGACTTTTTTGCCCTAGGCGACTTCTCTTCTCGGTGACAAAACCTCCTGCTGCACTGAAGGTCCTTTCTGACAGGACACTTGAAGCGGGGCAGGCCAGAAGTTCAATTGCAAATTGGGATAGCTCAGGCCACAGGTCTAGCCTGCATACCCAGTAGTCAAGGGGTTCATCGCTCCTCAGAGTGTCGATATCTGCAGTTAAGGCGAGGTAGTCTGCTACCTGTCGGTCAAGTCGTTCTCTGAGGGTGGATCCCGAAGGGCTGATGCGATGCGTAGGACTGAAAAAGGTCCGCATGTCCTCCATCAACAACACGTCTTTTAAACGTCCTGTCCTTGCCGGCGTGGTCGTGGGAGGTGGGTTACTTTCACCTCTTCCCCAGTTATATTGCCCTTGTGCTGTGACATCACCCTTATATGCTATGAATCGCCTTAGGCTGCAAGCAGTTGATGAATGCGGGACATAGAAAAAAAAATTACGAGACGTAGGGCTTAGAAAAAAGAAATTACGAGACGGGGGAATTAGAAAAAAAAATACGAGATAGGAAAAATACGAAGTTAACAGCCAAACCGTAAAAAGCAAAAAACACAAAACACACACGCACAAAAAAAAAAAAAAAAACATCACACACAGCATGGGAGAACAGCAAGGACGTCTGAGAGTGAGGTGGAATGCAAATTTAAGTCGATTTTGGTGAGTTTCGCCACTCGAACATCGGCTAAGTGAGAAAAACAATGGCGGACCAAAAAAATGAAAACGAGGCTACACAACCCTGGACCACGCAAAACACCACCAGCCGCGTACCACTTTCACCCAGGAACATATGAGGCACGAAATACACTATTACCAAGGAAGGAAAATGCTTGAGAACCACGTAGCACATAGACAAACAAAGCTATTTTACAATCCTAACTTTCCACTAACAACA
Organism: Discoglossus pictus; assembly: GCA_027410445.1. NCBI lineage: Eukaryota > Metazoa > Chordata > Amphibia > Anura > Alytidae > Discoglossus > Discoglossus pictus. The sequence goes on from CM050171.1 coordinate 86,725,022, forward strand.
TTACATATCTAAACTAGCGCTTTGCTCAAATAAACCAATGGTTTGCCCTCGCGCACACAGCCTATTTCTAATGCACAGTTGGGACATTCATAAACTATCTCCTCTGGCCAGCAACAATCCAACTGGACATTATATGCTGCAGGACAATAAAAAGTGATTGTTACCTCTTCAGGATATTGATTGTTACATATATTAATTAGAAAAAGGTCAACTATATTCAGTATAAAAAGCTTAACATTGTGTGCCAAACAGCATTACCATTGCTTCAATTTTTATTGACCGTAAATTTTTGATGGTGAAATGGCTAGTAAGCAATATATTTAGTAAGTAGGGCTTTTATGGATACTCTATAAATATCATCGATTTTAATGACATAAAGAGTTATCCATGAATAAGCATAAGCCATAATTATTTACTAAATGCAATTGTTTTGCTATGGTATAATTGTGGTAAGAAGTACTTATCAGTTACATGTCAAATATAGTACAGCAATAAATATGATTTTGTCTTTTTTAATCAATAGCAATATATGCAAATTATAAAACTCACGTGAGAATAAATATATAGAAGTAATGATTTATTTAATACAATTGTCTAATCATGTCAGTGTTAGATAGTTATTAAATTAAATATGAAATCGATCTGCTTATTAAATTATACCTTCACATATATGGAATTGCTTTATTTATCAAATACATAAGTCTGAATATATATTATTTGCTTGTTTCCTTTATTCTGTTGATTTTGCCAGCTGACTGGATTTTTGACTACCTGAAATGAACGAAGAATACCAGGAGTTAACATCATTGAAACAAACAACACTATAAATAGACTTACATCCGCTCTGATGTCTGGCCAGGAGGAAGCAGCAGCGAAACGAGCGCATTGGCCACCATCCATACAGCAGTCCATCTTTTGATGACGTCTTCACGGAGCCTCTGCGAGACTGAGCTACAAACCGCAGGAGTTACCGGAGTTTATCCATCAGATATCGGCTCTACTATGCCACATAAGAACTATTGTATTCATTAGTTATGCACTCCTATGCTGTCAAATATATATCCGGGTGACATTGTTATTGATATTATATTACATATATTGATATTGTGCGTATTTAGACCATAATATATATATATATAATAACTGAATTGTTTATTACTTGTTTATTAAATTGGTTTAGGAAAATAAGGCCAATATTTTTATAATTAAGATTACCTTATTACTTAGGATCTTTGGGTCAGCTACTCAGGCAATTAGCATAGTAAGTTAGATAAACTTAATAGTTTAGATCATGGTGTAAATGACAGGCCCCCAGTTCATTCAAGCATATACAGGGATTTTTTCTCAGAGTTTAGTGTAGGTAGCAGCACAATTAAGCAGGAGATAAGGGGAGGTTCCCCAGTTCTGTCACTCCAGACAGATAAGGGACTGACCTACTTTATATAACACATTTTCATGTACTGTGTAGGTTTAACCAATATATTTATGCACTAGACACTCTTAAGCACTTTATTCACTTAGCACTTCTATTTTGCAGCAATCAATTATTTTTTAGCACCAAATAAGCTAGACCCTAGTCCAAATCAATAATATATTTAAAATTGTATTATAGAGACATTATTGACCAAATTATTATTTATTTAACTTATTGACTTAAGAGAGATTATCTCATATAATAGTTGTCAAACTGTGAACCCCCCCCCCCCCCAAAAAAAGAAGAAAAGGCTCGCATTGAACGCCGATGGTACTCAGACTATAAAAAGCTTTACATTGTGTGTCAAACAGCATTGCCCTGGCTTAAAATTGAGCAGCTCGCTATGAGCGCCAAAGGCTTAAAAAAAAGCATTGCCCTGGCTTAAAATTGAGCAGCTCGCTATGAGCTCCAAAGGCGCTTATTGCGGGACACGCGTTGAGCGATGAAGACGCTCAGCGCGAGTCTCGCAATGAATGCCGAATGTCCTCAGAGTCAAAGAAGCTTTACATTGTGTGTCAAACAGCATTGCCATGGCTTAAAATTGTATTGCTCTGTCATTTTTGACGGGCAAGTCGCTAGTGAATTATAAATGTCTAACTGATACATCTGCTCAGTCTTGCTCACAACTGTATAGATATTCTTACAATATAGTATATAACCTCATGTAGCAATTATATTTTTTCTGTAAATATGTAAATAGTATCTATTCAAAAATCAAAGGTATTTTTTATATTTTTACACAACTTTTGGATTTTTTGGTTATAAATGTTTTTTATGTGTTATCAACAACATTTAGATTTGAAAATTTCTGGCCTTGTGTGTTACATTATCTCTGTAGAAAATATATTTCTGAGTAAACAAGGGTATCTTCCTTTCCTTTTTTCAATTAATTAGTAATTTACACTCTCTCTGTAATTATATGGTAATGATTAAATTACATTCTGGGATCATGATATTTTGATAAATTAAAAATAACTAGACCAGATTACTTCCTTTAAGGTTTGTTCCTTTTCCCAATTTCTTCATATACATTAGAGTTCTATCCGTAGCACTGTAAATGCAAATATTCACACACTACTGTATTTTCAATTAAAGGGATAGTGATGTTAGGTTAAAATGAGTAACGCAACATCTGCAATATAAAATACTTTTATTTCTGTTTCATTTCTGTGTTATATCGATCCCGACAATCAATGTGTTAATACATATAATGGAACTCGCATGGACTAGAATATAATATTTACTGATTTATTAATATTGCATTATTTCTGGAATGCAGGTCAGATCGAAACTCGTAACTGAAACCAGTAAGGCTTTGAAATCTAACCTCCATTTTTCAGTGATATAATGATGACGATCTAATTTGCCATTGGCTCCTTCTAAACACGTAACTACGGGTTTAACTAATTGATCATGTTCACAGCTACACATCCAACGTGCGCAAGAATGGTTTATGGGTTTGCTTCTATGGCCCATAACTCGCGGCCTGGTTCAATTTAATAGCTCTGCAACCCAGCCGAATTTCAAGTCCGCAGCCTTTGCGGGTGTGCCGATGCTGGTACGGGCTTCGAATTTTATGGGGCTCTATGTACTTCAAAGTTTGACTTAATTTATCTTGATTATAGCCCTATGCTAAGCAGCCTTGTATGTGTGTGATGCTACCATTTGCACTGGAATGCTGTGCCTGTCATGTACTACTCTTTTAGAAAGTTGTACTTTCTCATACTACTACCAAATATTCCAGCTTCCAAACTTGAAATTAAAATCTCATCATGTATACACTTCTTTTTTGGAAGGTATTTTCCTCATGAATGTTGGAAACATTGGAAAAATATGTTTAAAGGTTTCTAATGTCTGAGAGGTCTTTTCTGTCTTGTAAGATACAAAAATTGAGGTAATGATTTATTTTCGTTTAGATGATTTTCCCAACATAATGAAAAGGTTTTGAAAATGGATATTTAATTATAAATGTAAAGAAATTGCCAGTGGTGCTGAGCAAATATTTAATTATGTATAAATGTTTGCTATGAGTGAATGTTATTTTTAGTACAAAAAGTTTAATTTTGAATGTTAATTTTATTACATTCACTTAGTGAGAAATGTTCGTTTGTATTATTACAAATTTATTTTGAAATTTTGTCTAAATCTTTTAACCACATTTGCTCACCAGCAATCGAATGTTTGCTCTCTGAAGAGAGAGAGAAATAAAGAAAGAAACAGGGAAAGGGAAGAGAAAGAGAAATCGAGAGAGAAAGCCTAGAAATGAAAAAATTAAAAGCTTTAATGTTGTTAAATAACATTTGGTCAATTTACGACCCGCAGGACATAGAAAAAAAAATACGAGATTGCAACAATACAAAAGGAAATTGGGACATAAGGCTTGATGCAAGGCGCAAACGGGGACCTCGCAAATCGGGTGTCCGCATTTGCGGAGGTGGAGGCTCTATGGCGCCTCACTCTCGGTAAAAAAAAAACTCAGAAAAATAGGACTTTACAAAAAAAAATACGACTCGCGGGACTTAGAAAAAAAAAAAGATACGAGCTTGCAACAATACGAAAGGAAATCGTGACTTAGAAAAAATACGAAATTAACAGTCGAAACGCGTACATCAAAAAAAAAAAAAAAAACACACCAAAATAACCAAAAAAAAATTAAAAATCACACAGAGCACGGGGGAAAGCCAGGACCTCTGGGATTGAGGTTGCAAGCTAATTTAAGCAGAATGTAAGCATTTTTGGCACTTAAATATCGGCAACGCGAGAAAAAAATGTTGGACGAAAAAAAGTAAAACAAGGCTACACGAACCCTACCCACACAAAACAACGCCAATCACATAAGGCTTTTACCCGAAAACGTACGAGGTACAAAATAAAAAAAAAATATGCGGTAGCAACAATACGAAAAAATACGAAGTTAACGACGAAACGCATACATCGAAAAACAACAAAAACACACCAAAATAACAAAAAACATAAAACAAAACTCACACAGAGCATGCTGGGAGAGCATGCGGGGACAGCCAGGAGATTGCACGCAAATTTAAATCAAATTTAAGCATTTTCGGCACTTAAAAATCAAATATGCGAGAAAAAATTGATCCACAATTGCTTAACACATAGACAATTGCCGCCATTTTACAACACTAGCTTGCAACTAATAATATTACCATTCTAAAATGGTGATTTACACAACTAAACAAATGGTTTGGCCTCGCGCATGCAGCCTATTTACACTGCACACTTGACACATTGCTGACACTTACACCTCAGGTCAGCAACAATCCAAATGTACATTGTAAGCTGCAGGAAAAACAGATTGTTAGCTCTTCAGGATATATATATATATATATATATATATATATATATATATATATATATAAAATAAGCTGGGGAGAGGATCACAATGAGCGCTGGGGGTGATCAGAGGAGCAAAAGTGCACAAGGGGAGAGGTTCGCTATGAGCACCAAAGGCACTCAGCGCAGGGCTTCTAATGAGTGCAGAAGGTGTTCAGATGACCAAAAGTACACGAGGGAAGAGGCTCGCAATGAGCGCTGAAGGTACTCAGAGGACCTGCCTTATATTTTTATTGCCGTCATTTTTAACAGGCAAGTCGCTAGTATCTCATATATACTTGTCAGTTGAAGAAGGTTCGTCACGTTTGCTCCTTTGTCACGCTTTACAAGCACGGTTGCGGCCGCAACCGTAGTCCTTGCAAAGCGAGGCGAGCCGTCGACCAAGTGGGACTTAGGCTCTTGAAGCAAGGTGAGCAGTTGAGGCACGCGGCAAGTGGCCCTAGGCGAACAGTTGAGGCACGCAGGACTTACAAGCCATATGACTTAGAACCGAAACACGTACATGCACTGTGTGCCTTGCAAAATTACGACGAAAAACTGAACTGAAAAATCATGAAAAAACAAACAAATATGCCTCAAATGAACTTACACACACACAGCACAGTGGGAGAGCCAGGGAGCCTGTCAGTCAGCTTGCAAGTTAATTTGAGGCATATTTGCCGTTTTTCATGATTGAAAATTGCCTATGCGAAAAAAAAATGGCTGCCGAAAAACTCAAAACAACGAAAACGAGGCCCAAGGATGTAAAACTAGTCCGAAGGACGTAAAAAATAACCCTAAGCAGTAACACTTACCGAAAGGCAGTAACAGTTAATCCAAGTCACTAACATTTACTACAAGCCAGTAACACTTAACCCAAGCCACTAACACTTGAGCCAAGGCACTAACACTTGAGCCAAGGCACTAACACTTGAGCCAAGGCAGTAACACAACGCAAGACAGTAACACTCAAGCGCAAGGCCTATAAACTACACAGGGAGAGAGGCTTGCAATGAGTTCCAAAGGTGCGCAGAGGGCCCATAGCCTCGATTTGTGTGGTAAACAGCATTGCTAGCCTTACAGTTGTACAGTAGATGGAGGGAGAGGCTAGCAACGAGTGCCAAAGGAGCTCATTGCGTGCCACGAGATGAGTGCCGAAGGCACTCAGTGCGGGGCTCGTGATGAGTGTCAAAGGTACAGCATTCCCAGATTTAAAATGTTATTCCTGTAATTTTTGATGGGCAAGTAGCTAGGATATATTTATTAGATAGCAGGATTTACTCTCACTGCTAAGAAAAGCACTGGATGCTGAGATCAACAACTTTTATCAACCTTTCTCTCTTTCTTTCCCTTCTTTTAGCTCAGAGCTCTGGAAGTCAATGGTCAATAATAACAGGCACAAGGAAGTATAATTAACCGATGGCTCAAAGTTTATTAAACTGAAAAATACATTTTATTTAATTTCAGTTAGTGCGAAAGCATAGGTGAAATTGCAATATATCCTGATCTATGACAGGGGTCCTTGTCATACTGTATGTTCTTGCAATTTCTAAAAGTCTTAGCAGACTTAGGCAATTTAGGATGTATGTTTTTTCCATTGTAGATTTGAAAAGAAGAAGTAGCATCTTTTTACCGGAATATTGCATATAATTTCTTGTTAAACATTCTTTAGTTTCACTTACAGTAAAAGTTGAAAAACAAAAATAGAGGAAGTCAATATATATGTAATTAAGTATATAATTAAAAAGCTTTAATGCGTAAAAGCCCCCCAAATTCCCTAATAGACGACTTATTTTGTTCTGAAAGAACAATTACCCAAGGTACATTCTTACAGCCTCATTTAATTGCTACTTTTTTCAGCTCTGAGTTCGCAAAAGGAAAAACTGAGGCAACTTTCCTAATCAATTGCCTCCATTTTGGGAACACGGAATGAGTTCCGAGTGAAGTCCCTGCAAAAATGGCCGACCTGCAACCCAGAGCTTACACCACTCTGAGGCCTTTGATCTGTCACTTTCGCAGGCCAAATTACGCAAATCCCTATTCTATTGCCTGATGAAAAAGTATCCCAGCTTGCAAAGCGCAAATGCAGGATGAAGGCCTGCTTGTGCTCAGGAGGACTCGCAAGGGCTTTAGAAACCCTTACATATGGTCCCCGATATGTCTCCAGTGCATCTAACACCCTCCCCAAACTCCTACATTAGATCCCAATGATGCATGGGTTTTCACTGGGACCCCTGCAGGGTCCCCACATTAACCACTTTGTTGCAGGGGTCCCAATTGGTTCCCCCACAGTGTGCCCACATTAACCCCATGCTGAGGGTCCTCATTGGGACTCCCAGAGGGTCCTCACATTAACCCTTGCAGTGGGGGTCACGAACATGGCCCCAACTGCATTTAAAAGGTTTAAATTCTCCGCCATAGGTATTTAAAGGGCCCAAGGAACACTAATAGATAAGGCCGGCAGCCTCCAACGGCTCCTAAAATAACCCCCCCCCCCTGCCCTCCGCGGGTCCTTAAAGCCCGCAACACACTAATAGTTATGGCCGGCAGCGGGGGTACTTTACGTACACCCAGCAGCACCTAAAATAAACTTCCCAATGCTGGGGGTCCCCACTGGGATCCCCCTCAAATGGTCCCCACATTAACCCCACATTAACCCCATAAGCCCCTAATTAACTCTGCCACACATGGGGGTCAATATAGACCCCCATGAGCCCCTAATTAACCCTGTCACTCATGGGGGTCAATACAGACCTTATGAGCACCTAATTAACCCTGTCACTCATGGGGGTCAATACAGACCTTATGAGCCCCTAATTAACCCTGTCAGTCATGGGGGTCAATACAAAGCCCCATGAGCCCCTAATTAACTCTTTCACATATGGGGTTAATACAGCCCCCCATAAGCCTCTATTTAACACCATCAGTCCAATAGGGGTCTATATAGACCCATATAGAACACTAATTAAGCCCTATAATAACAATATAAGTGCCATGATGGTCATCCAAAACCCTCATGACACAAAGTCTTAGCACTACACTATTAACCCTAGCTATACCCCATTTAACCAACCCTGTGCCTATCTAACCCTAACTGGGCCTATTTAACCCTAACAGTACCTATTTAACTCTATCTGGACCCATTGACACTATCTAGGCCTATTTAACCCTAACTGAACCTATCTAACACTAATTTGACCTATTTAACGCTAACTGTACCTATTTAACCCTATCAGGACCCAGTAGCACTATCTAGGACTATTTAACCCTAAAGGGCTCTATTAAACCGTTACAGTACCTATTTAACCCTGACAGTACCTATCTAATCCTAACTGGGCCTATTTAACCCTAACTGGGTCTATTAAACCCTTACAGTACCTATTTAACTCTGACAGTATCTAGCTAATCCTAACTGGGCCTATTTAACCCCATATTTTATAAACCACTAAATCTAAATTACCCCCCCTCTACACTAACCTATTAACACCTACACTACCTACCTATCCCCCTATTAAACCCACATCCCACTGATTACAAAAAACAAAGTCACAGAAAATAAAATAAGCTACGTTAAAAAAAAGAACATTACAACCCCCCCCACCCCACCCCCCCACTATAATGTAATGTTCTTTATAAAAAAAATTGCAACTAAGCTTTTTTTTTTTTCTGTAGTGGGGAGGTTGTAATGTTCTTTTTTAATTTTTTTGATTTTTTAATTTATGTGACAGTTTTTTTATTTTTTTGTAATTAGTGGGGTCGGGGGTTAATAGGGGGAAAGGTAGGTAGTGTAGGGGTTAATAGGTTAGGGTAGAGGGGGATTAGTTTAGATTTTGTGGTTTATAAGACATGGGATTAAATAGACCCAGTTAGGGCTGTATAGGCCTAGATAGTTTTATTGGGTCCAGATAGGGTTAAATAAACCGAGTTAGGGTTAAATAGGCCCAGTTAGGGTTAGATGGGACCAGTTAGGATTAAATTGGCCCAGTTAGGGTTAGATAGGCCTAGATAGTATTACTGGGTCCAGATAGGGTTAAATAGGTACTGTTAGGGTTAAATAGGCCCAGTTAATAGTAGATACCTAATGTTAGGGTTTTATTAGGCCCAATTAGGGTTAGATAGGCCCAGTCAGGGTTAAATAGACCTAGATAGTGTTACTTGTCCAGATATGGTTAAATAGGTACTGTTAGGGTTAAATAGGCTCAGTTAGGGTTAGTTAGGTACTATTAGGGTTAAATAGGTACTGTTGTGGTTAAATAGGCCCAGTTAGGGTTAAATAGGCCCAGTTAGGGTTAAATAGGCCCAGTTGGGGGTAGATAGACCCACTTAGGGTTAAATATGCCCAGTTAGGGTTAGATAGGTACTGTTAGGGTTACATAATCACTGTAAGTGTTATTGGGTCCAGTTAGGGTTAAATAGGGTGCAGGGTTGGGTTAATAGGGTACAGTTAGGATTATTAGTGTAGTGCTTAGACTTTGTGTCATGAGGGTCCTGTATGACCCTCATGGCACTTATAGTGTCATTATAGGGTCTAACTAGTGTCCTATAGGGGTATATATAGGTGTTAAATAGAGGCTTATGGGGGGCTGTATTGACCCCCATGAGTGACAGCATTAATTAGGGGCTTACGGACGTCTGTATTGACCCCCATGAGTGACACAGATATTTAGGGGCTTATGGGGGTCTTTATTAACCCCCATGAGTGACAGAGTTAATTAGGGGTTTATGGGGTCTGAATAGACCCCCATGAGTGACAGGGTTTTTTAGTGGCTTATGGGGGTCTGTATTGACCCCCGTGAGTGACAGGGTTAATTATGGGCTTATGGGGGGCTGTATTGACCCCCATGAGTGACAGGGTTAATTTGGGGCTTTTAGGGGTCTGTATTGACCCTCATGAGTGACATGGCTAATGTGCATGCAAGGGTTAATGTGGGGACATTGCAGGGATCCCCAATGCAGACCCCCAGCATGGGACCCCCGCAACATGTGGGGCATGCGTGGGGACCCCTGCATCATTTGGCTTCATGTGGGACACTCGCAGCTTTGAGAACCATCAAGTATGATGGTTTTAACTCCCATTGGCTGACAGTGAGCAGAAGCTGCGATCTTGCATTTGCAAGCACAGCACAGCACTGCCCTTGTGGGAAACCTGGGTTTACGAAATTGGGCCTCACCCTTGGCTAATTGAATAGCCTCACAAACACAGGAGAAAAGCAGCTCGCAGCTCACTCTGAGACATCCGACCCTTTGCGAGAGAGCTGCAAGCTGGCATTTGAATGAGGCTGTTAGTTGGTAGTGATAAGGGATTTTTATATAAAAAAAGGTGTTTTTATGAGACACTATGATGAATATCAGAATAAGGAGTGTCAATATTTTGTGGAAGCATAGCAACGTATACACCTTGAGGGTCAGGTGGGGGTGGAGCTGGCAGAGACTTAGAGCATGATCTCAGCCACGGGAGAGATTGTGACACAACACTGGGGATCAGTAATAGTTAGTCTAAGACCATATGATTTTGCAAGATTACATAATGGGTTTATGGGGTTCTGTATTGTTACTCAGTATATTATGTAAGTATTGGCATGTTCTGGTTTTTGCAACATAATGCTATCAGGCCAAAACAATAGGTATCTATTAGGATGACAAGGTGGAAAAACAAAATGGAGGAACATTGCTGACAGCACACATAATACAAAATGGTACACAGTATACAAATATGGCATATCTTTTCCCCTACACATTATGCCTCTCTGTGATATTACAAGTACTGCAATTAAAACATAAACAATTCATTCAAGTCATAATGAGAAAGGCAAGGTGTCATCTTCAAACTGACTCCAAAAGAGACTTGTGTCCGAAAAGGAGAAAACTCACTGGGAAACAGAATATGGCGAGGGGTTTTATTGTGCCCAGTAGAGCCACAGAGCTGATATCCCAGTATGGTTTATGTTCCGTGTGATGTTCCGATAGCAAAGCTGGAAAGTTTTTAATAATGGAGTACTTTGTGCAAAGTACACAGTCTAGGTGTTAAAAGCACGATGGATGAGAGCCTTACAATTGGTTATTATAAAGCATAGGCAAACAGAAAAACAAGTCCAAATGAAAAATAAGGGATTATCTGTTTGATCAAATCCATATAACCAGGAAAGAGTTCAATGGAGATGGATAAAAAAAAATGTAAATGCCGTTAGATGTTAGACATTTTATCAATCTTAGTGCAACTACTCAGGCATGTACAGAAAGAAACAACAATGGTTAATGCAAATAAAATAGCCTCAAATAATGTTTACCAAACAGTGACCAATTATGTAATTACCAATACCTAGACCATAGAACCAATTGTGTCTTATGTCTGTTTTCTTGTTCCTAATAGGTATTGGGATGATGGAGTTGATCAATTGCCAGTAGCAAGATTATCACGATGATTAACTTCAGCTGGAACATAGATACAACACTTATCAAAAACCACTACACAAACACTTTTTAGAATACATTTTTGCACTGATATTACTAACAACCCAGAGATTTTGCAGATTAACTTCCTCTTTCCCTAGTCACTCTCCTTTATCAGATGTTAGTACGTACTAGATCCTAGCAAGTTGATAGAACAAGGTGCATAAATGTTAGAAGCAAAGTGACAGTACAAAAAGGAAGACAGGGATAGGAAAGAGTAGAAAAAAGGCAAAACAGTGAAAACATAGGCTCAGACAATCTTCATACAAACCCAGTCTTATGCATCACAGTTAGCCAAGCCCCTCTGATGTAAAAAATGGTTAAAAAAAAAAAAAAGACTACAAAAATTACTTCTGGATATGAGATGCTCTGGTCAAGGCAATGACCCATCATGTGCAGATTTCCAGACACAGAACAAGGAGTATGTGACTTTTTTAGAGATCTTTGCATTTTTGTTTCAGTTACATACAAGAGTGTGGCCCATCCCTTTACTTGGGTGCGGAATCACAGAATATCTTGGTTTTGTCTCTTAATCAGCAAGCTCTGTATCTGGGCTTTCATCTGTCATTATGTTTGTCATCAGGATAGCCACTTGGTAGACATTTTCTCTCGTCAAACTATGGCAGGCTTTTACTCCTGCTAAGGCAGCAAGATTGTGTTTAAACAGTCATAATATTACTATATTATATCTCTATTAGTGTCAAGATCAATATTTGCTTTATCTTGCCCTATGATATATTGGAGAATAAACTAATAATCATTTTACTAATGTTACATTTATAATGATAATCTCTGAATGTTTAATTCATAAATTACTTAATCTTCTATCATATTAATTTATTTGAGACATAGAAATACCTTGAAAAAGATTTTACCAATTATTTATCAATTTGCATTATGGCCATCATCTGAACTGGGGATGAACCATAAAGTATAGGTGTTACATTTTTGACATTCAACCAGTAAAAGAAAACAAAAAGAAATAGCAACCAAAACATGAGACTCACTACTATCATAAGAGATAAGAGCCCATGATAAGGTTCTTTCCCATCTCATAATATGGAATCAACAGATTACGTTTTAGTAGGTACATAGACCTCCATCTTTTGTCAACAGTGCTAATCTGTTTTGGAGCACCATTTTAGCCATAAAATCCACTTATACTTTTTGGAGATTGATCTTTTATGCCCTCATTTACACCTCATAACCTGGTAGCATGTTATGCATTGATCAGTGACATAGGCACCCTCTACAGCATACACCTGGGGAGAAAAAAAGAGATAGAGATTGTGCATATAGCATATTCATTTTCCTAGAGAGAAATGCCAATCTGCTTTATCATTTCTCAAATTACAGTAACATGAGCCATAAAAAAATTACACCTCAAAAATAATAAAAAGGATAAACTGACCAACAAATCAGACCGGCAAAGAAACAGTGATTTTTTTTAAAGAAAAAGAACAATTATTATTCTGCTTTGACTGACATTTCTGACTAATCTTGCACACATATTGTAACACATAAAATATCAGACCCAGTTGGTTACTATTATTAATCTTAAATATGAACATGTCTTTGAAACAAGTATAGTATTTATATTTTGACATGTTATTGTAAATGGAGTTTACCTCAATTCATCAATAACTCTATGTGCAATTATAACATGCTTTTTACCCAAATAATTATTAAGTACTTAATCAGTATTTCACTTTGGGGTAAAAAGATTGGTTACCAGAAAAAAAACTCCTCCTTTTCTGTTAATATATCACCTTAATAATATTTAAAATCAATAGGAATTAAATCTAGATAAAACATTTATTAATACATATCCAAATTGGCCAACAGCATATAAACATAAACTATAATATTAATCCACAGGTGATCAGGCTCTGGAATATATATTTCATAAAAACAATTTATCAAAACTATCTGTCAGTCAAAATGGATATCCTAGGCATAGGATTTTTATACTGGTATTAAAATATTGTTATAGAAAGAAAACACAAATACAAAATTCACATAATACAAACATTACAAAACATATAACCAGATTATTCTGAGCTCACAAAAATAATATGTATGTGCATAGTTCTTCACAAACCAAGACAAACCTGCCAAATTTATTATTTTTAAGCTTAAAAGATAATTGAAGGATTTGAAGATACAACAACCAAACCTGCAAAAATATATGACATGAAGTTAGTTTCTCAAATTATTAATGATACATAGAGGTTATTAGAGCTTTTCCTATGCCAATCATCAATACACAGCCTTGTCTGTAATATGACTAAAAATCTGACACTTCCTCATCTTCCTTCTGCTTATATACCAATGCAGGAGACACATCCTGCATTTGCCCATGTTTATCATTACCTTCTTCCACATTCCCTCAACTTCTTTACATCTGTCCAGCAAAATGTATAATCTGCACCATTCATGCAGAGTCCTTTAGAGGTGTGTTTTAGATATGCTACAGCAGCCGCTGGATTTTTATCAGGTTTGGGCATCCCTCAGCTACAGCGTTATATACGAGTACATCAGGGGGTTTGTTAATCACCTGATTGCCCACAGTCATAAATGTCATTGCCAATGCTCCGGTATCTACAGTGGTGCTTTCAGGTGAGGTCAATACAATATTTCTGGTAGGTTTCATTGACCTAGTTCTGAGGGGGGACAAACCTCCAATGGGTGCATGAGACGATGAGTCTGGTGACTCCTGTATGGTGGGGTTACATGTGGCTGTGGGTATATGGTGGCTGAAAATTGCATTAATTCATATTCAGGGTTATTCTCAATCATGGTAAAGGGGTTATTTTTAGTGTGTATCAAGGGATTATTTTTTAGTGTCGTTGTATTAATAAAGGGATTACATATGAGAAGTTTTTACATCCCCACTTGGTGGGGAAGATGGGATTATATGAGCCATTAAGTGTGGATATTTTTCTTTGGGCATATCAGGGTTTGGGGTGGTTTTCTCTGTAATCTTTACCCACACATTGGCACATGTTTTCATATAAGGGAAATCCCATCCTGGGTCAAGACTATACCAGTACTATGTAGGCTCATTTAATAACATTCACTTTAATAGCCAGATACTAAATGTCGAAAATTACCTTTCTCTGGGAAATTGGGTGGCTTGTGATCCTAGGCTTTCAGTCCAGCCAGCCACATTATCTATGAATGGGTTGCAGTAGTAATCTCCATTGACTCTAGCGACATAATACAGCCTTATTTAATTGTGATTCGGTAAATTTAAAAGAGCTCTAATTAAGCACACAGCATATTTTTACAGAAGTTTTTAGTTAGTGAACTTCTATCCAAAAGCAAGGTCTTCACTAACTAAAAACTTCTGTAAATAAAATATGCTGTGTGCTTAATTAAAGCCCTTTTAAATTTACTGAATTGCAATTTAATAAGGCTGATATTGTTTAGGGGCTTCCTCTGGCATAGGGCCAGATCGTTTTTTTTTTTCAATAACACCTCATTTGATTGTGTGATATTTAATATTCCCCTCTTATATGGAGTATTGGTTTTGAAAGGAATAGTGATCTTAGCAATCTTATTTTTGGGACCAATATTTGGCATTTATCTCTTTGACAATATTCCCCATATCTTATCAGTCTTAAATGCAAAGGAAGCTTGTGGTTCACAGATAATATTATGCACAGCCAGCAGTAAAAAGCGGAACAATGTTTGCAATGTGCTTAGTGCAGTGTAGACAAAAAATAAACTATTACAGCGTAACAATTGTGATATAAATATTGCTTTTAGCTTAGAGGAGAGAGTACATGAAGTAATAATAACAAATAGGGACTTAAACATCCTTACTGAAACAAAATTAGTCACTAGGACTCAAAACCTGTGACAAAAAGTGCTTTCCTTATTAGCTCAAATAATTTATGCTAGACATTTCTTAAGAAAACTGTGAGCACAAAACAAATCTGTTATATTTACTCACCGTACTCTCGAAAATGTCCTTCATGAAGCCCCTAAATTGTTAGATAGCAGGATCTACTCTCACTGCTAAGAAAATCACTGGATCAACAACCTTTATCAACCTTCCTTTCTTTCTTTCCCTTCTGTTAGCTCAGAGCTCTGTAAGTCAATGGTGAATAACGACAGACACAAGGAAGTATCCTTAACCAATGGCTCAAAGTTTATTGAACTGACATACATATGTATAGCATTTCAGTTAGTGCAAAGGCATAGGTAAAATTGCAATATATCCTGATATATGACAGAGGTCCTTGTCATATGTGCTTGCTGTTTCTAAAAGTCTTAGCAGGCAATTTAGGAAGTACGTTTTTCCGTTGTAGATTTGAAAAGAAGAAATAGCATCTTTTTACTGGACTATAACTACATAATGTTAGGTTAAACATTCTACAGTATCACAGTAAAAGTTGAAATTTATATATATATATATATATATATATATATATATATATATATATATATATATATATATATATTGTCAGCTGGGTGGAAGCATTATAAACTGAGATTATCTCATAGCCACTCAGTGAATTTCTATTTGCGCTTTTTGTAGAATCCTCTGAATTCAGCCCTTCAAAGAGAAAGAAGTTAAAGGCATATCCAAGTTTCATGGATTATTAAATTTCTGCACTCTATAGGCAAAAAGCAGTTTATGTGTATGCTGCACATCTCATAAAACATTTTATTTTTATTAATATCTAAAAATCCCTTTAATGATTATGTTGACACCTCCATGGGGTGTATACACAAGCATCTGATCCCCCCCCCCCCCCCCCAATCAGCATGCAGCATCAGAGGAGCAATATTAACCCATTATTGATCTGCTGTTGCTTGCTCGGATAATCTCCTAGCAGCTTCCTGTCTGTATGTCAGCAGCAATACACAGCACATATCAGTGATAAACTACATATCCCATATCAAAACAGCAACCCAGGGTTGATTCGAAAGTTTCAGCTAATCTGATTGGCCAAAACAAATTATTGTAACTTCAATGTAAGTGTTTATATGTTTATTGTGGGATTTTTTCATGCAAAAAAATGTTTGCACACACTCCTAATTTTCCTTTATCAGATGAATTCATAATCCAGCAAACTTAAGTACTGTATGCTTTTAAGACATAACAGATGATGGGAGGGCTTTATAGGGTATCTGTCACAATCTGCTTCTTCAAGGGAGCTTGATATGAACCTAGTTCAAACCTACCGCAGCGGAATCATGTAATTCCTGTTCTCTGTGACACTAAAGAAGGCTTCTGAAGAGGTACAGCCAGAGAATACTGCACACAGGTTATTAGTGGCCCATGGCAAGACACTCCCCAAGTCAGGATACAACACATAGAAATAGTTTCACACCTTGTTTATGTGAAAACTATCTCTCAACCTTTATTGAATTATCAAAACAACATATTTATACTCTCCCATACCACACCCTTGTGTACATTTGTGTGTGTGTGTAATGTCAGACCATCTGGCTTGCAACCTTGGGCTATCAAAGCTCTTGAGATCAAATTCATTAGATATCTAGTGAACAAACCTTTATGTTAAACTCAAGTGTTTGCTTAGGACTACTTGAAGTACATGCATCTGTCTTGACCCACGGTCTGTATGTGTGAGTGTGCAATGATTTGCAGAGCATTTCTACCAATTCCACATATGTTCTATATAACATTTTCCCTCTTATAATATAGCATAACTAGGATACATAATAACCATGTACAGGCCACATATAACCACACAATAACACATAATCACAATGTAACAATGTCATGCTCCCTTGGACATATTCATAAATTACTGACAATATGAGTCCTTAAACAATTAAATCATGACAACTTCTCCCCCTTCCTTTCTAGTATAGCATAGAGGATTATCCTGACAGATAATTATCTAGCTAACCTGCTTTTACTTGTCCTCCTGTCTGGAAAGCCCATTCATGTGATAGCCTCAGTGGCTCTGGGTTCCCTGCCTCCCCCTGGCCAGGGCAAATACTCGCTCCTTCCCAGTGGCCTAGTGACTTTCCCAAGCCGCTGGGGAGACTTAAAAGACAACTGCCATGGAGGACCCTTCAAGGTAGTCCAGGGGAAACAGTACATCCCAGCTAGTAAGTCCAGCATAAACTTGAAAGGATCCTTACCCAGCAAAGCCCTCTCCTTCCAGGCTAGGGAGACCTCCTGTCCTGCTGATTCTGGGTCAGCACTCTGGTTTGTAACTGCTCTCTACTTTTCTACCAGTGTCACTATTCAGTATTGTGGAATATTGTGGAATATTTTCCTGATTACCCTGATAGCTCTCACCTGTCTCTAGCTTAGTTCTAGAGGCAGTTCAGAGACAGGCCTTTGCCTGAACAAGGTGTATGAACCCGATGGTGATTGTGTTTGACTATCTCTTGGGGTTGATTATCTTTTGGCTTGCTGCTTGTTACTGACCTTTTTTGCAACTCCAAATACACTTCCCTCTCAGGATTCCCGCTGTCTTCTACTTCTCTCTCCTGAAGCAAGTCAAAATGCATTTTCCACTAAACCTACTTCTCATCCGGTGAAAGTGGATGGTTAAGAAGAATTTGAGGTGTCACAAATTTTGGATTCTAGGAAGTATAAAGGGTGTTTACAATATCTAGTGGACTGGAAGGGTTAAGGCCCAGAAGACTGCATGTGGATCAATGTGGCGATGTCCATGCTTCAGTATTAGTTCAAAAATGTATCAGATGTACCCTGGTAAACCTGGTCATGAGCATCCGGAGGTCTCCCCAAAAAGGGGGCAATACTGTTAGGAAAATACCTGTTAGAAGCACTAGTAATTGGTGCCAGGTGTTGCACTCCAGAGCATAGGTACACAGGAGATCTTCTAATTTGCATGTAAACGAATAAACCAGTCTAAACTCTGTCATTTGATTATGCCAGCAGGTTCTAACCTTTTACTTGTTCTCTAACTGCTGTCCATTTTTTCACCAGTGGTGTCATTATTGCATATTGTAGACTTTTTCCTTGATTACCCTAACTGCGCTCACCTGTCCTACTTGAAGTCTACTTAGAAAGGAGGTTAAGACACAGACTTTTGGCTGAGGAAGGTGTTTCCTGTGATTCCTGTGTTTGGCTTATGTTTGAATTTAACTATTTGTAGAATTACAACTTGTAACTGTCCCTTGACTAGTTTTCTGGACTCAAATTCACCCAGTAAGTCACTTTTTCCCAGAGCTTAACATTACTTCAGTATTAGTGATGTCACGAACATAAAATTTTCAGTTCGCGGAGCGCCGCAAATTTTCGCGAACCGGCAAACCGCCATAGACTTCAATGGGCAGACGGATTTTAAAACCCACAGGGACTCTTTCTGGCCACAATAGTGATGGAAAAGTTGTTTTAAGGGGACTAACACCTAGACTATGGCATGCCGGAGGGGGATCCATGTCAAAACTCCCACAGAAAATTACATAGTTGATGCAGAGTCTGGTTTTAATCCATAAAGGGCATAAATAACCTAACATCCCCCTCCATCATCATCCTCCCCTGTATCTCTTTACCCCCTCCCTCATCATCCTCCCCTGTGTCTCTTTCCCCCCTTCCTCATCGCCCTCCCCTGTGTCTCATCACCCCTCCCTCATCATCCTCCCATCTCCCTCATCATCCTCCCCTGTATCTCTTTACCCCCTCCCTCATCATCCTCCCCTGTGTCTCTTCACCCCTCCATCATCATCCTCCCTTGAGTCTCTTTCCCCCCTCCCTCATCATCCTCCCCTGTGTCTCTTTTCCCCTCCCTCATCATCTTCCCCTGTGTCTTTTCCCCCCTCCCTCATCATCCTCCCCTGTGTCTCTTTCCCCCTTCATCATCACCCTCCCCTGTATCTCTTTACCCCCTCCCTCATCATCCTCCCCTGTGTCTGTTTCCCCCCCTCCCTTATCATCCTCCCCTGCGTCTCTTCCCCCCCCCCCTCAGTGTGAGGGGTGTTAGGGTGAGGGGTGTTAGGGATAAGTGTAAAGGGGGGTTAGGGTGAGTCATGTTAGGAATAAGTGTTAAGGGTTTAAGGTCTTAGGGATAAGTGTGAGAATGTTAGGGTTAGGTGTTAGATTGATGGGTGTTATGGATAAGTGTGAGGGGTTTTAGGGTTAGGGTAAGGGGTGTTAGGGATAAGTGTGATGGGTGTTAGGGTAAGTGATGTTAGGGTTAGGTGTTAGGGTAAAGGCTGTTAGGGATAAGTGTAAGGGGGTATTAGGGTTAGGTGTTAGGGTGAGGAGTGTTAGGGATAAGTGTGGGGGGTGTTAGGGTGAGGGATGTTAGGGTTAGGTGTTAGGGATAAATGTGAGGGGTGTTAGGGTTAGGGTAAGGTGTGTTAGGGATAAGTGTGAGGGGTGTTAGAGTTAGGTGTTAGGGTGAGGGGTGTTAGGGATAAGTGTGGGGGGTGTTAGGGTGAAGGATGTTAGGGTTAGGTGTTAGGGATAAGTGTGAGGGGTGTTAGGGTTAGGGTAAGGGGTGTTAGGGATAAGTGTGGTGGGTGTTAGGGTGAGGGGTGTTAGGGATAAGTGTGAGGGGTGTTAGGGTTAGGGTGAGGGGTGTTAGGGATAAGTGTGGGGGGTGTTAAGGTTAAGTGTTAGGGTGAGGGGTGTTAGGGATAAGAGTGGGGGTGTTAGGGTGAGGGATGTTAGGGTTAGGTGTTGGGGATAAGTGTGAGGGGTGTGAGGGTTAGGGTAAGGGGTGTTAGGGATAAGTGTGAGGGGTGTTAGGGTTAGGGTGAGGGGTGTTAGGGATAAGTGTGAGGGGTGTTAAGGTTAGGTGTTAGGGTAAGGGGTGTTAGGGATAAGTGTGATGGTTGTTAGGGTAAGGGATGTTAGGATTAGGTGTTAGGGTAAGGGCTGTTAGGGATAAGTGTGAGGGGGTATTAGGGTTAGGTGTTAGGGTGAGGGGTGTTAGGGATAAGTGTGAGGGGTGTTAGGGTTAGGTGTTAGGGTGAGGGGTGTTAGGGATAAGTGTGGGGGGTGTTAGGGTGAGGGATGTTAGGGTTAGGTGTTAGGGATAAGTGTGAGGGGTGTTAGGGTTAGGGTGAGGGGTGCTAGGGATAAGTGTGAGGGGTGTTAGGGTTAGGTGTTAGAGTGAGGGGTTTTAGGGATAAGTGTGATGGGTGTTAGGGTAAGGGATGTTAGGGTTAGGTGTTAAGGTAAGGGCTGTTAGTGATAAGTGTGAGGGGGTATTATGGTTAGGTGTTAGGGTGAGGGGTGTTAGGGATAAGTGTGGGGGGTGTTAGTGTGAGAGATGCTAGGGTTAGGTGTTTGGGATAAGTGTGAGGGGTGTTAGGGTTAGGGTAAGGGGCGTTAGGGATAAGTGTGAGGGGTGTTAGGGTTACGGTGAGGGGTGTTAGAAATAAGTGTGAGGGGTGTTAGGGTTAGGAGTTAGGGTGAGGGGTGATAGGGATAAGTGTGAGGGGTGTTAGGGTTAGGTGTTAGGGTGAGGGGTTTTAGGGATAAGTGCGATGGGTGTTAGGATAAGGGATGTTAGGATTATGTGTTAGGGTAAGGGTTGTTAGGGATAAGTGTGAGGGGGTATTAGGGTTAGGTGTTAGGGTGAGGGGTGTTATGGGTAAGTGTGAAGGGTGTTAGGGTTAGGGGGAGGGGTGTTATGGGTAAGTGTGAGGGGTGTTAGGGTTAGGTGTTAGGGTGAGGGGTGATAGGGATAAGTGTGGGGGGTGTTAGGGTGAGGGATGTTAGGGTTAGGTGTTAGGGATACGTGTGAGGGCTGTTAGGGTTAGGGTGAGGGGTGTTAGGGATAAGTGTGAGGGGGTATTAGGGTTAGGTGTTAGGGTGAGGAGTGTTAGGGATAAGTGCGATGGGTGTTAGGGTTAGGGATGCTAGGGTTGTTGTTAGGGTAAGGGCTGTTAGTGATAAGTGTGAGGGGGTATTAGGGTTAGGTGTTAGCGTGAGGGGTGTTAGGGATAAGTGTGAGGGGTGTTAGTGTAAGGGGTGTTAGGGATAAGTGTGAGGGGTGTTAGGGATAAGTGTGAGGGGTGTTAGGGTTAAGGTGAGGGGTGTTAGGGATAAGTGTGAGGGGTGTTAGGGTTAGGTGTTAGGGTGAGGGGTGTTAGGGATAAGTGTGATGGGTGTTAGGGTAAGGGATTTTAGGGTTAGGTGTTAAGGTAAGGGCTGTTAGTGATAAGAGTGAGGGGGTATTAGGGTTAGGTGTTAGGGTGAGGGGTGTTAGGGATAAGTGTGGGGGGTGTTAGAGTGAGGGATGTTAGGTGTTAGGGATAAGTGTGAGGGGTGTTAGGGTTAGGGTAAGGGGTGTTAGGGATAAGTGTGAGGGGTGTTAGGGTTAGGTGTTAGGGTGAGGGGTGTTAGGGTTAGGTGTTAGGGTGAGGGGTGTTAGGGATAAGTGTGATGGGTGTTAGGGTAAGGGATGTTAGGGTTAGGTGTTAGGATAAGGGCTGTTAGGGATAAGTGTGAGGGGGTATTAGGGTTAGGTGTTAGGGTGAGGGGTGTTAGGGATAAGTGTGATGGGTGTTAGGGTAAGGGGTATTAGGGTTAGGTGTTAGGGTGAGGGGAGTTAGGGATAAGTGTGAGGGGTGTTAGTGTAAGGGGTGTTAGGGATAAGTGTGAGGGGTGTTAGTGTTAGGTGTTAGGGTGAGGGGTGGTATGGATAAGTGTGGGGGGTGTTAGGGTGAGGGATGTTAGGTTTAGGTGTTAGGGATAAGTATGAGGGGTGTTAGGGATAAGTGTGAGGGGTGTTAGGGTTAGGTGTTTTGGTGAGGGGTGTTAGGGATAAGTGTGATGGGTGTTAGGGTAAGGGATGTTAGGGTTAGGTGTTAAGGTAAGGGCTGTTAGTGATAAGTGTGAGGGGGTATTATGGTTAGGTGTTAGGGTGAGGGGTGTTAGGGATAAGTGTGGAGGGTGTTAGGGTGAGGGATGTTAGGGTTAGGTGTTAGGGATAAGTGTGAGGGGTGTTAGGTTTAGGGTAAGGGGTGTTAGGGATAAGTGTTAGGGGTGTTAGGGTTAGGTGTTAGGGTGAGGGGTGTTAGGGATAAGTGGGATGGGTGTTAGGTTAAGGGATGTTAGGGTTAGGTGTTAGGGTAAGGGCTGTTAGATATAAGTGTGAGGGGATATTAGGGTTAGGTGTTAGGGTGAGGGGTGTTAGGGATAAGTGTGGGGGGTGTTAGGGTGAGGGATGTTAGGGTTAGGTGTTAGGGATAAGTGTGAGGGGTGTTAGGGTTAGGGTGAGGGGTGTTAGGGATAAGTGGGAGGGGTGTTAGGGTTAGGTGTTAGGGTGTGGGGTGTTAGGGATAAGTGGGAGGGGTGTTAGGGTTAGGTGTTAGGGCGAGGGGTGTTAGGGATAAGAGTGAGGGGTGTTAGGGTAAGGGATGTTAGGGTTAGGTGTTAGGGTAAGGGCTGTTAGGGATAAGTGTAAGGGGGTATTAGGGTTAGGTGTTAGGGTGAGGGGTGTTAGGGATAAGTGTGAGGGTTGTTCGTGTAAGGAGTGTTAGGGATAAGTGTGAGGGGTGTTAGGGTTAGGTGTTAGGGTAAGGGGTGTTAGGGATACGTGTGAGGGCTGTTAGGGTTAGGGTGAGGGGTGTTAGGGATAAGTTTGGGGGGTGTTAGGGTTAGGTGTTAGGGTGAGGGGTGTTAGGGATAAGTGTGATGGGTGTTAGGGTAAGGGATGTTAGGGTTAGGTGTTAGGGTAAGGGCTGTTAGTGATAAGTGTGAGGGGGTATTAGGGTTAGGTGTTAGGGTGAGGGGTGATGGGGATAAGTGTGAGGGGTGTTAGTGTAAGGGGTGTTAGGGATAAGTGTGAGGGGTGTTAGGGTTAAGGTGAGGGGTGTTAGGGATAAGTGTGAGGGGTGTTAGGGTTAGGTGTTAGGGTGAGGGGTGTTAGGGATAAGTGTGATGGGTGTTAGGGTAAGGGATGTTAGGGTTAGGTGTTAAGGTAAGGGCTGTTAGTGATAAGAGTGAGGGGGTATTAGGGTTAGGTGTTAGGGTGAGGGGTGATAGGGATAAGTGTGGGGGGTGTTAGAGTGAGGGATGTTAGGTGTTAGGGATAAGTGTGAGGGGTGTTAGGGTAAGGGGTGTTAGGGATAAGTGTGAGGGGTGTTAGGGTTAGGTGTTAGGGTGAGGGGTGTTAGGGATAAGTGTGAGGGGTGTTAGGGTTAGGTGTTAGGGTGAGGGGTGTTAGGGATAAGTGTGATGGGTGTTAGGGTAAGGGATGTTAGGGTTAGGTGTTAGGATAAGGGCTGTTAGGGATAAGTGTGAGGGGGTATTAGGGTTAGGTGTTAGGGTGAGGGGTGTTAGGGATAAGTGTGAGGGGTGTTAGGGTAAGGGGTGTTAGGGATAAGTGTGAGGGGTGTTAGGGTTAGGTGTTAGGGTGAGGGGTGTTAGGGATAAGTGTGAGGGGTGTTAGGGTTAGGTGTTAGGGTGAGGGGTGTTAGGGATAAGTGTGATGGGTGTTAGGGTAAGGGATGTTAGGGTTAGGTGTTAGGATAAGGGCTGTTAGGGATAAGTGTGAGGGGGTATTAGGGTTAGGTGTTAGGGTGAGGGGTGTTAGGGATAAGTGTGAGGGTGAGGGGTGTTAGGGATATGTGTGGGGGGTGTTAGGGTGAGGGGTGTTAGGGTTAGGTGTTAGGGATAAGTGTGAGGGGTGTTAGGTTTAGGGTAAGGGGTATTAGGGATAAGTGTGAGGGGTGTTAGGGTTAGGTGTTAGGGTGAGGGGTGTTAGGGATAAGTGTGATGGGTGTTAGGTTAAGGGATGTTAGGGTTAGGTGTTAGGGTAAGGGCTGTTAGTTATAAGTGTGAGGGGATATTAGGGTTAGGTGTTAGGGTGAGGGGTGTTAGGGATAAGTGTGGGGGGTGTTAGGGTGAGGGATGTTAGGTGTTAGGGATAAGTGTGAGGGGTGTTAGGGTTAGGGTAAGGGGTGTTAGGGATAAGTGTGAGGGGTGTTAGGGTTAGGTGTTAGGGTGAGGGGTGTTAGGGATAAGTGTGAGGGGTGTTAGGGTTAGGTGTTAGGGTGAGGGGTGTTAGGGATAAGTGTGATGGGTGTTAGGGTAAGGGATGTTAGGGTTAGGTGTTAGGATAAGGGCTGTTAGGGATAAGTGTGAGGGGGTATTAGGGTTAGGTGTTAGGGTGAGGGGTGTTAGGGATAAGTGTGAGGGGTGTTAGTGTAAGGGGTGTTAGGTATAAGTGTAAGGGGTGTTAGGGTAAGGGGTATTAGGGTTAGGTGTTAGGGTGAGGGGTGTTAGGGATAAGTGTGAGGGGTGTTAGTGTAAGGGGTGTTAGGGATAAGTGTGAGGGGTGTTAGGGTTAGGTGTTAGGGTGAGGGGTGTTATGGATAAGTGTGGGGGGTGTTAGGGTGAGGGATGTTAGGTTTAGGTGTTAGGGATAAGTATGAGGGGTGTTAGGGATAAGTGTGAGGGGTGTTAGGGTTAGGTGTTATGGTGAGGGGTGTTAGGGATAAGTGTGATGGGTGTTAGGGTAAGGGATGTTAGGGTTAGGTGTTAAGGTAAGGGCTGTTAGTGATAAGTGTAAGGGGGTATTATGGTTAGGTGTTAGGGTGAGGGGTGTTAGGGATAAGTGTGGAGGGTGTTAGGGTGAGGGATGTTAGGTGTTAGGGATAAGTGTGAGGGGTGTTAGGGTTAGGGTAAGGGGTGTTAGGGATAAGTGTGAGGGGTGTTAGGGTTAGGTGTTAGGGTGAGGGGTGTTAGGGATAAGTGTGAGGGGTGTTAGGGTTAGGTGTTAGGGTGAGGGGTGTTAGGGATAAATGTGATGGTTGTTAGGGTAAGGGATGTTAGGGTTAGGTGTTAGGATAAGGGCTGTTAGGGATAAGTGTGAGGGGGTATTAGGGTTAGGTGTTAGGGTGAGGGGTGTTAGGGATAAGTGTGAGGGGTGTTAGAGTAAGGGGTGTTAGGTATAAGTGTAAGGGGTGTTAGGGTAAGGGGTATTAGGGTTAGGTGTTAGGGTGAGGGGTGTTAGGGATAAGTGTGAGGGGTGTTAGTGTAAGGGGTGTTAGGGATAAGTGTGAGGGGTGTTAGGGTTAGGTGTTAGGGTGAGGGGTGTTATGGATAAGTGTGGGGGGTGTTAGGGTGAGGGATGTTAGGTTTAGGTGTTAGGGATAAGTATGAGGGGTGTTAGGGATAAGTGTGAGGGGTGTTAGGGTTAGGTGTTATGGTGAGGGGTGTTAGGGATAAGTGTGATGGGTGTTAGGGTAAGGGATGTTAGGGTTAGGTGTTAAGGTAAGGGCTGTTAGTGATGTGTGAGGGGGTATTATGGTTAGGTGTTAGGGTGAGGGGTGTTAGGTATAAGTGTGGGGGGTGTTAGGGTGAGGGATGTTAGGGTTAGGTGTTAGGGATAAGTGTGAGGGGTGTTAGGTTTAGGGTAAGGGGTGTTAGGGATAAGTGTGAGGGGTGTTAGGGTTAGGTGTTAGGGTGAGGGGTGTTAGGGATAAGTGTGATGGGTGTTAGGTTAAGGGATGTTAGGGTTAAGTGTTAGGGTAAGGGCTGTTAGATATAAGTGTGAGGGGATATTAGGGTTAGGTGTTAGGGTGAGGGGTGTTAGGGATAAGTGTGGGGGGTGTTAGGGTGAGGGATGTTAGTGTTAGGTGTTAGGGATAAGTGTGAGGGGTGTTAGGGTTAGGGTAAGGGGTGTTAGGGATAAGTGTGAGGGGTGTTAGGGTTAGGTGTTAGGGTATGGGGTGTTAGGGATAAGTGTGAGGGGTGTTAGGGTTAGGTGTTAGGGTGAGGGGTGTTAGGGTAAGGGATGTTAGGGTTAGGTGTTAGGGTAAGGGCTGTTAGGGATAAGTGTAAGGGGGTATTAGGATTAGGTGTTAGGGTGAGGGGTGTTAGGGATAAGTGTGAGGGTTGTTCGTGTAAGGAGTGTAAGGGATAAGTGTGAGGGGTGTTAGGGTTAGGTGTTAGGGTAAGGGGTGTTAGGGATAAGTGTGGGGGGTGTTAGGGTGAGGGATGTTAGGGTTAGGTGTTAGGGATAAGTGTGAGGGGTGTTAGGGTTAGGGGTGTTAGGGATAAGTGTGAGGGATGTTAGGGTTAGGTGTTAGGTTGAGGGGTGTTAGGGATAAGTGTGATGGTTGTTAGGGTAAGGGATGTTAAGGTTAGGTGTTAGGGTAAGGGCTGTTAGGGATAAGTGTAAGGGGGTATTAGGGTTAGGTGTTAGGGTGAGGGGTGTTAGGGATAAGTGTGAGGGGTGTTAGTGTAAGGGGTGTTAGGGATAAGTGTGAGGGGTGTTAGGGTTGGGTGCTAAGGTGAGGGGAGGATGATAATAACGGGGGGAAGAGACACAGGGGGTCCTTGCAGCAGAGATCAAAAGAGTCCTTCAGGACTGTATTGCACACTGTGTACAGTAGCCTAGCTATGGTTTTCCCTATTGATGCAGTATCACCTCCTCTCAGTAAGACTGCAAGTTAGTTATGATTCCAAAATGGCTGCTGTCCATGAGGTTAAAGGGTCTGGAAGGCAGGGTATTATTATTATTATCATTTATTTGTATCGCGCTAACATATTCCGTAGCACTGTACAGGGGAGGAGAACAAGGAAATATACAACATACAATATTGACAACAGCATGGATGGCCCTGTTTTTAGCTTCAAATCTTGTAAAAGTGCTTTTTCCCAAAGCACCCCACAGGATTAGACACTCGTCACTTACAATCTAAAGGTAATGGAAGAGACAGAGACCTGGGAAGGGTAGATAAGGAAAAGCAAGGTTAGGAAGGAAGTGAGAGGTACATAGGAAGGAAATTGTGAAAGTAAAGAGGTTAGGTTATCCATTCGTTAGAGAGGGAAAATATGTGATATAAAGTGGTTGTCACTATTATGTAATATGGTATCTGCCCCTAGTGGTCAGATAATGTAACCTGCAGATGGAAATGTCAGGAGACACATAGTTTAACCTCATCTTAAGTAGAAGTAGTTCATGGGAGAGTAAAAGAGGAGAGGAGGGCATGAGAGGTGAGATGGTTGTGTTGGAAACAAAAGTTGCAGAAGTTAAGAAGAGTCTGAGGAAAAGGCAGGAGGATATGAGGAAGAAGCAGGCAAGAGGAAACATTCTGTAAAGGGTTAATGGGAAAGGGTAGCAGAAGCTGCTAATTGGTCAGGTGTAGAAGATCAGTGTGACTCAATAAATTAAAGCTAACAAAGGGTGGGCTGGGTGAGGGGCAGGGAGGGAGTTGATTGAGCCAGGGAGATAGTGAGAAGAAACCCAGAAGTGTCTGAAAGCAAATGGAGATAATTTAAGACGGGGTATAGTTTTGCTGGCCACAACACATGGCTAACAATCAATGCAAATGATGGGGGATGGTACAGAGGAAATACAATTATATCTAGATAAAAAATGGCTATGTCAGCAGATATAATAAACAGATATTAATCACAAAATTGATAAATATCCAGGAACAATGGTAGAAAATCCTCAGAAGTCCAGATACCTGAGATAGAGGGGATGTTCTTAGCAGCCAGGAGCCAGGGAGATAGTGAGAAGAAACCCAGAAGGGTATGATGCTGATTGGCTGGAATGTGTCTGCTGGCTGTGAGTTGCAGGGTCAAAGTTTGCTCAATGATAAAGTATAGGGGGCGGATCGAACATCGCATATGTTCGCAGTTCGCCGCGAACGCGAACATGCTATGTTCGCCGGGAACAGTCCGCCGGCGAACTATTCGCAACATCTCTATTCAGTATCTTAAAAAAAAGAAAAACTGCCTTCCTCTAGGTCATCTAAGGGAACATCAAGTACTACATATATAGTCTTTTTAGAAACAGCTTTTTTTGCCTCATATAAATGGCTTAATTGAAGGAAAAGGTGACCTTTTGTATCTTAATCTAATAGGGTATCTACAAATTTCAACCTCTTTCTCTGCTTCTAAATACTTTATATGGAATTGAGTCAGATTTGGGGCACCAGACTAGCTGTGCCTGCCAGGCAGGAGGCATCCCACAGAGGATCGCAGACCTGCCTGTACCTCAACTATTCGATTTTGCCCTAGATATTAACAGGAATCTTTTAAAGTGGCATTGTTTATAAAAGTAAAAATAATAAGTTTTTTTTATTTTAATTTATTCAGCCAGCACTGAACCTTTAGACTATAAACATGTAAAACCTAGTATAGCCAACATTACATTTCAACTAATCCTCATATTATCAAATCAACCTTATCATATATACACCCAATCAAATCTTCAAAGCATATCACCTTTCACCACCATTTCTCAAAGCTCATCATGTGCCCAACATCTCGTCTCAGTACCAATTGTCATGATCCCCTTGACCACCAGTCCTTTGGAATCTTATTTATTTGGTTGTGGGACTGGGATTTTATAGTAAGTTTTTCAGTTCATGACGAGTTAACTGATTTAGAATGTGATGAGGTAATCTGTTATTGCCATGTTCAATTTCGGGTAATCTGTCAGTTATAGTTTTTACATAAACAATGTGTGGGGCTATTTACTATGAGCCTCATAAAATTGCTGCGATTTTGAGGTCCATGATTGCAAGTGGAGGTCACAGATTACTTTGCTATTCAATTGCCTTCTGATTGCGGCCTCCGATCGAGTTACTTGTTCTGACCCGCGATCCCTACCGACCATTGCGATTTGTCAAATCGCTAGTTACTTCCCTCAAAACCTGTGATCTTTGAAGGCTGCAAGTCTCAAATCCCAAATTGCTATTCAATTGCTCCAATTCCCCCTTCCTAACCACTCTGTCAAGCCTATAAATGGCTAAAAGACAACTCCAGCTTACTTGGAGCAAGGAGGTGTCGCAAAGGACTTGCAAAGCCCTTATGTATTCTCCCCACTGCTCCTAAATGAAACCCCCATGATGCTGGGGTCCCTATTGAGACCCCCGCAAGGTCCCCACATTAACCCCATGATGCAGGGTCCCCACATTGACCCCTGCAGTATTTAAACATATGAAATTCCTCACCACGGGGCCTTAAAGGGCACTCTAATGCGCAATACTGGCCACGGGGTACTGTAAGCACACCCGTGACTTCTAAAATGAATCCCCGCAGTGTCCCCGATCAGAACCCCTGCATCATGGGGTTGGTTTGCTGGTCTGATTGCATATGGAGCCTTAATCGATGACGGGCTCCATTGCTATTGGCTGTTGGTGACTGGGGTTTGAAGGAATGATCATGTTCAGGCTCACAAATACTACTGTCGATGGCAGGGTTCCCCATTCTCATGACCGGTGCGTAACTTTCAGGCCCGGCCAATTGAATAGCAGAGAAAAAGTAGACCTACTAGAGGCCTGTAACGGAACCCATCACTGTTTTACCCTGTTTTATGATTATTACGGTTAAAATATGATCCTACTTTTATACTGCATGTATGTTGGTTTATGCTCTGCAGAATATTGTCCCAGACATTTGCAGCTACTTGGCATGGGAGATAATCCTGTTACAGAGACTCCGCATAAGATAAAGAAAGTCTATTGTATACAGTGTTTTTATTCTCAGATAAGAACAAAGAAGTGTAATTGAATCAATGTCTGATTGTATCAAAGTTGCCAGGGAGCCTCGGGGAGGTGTGACCAGACCTATTGTTCTCTTTATGTGTATTGTGTGGCCAAATATGGGCATGTGTATTGCCTGTGGGAAGAGATGGGTATAAATATATCTGCAGAACAAAATAAAGTCAGTATTCATTTGACTCCCAAATTGTGTGTCGTCCAATATGGGAGGTCGGGATGGTGAGACTGTAGTGCTTCTTGGATATTTTACTGTATACTAGCGGAGATATTGTACTGCGTGTTCCAGCTCCGTTACATTTGGTGGCAAGTGGTGGAATTGTTCCCACGGTCAGAAGGACAGCTACAGGAGACACCTTTCCGTGGAGTTACAAATAGAGGGCAACGCTAGTATCCGTACAGCGCCCCTGGCTACAGCAAGATGGAACCGGCTAGTTTTCGGACAGCGTTCCATCATGAGGAGGAGGAGGCGGCCGCGGACTACAGGGATGCAGACAGAAAGGAACTCATGGTTACAGTACCTCTTATTACCCCACAGACTGAGTTTGAAAGAGAACTCCAAAGCAGACTGGCCTTTTTCCCATAAAAACCTTGGAATGGTTAATGACAGATGTCCACAAATTCAAAATGGAAAAGCAGCGGGCACGGGAGCGGTCCATCTTGGGAGCTGCTAACCCACCTCCCACCATTAACCACCCCCCAGCACTGCGTCCGGGTGGTGGGATGTATCAAACCCCTCCACGGTACATCAGGTGCCACACGTGTAACCAGCAGGGCCACATGCAGAGAGACTGTCCCAGAAACAGAAACCGCTCCACGTGGAATACTCCAACTAATTCCCCTCCCCAGCGACAGTGTGTACCCCAGGGGGCCGAAGGTGTCGTCCTTCCCCCCCAGCGGCAGTGTGAACCACAGGGAGCTGAAGGTGTCGTCCTTCCTCCCCAGCGGCAGTGTGTTCCCCAGGGAGCTGAAGGTGTCGTCCTTTCTCCCCAGCGGCAGTGTGTACCCCAGGGAGCAGAAGGTGCCGTCCTTTCTCCCCAGCGGCAGTGTGTACCCCAGGGGGCCGAAGGTGTCGTCCTTCCCCCCCAGCGGCAGTGTGTACCCCAGGGAGCTGAAGGTGTCGTCCTTCCTCCCCAGCGGCAGTGTGTACCCCAGGGAGCTGAAGGTGTCGTCCTTCCTCCCCAGCGGCAGTGTGTACCCCAGGGAGCTGAAGGTGTCGTCCTTCCTCCCAGGCGGCAGTGTGTACCCCAGGGGGCCGAAGGTGTCGTCCTTCCCCCCCAGCGGCAGTGTGTACCCCAGGGAGCAGAAGGGGCCGTCCTTTCTCCCCAGCGGCAGTGTGAACCCCAGGGGGCAGAAGGTGTCGTCCTTCCCCCCCAGCGGCATGGTGAACCCCAGGGGGCAGAAGGGGTCGTCCTTCCCCCCCAGCGGCAGTGTGAACCACGGGGGGCAGAAGGTGTCGTCTTTCCCCCCCAGCGGCCGTGTGAACCCCAGGGGGCAGAAGGTGTCGTCCTTCCTCCCCAGCGGCAGTGTGAACCCCAGGGGGCAGAAGGTGTCGTCCTTCCCACCCAGCGGCAGTGTGAACCCCAGGGAGCTGAAGATGTCGCCCTCTCCCCCCAGCGACAGCTTACCCTAACAAGGGGAGACACCAATCCCCCAGACGGCGCAGATGGGACCAGGGTCTCTGTGCCTGACCTACCGGGATGCTGAACAGCCCGCCAGATCCCCAACTACTCTCACTGGGACAACCGGAGGAGGGGGTAAGTACAAATTCCCCTCCCCAGCTAACTCCTAATGTGGCCCCAGGGTTAACAGAGGAAATGTTAACCCCCACTGACCCCCACCTTTCCCTGGCTACTGAGCCGGAATATGTCCCAAGTACCCCAGCGGAAGAGCTGACAGTGGGGCAGAGTGCAGTCGGCCTCTGCCCTCCCTTTGTCCCTTGTACAGAGCAGGATGTCCTGCAGGATATACCAGCAGAAGAGCTGGCATCAGGGCAGAGTGCCGCTGGCCTCTGCCCCTCAAGTCCCCTCAGCGTGTTGCCCCATCACCACAGCAAAATATCCAGGTACCTGGTTAGACTTCCCCCCAAAGGAGAGATGTGTGACGAAGTGCCCTTCGCCACTTTGTCTTGGAGAGGACTGTTTGCCAGCCTCCTGCCCTGCGACTATGGCCCTGGGACATATTGCCCTTTGGAACCAGTGTTCGGCCATACCAGAGTGTATGTCACTCATTCTGGCCCTTTACATACAGGGGGGTCATTCTGTACTTGCCCTGTATGAACCATGATACCCCAGATAACTGTGCCATGAAGCCCATTCATATAATGAAAGACTATGGGAAAGACTTTAGCTACATGGCAATTGAACTGCGTGAAGAGGATCTGAGCGCTATTCGGTAGTTTTGTGCGCTCAGATCCCAGCTACCTGGGGATATGGGAAATGTGAGTAAATGTGAATTGCAGTAATGCTGATGGGTTGTCAAACTAGAGAATTGACCAACAAATACTTTTGTCCGGACATCCCCAGGCCGATCCGTTAGGATCAGACCGTGTATGCCGGCTTATGGTCACGGGGGAGGTGTGTAACGGAACCCATCACTGTTTTACCCTGTTTTATGATTATTATGGTTAAAATATGATCCTACTATTATACTGCATGTATGTTGGTTTATGCTCTGCAGAATATTGTCCCAGACATTTGCAGCTACTTGGCATGGGAGATAATCCTGTTACAGAGACTCCGCATAAGATAAAGGAAGTCTATTGTATACAGTGTTTTCATTCTCAGATAAGAACAAAGAAGTGTAATTGAATCAATGTCTGATTGTATCAAAGTTGCCAGGGAGCCTCGGGGAGGTGTGACCAGACCTATTGTTCTCTTTATGTGTATTGTGTGGCCAAATATGGGCATGTGTATTGCCTGTGGGAAGAGATGGGTATAAATATTTCTGCAGAACAAAATAAAGTCAGTATTCATTTGACTCCCAAATTGTGTGTCGTCCAATATGGGAGGTCGGGGATGGTGAGACTGTAGTGCTTCTTGGATATTTTACCGTATACTAGCGGAGATATTGGACTGCGTGTTCCAGCTCCGTTACAAGGCTGTAACTCGATCACAGAAATTGGCTATTGCTATCGAGTTACGGCTCCAAACTGAATGAGGCCCTATGTGCCTGTCTCCTGAGTGGGGAGTAATCCTGTTCTGAAATCACTAGTATCCTCTATACATATTTTTGAACGTTGTTCCTATGCTGAAGTCAATTTCTCTGCCAGAAGTAACAATAACTACAGAGTCCTCCCGGGGCAGGTTTGAACCAGGTTCTTGTCAAGACCCACTGAAGATGCATCTTTTGACACCAATGAATATCCCTTTGGGTGATTGTTGTGGTATTAATGTGATAGATTGCTAACTCCAGAATTATGCAATTGGAATCCTATACTTTTCAATAAATTATACCTGATTTTCATCCCTTAATTGCTTAATTTCCTTAAAGTATCTTAAAATATTTTATGAACAACAGGTCTCTCAATAATTATGCTACTTCAAGTTAAGTGCTTGATCCTGAATACAGATTTATTCAGCTGTTTACATTTTAATGCACATAAACTTTACTGAAATGCTATGACTATGCATAGTTGAAGTGCACTTTCCATTTTACAAAGCTAGAGTATAATGTTTATTAAAGCAATTGAATGTCTATGCAAATAACTCACACAATATGTGACAAACAAAGAGATGTCAAATAGTATAAATGTATCTTCTGATTGCTTTAAGTGACTGCTTTAGAATTTAATTCAAAATGGAAAAATGTGTGATATGATGTTCATAATTAAAAAAAGTTTGCCAGATGCAAGCTTAAATATAATTGTTAGTGAAAACACTTTCAGCCTCATTAAATTAGAAAAACGTTCTAACAAGGTTTTAACATTAGGGCTGCGGCACACTATTGACCAATCACAGCCGCGGGGATACTGTAATTACCCCAGCGGCGCCTAACATTAACCCCCCTCTATGCTGGAGGTCCCCATTGGGACCCCTGAAGTGTCCCAACAATACCCCTTGCAGCGGGGGCCTCCGATCGGCATCCAGTGCCCGCAGCCGGATTCGTTAATAGGCCGGGATTGGTTAATAGTGTGCGGCAGGAATTTTGAATATTTTAAATGCAGCGGGGGTCCTGATTGAAGCAGATTGGGACCCCCACCACATTTAAAATTTGAAATTTACCGCATTGCGGGTCTCTTAAAGGACGGTAAAGGTCCTGAAAGGACCCGTGCTAAAATAAAATATTAACTACTGCCGTGGGGGTACTATAAGCACCCCTCAAGGCACCTAAAATTAACCCCATCACTCATGGGGCTCCATAGAGAGCCACATGAGCCCCTAATGACCCATATAACTCATGGGGCTCTATACAGAGCTCTATGAGCCCTTCATTAACCCTGTCACTCATGGGCCTATCTAACCCAAACTGGGCCTATTTAACCCAAACTGTACCTATTTAACCCTAACTGTACCTATTAAAACCTACCTGGACCTATTTAACCCTAACTGGGCCTATTTAACCCTAACTGTACCAAATGACCCTAACTGGGCCTATCTAACCCTAACGGTACCTATTTAAACATAACTGGGCCTATTTAACCCTAACTGGACCTGATAACCCTAACAGGGCCTATTTAACCCCATCATTTATGAGGGTCATACAGACCCCCATTAGGCTCTATCTAACACTTTTACTTATGTGGGTCCCTACAGACCCCCATAAGCCTCCATTTAACCCCATAATTTATGAGGGTCCACACAGACCCCCATAAGACTCTTTTTACCCCAATCAGTCCGATAAGGGTCTATGAAAACCCTCATGGGACAATTAGAACCCTAATATTAATATTAGGGTTCTAATTGTCCCATGAGGGTCTTCATAGACCCTTATGTGACTGGGTTAAAGAGAGGCTTTCGGGGGTTTGTGTGGACCCTCATAAATTATGGGGTTAGATGGAGGCTTATGAGGGTCTTTAGGGACCCACATAAGTGAAGGGGTTAGATGGAGCCTTATGGGAGTCTGTATGACCCCCATAAGTGATGGGGTTAAATAGGCCCAGTTAGGGTTATTAGGTCCAGTTAGGGTTAAATAGGCCCAGTTATGTGTAAATAGGTACCCTTAGGGTTAGATAGGCCCAGTTAGGGTCATTAGGTACAGTTAGGGTTAAATAGGCCCAGTTAGGGTTAAATAGGTCCAGGTAGGTTTTAATAGGCCCAGGGGTATAGTTAGGGTTAATAGTGTAGTGTTTAGACTTTGTTTCATGAGGGTCCTGGAGGACCCTCATGGCACTTATAGTTTTATTATAGGTGTTAATCAGTGTCCTATATGGGTCTACATAGACCCCTATTGGCCCAATGGGGTTAATTAGTGTCCCATAAAAGTCTCTATAGAGAACCATGATTGACAGGGTTAATGAAGGGCTTATGGGTCTCTATATGGAGCCCCATGAGTTATACGGGTCATTGGGGGCTCATGGGGCTCTGTTTGGAGCCCCATTAGTGATGGGGTTTATTTTAGGTGCTTGGGGGAGTACTAATAGTCCCCCCGCGGCAGGGGTTAATATTTTATTTTCGCGCGGGTCCTTTCCATTAAAGACCCGCAAGGTGAGAAATGTAACCCTAACGGTACCTAATTAAACATAACTGGGCCTATTTAACCCTAACTGGACCTAATAACCCTAACTGGGCCTATTTACCCCATCACTTGTGAGGGTCATACAGACCCCCATAAGGCTCCATCTAACCCTTTCACTTATGTGGGTCACTACAAGCCCCCATAAGTCTCCATCTAACATCATAATTTATGAGGGTCCACACAGACCCCCATAAGCCTCTCTTTAACCCAATCAGTCCGATAAGGGTCTATGAAAACCCTCATGGGACAATTAGAACCCTAATATTAACCTCATAAGTGTCATTTATTTGCTGATGACATCAATATCTTATTTTCCTTCATTTAACCCCAAAATATATTCATGCATCTCCTTTTGCCTCAATCCGGTCTTAAATGGCATCCCAATATTTACTCATTTACCTCTCTAAAATGGAAATTCTTTACTTTGCATCTCGTTCCTCACCACCAGGATCCCTCACCATCTGTTTTTCCAACTCTCACACTATTTCCTGCAGCTCAAAACATTGGCATTACATTTGACCCCATTCTTTCTTTCACTAAAGTATGACTTTATCAGAATGTATCCCTCTATATTTATCTCTGATGCAAAACTGCTGATTCTCTCACTTATCTTGAGTCATCAGAACTATTGCAATTCACTTCTTATTGGTCTCCCAGGCCATACTAACACCCCACATTTAAAAAAATAAAAAGTACCTCTGCACAAGTAATATTTGATCTATCCTGCAAAAAACTTTACCTCTATCCCCTTGACCAACTCAAATATTGTCTTGTCTATTAGAATTGCCTTTTCAAATTCATAACCATTCTCTACAAATCCCTGCATAGCCTTGTCCCTCCATATCTTGCCTTACTAATCTCACTATGTCCCACAATGATCTGAAATCATCTTAAAACTCACTGTCCCTTTCATACCCTGTGTCTAGTATAGAAAATGCTGATGCATACACGCCTCATCTCCTTGAAGACTCACAATTTCTCTTTCCAACCCTTATGCAACCTTAATAATTTCTCCTTTCCTGGTCTCTTAGCTTGAAGTATTGCCCCATGACTGACCTTGCTTCTGGCCGAGAGACCGTTTCAGCAATAAACTGAAACCTCACTGTATGCACTGCATTGTATTTTCCTGCAAATGTACTATGTAATTCTCCAAAACAGTGATGTAAAGCACCTTGGATAAAGGAGTAATTTACAAATATAAATAAAAAAATAAGTGATGACCAATATTTAAAAATAAACAAAACAAAAAAGTCATATTTACAGGATAAATAGTGTTATAGCTTTTATTGCAAACATTTACATTTTAGCTATAGTATTGATCTTTCAAAGTACTATTAAAACCAATTTTTTTTTAATTCATAGTTGCATAAAAATATATTAAAATCTATATAGAAAATCTGTTTATAAGATTAGAAAAAAATGTCTGAAATGTTCTCTAGGCATTATGTTATGCATGTAATACATGTTCAACTCATTTGTAAAGATGGGCTCAGGCAGTGAGTGTTGTATTAAGAACCTCAGAATCATAAGATAGCTCCAATTTGGCTCAGTAAAAGCATTTATATTTAGTTCTAAAGCTTTCACTATGTACTATTCACTAATCACAATAACATACACGTCTTCCTAATGCACTTCTAATTACTATATATATATCTATATAATTTTGCTTCCCATTACAGTACCTTGATTAGCAATTCAAGGCTTTAACTCTTCTAGAATCTACCCATAAAGCTAAAAAAATTACTATTATCAACTGCTGCATATTAAATTAAAGAATAAAGTACTATCATGATTAGCAATAATAATTAAGTTGCTTAATCTATTCACTGCTAAAGTAGCATGGAAGAGAATAGAATAAATGTAATTACAAACATGAAAGAATTATGAAACATTTGATTTGTATAATATACTACTATGAACATAAACATAACTATAGAAATCTACTAACACACTAAAAAAAAATAGAAATTTAACATTAGAACTATAATCAGTTTTTATGCTCAGCTTTTTTCCCTGAAATACATTTTCAAAACAAAACTACAGTACATTATTTCTCTGTACTAGCTGATGAAATTTTATCATTGTATATGTGTTATTTCAATTATAAAAATGATGAAAAATTTATATTTCAATATTTGGTCTATCAGTTCAGTATCTACAACATATTGAATGTTCATATTTGTAAATGAAGGCTAATAAATTAACTTCAGAAAGTGTTTTGTATGTGTGCTTTATATTCAATGGAATTTCTAGTATTCTAATAATGAATCTTCCTGGGATGATTAAAAGGACCACTGCAGTTCAAGAAAAGACACTTAGAACTCCACTGGTTTTAGCACAGCTCAAATATTACAAGCTCTAAATATTTAAAGTTACACAAAATCAACATTCTATTAGACCCAAAGTGCTAGATCGCAAATAAAGTCCAACCTGCAACATAAAAAAAATCACGTTTCAGTCAAAAATATTGGGAGTACTCCAGAGGACTCACAAGGCATTTTTCATACACTTATTAAAGCTGTAACAAATAGGCCAAAAATATATATTTTTTTTTAGATTTTGGACTGGCCATGCAAATGGTAACATTAAAAATGCATAAAGCAATTAAAGACACAGTACATTACAAAATTGCAAGAAAAAAACGTGGAACAAATAATATGTAACTCTCAAAGAAAACTCAAATGTGGGCTTTAAAAAAATATATATATGTATTCCTTTACATATATCAGTCATCGTATCTTTATTAGAACAAAACTATTGGCAATATTACACTGCCACAAGACATATACTGTATCAAGTACCAGAGGAACATACACTACACAACAGGTTAATACCAATCTGAAAACACACAGGGACGACAACAGCTGCTCTCATGCAATGAAAATTAAAGGGATAAATACACCTAAAATAATACTCAGAAACACTATTGATCAGAACCACACCACACTACTGACCCAGATCATCCACCCACATCCATGGGAAGGTATGGCATCTACAACAGAACCTTAGCGCAAAGAAAATGTCGGTTGGAGAAATGGCAGCATGGGCAGCCTCGGTCCTTACAGACAGGAGGGGTTGACTTGATGCTGCTAAGGAACACGCCTGTAGATGCACAGGGACATGGGTATTCAGGGACAAATCAGGACAAGGGGAATTGCAATAATCTGGTCAAGCTCTCCAGGAAGGACCACAAACTCTCAATGATTATATGGAGAGGCACATGGAGCAACAGCAAACTCACCTCCATCAAGGCCAATCTTGGCTACACCCATCCTGTAAAGTCACAAGCCATTGCTGTAGGCCATGTGCAAAAATGTATACCAATAATAATTTCATGAAATGATATCAAGTGTTCTTGATTTAATTAATTAGAAAATATATTTGTCATTTGGTTAACAACCCTTCAGATAAATTGTGATACTAAACAGTACTACAATTTATGCTTTTCACGAGTATTAACTCATAAACATCACCAAGAATGATCTTCAAGCATGATATCCAAAATGGTGAGAATAACACTTAAAATAGTGATGATTAACACATGTGATCACTTGGAAACCATGCCTGTGACACTGTAATGGGTTAGAAAGTTCATAACAATGTATTGGACACTAAATAGGGATAATTATTTCAGAAGGATGGCACACTTCATGTTGATTGTAGGTGTTATGGGCACCAGTTTTTGAAATTATGATAAAAATGATGATATAAACATCACTTTTAACATTGAAAGTGTAAACAATTGACCAAGACAACATCACATCCCAATTAGCTGAAGATTTGTGGCATGCAAACATATGATTACAGTACTCAAATGCATAAAGGGTTGGGTCTACAGGAGGATCATCTAAAATATATTAACATAGTATTTAGTTACATAGTTACATAGTTACATAGTTACATAGGCCCTCATTCAATTGCAACTTGGCCAATTGAATAGGGGTCTAAATAAGCACATAACATATTTTTTTAAAGAAGTTTTTAGTTATTAAATATCTATCCAAAAGCAAGATTTTCACTAACTAAAAACTTATTTAAAAAAAATATGCTATGTGCTTATTTAGAGCCCTATTCAATTGGCCAAATCGCAATTGAATGAGGCCCATAGTATTTAAGTTTGAAAAAATACTTTAAGTCCATCAAGTTTAACCTTTTAAGATCTCCTCTGATCTGCAATATGCGGATTAACTATTAATTCATTAATTGTTAATTAATTATTAATCAATTATTTTTTTTATTTTTTTTTTTATTATTAATTAGTCCAGAGGAAGGCAAATAGAAAAAAAAAAAGCACAAGTGAGACTTAGATAATTGTCCCAAAGGGAAATGTAAACAATTTGGATCAATACTGTCTCTCTAATTATCCATGATAACCCTGAATTCCCTTTTTAATTAGAAATAAATCTAGTCCCCTTTTAAAGTTATCTATCGAATCTGCTGTCACCACCTCCTCTGGTAGAGAATTCCACAGATTATCCACCCTTATTGTGAAGAACCCTTTTCTTTCTTTGAGGTGGAATCTTTTTACTTCTAACCTCAAGGGATGTCCTCTTGTCAGTTGAAAACCTCTTGGCACAAAAAGCTCCCCTGACAAATCTTTATACTGACCCTGGATGTATTTATATAAGGTAATCATATCTCCTCTTAGACGCCTTTTTTCTAGAGAAAATAAGTTTAATTTGGTTAGTCTTTCTTCATAACTAAGCCCCTCCATTCCCCTTATTAGTTTTGTTGCCCTTCTCTGTACCTTTTCCAGCTCTAAAATGTCCTTTTTATGAAGTGGTGCCCAAAATTGTACTCCATATTCCAAATGAGGGTGTACTAGAGATTTGTATAATGGCAGAATTTTATTTGCTTCCCTTGCTTCTATACCCTTCTTAATACATGCTAATATTTTATTTGCCTTTGCAGCTGCTGCTTGGTTTTGAGCATGGTTACCTAGGTGGTTGTCCACAAGCACTCCCAAATCCCTTTCAATATCTGATACACCTAGATTTGCTCCATTAAGATTATAAATTGCATGGCTATTTTTCCTTCCCAGATGCATAACCTTACATTTATTCGTATTAAATCTCATCTGGCATTTAGATGCCCATTCCTCAATTTTATGTAAATCCCCTTGGAGGGAAAGCACATCATTATCTGATTTAATTACCTTGCACAACTTTGTGTCATCAGCGAAAACGTTACATAAATGTTATGTATGTTGATGTCCCAAAACCTTAACCATTGAAAACACATGGAAACAGGGAAAGTGGTATAACAAAACTTTATTATATACATAGAGCACAGAAATGTATATGATTGCGCATTAATATCATGGGTGTGGTGTGGGAAGATCCTGGAAGAGTA
The DNA here is from genome assembly GCA_027410445.1 of Discoglossus pictus. Classification (NCBI taxonomy): domain Eukaryota; kingdom Metazoa; phylum Chordata; class Amphibia; order Anura; family Alytidae; genus Discoglossus; species Discoglossus pictus. The sequence continues at coordinate 86,765,742 of CM050171.1, forward strand.
AGATCCTGTTTGTGAAAAAGGAGACCCCCAAAGGATTAAATGTAATATTGTATAATATTAATGATGCGTAGCATCTAGTGGGGTCACATGTGGTCATTACACCACAGTAACCAGATTCTGATATAATACAAATCTCATCATGCATAAGTAATGTGCATAGCACTTGCATATGGTGTTCATCTGCTCAATTTAATAGATGCATAAACCTCTGGACTATGTAATCCAATCAAGTAAAACACATACAGTGTGTTCCAAAAAACTAAAATCTGAAAAAATGTGATCCAAAGCTCAAAAAGGCAGAGGAGGAAAACAACTAAAGAAAACTGCACACACAATATAGTGCTAAATACTTTAACTGTAACAATATATCATCTTACCTGATCTTCATCTGCAAGCAATACTAACCAGTTGTCATGATAAATCACTAGCAATACATTTAGATTGTAAGTCTTAGAGTTTTCAAAATTCATGGACATGGATTCTAAATTCAAAGACAGGACCCTCCATCTTTTGTAATGCGAATATTGTTTTGCCTTGATCACAACTTATGTATAGCTCTACGGAATATGTTGACGCATTACAAATAAACAATAATAATAGCCATGACCATTAATAATGATGTGTCATCTCACAATAAATGCTTAGCTGTGACCACATTCAGTGGTCCAAGAATACTATCATCATATCCATATGATATTTTTTAGCAACACTGATATCACATTCACCTGGTATAGAGGTGTTCTAACATTTTAAAGGATTCTTATGGGATCAAAAGTTCCGAACACCTACCCATTAATACAGAGAGGACACAAGGGTAAGCAGCCATAATCTATGTTACTTACATCAGACATAAGTATCTGTTCTCATATTGATATTGTGGCAGGGATGACAAGCTTCAATAGTGCATGTATTAATACTGGCTTTGATTAACATGCCATTGTGGGACTTTGCAAGTCCACTGCCATAGCTGTATTAGTGTACATTTGTTAACAGCAATAATGTGTTAGAAAAATAGATATAGGATTTAATTAACATCATGTGAGCTACATTTTTAGGAAAGGGTATGATTGATGGAATATCTATCTGATGGCCACTGTAAATACATTTCAATCATGTCATATTTTGAACAATGCTTACAAATGAAGAATATGTTTTCATTGACCTGAATTGTGCCAAAAATTAAAAAAAAAGTAAGAAAAATTGAAAAAGCATAAGGCCTTTAAAAATATAAGGACTGCAGCATCTCTTCTCAACAGCAATCCTCATTGACCATCAATTGGTGAAATGTTAAACATAACTCTATGTGTCTATAGGTAGCCATCTTCTTACAAAATATCACCATCATATAGGCTATGATTCTCAGGCTAAATTAAGTTAACATTTGGACCAATAGATTGTCACTGAGAAGTGCTGTTGAGAAGGTCAAACAATATATGCAGGCCCTATATTCTCCTCAGCTTTGCTACCCCTCATGTCCACACGCCTTTCCCTAGTTGAGCGAGGATTGCAGGGGGAGGCATCCCCTAGGAGGCAGCAGTACCAGAGTCCATGTTGTCTTGTTTTGTGAGATTGTGTTGGATATTATTGCTGTTGCTGGTGCTACATGTGCCTTTGGTTGCTACTTACTAGTTCCAACTAGCCCTAATTCCTGCTTCTAAGCTCAGTTCTGGTACAACATATTGAGTCATCCTATTTCCTGACTCTACAGCTATTTGTCTCTACTACAGTTTTATTTGTCTACCTATAAACATAACCAAAGCTGTCTTCTATTGGTCTCAGAATATAGACTAGATTCTGTTTGCCTTAGCTTTTTTCTGGACTCAGGACTCAGCTCAGTCAAAAAATATCCTACCTCTGTCCTTCAAGGATTTTACCAGCCTAATGCCTTGCTACAAGTGTGTATCAGCAAGGTAACTTATTCATCATCACCCATCTCATTCCTTCATAATGGAAGCTAAGTTAATACTGCAGCTAAAACTGTGCTGTGCAACTGCCAACAATATTCATATCATGCTACTTCTATCCTATGAAGTACAGTTATGACATTTGAAATAAGGAAAACCTAGTAATCAAAATGATGACATCTCTTGGAAGTGTCCGTACTGACCTACCACAAGGGGAAGCTACTCAGCTCACTGCTCTGATCTTTATTCTTTTGTCTATTTAAAGATACTTTATAATGAAAACATATTTGTCTGGCTTAGAGAATAATTAAACAGGAAAAATTGAAAAAAAATATATAATTTTTTTTTAATTATGCATCTACGGGAACCTGGAGGGATCCAGATACTTTGGCTGAGGTTGTGTATGCGTGAAGGGCCTTTACATTTCCAGAGAGGTTTTTGGCAGTTGCATTTGATGGTGTAGACCCGTAGAAAATTCAAGCTAAATAAGCATAAAATTCATATTTAGCTGTGCTCAATTAGAAGCAGTCTAATACATTGTATCAGTCTTCACTACCGTGGCTTCTGGCATGCTCAGTACAAGAACTGATGTTGTAAGGGCAGATCTCTGTCAGTACTTAGGCTGCTTCCCCTCCCTGCTGTTTCAGTTACACTGTGCAAACTGTCTCACTTGTGATGTAACTGTACTTATTACTAAAGGCTGCAAAGAAGAAAATAGTCTCTGCTCACTCACCTATTACATCACTCACTCACCTATCTCACACCCACTCACCTACCCACTCACTCCTCTCTCACTCCTCACTCACTTCACACTCACTCCTCACTCACTCCTCATTCACCCACACTCACTTCTCCCTCACTCATTCAACCCTCACTCACTCCACCCTCACTCCAATCACACACACTCCACCCAGACTCATTCCACACTCACTCCACCCACCCTCACTCAATCCTCACTTCACCCACTGTCATTCTACCCATACTTAATCCAAACTCACTTCTCAGTCACTTCTCACTCTCTTCTCTCTTCACCCTCACCACTCCTCACTCACTTCCCACTCACTCCACACTTACTCCACCCCCACTCACTCACTCACTCACCACTCCTCACTTACACACTCCTCACTCACACACTCCTCACTCACTGCACACTCACTCCACACTCACTCCACACTCATTCAACACTCTTCACTCACTCCTCAGTCACCACTCCTCAGTCACCACTCCTCACTCACCACTCCTCACTCACCACTCACTCACACACTCTTCACTCACACACTCTTCACTCACTCCACACTCCTCACTCCCTCCCAAACACACACACACTCCTCCCAGACACACACTCATCACACAAACACTTCGCACTCAATTCCTCATGTCTCACTGTAATTTACACTCACTCTCTCTGGTGACAGCTGCAGGTCTCACACACATAGCAGCTCTGTCTGAGCTGCTCTCTAGTGTGGGGGAGGCAGCTGCCCAGCAGACACAGGAAACAGCCGGGACAGTTATAACATTATTACCGTTTATTTGTAATGCGCCAATATATTCCATAGAGCTACACATGGGTTACAATCAAGGCAAAAACAATCACAGTATTAACACATTGCAAAGGATAGAGGGCCCTGTTTTTGAACTTAGTATCCAATGTGCAAAGTGCTTTCTCCAAAGTACCTTGCAAGATTAAAAACCTGCAAACTTATAATCTAATGTCCCAGCAGTCACTTGGGGCTGACATCGGTGCAGTCCTATTGGCTGAGAAAGACACAGCAGGTGAGTAATGGGTTAATATTGGTCCCCACATGCTCCATGCTGATTGGGGGGATCAGGTGCCTGGGTATGTATCCCTGGGGGTATCAACATAATCATTATACAGGCCTTTGATAGTCTTAACTGGGATTTTATGAAACTAGTTTAAAAAAATGTGCTTTAATAATTTTGGCCTAAACGCAATAGGAGCATTATACTCTTCTCCTTAAGCTTTGATATTTGGAATAGGATTTACAACAAATAAATTTGACTTGAGTAATGGGTCACTTCAAGGTTGCCCCCTTTCTCCATTAATGTTTGTGTTAGTAATGGAACCATTAGCAGAGGCCATTAGAAACTCAAAGGGCATAGATGGAGTAACAATAAAAAATAAATCATTCAAAATAATGTCATTTGCTGACAATATCATTCTTACAGTAACTAATAAAACAAATCAATAAGACAGATACAGGATTTGATTAAAAAAAAGGTGTGTAAAGTTTGATAAATTGTATGAACATATTGAGAGATTGTTAAATAAGTGAAAAACTCTGCCTATCTCTTGGTTAGGAAGAAGAGCAACAGTAAAAATGTCTATACTACCTAAAATAGATGTTTAGATCTGTTTAGATCTTTTCCTTTAAAAATACCAAAAAATACCAAATACCAAAAAAATATTGAATAGATTTAAAAACATAATAGATCAGTTCTTGTATAAAGGGAATAAAGCTATAATTAACACAAACACTATTAACAGGAGCTTTTCAAAAGGAGGCAAAGCCTCTCCATATATATTAGATTATTATGAGGCGGTAACGCTCTCTCATTTAGTTAAATGGTCCTTTGTTGATCAAAAAGATGGATAAGGGTTTATGGAAAAATCTCTAGCACCAAATGAAGACATTGTTAATTGGATATGGGAAATTAATTCTAAAGAAAAGATAAATGATTCTGCCGTTACAGTAAAACATTGTCTAGAATTATTATATAAGTGTAATAGAAGACATAATTTGATTTCCATCCTGGCTCAAACAATTCCACTTAGATGGTTGGCATGGAAATTAGAGATCCCTTTCTCTTTAGACTGGGATCAATTTAACATCTGTTATCTGGGGGATTTGTATTTGAAGGGTGTATATAAATCATTCGAATCCTTTTGTAGTGAATATAAAATACCCACAATTAAATGGCTAGAATTCAAAATTACAAGATAAAAAATTACAAATTCCATATATAATTTGAAAGTATAAAATACTAAAACAGATTTGGAGATACTGTGTTCTTCAAAAAATGATAGGCATCTGATCACAAAATGTTATTCAATGTTAAAGAAGGAATATCTTTTGGAAAAGACTATAAAGATGAAGAAATGCGATATTGATTTGGCCTGGATTTAACATCTAAGTCTTTGCTTACTGCATTTAAAATAACAATGAAAATGGTAATAAAACAGGCTTATAAAAAAAAGTTTTTTTTAAGAATGTACATAGATCGTACTTGGTCCCTGTCAAAATATCACTCATTGCGAATGATGATAAATTAAAAGAGTGTTGGAGAAAGTGTAAACACACAGGTACACATAAAACATATATGGTGGGACTGTGAGAGGGTAAAAAAACTTCAGGTGTAAATGTTTTGAATACATTTCCATTGCCAGAGAAACTTAGTTTTCCAGAAAAAGCATTTAAAGAACTAACAAAAAAGCATTAAAAGAACTAACAATAAAAAAATAAAAAAAAACATAATCATTATAGGGATTTATATATATATATATATATATATATATATATATATACACTTACTGTATATGAAACTGCATACATCAGCTTATCAGTCAATTCCTGGAGGATTATACAATTTATTTAGATATAGACTTATCAACATATATGGGACACTCAGTACATAAGTATGTACGGGAGAAGAGGGAGTTATTTATGCCTAAATGCCTAATCATATGGTACTTATAGGTAAAATTACTAGAAGAGCTAATGGCTTTCTTTTCTGAGCATCTGATCTTTCATATATCTCTTAAAGATAGTAAGAGGATATATTTGTTTTCTCGTCAAGCAATGTTCTTCTAGTGTTTTGTTCAAGACTTCCTTTCTGCAGAGTTGTGGCTTTTATCATAAAAAGCTTTCACTGACTTAAAAACACCTGCATACAGCAGCAATCAGTCACCAAGTTCAAAGATACTGTTTAGAAATTCTTAAAATATAATACTGAATTTAACTTCATGCAGATCTTTTCTTATGTCTTCTGATGTTCTTGCAGTCTGTAGTCAATGCATTTCAGGTTTAAAGGGACTATGTATGACATTTCTGTTAATGGAATAAGCAAATTTTTTTATTTTTTTATTTTAATTTGTTTTACAAATACAAAAGATTTCAGCAGAAAAAGACATCAATACATAAAACATTCTGTAACAGCAGAAATCGCAGAGTTGTGGTTGGAGAAGCGCAAATGCTCCTGACCAGTACCTAGATGTTCAGTGAATCTGTGTGGCTGGATGGAGTGTAGTTATACTATTGGTATATAATCTTTCCAATCTTGTGTGTGAGATGATGTATTGATATATTTCTCGTTATACAAAGAACATACACGATTGTATATAAAAATTCCAGTTTATTTTTGTTTTACAGAATTCTTTGCCGTCTGGGTCGGAATTTATTTCATGTAATAACAATGATGAAGCAATAAAATCCAAAGCGATAAAAAATTCTGATATATAGTATTTACCGAAATGCACAAATAAATGGATAATCAAACGCGTTTCGCTGTGGTGTACACGGCTTCCTCAGTGATAATATAGTTCTGTGGGTACATATGAAAGAGTCAAAAGTCTATATTGTAATACAGAGTACAGTTTTTTTGGACCCTAAATGGCCCAGTCTACATGCTCATGCCTTTTTAAAGGCATTTTGAGGGGGGTTTGGGGGGTTAAAGGGTTGTTTTGACCCTTAAATTAGAAGACATCCCAGATTAACTGGCAACTACAGTTATCCGGCAATAGGGAGTCCCTGTAGGTGCCGGATAACAGGGAGTGTATTGTGTATATATATATATATATATATATATATATATATATCCATCTCCATGCAAAAACTATGCGCCTAAATCTTATATATATATATATATATATATATATATATATATATATATATATATATATATATAGGGCCTCTATGTACATTCAAGTATGCAAATGTGAATACATACAAAGCTGGCTTATAGTAGCAGTCATACAAAATCACAAAAAATACAGAGCCTGCTTATAGAAGCAGTCATACGGAATCTATATAGTCACAGGGCTGAACTATGTACATGATACTTGTGTGTGATATAAATGGGAAAAGGACTGTGGTCTAGCCATGTGTCTCCCTGTGACATTGTCCGATGTATCTGTACTGTGATTATTGTATATTTATATACTTGTATGGGTGAACTTAAAGCTGGAGGCAAAAGGCATAGTTCTCATGCATGGATATAGGTAGGGAATGCTAGTTTCAGATAGATGTTTACAAGTAATGGATCCACTACAACTGAGGGATCAGCACAAAGAGGACAGTCCACACATTCTCACACCGGCCCCGCTGAGGTGGAAGAGACCGTTATGTACAGGACAAGGCGAGGATGTAGGGGAGGAAGACAAATCCAACTACAAAAGAATGAGGGAAAGCTACTAGATACAATTACTATCTACAACCTGTCTAACTATGCACTTACCAAGGTTGAGGCGAACATTCTAAGAAGGGGTCTATCATTTGCCCCCATTCTGAACTTAACTCGTTTGAGCTATTCATAGACCTACATAACTTTATACGCAACATCATACTGAAACGGCATTTTAGAAAACATGCCAAAGATAATGAACCTACCAGTTCAGGATCAGAACTCGGAACAGGGACCCACTTATGGGAGGAAAGGGACTTTGCTTGTCTCAAGATTCTAGATGATGATAAATTAAAGGAATGTTGGAGAAAGTGTAAACACACAGGTACACATAAACATATATGGTGGGACTGTGACGGGGTAAAAAAACTTCTGGTGTGAATGTTTTGAATACATTTCCAAACAAGTTAAAAAAACAATTTCTCCATCGCCAGAATTAGCATTGTTTCATATTATGCCAGAGAAACTAAGTTTTCCAGAAAAAGCATTTAATATGCAAATCTTGGCAGTGACTAAGTGGCACTTAGCGAAAAAATAGAAACAACAAGAGGTACCTCTTATGAAAGATATTTTATTAACGATAGAATGTAATAGACTTTTTGAGCAGAAAATTATATCTTTTGGGTTTACAATCCCAGAGAATCAACAAATGGGATATATGGGATAAAGGGAAAGATGAGATGCTAAACTGATATTCGATATAAGGATTTATTGTAATTGCATTGTCAACTTTTTTTGTTATATAGAAATTAGACATCAACTTCCACCTTATGAGATTGATAAATATGTATGTATGATTATGATTGAGAAACGGATGAATGTAATTGTTATAATTTTTTTTTTTATTTTATTATTATTAATGTTTGTTTTGTTTAGATGTTTTGTACAAAAAACTTTATAAATAAAAGAACTAACAATAAAAATAAAAAAAAACATAATCATTATGTTTTTTTTTATACACCGTATTGGTCCGAATATAAGCTGCACCTTTTTTCCAATTTTTGAGCTTGCGAGTTACGGGTGCGGCTTATATTTGCGACCGTCAAAAAATCATTCCCGATTTGTGAACTTTGCTTGTAATGCGTGCGACTTCTATTCGCAAATGCAAAATTACTGCCGATTTGCGCGATTACGATTTAAGGGTGCCGATTTTCATGCTTTAGACTGCGGTATTGAATAGCGATTTACGGTTTTAGTGATTGTAACATCCTGTAAAGCCTGTAACCTGCAAAAAAAGTTACAGTACTAATTAGAAAGTCTGTTTCTTGCAATGGCGGATCACTTTGAGAGTCATTTTCTCTCCAATTTTACGGGTGCGGCTTATATTTGAGTACTATCATTTTTTTTTTTCCCCTTAAACTTTACGGGTGCGGCTTATATTCGGACCAATACGGTATATATAAGTACACTTACTGTATATGAAACTGCATACATCAGCTTATCTGTCAATTCCTGGAGCATTATACAATGTATTTAGCTATAGACTTATCAACATATATGGGACACTTAGTAAATAAGTATGTATGGGAGAAGGGAGAATTATTTATGCCTAAATGCCTAATCATATGGTACTTATAGGTAAAATTACTAGAAGAGCTAATGGCTTTCTTTTCTGAGCATCTGATCTTTCATATATCTCTTAAAGATAGTAAAAGGAGATACTTGTTTTCTCGTCAAGCAATTTTCTTCTAGTGTTTTGTTCAAGACTTCCTTTCTGCAGAGTTGTGGCTTTTATCATAAAAAGCTTTCACTGATTTAAAAACACCTGCATACAGCAGCAATCAGTCACCAAGTTCAAATATACTGTTTAGAAATTGTTAAAATATAATACTGAATTCAACTTCATGCAGATCTTTTCTTATGTCTTCTGATGTTCTTGCAGTCTGTAGTCAATGCATTTCAGGTTTAAAGGAACTATGTATGACTTTTCTGTTGATGGAATAAGCAAAGTTTTTTAATTTATTTTTTTTATTTTAATTTGTTTTACAAATACAAAAGATTTCAGCAGAAAAATACATCAATAGATAAAACATTCTGTAACAGCAGAAATCGCAGAGTTGTGGTTGGAGAAGCGCAAATGCTCCTGACCAATACCTAGATGTTCAGTGAATCTGTGTGGCTGGATGGAGTGTAGTTATATCATTGGTATATAATCTTTCTAATCTTGTGTGTGAGATGATGTATTGATATATTTCTCATTATACAAAGAACATACACGATTGTATATAAAAATTCCAGTTTATTTTTGTTTTACAGAATTCTTTGCCGTCTGGGTCGGAATTTATTTCATGTAAAAACAATGATGGAGCAATAAAATCCAAAGCGATAAAAAATTCCGATATATAAATTTTACCAAAATGCACGAATAAATGGTTGATCAAACGCGTTTCGCTGTGGTGTACATGGCTTCCTCAGTGATAATATAGTTCTGTGGGTACATATCAAAGAGTCAAAAGTCTATATTGTAATACAGAGTACAGCTTTTATGACTCTTCTATGCTACCTGGATAGCAGCAGATGGTCCTCAGACTATTCTTTTAAAAGACTAAAACATTTTCTTGATCCACATAAAAGTAATAATAATAATAATAATAATAATAATGCATAATAAATAAACATTATGTATAGGAATTCTATAAATACTAAGTACAATTAGTTTTACATATTGTTATATGTACACAGATACGGCTAATGCTGGCATTAAAACACTACAATCACAATGCTGAAAAACTATTCATAGTGCATGTTCTAAGTTAGAAAACGTATTCATAATATATATGAGGTCTAAAAATGATATACATACATATATATATATGTATATATATATATATATATATATATATATATATATACAGTAAACTCTCAGTTATCCGGCACCTAAGCAACCAGCTCTCTCAAACAAGTGGCACCAGCATCAATTCCCCATTTAAAAAAAACTCCAGCTAAACCGACATATCTGGCAGTTCGAGACTGGAAAAAAGAATGCTAACTTTTTTTCTAATTGTTTTTTTGGACCCTAAATGGCCCAGTTTAAGTGCTAATGCCTTTTATATATAGGGCCTCTATGTACATTCAAGTATGCAAATGTGAATACATACAAAGCTGGCTTATAGTAGCAGTCATACAAAATCACAATAAATACAGAGCCAGCTTATAGAAGCAGTCATACGGAATCCATATAGTCACAGGGCTGAACTATGTACATGATACTTGTCTGTGATATAAATGGGAAAAGGACTGTGGTCTAGCCATGTATCTCCCTGTGACATTGTCCGATGTACCTGTGCTGTGATTATTGTATATTTATATACTTGTATGGGTGAACTTAAAGCTGGAGGCAAAAGGCATAGTTCTCATGCATGGATATAGGTAGGGAATACTAGTTTCAGATAGATGTTTACAAGTAACGGATCCACTACAACTGAGGGATCAGCACAAAGAGGGCAGTCCACCCATTCTCACACAGCCCCCGCTGAGGTGGAAGAGACCGTTATGTACATGACAAGGCGAGGATGTAGGGGAGGAAGACAAATCCAACTAAGAAAAAATTAGGGAAGGCTACTAGATACAATTAAGATCTACAACCTGTCTAACCATGCACTTACCAAGGTTGAGGAGAACATTCTAAGAAGGGGTCTATCATTCCCCCCCCCCCCCCCCCCCATGCCGAACCTAACTCGTTTGAGCTATTCATAGACCTACATAACTTTATAAGCAACATCACACTGAAATGGGATTTTAGAAAACATGCCAAAGATAATGAACCTACCAGTTCAGGATCAGAACCCGGAACAGGTACCCACTTATGGGAGGAAAGGGACTTTGCTTGTCTCAAGATTCTAGAAGAACTAGAAGATCCCTCCAATACTGACCACACCGTACCAGAAGGGGAATCTACTCGGGGGCTTTCCCAGCACACAGTTAGCACAGATGACAAGAAATTAGCCCAATCGAAAACTAAGAGCAAAATCCACTTTTTATCTGATCCAGTCCCAAGGTCCACATATCCCAGTCTTCAAGAAACTCATGGCCAAAGAAATGGATCAGATTTGCCAGAAAAAGCATACCAAACGAGTAAATCTGACCCATAGGGAACAGATTGCATTAAAGAATTTAAGCAAGGATACATCCATAGTAATTTGTCAAGCAGATAAAGGGGGTGGAATAGAGCGGACTATCTTCAGGAAGCATACCACCTAATCGGGGATACAGAGACCTATGAAAGTCTGACTATAGACCCAACAGAGGAATTTATGCATCTGTACAAAGATCTTATTGTAAATGCCACGAGCCAGGGTATCCTGAACAGACATGAATCCAAGTTTCTAGAAATCTCTTTTCCCACAAAAGCATTCATTTACTATTTACCCAAAATTCACAATGATCTAGTCAAGCCACCAGGATGCCCCATTGTCTCAGGAATCGGCTCCATGACAGAGAAACTGTCAGAATATGTGGATTCTTTCCTCCAGCCGCCAGTACTCAACATGAGATCATACAGTACAAAAGAGATACACCACATGTACTGGAAAGCCTCCAGAGACATGCATGGAAGAATAACTATTGCTGGATCACACTGGACGTTACATCTCTGTATACTCCATCCCACACAATCTAGGAGCAGCAGCCGCCAAGATCTTTCTGGAAGAAGGCAATATGTAATCCACTCAGATTCAATTCATTACGGATGCAATCCTATTTATTTTGGAACATAATTACTTTACATTTGAAGGCAAATACTACCTCCAAAAAAGGGGCACTGCCATGGGCACGAAGTTTGCCCAAGCTTCGCAAACCTCTATATGGGACTATGGGAGGACCTCTACATCATGAATAATAACCCTTTCCAGTACAATATCATATATTAAAGAAGATTCATAGATGGCATTATCATTATCTGGGTAGAAGACATTGGGAACAACAAACACCTATTTTTGGAACACATAAACAGAAACACCAATTTACCATGAATTGCAACACTGAGTCAATTCTCTTTTTGGACGTTACCCTGATTGGCAGCAATGCGGGTATCACTTCTACCCTATACATGAAACCCACTGACACCAGTTTGTTTCTCCATGTGACCAGTGGATACAACCGTAGATTAAAAATATACCCTTTGGTCAATTTAGAAGGATCAGGAGAAATTGCAGTAATCTGAGCAACTACGACCAAGAGAGCCTAAAACTATGGAACAAGTTCTTGAAAAAGGCTATGACAGGCACCTGATAGCTGAGGCAGAACAACGCTCACGAGCCCTCGACAGAAGCCTGCTCATACAAAGAAAGGAACGACATAGAGAAAAAGAAAACCCAGTCATGTTCCTAACCAGATACAACACAGCTTCACGTGCGATCAAAACCTGCTTTAATACATTTTGGCCTATTTTGCAAAGTGATAAACTCCTTAAAGATGCTTTACCTGATAAACCCATTATAACCTTTAAGAAAAATAGGAATTTAAAAAATATCATCTCGCCAAGTGAATTGAGAGGTCATGATGGAATTAAGGCCACTGGAGTCTGCACAAGCAAGTTTACAGGCACATACAAGTGGAAAACGAAATTGTCTCTCATGCGGACTAATAAAAAAAACCAACACTGTCACCTCCACATTCCATAAGAAGGACTTCAAAATTGGGATCTTACAAATTGTCGAATGGATCACGTAGTGTATGTGATAACCTGTTTTTGTGGGAAACAGTACGTTGGAAAATCGAAAAGACCTTTGAAAGCCTGCCTAAGAGAACATTTGTACCATACGTCTCACCAATGGATTTTCCACCCATATGCACCTAACACATAACAAAGCCACAGAAGGAATCTTCATTTAAGCCGTTGAACACGTTTGACTGAACAAGAGAGGTGGAGACCGAGGTCTGGCACTCAGACATGCTGATAGAAGGTGGATCCACAAGGACTCACCCGAGACATAGACCTGGCAGCCTTCCTGACAGCTTGAGACCCAGAAGCTCCACCTAATGTTTTTATAAACTATTTTCTTCCTTTTTTGCCCAGGCCCCATAATATCTCCCCCCCCCCCCCCGTCTCTTTCTGTATTTATACATCCAATATCTTTTACACATTGCGCTATCCAATCATATACCGTATACAGTCACCCACCATACACACGCCTACCCCAGTCAGACCTACCCACATCTTCACTCAGGAGATAGTATAGGGTCCAGCTTTAGGGGCACCCAGAGTCTCCCACAACACCAAGACATCCTCACAGACCTCCTCCCTTATTTAGGGGAGCTTATGAGGCAATCACACAGGGAGATCAGTATAACCCTATATTTATATCCCTGGCCCAATTATTGTTCCTTTTATTTTATTTTCTAATCTGGGCTTGGAAACCACTGTTTGCAGAATCACTTTCAGGCATATGGGCCACAGTACCCTTATACACTATTTTGGGGCAAAATATCACCAGACATAGGCCAGTCCCCACTCTATTAAAGATCCAGCATCACCGCTTTAAGAACTAGTACAGCAATGGCATTGCCACTTTAATTATTAGGGACCAGATACTGGCTAGTCCCCACTATATTAAAGACACAGCATCACTGCTTTATGCGGCAAATCCACCAGACCATAATAAATAGGGTTAGAAAGGAGTAGGGACAGCACAACAGACTTTTCAGCTTCCCACAGAAGGGGAAAATCAAGAAAGGTAAGACAAACTTACACTGACATAACTAGGCGGTAGCACTTTGTACACTATCACTCCTACATAAATACTGGCTAAAACATTAGCTTGCAGGCATAACACCAGCCAGCCAGTTTTTAAAAAAAACCTACTCTACTACAGCATTTCAGGACCTGTATACTACCAGGTCCGTTGAACACCGGTCCATTCAATAACTAACTATCAATGTGGTATCTGTTTAAGTCATACATATTTGTGAAAGGGAACTCCAAGCGTCTATCTGAAACTAGTATTCCCTAACTATGTCCATGCATGAGAACTATGCCTTTTGCCTGCAGCTTTAAGTTCAACCATACAAGTATATAAATATACAATAATCACAGTACAGGTACATCCGACAATGTCACAGGGAGACATTTATTTCCCATTTCCCATTTATATCACAGACAAGTATCATGTACATAGTTCAGACCTGTGACTATATAGATTCTGTATGACTGTTACTATAAGCCGGCTCTGTATGTATTGTGATTTTGTATGACTGCTACTATAAGCCAGCTTTGTGTGTATTCACATTTTCATACTTGAATGCATATAGAGGCTATATATATATATATATATATATATATATATATATATATATATAAATATATATATATATATATATATATATATATATAATATTTAGGCGCCTAGTTTTCACATGGGGATGGATATTTATGTATATATATTGTAACAGAGTGAAGCAAAGAATGTCCCCAGATGTGGGTTTAATTAAAGAGGCTGGAAGATTTTTCTGGAAAAAGTTAAGAGTTAACTCTGGGCAGTGATCAGAAGCTAATTGAAGCCCAGCTGTGGATTGCCTTTAAGACCACAGCAGAGAGATGGGTGGAGTCTCTCTCACTTAGGCTTGGGCCTAAGCAGGGTGAGCAGTGTGCGGAATCTGCTCCTGTTGGTGAGCTGCTGTTAGCAGCAAAAGAGCAAGCTACAGAGAGAAGCTTGCTGCCTGTTCCTGATTGCAGTCAGAAGACTGTTGTGTCCCAGAGGGAGCTGGGTCCCAGAGGGAGCTGTGTCCCAGAGGAAGCTGTGTCCCAGAGGAAGCTGTGTCCCAGAGGAAGTAAAGGATTAGATTTTCCTTACAAGAATCTGTGTAAAGTTACCCCAGGGAGAAGGCAGCAGTCTGGCTGCAAACTGGACAGAGTCTCTCAAAAGACTGTTTAAGGGTCCCTGGCGGTTGGAGCATTTCGGAGAGACGGGAGGGTCGAATGCTCCCCTTTTTTACTGAGGAAGATATATACAAGAGAACTGTATGTTTTATCATACCTTTGGCTGATGTAAGCCATAATGTGGTGTACTTTTTGGACTTTTAATAAAAAGATTAAAAGAATACATTCACTTGCTGTTAATCTAGAGGGTAGCAGGTCAAACTACCACAATATATAAATGCACTATGAATAGTTTTTCAGCATTGTCATTGTAGTGTTATAATGCCAGTATTAGCCGTATCTGTGTATATATAACAATATGTAAAACGAATTGTACTTAGTAGCTGGATTTATAGAATTCCTATACTTAATGTTTATTTATTTTCTTATTATTATTATTATTACTTCTATGTATATCAAGAAAATGTTTTCGTTTTTAAAAGGAGACCAGAATAGTCTGAGGACCACCTGCTGCTATCCGGGTAGCATAGAAGAGTCATAAAAGCTGTACTCTGTATTACAATATAGACTTTTGACTCTTTCATATGTACCCACAGAACTATATTATCTCTGAGGAAGCTGTGTACACCACAGTGAAACGCTTTTGATCATCCATTTTTTTGTGTGCATTTCGGTATATATTATATATCAGCTATTTTTTCATCGCTTTGGATTTTATTGCTTCATCATCGTTTTTACATGAAATAAATTCCGATCCAGAGGGTGGAGAATTCTGTAAAACAAAAATAAACTGGAAATGTTATATACAATTGTGTATGTTCTTTGTATAACAAGAACTATATCAATACATCATCTCACACACAAGATTGGAAAGATCATATACCAATGGTATAACTACACTCCATTCAGCCGTACAGATTCATCGAACATCTAGGTACTGGTCAAGAGCATTTGCGCTTCTCCAACCACAACTCTGCGATTTCTAAACTCTAATATTGGGCATCTCTATGAACGGTGACCCAGACAAGCAGCAGTCTCCTTTGATTTACCAGAAAAGAACAACAGTGGCGCCACATACCCTGCATATATAGAATCATATTGACCGAACAAGGAAGTGCGGGCATTTGGCGGACTTAGCGCTCAGCATCTATATTGGACTAAAAATCCAATACCAATCGTAATTCTGTAACAGCAAATGACATACAAAAAGACAGTATTGTTTATACAAATGTTCCGAGACAGATCTTTAGGCATAAAAATATAGTATACATTGTATAATTCATCTCAGATTTTCCATTTTATTGGATGATCTTTAATTACTGTTTCTAGAAACAAAAGTCAACACTTCATTCATACACGGAGCCGAAGGTCGCAACCACCTGGAGGCTATCAGCCATTTTGCAACTACGAGGATCTGCAGAAGACAGGCTTTAATGTTTAAAGATAAACAGTCAGGGAATACATAGAATAAGACTAATTCTGAAACCAAAGACAAATGAATATTCATTTTAATGGCTACACTTTCCAAGCATTTTGTTGGGACACAGTACTACGTATTAAGTAGATCAAATTGTATTTCTCTGTATGATGAGTTCTTAATGAACCTTTTTGTATTATTTATTGCTTTTGACCATTCTTCTTTGTATAGGGTTTTCTTTAAATCTACTTCCCAATTAATCATATTACTCGATTTCTCATTATACAGTGAATTGTTCAAAATGTTACAACTTTTAGAGATTAAATGGGCTTTAATATGATTAAGCACCAACGATTCAAATGGAGAAAGGTGTCTAATCTTCATCATAAAGAATTTTGATCTTGTCCATTCAAATTCAAATGCATTATAGTCTAACCAAAAATGTTTATTAATATTGAAATTATTAACTAAATATTCAAAAGGGGCAAAACAATCCTCCAACAGGTCCTTAAGATAATTCACAGCTATTCTTGACCCGTCTTTCAAAAAGGGTAAGTATAAGATTTTACCCAATAAAACAGTTGGTACTATAGGACTTGGAACATATGTTATATTATTTCTATGCCAGAATTGAAAACTAGAAGTAATACTGTCTAGATTGTTTATAGAGTTAATCTCTAAACAATTCCATAAAAAGCCATATAACATGTCATTCTCTAGGTATTCTAATTGAATACATCTCCAAATAGTAACGTTAGAAAAATCAAGCAATTTAGTAACGTGAGATATCATAGTGGCTTCTTGGTATCTCTGCAAGTTGGGATAAGCAATCCCACTTTGATTAAATTGTCTTACTGCTAATTTACTCTTAACTCTAAACGGTTTGGACTGATATATAAATTTATCAATTCATTTTTGATGGATCTCAAAAGATAGTTGAATTTAGGTAGCAAAGACATCTTCACTGCAGCAATTTTTGCAGAAAGAGACAGATTGCTGCATTCCTAGATGTAATAATATCTGTCAATTTATCATATAACTTATTATAATTCAACAGAATCAATTGGTGAATATCACTAACAAAAGTTATCCCCAAATGTTTGAAAGAGTTAGCATCCCAATAATACTAACATTTGTTTCTTAAATCTACTTTTTCTTTCAACGATAAGTTTATAGTTAGAACCTCTGTTTTATAAATATTAAGCTAATAATTGGAAATTGAACTATATTGGTCAATAATTCCATGAAGGTAAGGAAGGGAATTGAATTAATTGGATCAGTCACAGTGAGAATTGAGTCATCTGCATAAAGTGTAACCTTATGAGTAGAACCACCTATTTTTATTCCTTTAACTTCAAATGATTGGCGTATCTTTTGTACAAACAGTTCTATTAACAGGGCAAACACAGCTGGGGATAAAGGGCACCCCTGTCTGGTTCCATTGGATATAGAGAAATAAGGATATTTAAACCCTTTCTGTGAAATTGATACTGGAGGGCAAGAAGGAAAAATCTCCCAAGGATGCAATATCCCCCAAATATCGTATAACTAATTTTTAACTACAATATTGTTCAATTGTTTATTCAACCTCAATGACTGAGCATCAAATAGAGTATTAGATTTTGCATTTCTATCCATTATAATATTTAAATTACCAAATATAATGATGTTACATTAATATATTTATATATCACATATTATATTTGTCCTGCTACGAGTCGTCGTCACGCTGTTTGCGTGGTCCGTACGAATAGCGGGCTTAGCGATGAGCGCCGCAGGCGCTCATCGCCCGGCGAGCCTCGCGAAGCGAGGCGAGCCGTTAACCCGTAGAACTTTAGCGGGCTTAGCGATGAGCGCCGCAGGCGCTCATCGCCCAGCGAGCCTCGCGAAGCGAGGCGAGCCTGTGAGCGTAAGGGCCGTTGCTCACGCTTGCGGGCTCGCATAGCGAGCCCGCGGCCCTCGCGTAGCGAGGGCCTGCGGGCAAGGGCCTCAGTTGCTGGGATGGATCCCAGCAACTGAGGCCGTTGCTCACACTTGCGGGCTTCCTCGCATAGTGAGGGCTGCGGGCAAGGGCCTCAGTTGCTGGGATGGAGCGCCGAAGGCGCTCCATCCCAGCAACTGAGGCCCTTGCCCGCAGCCCTCGCGTAGCGAGGGCTGCGTGCAAGGGCCTCAGTTGTTGGCATGGAGCAGCCACCTCCTCCCCACAATGCCCCGGTTCGGGTTCCGGAGGGGGAGCCAGATGCCGCCACTGCCACTAGCAGAACCCGCCAGACGCCGCCACTGCCAGTAGCCGCACCATCCCGGGGCCCGGCAATCCAGTTGTTGGGATGGAGCAGCCACCTTCTCCCCACAATGCCGCCACTGCCACTAGCCAGCAACTGAGGCCTTTGCCCGCAGCCCTCGCTGCCCTTGCCCGCAGCCCTCGCGTAGTGCCTCGGTTGCTGGGATGGAGCGACGAAGGCCTCAGTTGCTGGCATGGAGTGCCTTCGGCGCCATGATCCCCAGAGATGGTCGGTGATGTGTGTAGCCCTGCATTGTATCTCCCTCTGTCCCACCCCCTGGCCGGCTCCTCAGCCCCCTCATCCAGGTCACGCACACACAGAGGCTGAAGGTAAGGATGATAGGGTCTGGGAAGGCCATAGCTGTGCTGACCAGCGGGGGGGATGCACAAGGTGAGGGGGCCTGTGAGGAGCTGTGTGTGTAATGGGGGCACAGACTGCCAGGACATGGACTTGCTGTTATATAGAGTAAAAGGCACCTGAATTGGTGGATTGACTCACGTGCAGAATTATAATAATCATTATATGTACGACATGCTTATAAACACTGATCATTAAATAATTTTGTGTGAGCTGCAGTTGTTTTGTAGTGGGGGCTGCCATGTTTGTTTCTGCTTAACTGCTGTAGGGAGAGCTGGCCTTAAAGGGGCTCTGTCACTCCAACAGAAAGCTGACTAAACTTTAAAGAGCATCAACAACTGGATATACATTGCGCGAGAAGTTTTTCTTTACAGTAAATAATTGCTGAAATATTTAGAATATATTTTGGGGCTTTTGTATGTTATGTGGCTCAGAGTGCTTGATAAGGGTGTGAGAGGGGCTTAACTGTTAGATAACATTGTGGGTCTTTGTTTTGCCAGATCTATCCTGTTATGTGCATGGACGGGAAGCCTCCTGTTGCCGGGTGCACCTGTGTCCTGTGTCCCAATGTACTCCCTAAGCTCCCAACCCCAACCCCCTACACCCCTTGCCGGCCCTAACCCTAACTTCAACCCCCTACAACACTTATACTGGGCCTAACCCTACACCCCTTGCCGGCCATAACCCTTATAGCCTAACGCCATTTTACACCAATGCAGAAGTACACAACTACGGTCTTATCTCGCACACGCACAAAATTACATTGCACACATTCAGCACGCTTACACAGCAGCTCCACACCACTAATGCTGCAGCAACATCAACACAGAATGCAGCTCTTCAACACAATGCTTTAAAATAGGTAAAGTATATATATTTATTAATTGTATTATATATTTCAGTAGTAGACACAAAACACCATTAGCTACCTTACAATTTCATTGCCGTCATTTTTTGACGGGCAATTCGCTAGTATATATATATTTCTTAAAGTGTCTGATCATATGTCTAAAAAATTTGACCTGTCCTTTATTTGGAGAGTATACATTTAAGATTTAAAAAGGCTGGTCATCAATAGCATCTACCTAAATGAGGTATCAACCTTCTGAATCTAATTCTGAAAAAATCTTCTAAGATCTTTAAATCTTTCTTAAAAAGAAAATTGACACTCCACATGCTTTCTTTTTAAATGTGGAATTATAGCGTATATTGTATGTTTTATCAATATATCTTGGGACTTGTTTGCCAATGCGTCTCTTGGAAGCCAATGATATCAGCTTTTTCTTGATGGCAATTTTTCATGATCATATGCCATTTAGTTGCAATATTTAAACCTTGGATATTTTGGCTAACAAATTTAATAGTCATCAATCAGAAATTCTTGGACTTCAGCCTCCAGGCGAATTCGAGCTCCAACCCCATAAATACATTCTCCATCAAACATACAACAATAAATATTCTTACATCTTCCAGCACTGAACCCAACATCAGGGCTGGTCAATAACTCCAACTTATTTTTTGGGAGATTTATATTCCCAACTTGACTATGCTCCCATCCCGATATAATCAGGGCTGAACAGATTCAAGTCGGAAATTGTCAAATCAAATCAGATTTGAAAGTGTGATAACCACATTAGACTCCAGAGATTCTTATACATAGAACAAACATAGTATGTTAGAGATACAGTAATGACAAAAACAATTACAAAAATAAATCCCCCCTCTCTCTCCTTTTCCTTTTTTTTTTCTTTCCCTCCTACATCATCATTATAATTTTCACAGTAATAATATAACAAATGTTAATCATAAATTGTGCCAGATCTTTCACTCTACATTACTCCCCTCACCTCACCAACTAAATTTGTCAAATTCTCTTTTGAGAGCGAGTAACCTATTGTTAATTTTATATTTTCAAATTCTAAAAGTGCCATGTGCCTTATATATAAAAATAAAACCTTTGAACATTTATTGTTCATTGTACAATTATTAGTTATTTCTATTTGATTTGCAAAATATACAGTATAATTCTCAATACCCGTATTCTTATATAGTGTAATCTAGAATAGAAAATAAATAATTAATACATTTAATCTCTTTAATTGTAATCTCTGAATCGTCTTATCAGTAATTTAAAAAATAACTGTTTATTTATGTTGATACTCTCAAATTCTTAAAATTCCATATAGAAGAGAGAAAAGAGAAAGAGAAAAAAAACTATTCAAATGCATTTAAACATTTGTGAATATTAAGTGTGTATCATAAAAAAAATCATATATTAAATTCATTACTCCTATTTTTTTTTTTTAAATTCATCTCAATGTTTCCAATCACAAACCATCTTATCCAAAAATTATAATACTTTACCCTTCTTTAAGTAAATGTGACTTAAATAAATTTACAACAATGGTTCACTATCCCCCAACAAGTTCTAAATATACTCTTTATTTATGTTATATCTTCATTAGTTCGGTTAAGTCACATAAATTTGTCACCTGAAAAAAAAAAGTCACCCCACCATTCTATAATTATATTATTTCATTACTCCTAATCATGTTTCCCACATAATCAGAGTGCTAATTATTCAATTAGCAAACACCTTTTCCCTCTCAGAGACATTTTTAATAAAATATTTAATGTTATTAAACAAAAAAATGTTTTTGTTGGAATACCCATTTATACAGGATATTATTCTGTCTTAGAATTTTCGTATGATTTTGTAATAATCTCTTCTGTTGTAGAATATCCCCAGACAAGTCTGGGAATAATTTTAAGGTTTCAGAAGGAGATTCAAAATATTTAATCATGAAAGCTGCCTTAGTTATGTTGTCTCAATTTCTCTGAGAAGTAACCTTCACGATTACATCTCTTGGAACAACAGTGGTCAAATGACGGGGTAAGGGTATCCTGAATACACTGTCGATTTCTATTTTCCCTTGAGAATCCGGGTTGAGAAACCATGACAAAAAATGTATTACATATCCATATAGATCTTTAGATAAGATACTTTCTGAGATTCCCCTAATTCTGATATTACTTCTTATTGATGTATTGTCTAAAAGGGCATTTTAAATTTCAACTCTTTTAATTCTAAACTCATCTGGTTAATTTTTATCAAGATGGAGTCTTGTTCCTTGATTCGTTCCTCCTTTTGTAGTTCAATAGAATCAACTCGGGGTGCCAAGAAATTGGCATCTGCCTGATGGTATTAGCTATTTATGAGGATTTCTCTCCTAATAGAATCTTGGAATTCCATCAACAGCATTTTCATATTAGAAACCGACAAGATTTCATCATCTCCTTGTATTCCATCATAACTAGTTTCACTAAACTGACTTTCCAAAGGATCCAACTGCTCAGATGCAATGTCAACTTGAGAATTAGAAGACCCATTTAATTGGGCAGGTTCCTTTACTTTACTTTTCCCCATAGGAGAAAAAAAAAAAACAGTGTTTTTTGTATTTGGTTTCTTATTAGCTTTGCCTCTATTTTTAGTTGAACGATTTTCTTGCTTGTCAATTTTAACTATCTTTCAAAATTAAGACTTTAGCAAATTTACAAAGTCCCTTTATTTATCTACAACTATCTTACTAATTATTTAAGCAATTCAACATACTAATTATAGAAGGCACTTAAAAGAGGAATACATTACTCCTACACACAACAATGTCAGTTAAAAAAACATAGCTCAATAGAAACTGTGAAACTAAGATAATCCTTATCCCTCTTGATGTTATTCTATAAGCAGTCAATAAATATAGAAGGATCCAACTCAGTTTTCTTCAACTCTTCACCGTGTTAAGTGGATAATATCTTCTCAGAAAATATATTTGGCTAATTAGTCAACTTATGGTATATATACCACTTCCGCAGACAAAATATGTCCTTTCATAACCAGATCTTTCAGTGTACTTTTAGTATGTAACCATATATATCCAAGACGATGTAGCAGTCTTTTGGTCGAATAAACTCAATAGTTCATAAAAGTCCTATGTACTCTAAAAAGGAGCAGGGCCTTTAAAAATAGGTCAACAGGTATAAATTATGCCAAATTATAAACAAAAAATTAGAACTTATAAGTGAACTTTATGGTTTGTCCAAAGTAAATGCTAGGGGATGATCTTCTATTTCAAATTCTCTAGCCTTTCTTTCAACCAAACTATGTTCAGAAAGAGAACTAAATAAAAGGCTTTTATAGGGCACACATCAATCAAACTGAGCTATTTCTCATTGTCCTCTTCAGTCTAAGCCCAGGATACAAGGATATTAACGGTTTCTTTAGATCTTTGATATTTAAACCCTTTGTATCAAACTTATATTTATAAAGCAGATGCTGTGTACACTTTTTTGTCAAAGTCTCATTTATCACAGAGACATAATTATATCATTAAATCATGTTTTTAAAGTCCAATATATTTTCATGTCATCATTCATTAAGCAGGGAATCCAGTATATCTACTAGTCTGAGTATAATTTGTAGAAAGGACGTTATATGCCATCATTATTTTTATAAAGTCCATTATAATTCCATAGAGGTTATTTTGTAAACAATGGGTCAGTTACCTCTGGTTAGAGTATCCAAAAACTCACCAGTTCTAACAAACTCTGTACACACACGAGGCAGACAGATTAAATTCAAGGCTTGCCTTGATTCAAGCGGGCTGGGAGGTAGCTGCAAAGGCTCATAGTCTAGCATACTTAAACATTTCTTTTTTTTTACCATCAAGAAAATAAAAACAGTATACTCTCTTTGATTAAAGCAGAATATACTGCTATATGAGATGTCTTGCAGGGAAGCAGAATTCTCTAGGGATGCAAACACTGCCGACGCTGTTTCAAAGCAGATCCAAAGCTGCAGAACTTCCCGCCATTCGCCTATGGCGATGCAATCCCATCAATATACTACTATAGGAGGTAACCTGCCAGTAAGCTGAACTCTCTAAGCGCACAAAACGCTATCTCCAAGCTGTCTCAAGGTGGCAAAACTTCCAGCCAATCGCCTATGGCTGTGAATTCCCATTCAGTGAACAAGATCAGAGGGTATCCGTCCAGCATTTTATCTGGTCAGGAATCAACAGTAACAGGACTTCAGGCAGACATCTATATTGTATATATCCAAGTGAAGGCAATAGCCTCGAGGGGAAAAGCAGACTAGAATCAATCACTGAGTAGGGAGCACTCTCTGGAGCTCTGTAGCGGCCATCTACGCCCGGCTAGCTAAGCATGCTAACCATTTCCTGGGCGTGTTAAACTCCTCCACCCACTAAGTTAAAAGTTATCTAATACAATATAGGAAATATAGGAAATTATATATTGCGAAAGCAAATATGTTCAGGCTATTGTACCTCTCCAAAGGATTCCAACAACCAATCACAATCTCTATTCCTTTCCTGTTGTTTACTACATTCAGTGCTGGCTTATCAACCAGTCATAGGTTGCATTCCTGGACATATTTTATTGCCAGGCAATACATATAATGTATATAAATGTATTTGTCATTTTAAATTGAAAATAAGGATTTTCTATAGGTGTTATTTAAGAATTACGTGCAGCTGAAAATGGAAGTTATATGCTAGGTATACATTTCCTAGAAAAACATACCATTGCAGGTGTTTACATTAATTTCCTGTTATTTTCCAAAATTGGAATTAGGTAGGTACCTACTTAATCCCTTTAATTTAAGTAACATGGTTTTTAACTTAATTAGCATGTTTTAAGGGAATGGGGGTAGGGCTTGCCGATTAGGGATTGGGATTAGGGATTGATGGCCCAGTTCTTCTAACACATCGTAGAGGCATAGAGACTCATTCAATTGAGCTTTCAGGAGATCCCAGCTTCGGAAATTTAGCCCGCAAGTTATTTGGCTATTCAATTGGCATCTTTTTGCTGGGTAGAATCGAGTTATGGGCTCCATCAAGCTTGCAAATGGCAAAAGTCGAACCACAAGTCACGGCGACCAAGGAGGACTCGCAAAGGGCTTAGTGACATGTCTGGAGCACATTAAATGCACATATACACACACTATTGTACTTTTATTAAAAGTACGAAAATAAATTTGCAATTAGCGCAAAGTGAACACTGGTATGCCGCTGGGACTTTCAAAACTGTTCCCTTACTTTTTTTATCAACTGTAGACAATACATGGATTTAAGGACTAAATATTGCTTCCTTTAGTTTATGCATTATTGCCTAACAAGTCTGAGGAAACGTATGTATCTCTACTACAGCAGCTGAAAGTATGGGAACCGGCTATGTCCCCCCAATCAATAACTATAGATTTTGAGAAGGCGATGATGAATGTTTGCAGAAGAGTTTTTCCTGACGCTTCGCAAAGGGGTTGTTTTTTTTCACTTTTCACAATGTTTTTTTTCGTTCCATTCAGAGTAATGAATTGAAACAACGGTATGAAACTGATGCTAATTTTGCTTTAAATATGCAAATTTTGGCAACAATTGCATTTATGCCCACTCCTATTGTGACAGTCGTTTTTGAACATTTGTGTGAAAAAGGTGTTTTTCCTCCAGAATCGCAAGACGTTGTTGATTATTTCGAAGATACATGGAGTGGACGCCAAACCAGACAACATCTTCGTCGACCACCAAAAGTATTCTCATGAAATGTGGAACGTACACCAGCTTGTTCTTGAAGGATTACCAAGAACGAATAATTCTATTGAAAGGTGGCATAGAGGATTTGAGGAACAAGTCGCTGCTTATCATCCCAACATTTGGAAATTTATCAATTGCATTAAAAAAAATCAAAGTATTAACAAAATGCAAATTGAACAATAATTAAGTGTAAGTGATCCGGGCAACAAAAAAAGAAGTATCGTGATTGTGAAGAACAAATTAAAAGGCTTGTTAATGCATACGATGAACAGGGTGATATTGTTGATTATCTAAGAGGTACAGCACATAATGTTTCTTATTAATAATGTACATACTGTGTTGTAAATATTACAATTTCTTAGTACGATAATTAATTATCCAAACGTGACTGATTCTGAAGATTGCATAAATATTAATTCTACATTTTTACAGTGTACTATAACCTGCCTAATGTTATAATTAGTTTAGTTTAAAATTAACCAATTGTTATATTGTTTAAATAATGGATTTTTTTTACTATTCTTGTGATACATGTAACTATTAAAATACATAATCTACCTATTGAATTCCATATTTCCATAATTGTATTTTTTTGTAACGTACTATTCCCTCATAGTTCATAGAATTCAAAAGATATGCTAATAATAGCTTAAGGCAGAAACTTAAATAAAAAATAACTTTTTATGATTTGACCAAACACATCTCATTCCTTCTAGACGGTAAAATATGGTAGCGATTATTTGTAGGTTAACATTGTTTATGCAATAAATTGAATCAGCGGTAAACTGCTAGTGATTAATTGCTAGCAATTATTTGTGGGCTATAAATTGTTTATGCAATAAACTGACGCGGCGGTAAACTGCTAGCGATAAATTGCTGAGGGTTAATAGCGGGCGATTAAATTTTCCGGACCTCATTCTCTCCATGATCATTTTTAAGATGTCTCTCTCACTATAAAGGAGAGCCAGCAGAGTGAGAAGGCACTTACTGCCTTGTTTGGGAGTTCACAAACCTTATCATAAAAGCAGTTTTGTTTGTTTTAGAACACAGGTCTTTGTCTTATACTTTTATGAACTAAAGAGAAAAAAACATTACATATATGAATTGTAAAAAACAGCCTTAGTTTCTAAAGTCAACTGAAGCAGATACAATTAAAACCTCACATAAGAGTAGGGCCCTCATCTCCTGCTATACAAATGCATATATAAATGAGCTGTCTCATCTTATTTGCATTATCTTCAAATGTATCTACAAGTTATTTGTCTGTTTATTGTACCCATAGTGTTATAAAATTTGCTGGTGGTCTACAAAAAAATATATAATAATTATAATAATAATAAAAATAATCATATTAATAGTAATAGTAATACATCCAAGGGTACTGAGGGAACTGGGCTCAGTAATAGCAAAACCATTATATCTAATTTTTCAGGATTCACTCTACATAGGGTCTCTACCAGATGACTGGAGAAAAGCAGAGGTGATACCTATATTTAAGAAGGGAGCAAGAGCAAATCCAGGGAATTATAGACCAGTGAGTCTCACTTCAGTAGTGGGGAAGCTTTTAGAAGGGTTAAAAAGGGATAATATACAGGAATATGTCTATTCAAACAGGATTATAAGTAGGAGCCAACATGGATTTATGAAGGATAGGTCATGTCAAACAAACCTAATTAGTTTCTATGAGGAGGTTAGTAGGAACTTGGATCAAGGCAACTCAGTGGATGTAGTCTATTTGGATTTTGCAAACGCTTTTGATACAGTGCCACATAGGGGAAATATTGAGCAAACTAAGGGATACAGGAATTGCCATAAATATTCACTTATGGATTGAGAGCTGGCTAAAAGACAGGAATCAAAGGGTTGTGGTAAATGGAACATACTTGGATAGGATTAATGTGGTAAGTGGGGTTCCTCAGGGTTCAGTATTAGGTCGTCTCCTTTTTAACATATTTATTAATGACTTAGAGGTAGGATTGGAGTGTGGTGTCACCATTTTCGCTGATGACATGAAGGTGTGCAAGGTAATTAAATCAGATAATGATGTGCCTTCCCTCCAAAGGGATTTACATAAAATTGAGGGCATCAAAATGGAAGATGAGATTTAATACAAATAAAAGTTATGCATCTGGGAAGGAAAAATAGCCATGCAATTTATAATCTTAATGGAGCAAATCTAGGTGTATCAGATATTGAAAGGGATTTGGGAGTGCTTGTGGACAACCACCTAGGTAACCATGCTCAAAACCAAGCAGCAGCTGCAAAGGCAAATAAAATATTAGCATGTATTAAGAAGGGTATGAAAGCAAGGGAAGCAAATATAATTCTGCCACTATACAAATCTCTAGTACGCCCTCATTTGGAATATGGAGTACAATTTTGGGCACCACTTCATAAAAAAGACATTTTAGAGCTGGAAAAGGTACAGAGGAGGGCAACAATACTAATAATGGGAATGGAGGGCTAAGTTATGAAGAAAGACTAACCAAATTAAACATATTTTCTCTACAAAAAAGGCGTCTAAGAGGAGATATGATTACCTTATATAAATAAATCCAGGGTCAGTATAAAGATTTGTCAAGGGAGCATTTTGTGCCAAGAGGTTTTCAACTGACAAGAGGCCATCCCTTGAGGTTAAAAGTAAAAAGATTTCCCCTTAAAGAAAGAAAAGGGTTCTTCACAGTAAGGGTGGTTAATCTGTTGAATTCGATAGATAACTTTAAAAGGGGACTGGATTTATTTCTAATTAACAAGGGAATTCAGGGTTATTATGGATAATTAGAGAGACAGTATTGATCCAGGGAGAAATCCAATCGCCAGTATCTGGGGTCAGGAAGGAATTTAAAAAAAAAAAATCTTTGAGACGATTGGCTAAGTCTCACTTGTTTTTTTTTCTGTTTGCCTTCCTCTGGATTCATTAATAATAGAAACATTTTTTAAATAATTGATTAATAATTGATTAACAACTAATGAATTCATATTTAATCTGCATATTGCAGATCAGAGGAGATCTTTAAAGGTTGAACTTGATGGACTGAAAGTCTTTTTTCAACCTTCACTACTATGTAACTATGTAAGATTCATATGAAGAGAAACATGAAATATTCTTGCACAGACAAGTGTCAAATGGTTATCAAAATTGCCCATACATTGAAAGTCTGGAAGTGAAGTTGTAACAGGCTGGCTGATGGTGCTTAAATTGACAAAGTAGAGATTCCATATATGGTATAATTTAAAACTATAGCTAATAACATGTACTTTATCAACTGAATATTATTTAAAACATAATTTTACTATGGTAAACTAAGATTGAAGTTTGTAAAATGTATCTGCATTTCTGAACCACCCACAAACCGTGATTCTAATATTATGTTAATTAAATATAATTGCCTTGATTAGCAACTAGCCTTATAGCCATTGGGTCTATTGTTTTGAGTGCTGTCATCTGTGTATGAGCATACATAAATCCCTATTCTATCAGAAGCCTGCAAATGCCTCTAACCCATCATTTTGGCTGTGGGTGTTTTTTTCTCTAAATGTTTAGATGTATTCTATTGACTCAAGCTTGCAATTTACCTCTGTAAGCCTAAACTAGTAAGCCCTGCCTTTTTAAGTAGGGTTTCAGGGGGTGTGATCTTATGATCCAACAAAATGTAATCAATAGTTTTACAATGTATAGAATAATATATTTGACTGAGTTCAGTTATCAATTTATAGACAAGTATACCCTTTATGCAGAACAGCGTTTATTGGAACAATAGCAAACCAAGAATAAACAAGAGGATATATCAAAACCTGTGAAAACAAACTATTTTTAGATAGATCACAATATAAAACCAGTGAGAGGTTTATCATCATTTAAATCCTTTTAAAAGATTTTATAAAAATCAATTTTACAACACACTCTATTCTGTTAGCTGAATATAGTAATCAGTAAGAAGTGTATAAAATCTTATCCAGCTTAGATAAACAGATAAATCAGATGTCTATTCCATAGATTATATTTGGTATTAAAACTCAGGGCCCTATTAAATTCCAGCCTCGTAAATAAGAGGCTTCTACTTAAGCCCTACGTACTGCAAAGTTTCTCTAACTTACAATGCTATTACATTAGCCCTGCTGCAAGCAACGTATGATATGATATGATATCGCAGGCTCACACTCCTTATCAAGTCCCCCACATAAGCCCTGCCGTGGGGGGTACTCCAACTACCCCCCCCCCCGGCACCTAAAATTAACCCCCCTCTATGCGGGGGGCCCCATTGGGACCCCTGAAGTGTCCTCACATTAACACCTTGCTGCAGGGGTCCATTGGGACCCCCGCAGCCCCCACACACTAACACTAACTACAAACACTACACTGTAACCCCCAATAAACCATTTAATCTAAACTAACCCCCCTCTACACTAATCTATTAACACTTACACTACCTACCTACACTACCTACCCCTAATAAACCTCCCCACCCAAAAAAACCTACCTTACAAAAAATAAAAAAACCTACCTTACAGAAAAAAAAAACCTACAGATGGACTAAAACAGATGATCTAATGCATTTTATAGAGTGCTAGGTTGCTTGATCAGCAAATATTACTTTTTTTTACACCAATTAATTTGTAGCCTCTGATTGCATGTTTAACTTCCAAGTTTTACTTATGTTGTGATCACAGTCTCATTTACTATTGGTAAAGTATTATCTACTTTATATGATTGTCTGTTGGTTTTGTTGTTACCACTGTAAACACATACATAGTTATTGTGTGCTCATTTTCCATATAAGTGGTTAAGTCATCTTTCTAGCATGTCAATATTTCTGAGCGTACTAACACCCTTATTAAATTGCGATTTTGCCAATTCTAAAGGGCTCTATATAAGCACATAGCATATTTTTTTTACAGAAGTTTTTAGTCAGTGAACTTCTATCCAAAAGCAAGGGGCCCTATTAAATTCCAGCCTCGTAAATAAGAACACTGCGAAAATCTACATGAGGAGTGACAGCCTGCGAGATGATCTTGCAGGCTCCCACACCTCATCAATTGCTGCGGGGGTCCTAAACGGGACCTCCGCAGCAGTCCCACACATAAGCCCTGCCATGGGGGGTACTCCAACTACCCCCCGGCACCTAAAATTATCTCCTCTCTATGCGGGGGTCCCCATCGGCACCCCTGAAGTGTCCCCACATTAACCCCTTGCAGCAGGGATTCCCGATCAGCACCGATCAGGCCCCTGCTGCATTTAAAACATTTAAATTCCCCGTCGCGGCTCCTTAAAGAGCCCGCGGCACATTATTAGGAATCCCGGCCGCGGCACCTAAAATGAACCCCCCTCTATGCTGCCCCCCGAAGTGTTCACACATTAACCCCTTGCAGAGGGGATCCCCAATCTGAATAAATCAGGCCCCGGCTGCATTTAAAAGTTTTAAATTCCCCTCCGCGGCTTCTTAAAGGGCCGCGGCACACTATTGGCAATCCCGGCTGAGGCACCTAAAATTAACCCCATCCCCATCAGGACCCCCAAAGTGTCCCCACATTAACCCCTTGCAGCAGCGGTCCATAGGGACCCCCACAGTCCCCCACATTAACCCATTGCAGCGGGGTCCCCAGTTTTACATTTCCCACCTCGCTGGTCCTTAAAGGACAGTAAAGGTCCTGAAAGGACTCGCGCTAAAAAATATTAACCCCAGCCAACTAAAATTAACCCCATAACTCCGGGGGGTCAATAAAACGCCCCATAATCACCTAATTAACCCCATAACTAATAATCAATAACTCATGGGGGTCAATACAGACCCCCATAAGCACTTAATTGACCCTATAACTCATGGGGGTCAATACAGACCCCCATAAGCACTTAATTAACCCCATAACTCCTGGGGGTAAATACAGACCCCCATAAGCACTTAATTAACCCCATAACTCATGGGGGTCAATACAGACCCCCATAAGCCACTATTTAACCCCATCAGTCCCATAAGGGTATATTATGACCCTTATGGGGCTGTTAACACCCTAACATTAACCACATAAGTACCATAACGGTCCTCAAGGTCCATCATGACACTAACTACAAACACTACACTGCAAAATAACCCCCAATAAACCATTAAATGTAAACTAACTCCCATCTACACAGTTATGGGGTTAATTTAGTGCTTATGGGGGTCTGTAATGACCCTGATGAGTTATGGGGTTAATGAAAGGCTTATGGGGGTCTGGATTGACCCCCATGAGTTATGGGGTTAATTTTAGTTGCCTGGGGTTAATATTTTTTAGCTTGAGTCCTTTCAGGACCTTTTCGATCCTTTTAAATGCAGCCTGGTAACGATTGGTGCCGATCGGGGACCCCCGCTGCAAGGGGTTAATGTGGGGGGGCTGCGGGGGTCCCTATGGACCCCTGCAGCAAGGGGTTAATGTGGGTACAATTCGGGGGTCCTCATGGGGACCCCCAGCATAGAGGGGTGTTAATGTTAGGTGCTGCGGCCGGGATTGCAGATAGTGTACTGCAAGCCCTTTAAGGAGCCACGGCGGGGAATTTAAAACTTTTAAATGCAGCAGTGGCCTGATTTATGCAGATTGGGAATCCCTGCTGCAAGGGGTTGATGTGGGGACACTTCGGGGGGCCCAATGGGGACCCCTAGCATAGAGGGGGGTTCATTTTAGGTGCCGCGGCCGGGATTGCTAATAGTGTGCCGAGGGCCCTTTAAGGTGCCGCAGTGGGGAATTTAAAAGTTTTAAATGCAGAAGGGGCCTGATCTATGTTGATTGGGAACCCCCACTGCAAGGGGTTAATGTGGGGGGGGGGCTGCAGGGGTCCCTGCATCATGGGGATGTGTTTATGGAGCAGGGGGGAGCATCACACAGCAGTCTCAGGCTGCTCCGAGGCAGCAGGTCGAAGTTTTAGGATCCCTTGTTAGCACTTTTTTGTGCTCGTAGGGATTCTTCCGAGGTGCGAGATTTATCGATAGATTTAAGGCTGCGTGTGACTCCGTAGCACTCTCGGAGCTTATTATCTGCCATTTTTCGGAGTCATCTCGCAAAGCAGGCTGCGAAGGACGTATTGGGGAATCGGTCCTTGCAAACAGCAAAAAACTGCCTATTGCGAGGACCGAGAGAACTAAGAGGGCTAATTTAATAAGGCCCATAACATTTTAGAAAATACACCATGTAGGACTGCATGATACTAGGAAGTTTCTTCAAACTTTACACCTTGGTTCACATGACCCAGTGGATAGTGATTAATTGTTAGCATCTCAATCTGTAATTACAGTATCTTTCAGTGTAAGGACACACTTATGTTTCATGCATATACACTAAATGCAAATATCATTGTGTAGTTTAATATACATGTACCATATTGTGATTTAAGTAATTTACTGTACCATATAAAAAAAAAATTGTTTTACTATTTGGGGGCCATCTTCCTTTTTATCCCCCCCCCCCCCCAAGCTCACCTACCTAGCCCGCCCTATAATGGGTAAGCGCTTACTTAGCCCTTTAGCCGTACTAGCCCATTCAACTACATTCACCGGTCCATCCCCGTAAGAATCATAATTGAGTCCTCACCCCTA
Organism: Discoglossus pictus; assembly: GCA_027410445.1. Classification (NCBI taxonomy): domain Eukaryota; kingdom Metazoa; phylum Chordata; class Amphibia; order Anura; family Alytidae; genus Discoglossus; species Discoglossus pictus. Next base: position 86,799,109 of record CM050171.1, read on the forward strand.
GCCTAAAGGGGAGAAGGTTACCAAACGAGCCAAAACAACTTCTTAAATAGGATTTGGATGAAAATAATAAATAAAAAAATGTTTGGAAAAAAAGTATATGTATCCTTTACATTCCAGCACAGTTGACACTTGGTAACATGCTAATTCAAACAAATTCCACTAGAAGAAATAATGTTAAAATAACTAAGCTCAACAGGGTTCTGTTGTTAATCGCTTTCATCCAATCAGAACATAGATAGGAATTTTTATTTCCTCTTTAATTGACTACTATTGGCCAATCAGAGAAGGGTAGAATAAAAATCTGAAAATGTATTCCTCCCTTCTCTAACTAGAAAGTGTGACAGGTAATTTACCGGCAATCAGGAAGGGAGTTTTCTAGGGGATCCAGCTTTATTTAAAGGTGAATGGGTTAATTTTAGTCAGTGTATTTGGATTATGTGGTTTGCAAGCATATCATATATTTTACTAATTAGTTAAATATTTCAATTATTTTTCATTTTGTTCTAAGAACATTCTTGCAATGCCAAAGATAGCATCTTATGTAGAAAGAAGAAGGAACTCTGTTCAATAAAAGAGAATAATATTATTCTGTCACAGAGTGGTCTATTATGGCAAGCTATTTGGTGCATTAGTAGCCAGAAACTCTTCACTTGAATATAATACTATATTGAGAAGACTCTCAGCTACAGTGAATAGTTTTTATACACTTCAGGCAATTTCATGAACTATAAAAAGATACATGCCTATATTAAGCTCATGATGAAATAAAAAGCCCATCTAGAGATTTAATGAGAAGAAACCTGTAGGAGGCCGTGTATTATCTTCCGGACAGATAACTAGAAAGAACAAGAAACATTTTCCAGAAGTGGTGAATGATGTTGAAGAACTAATGGTCTCTGTGGGAGTTGAGTCAGATAAAAACATGCAATCATGTTGCCCTCCCCATTATGATACAGGACTCATTATGGCACTTTTGCGTATTTTGTGATAGATTCTACTAAGAGATAATAAATTAGCTGTATTCAGTTTTTCAAAGCATCAAAATGCTCTTTAGAATCATAAACATGTAAGTAAAATTGTAGAAAATGTAGAATATGAAACTAAATTTACAAATGTTCATCATTTGAACAGTCTGACACGTGTGCTTGTAAGTGGTATGGTCAGTTCCTTAGCAACATCCTCACTAACAATTGTTTTTTTTTTTTTTACATCACTGAATTGTATACATCTTCAGTCCAATTACATCATAGTGTTATTTGTACTTGATGAAGCCTAACTGTGCATTTGTGATACTGATTTGCAAAAGTGTACAGTGTTTTTAGTATAGGACTGTAGTTTGTTAGTTTTGAAAACCTAAGCATCAGAGCTATTCTATGGCTCCTGTAAAAAATAAGCCCCTAAAAATTACTGACTTGTACAAGAAGGGTTTGACTGGGGTTCTTTATCCCTAACGTGTGCTTGCAGTGTGCTCACACAAGACTCTGAGTCTGAACCTCAGCAGTCTCCATAGCAATGCTGTGGAATAGTGCCCACTAACGTGAATACACTGCACTAGCCGTAACATCCTCCAGTATTCATATAAACCTCTTCTCGTGGCAGGGAAGGGGTTCAATAATAATACAAATGAATGCAGGGAATTTATGAACCCAGTGCCTGTTACCCCCTAGGAGGCCATGGATCCCCCAAGATTCCCCATTCATACCCCCTATGTGCTATGAGCCTTGGGTCATTATTATTGGTGTTTTATCGTTGGTTCGCAGTGAAGTATATGCCATAATACACTGTAATATTATTGGTGATTTGGCTTTATAAAGTCTGATGTTGCAATTATTTTTATATGGTTGACTATTGATATCTGTGAATTATTTTGCTAGTTTTCATAAATAGTTGTTTTGCTTTGTTACTATCAATAAACATTATTTTATATAAATATTATTATATAAATATTATTTAATAAATTACTGACAATATGAGTCCTTAAACAATTAAATCATGACAACTTCTCCCCCTTCCTTTCTAGTATAGTATGGAGGATCATCCTGACGGATAATTCTCTAGCTATATGGCTTTTACTTGTCCTCCTGTATGGAAAGTCCATCCATGTGATAGCCTCAGTGGCTCTCTGGGTTCCCTGCCTCCCCCTGTCCAGGGCGAATACTCGCTCCTTCCCAGTGGCCTAGCGACTTTCCTAAGCACCTGGGAAGACTTATAAGACAACTGCCATGGAGGACCCTTCAAGGTAGTCCAGGGGAAACAGTACATCCCAGCTAGTAAGTCCAGCATAAACTTGGGAGGATCCTTACCCAGCAAAGCACTCTTCTTCCAGGCTAGGGAGACCTCTTGTCCTGCTGATTCTGGATCAGCGCTCAGTCCCATGGGTAAAATTGAAGAGCACAAGGTTCCCTTTGTCAGGCATGAGCTTTCTCCTGAATAAACTGGGATGCTGGAGTTGCAACATGGGCTAGTGACATTCTCTGGTGGATTAATGTGCAGATCTGACACAAGCCTTGTGGTTCAGTAGCCAACCTCTCTCCCAACAAGCCTGGCCAGTGGCCCCTTTTTTCCATGGTTAGGAGTTCACAACCAGTGTCTTTGGGCAGCTGCAGGGGAGTCAATGTAGGGAGACCAGGAGCCAACACACAGTCTGGGGTACCCTCTGGCTCTTTGGTCTCTGGATCCTCAGGTGGAACCTCCTGACTCTCTCCATCTGAGACTGCCTGGTGTGCAGTTACAGACAGCCCTTTTGAAGCATTTTCTACTGCCTCATGTTCAGGCTGAAGAGCAGGGCTACTTTCTATTTCTGCTCCAGGGTCTGTGGCTGGCTCCTGGACAATCGTCATCCAAGGAACCTCTCCACTATTTCCACAGTAAATTGGTAGGGCCCAGTGCTCATTAGATTCTTCCTTTACTATAGGAGCAGGGTAGCTTTTCCCCAGTTCTTCCCCTGAGCCTGGCACCGCTGTGGTTTGTCCCCATGCCTCTAACTGGGTGAGACTCAGCCCCCTAAAGTTAGGGACCAGTTCTTCCTCTTCCCAGTCAACCCCATGGATGCAGGCATCCTTGCTATTTTGAGAATCATGCATATCAAAATTCTCCCCACAGTCTATACATTTATTTTCTGACCCAGCATTAGCTGGGTCTCTGTAGTACCTGTTAGGTGGTTCTGTTCCATGCCTGACTGGCATGAGCCCCCCCCCAGCTGGGTGGCCAAAAAAATATCCAGGGATGCTTCATCCAGTAAGTCTATATAATCCACCTTCAGCTGTAGCTCCTGCTGGATCAAAGACCAAAGTAGGTTAGCTGTCTGAGAGCCTGTCTCCAGTCCCAGCATGTGACAGCACTTGGCAAACAGACACAGTTGTCTTTTCTCTGTCTCTAAGCCACAGTCCGGATCCCCATGTACTATGTCCCAAAGTGCCTCTCTCAGCCCCAGTGAAAAATGATGAGCTATCCCAACAGGTCCTACCCAATAAGTATATTGCTCTTCCAGGGCGACCTCCTCACATACTAATTCTTCCAGCCATTACCTTAGCTCGTGACCTGGCCATAGTCCCAGGAATGCCATCCATTTATTTAGAAGGCTCATTCCTCTACAGTCCTTTCCAGTCACCAGAACATTTTCTGTCTCTACTGGGCATAAACATTTCCTCTCCACAGGAGCTGAGACAGGGCCATTGCTTACCCTTCTCCACCTCTCCATTACATCCTGTGTGATCTGTATCCGGAGTTCCCTCTGCTGATCCTTGGTTGAACCTGCAGGCAGTATCTTCATTCATCTTTGGAACCATCTGGACACTTCCTCCTCCTCTGCTGCAGACATCTCTTCATAAGCTGCCATCCTTCTGTGTTTTATACAGAGATCCCACCACTGCCACCAATGTCACGACCTGCTCTTCAAGGAGGCTTGATATGAACCTAGTTCAAACCTACCCCAGCAGAATCATGTAGTTCCTGTTCTCTGTGGCACAAAATATGGCTTCTGAAGAGGTACAGGCAGAGAATACTGCATAGTCTCACACCTTGTTTATGTGAAAACTATCTCTCAACCTTTATTGAATGATCAAAACAACATATTTATACTCTCCAATACCACACCCTTGTGTACATTTGTGTATGTGTGATGTCAGACCATCGGGCTTGCAACCTTGGGCTATCAAAGCTTTTGAGATCAAATTCACCAGATATCTAGTGAACAAACCTTTATGTTAAACTCAAGTGTTTGCTTAGGACTACTTGAAGTACATGCTTCTGTCTTGACCCAAGTTCTGTATGTGTGAGTGTGCAATGATCTGCAGCTAACTTCTATGAATAGCATTTCTACCAATTCCACATATGTTCTACAGTATATAACATTTTCCCTCTTATAATATATTATAACTACGATAGATTATAACCATGTACAGGCAACATATAACCACACAATAACACATAATCCCAATGTAACAATGTCATGCTCCCTTGGACATATTCATAAATTACTGACAATATGAGTCCTTAAACAATTAAATCATGACAATTACTGACAAGCTCCTGATGGGAGACCATAAGAATTCCCATAGTCCATATCATCTAAATATATACATCTAACAGAGCTCCATCTCTGAGTAGCTCGAGCACCTACTAACTTTTTTTGGAGCAAGCATTCCTTGTATACAGTACACTCATTTTGCAGATTCTGGTTGGCTGAAATATGTGTCAATCATATTTTAGCCAATCAGGATTCAGCATTTGAAATTTTCCTATTCCATACCTGACTGGTTAAAAGTCTAACCAATCATAATATAAGAACCCCCATGGTTGTACTCTAGAGAGTACAAATATATAAGAGAGAAAAGAAAGAAGGGTGGAGTGAGCGACGAGTGGTAAGAGGTAAGTCCTAGGTAATAATTATGTCTTCTAGGTAAGATATGGCCCCTATTAATTGAAGAGCAAAACAGATTAAGGAAATATTAAACTTAAAAAAAAATATATATATTTTGTATAAACTTTAATAGGGGAATATAGAAAAGCGCCGCACTTAAAAAGAGTCTCAATATTGATTAGGCTAACTTCTTGGTTGAGTACTATTAAGTACTAATCGAAGGAGGTAATGGAGATACCTTTAAATCTAATGCATTTTTTGGTTAACAATAATGTCCTTAGAAATTGAAGCACTAGATTGCTGATGTAGTATTATAATTACCAATTCTGTAGCGAAGTGAGTGAAAAAACTAAGATTGTATAATAAAATTGGGAAATAAGTGAAACAGGCAAAAAAGCAAAAGAGCAACAGAAACAATTTCTGTTTTTAGTGTACTAAAAATGATATGTGTGTAATTGATATTAAATGTGTAATGATACAATAAAGGAATGTAGCAGATGTCACTTGTTTTAATGGAATATTATATTGGTGACTGGGGGCCTCATTCTATTAATGGCCGTAGGAGCTGCGTGGCCGCAAGGGATGGCCCCCAAGCTACTTAGCAATACCATTTCCTTGCGGCCGAGGGCTACGTCCAGCTTGCGACCGGCGACCTGTTATCCCTTGTTGCCACCCCCGCAGCAGAGAAAGCCTTTGATCCCACATGGCTGCAAGAGATTTGGCTGCATGGAAATATCGGCTCTATCCAAATGCTCTGGTCAGCCCTACCCCAAGCACGCAAAACGTCCCAAAAGGACCGCAGCTTACTTGTACCCTGGAGCAGCTGCAAGGGCTGTGAATTACTTGCGGCTGCTTCAATTAAGCCCCCCGCTGGCTACAAGGGACCCGATCGTGACCCCTGCAGTGTCCCCACATCACCCCTATAATGCAGAGGTCTGATAGAGATAGGTGCACACATTAGCCCTATAATGCAGGGGTCCGAACGGGACCCCTGCAGGCTTCCCACATTAACCCCTTGTTGCAGGGATCCCAATAGGGACCCCTACAGACTCCCCGCATTATCCCCTTCCCGTGCTGCAGAGGGTCCCGATCGTCACCGATTGCGACCCTCGCAGCATCTATGGAATTTCAAATTTCAAGTTGCTGGCTGAATACAAAATTCGAGCCCGGGGAATTGCGGGGTTTGAATATCCTGCTGCGGGTCCTTAAAGGGCCTGTGGCAAACTAATGGTTACTCTCCAAGCCACAGGGGTACTATAAGTAGCCCCCCCCACCTAAAATTAACCCCATCACTCATGGCGGTCAATATAGATCCCAGGAGACTAACATTAACACATCAGTCCAATAGGGGTCTATATAGACCCCTAAAGGACACTTTTAACCCCTAGGTTAACCCTAGAAGTGCCATGAGGGTTATCCTCATGACACTAAGTACAAACACTAAACTACACTATTCCCCCCCAATAAACCACTAAATCTAAACTAACCCCCTCTACCCTAACTTATTAACCCTGTACCTACCTAACACTACCTACCCCCTATTAAACCCCCCCACTGCATTAATTACAAAAAATAAAAAACTATGTCACCAAAAATGAAAAAGAGTACATTACAACCCCCCACTACAAAAAATAAAAAAGGACATCACAAACCCCCCCACTACAAATAAATAAAAAAAAGTTACACACCTGCAAAGTAAAGGCATACACAAATATACATGACATTACAGTAACAAATATATTATAAATATATCCCTAACTACAATACGTTACCCCTATCTATACATCACCCCCTATCTATACATTACCCCTATCTATACTTAACCCCTATCTATAATAATCCCCCTATCTGTACATTACCACCTATCTATACATAATTCCCTATCTATACATAACCCCCTATCTATACATGTACCCCTATCTAGAATACATTAAACCCCAAATCTAAGCTAAAATAGAATACATTAGACCACTTACCTTTGCAGATGTCCCTTCAGGAAAAAAGGAAACCCCTAGGAAAAAGAGATCAAACATCTAATTAGTGCAAAACACTATATATAACAAATACACATTGTAAATACAGTATTAAACTCACCTTTCCAGCATATCCTTGTCCATCTTCTTCTGTTCCCTGGATCGGCCCCTGGAGAAAAGACTAATAACATTAGTACAACACATACACAAATACACACAAAACATGATGAACATTAGACTTAAAATACATTAAACTTAACTGTCCGCGATGTCCCCGGCCTTGTCATCTTCTGCCCCTGCTAGGCCCTTCAAAAACCTGCGCTCTAAAAATAAATTAATAAATTGACGTATCTCTCCGACGCTAATGAGGCTTCTAAGCCTTCTTCCAGTTAAAAAACCTGAATGGCGCCTTCTGATTGGCTGAAATGGCTGTCAATCAAATTTCAGACAATCAGAAGGCGCCAAGGTGTGAGCCAACCATATTTATCCTGATTGGCTTACGGAGCTGTCAGTCATTTTTAAACCCATCAGAATACACTATTGCCTTCAGCCAATCATAATGAGATACACCCCATCGGGGTGATTGGCTGAAGGCATCTGCGCCTTCTGATTGTCTACTATCTGACACTGACAACAGTCAAACAGTATTAGATACACCCTGTGGGGGTGTATCCCACTGTGATTGGCTCCAAGCATCTGCGCCTTCTGATTGGCTGTCAATCAGATAGTAGCCAATCAGAAGGCGCATATGCCTTCAGCCAATCACCCGGAGGGGGTGTATTTCATTCTGATTGGCTGAAGGAAATAGTGCTTTCTGATTGGTTAAAAAAAATATTGACAGCTCCGTAAGCCAATCAGGATGGAATATAGGGGTGTAGCCCCTTCTGATTGTCTGAAATGGGATTGACAGCCATTTCAGCCAATCAGAAGGTGCCTTCAGTTTTTTTTACCGGAAGAAGGCCTAGAAGCCTCATTAGCATAGGGGAGCTGCTCCAGGGAGTGGCTCCGTTACTTTTTTCTTTTTTTTTTTTTTAGAGAGCAGGTTTTTGAATGGCCCAGCCGGGGCAGAAGATGACAAGGCAGGGGACATTGCGGACAGGTAAGTTTATTGTATTTTATGTTTAATGATCATCATGTTTTGTGTGTCTTTGTGTATGTGTTGTACTAATGTTATGTGTCTTTTTTCCAGGGGCCGATCCAGGGAACAGAAGAAGATGGAAAGGTGAGTTTAATACTGTAATTACAATGTGTATTTGTTATACGTAGTGTTTTGTACTAATTCGATGTTTCTTTTTTTCCTAGGCTTTTCCTTTTTTCCTGAAGGGACATCTGCAAAGGTAAGTGGTCTAAATTATTCTTTTTTTAGCCTAGATTTAGGGTTTAATGTATTCTAGATAGGGGGTTATGTATAGATAGTGGGTTATGCATAGATAAGGGGTAATGTATAGATAGGAGGTAATGTATAGATAGGGGGTAATGTGTTGTAGTTAGGGGTATATTTATAATGTATGTTTTACTGTAATATTATGTATATTTGTGTATGCCTTTTCTTGGCAGGTGTGTAATTTTTTTTATTTTTTGTATTTGGGGTGGGGTTTGTAATGTCTTTTTTTATTTTTTGTAGTGGGGGGTTGTAATATACTTTTTTTATTTTTGTTAACATAAGTTTTTTTATTTTTGATGACAGGTTTTTTATTTTTGGTGACATAGGTTTTTTATTTTGTGTAATTAATGGGGTTGGGGTTTAATATGGGGTAGGTAGGTAGTTTTAGGTAGGTAGGGGTTAATAGGTTAGGCTAGAGAGGGGTTAGTTTAGATTTAGATGTTTATTGGGGGGGTATTGTAGTGTAGTGTTTGTACTTAGTGTCAAGAGGGTCCTGAAGGGCCCTCATAGCACTTATGTCCTATGAGGGTCTTCCTAGACCCCTTTGGGACATATTGGGTTAAATAGAGGCTTACTGGGGTCTGTATAGACTGTCATAAGTGATGGGTTAGATGGAGGATTATGTGGGTCTGTATAGATCCCCATAAGCGATGGGGTTAGATGGAGGCTTATGGGGGTCTGTATAGACCTCCATAAGTGATGGGCTTAGATGGAGGCTTATGGGGGTCTGTATAGATCCCCTCAAGTGATGGGTTAGATGGAGGCTTATGGGGTCTGTATAGACCCCCATAAGTGATGGGTTAGATGGAGGCTTATAGGGGTCTGTATAGACCCCCATAAGTGATGAGCTTAGATGGAGGCTTATGGTGGTCTGTATAGACCCCAATAAGTGATGGGCTTAGATGGAGGCTTATAGGAGTCTATATAGACCCCCATAAGTGATGGGTTAGTTGGAGGCTTATGTATAGACCCCCATGAGTGATGAGGTTAAAGAGGGCTAGAAGGGGTTAAATAGGCCCAGTTAGGGGTAGATAGGCAGAGTTAGGTTTAAATAGGTACAGTTAGGGTTAAATAGGTTTTAGTATGGGTTAATGGAGTATAGTTAGGGTTAATAGTGTAGTGCTCCCTCATGGCACTTTTGGGGTTAACCCAGTGGTCAATAATGTCCTTTAGGGGTCTATGTAGACGTCTATTGGACTGAGGGGGTTAATTTTGGTGTCATGGGGGTCTATATTGACCCCCATGATTTCTGGGGTTAATTTTAGGTGACAGGGGGAACTTATAGTACCCCTGCGGCAGGGCTTGGTTTCAGGACCCGCACGGGTGGGAAATTTGAATTGTTAATGCAGAGGGGGTCCCGATGGGAACCCTGCAGCATGGGTGGGCTAGTTGCCGTGGGGGTACTTACTGTACCCTTGCGGCTTGGGGTAATCCTTAGCTGGCACATCAACGCTAGCCAATACTGTCATTTGTGGCCACAAGTCCGCCGGGCTTAGTTGACCTCCAAGGCAGCAACTCGATCTCCAAGCCCGAAGGACTACGGCCACAAATGACGGAATTGGCTAGCGGTGGTGTGCCAGCTAGCCAATGTACTACATGTCATGTCCCCCCAATGTGTCCTCTATCAATTACAGCACTGTACAGTGCTGCATTGAATTTATATTTGAGTTTTTAGTTTGGCGGGTTTGCTCTCTGATCCACGGACAGGTCTGCTATCAGGTCCAAGCCCACCAAACTTAATGGCCGATTGCATGGCTTGCAATCGGCCGTAGAAAGAGGTGCTCTGCGGCCCCATTCATTTGAATAGCAACGTAGACGTAGGACTACGACGGGCTGCAGCACCCTCACAAGGAATCGCAGCTTTGCGGCAATTAATCGAATGAGGCCCTAAGTGTGCTGATATACAGCCTTATTAAATTGTGATTTGTCCAATTGAAAAAGGCATTATATTACGACAGAGGATATTTTTTTACAGAATTTTTAGTTAGTGAACTTCTATCCAAAAGCAAGGTCTTCACTAACTAAACTTATGTAAAAAACATATGCTCTGTGCCTATATAGAGCCCTATTCAATTGGCCGAATCACAATTTAATAAGGCTGCTAGTCACCAATATATTCTCCCATTAAAACAAGTGACACCTGCAACATTCCTTTTTTTTTGTATTATTACACATTTAATATCAATTACACACATATCATTATTTTTAGTACACTAAAAACAGCAATTGTTTCTGTTGCTCTTTTGCTTTTTTGCCTTTTTCACTTATTTCACAATTTTATTATACAACTAGAGTATTGCCGGTCAAAAAATGACGGCAATGAAATTGTAAGTGAGCTAATGCTGTTTGGTGTATAATAATCAAATAAATAATACATTAATAAATTAATATACTTTACCTATTTTGAAGTAATATATGCAGGAAGCATTGTGTTGAAGAGCTGGCAATCTGTTTTGATGTTGCTGCAGCATTAGTGGTGTGGAGCTGCTGTGTAAGCGTGATGAATGTGTGTAGTGTAGAGATGTCGCGAATAGTTCGCCCGCGGACTATTCGCAGCGATTTTGGCATGTTCGCGTTCGCAGCGGACGGCGAACATATGCGCTTTTCGGTTCGCCCCCTATACTTTATCATTGAGGAAACTTTGACCCTGCACCTCACAGTCAGCAGACACATTCCAGGCAATCAGCAGCATACACTCCCTTCAAGAGCCTTCCGTCTGAAGGACATTATCATTTATTTTATTTTATAATTTTTTTCTGTGTAATCTAATTGCATATGCCTGCCTACAGGCGTGTGTGTGAAGCCTATTGCATCTACTCTGCCAACTTTTGCCAGTGCACAGTGATACGTCATATCTGGTGCAAACGTAGTGTACAGTGACATAAAACAACACTTTTTTGACTGTAATCGATTGAATATCAGTTGCCTGCCTACAGGCGTGTGTGTGAGGCCTACAGTGCCTACTCTGCCAACTTTTGCCAGTGCACAGTGACACTCATATCTGGTGGCACCTTAGATTGCACGTGCAGTGCCCCAAATTTGAAGTGGGAGGACCGACCAAGCATCTTTTTCCATCTCCCGCTTCCAAAAATCAATGCCATATACACGTCCCCTAATAGTGGACGTAACAGGGATTAAACCAATAGGAATAGTACTACTTAACAGTACAGACCTTATAATAACGCAGACAAAGGCAACGCAGAGAGAGGAGTCTGGAGAAGAGGAGTCAGAGGAGGAAGGTGGCTTTGAGGAGGTGGAAGACCGAACACAGCAGGCGTCCCAGGGGGCTTGTTGTCATCTTTCAGGAACCCTTGGTGGCTGGGTGGAGGAAGAGACCTTCAATAACATCAGTGAGGACAAGGAACGGGGACATGGCTAGCTTGGTATCCAACCTTGTGCAAATGGGGAGTTTGCGGTTGTGCAAAGGGACTGTTTGCGGTTGTTTGCGGTGCATTAAACGGGGAGATTGGTCTGTTACTGTGAAGCGGGTGTAACCCTTACACTACCAGATCGATACAACATAATACCTGATGTTTTAAAGCATGTTATTCCAAACAATTTAGGAATGTTAGGTGATTTATGCCCTTTATGGCTTAAAACCAGACTCTGCATCAACTATGTAATTTTCAGTGGGAGTTTTGCCATAGATCCCCCTCCGGCATGCCACAGTCCAGGTGTTAGTCCCCTTGAAACAACTTTCCCATCACTATTGTGGCCAGAAAGAGTCCCTGTGGGTTTTGAAATTCGCCTGCCCATTGAAGTCTATGGAGGATCGCCGGGTTCGCCTGTTCGCAAACATTTGATGGAAGTTCGCGTCCGTTGTTCTCGAACAGCAAATTTGATGTGTAGTGTAATAGTTGCGTGCGCAAAACAAAACCGTTAGCGTATCTGTGTACTTCCGCATTGTATAAGTTATTATTCTAAAATGGCGGCTATGGTTGGTATGCCTCTGTGGCGGAATATCGTAGCTGTTTTGTGGTGTTTTGCGTTTTTCTGGTGGTGTTTTGCGTGTTTAGAGTCCTCTAGCCTCGTTTTTGTTTTGTTCAGCGGACATTTTTTCTCTCACTTAGAGAATTTTTTAGTGTCTAAACTCTTTTATTTTGAGTTAAATTGAGGTGTAACTTAATTTTTTTAGGCGCTGGATGCTCCCTCTTGCCGTAGGTAAGCTTTTTATGAATGTGTTGTGTGTATTTGTTGTGTTTTTCCTTTTTTCATGTCCGCGGGTTGCGGCCGATTTTTGCGATGTCGTAATTGGTGGTAACGTGTCTCATATGTGTTTTGCGTGTTTAGAGTCCTGTGGCCTCGTTTTCGTTTTGTTCAGCGGCCATTTTTTCTCTTGCTCACAGAATTTTTTAGTGTCTAAACTCTTTTATTTTGTGAGGTCGTAATTGGTCGTAACGTGTCTCGTACTTTTTTGTGGGCCGCAGTTGCTGGCAAGCTGCACTAGCTCGCAAGCGTTAGCAACAACTCGCATGCTCACAACTATATATGTGACTAGCGAATTGCCCGTCAAAAAATGACGGCAATGAAATTGTAAGTGAGCTAATGCTGTTTGGTGTGTAATAATGAAATATATAATACATTAATAAATGAATATACTTTACCTATTTTGAAGCATTGCGTTGAAGAGCTGTCAATGTGTTTTGAGGTTGCTGCAGCATTAGTGGTGTGGAGCTGCTGTGTAAGCGTGGTGAATGTGTGCAGTGTAATACTGTGCGTGCGCGAGACGAAACCGTTAGCGTAGTGGTGTAGTTCCGCATTGGCGTAAAATGGAGGGTTATCTGTGGTATGCGTCTTTGCGGATTATCCGCAGGTGCTTCGTGGTGTTTTTCGAGTTTCGTGTGGTGTTTTGCGAGTGTGTTGTGGTGTTTTACGTGTTGAGAGTGCTGTAGCCTCGTTTTCGTTTTGTTCGTCGGCCATTTTTTCTCTTGCTTAGCAATTTTATTAGTGTCTAAAGTGTTTTATTTTTATTTAAATTAAGGTGTAACTTGTTTTTTTGAGGTGCTGGATGGTTCCTCTTGCTGTAGGTAAGCTTTTTATGTGTGTGTTGTGTGTATTTATTGTGTTTTAAATGTTTGTATGTCGGCGTGTTGCGTCCGATGTTTGCGAGGTCGTAATGTCTGGTAACGTGTCTCGTATGGTGTTTGCGTGTGTAGCCTCGTTTTCGTTTTGTTCGGCCGCCATTTTTTGGTCGCTTAGCAAATTTTTTACTGTCTAAACTCTTGTATTTTGGGTGAAATGAAGGTGTAAGTTGCATTTTTGAGGTCCTGGATGCTACCTCTTGCTGTAGGTAAGCTTTTTATGTATGTGCTGTGTGTATGTAATGTGTTTTGAAATTTGTAATGTTCGCGAGTTGCGTCCGAGTGTTGCGAGGCCGTAATGTGTGTTAACGTGTGTCGTATGTTTGCGTTTCTTGTAATATTTAGCGAGTGTCGTAATTGGTGTGTCGTGTTGTTTGCGTTGCGACGTGAAGTTTGCTAGGGTCGCAGTTGCTGGCATGGAGCGCCCTCGCCCACTGCCCTCGCTTTGCGAGGGCCTTGGCTCGCTGTGCGAGCCCGCAAGCGTTAGCAACAACTCGCATGCTCACAACTATATATGTGATCTTAGTTTTTTCACTCACTTCGCTACAGAATTGGTAATTATAATACTACATCAGCAATCTAGTGCTTCAATTTCTAAGGACATTATTGTTAGACAAAAAAATACATTAGATTTAAAGGCATCTCCATTTCCTCATTCGATTAGTACTTAATAGTACTCAACCAAGAAGTTAGCCTAATCAATATTGAGACTTTCTATATTCCCATATTAAAGTTTATTAAATATACTATACTATAGTTTTTTTCAAAGTTTTATATTTCCTTAATCTTTTTTGCTCTTAAATTAATATGTACCAGTGTTAAGCACTAAACAACACCCAATCAAGATATGGCCCATCACACAACTTTAGGTTCAATAATCCATTATCTATCACATTATATTTCTTAAACTGATAACATAACTTTTATTAAAATGCAATTAAAAATGATCCATTAAAACTTAGTATTGAAGTACGCTATAAATGAAATCTATTATCAAGAATTTCCTTTAACTCTGACTGACATCAATAGAAACTGAGCAGTAGAAGGTGTAATCTGATGTTTTGTAAATAAACATCTAAATTTGATTAAAATTATAGAATGGTATTTAATAATTCAAAGTGCTATGTGCTTTTAAGTGCAACAAAAAATAATCTGATATAAATTGTCCATCGTCCTATAGGCACTTTATCCAAGCACAAGCACTTTATACTGGAATATGGCAGATATTCAGTATATAGCAATTATCACTATACTTTCTATGAATTTATTGTTGCACTTAAAAGCACTTAGCACCTTGAATTATTAAATACCATTCTATAATTTTAAGCAAATTTAGATGTTTATTTACATACATAATTAATATTAAGTTGCAAAAAAACATATTTGAGTGGTTAATTAGCATATATTTCTAATTCTGCTACTTTTCACACATACATACCGGGCCTCATTCAAATGCGATTTGGCTATTTGAAGAGGGCTCTATATAAGCACATATTTTTTTACAGAAGTTTTTAGTTAGTGAACTTCTATCCAAAAACTTCTGTAAAAAAAAAAAGAGCCCTATTCAATTGGCCAAATCACATTTGAATGAGGCACAGAAACAGCTGTACGTGGATAGGATTCTCAGCTTGTGTATAATCCAACCTTGGCTTTGCATAAAAGCTGTGTAATGCAGCGGGCATAAGCTTAAAGGAAGCCATGTTTGAAATGGGCTATGGACTGAAGAGCAAGGCATTTGTGGGCCCATTTGCAGAGACACGGAGGAGGAATTGGGGGGGAAAGAGCCACATGGGTGAAAGGGGTGAGTAAGAGACACAGGGGAGGGAGATAAGGGGGAAAAAACACTAAACAACACTTTGCGTGACCCGAAAGTTACGGGTTGGCAGATGCCTGCAATAAGCAGCAAAGCTTCTCATTGCAAGGGCCACAAAGTAGAGGGGGGGAGAGGCTCGCTCATTGAGGGGTATGAAAGTTGCGGATTGACCGAGGCCTGCAATGAGCTGCAAAGCCAATGTGAGACCTGTAAAGTAGAGGGGGAGAGGCTCGCAATGAGCGTCAAAGGCGCTCATTGCGTGGCCCGCAAGTTAGAGGGAGGAGAACCTTGCATTGTGTGGCAAACAGCATTACCAGGCTTCAAATTTTATTGCCCTCATTTTTTACATAGTAAGTTACATAGTAATTAAGGTTGAAAAAAGATTTTCAGTCCATCAAGTTCAACCTTTTAAGATCTCCTCTGATCTGCAATATGCAGATTAGTTATTAATTAATTAGTTGTTAATTAATTAATAATGAATTATTAATCAACTAATTATTTATTTATTTATTTTAATTATGAATTAATTAATCCAGAATAAGGCAAACAGAAAAAAAAACAAGTGAAACTTAGCCAATCGTCTCAAAGGGAAAAAATATTCCTTCCTTACCCCAGATACTGGCGATCGGATTTATCCCTGGATCAATACTCTCCCTAATTATCCAGAATAACCCTTAATTACCTTTTTAGTTAGAAATAAATCCAGTGCCCTTTTAAAGTTATCTAGCGAATCCGCTGTCACCACCTCCTCTGGTAGAGAATTCTACAGATAACCACACTTACTGTGAAGAATCCTTTTCTTTCTTTAAGGTGAAATCTTTTTACTTCTAACCTCAAGGGATTTCCTCTTGTCAGTTGAAAACTTCTTGGCACAAAAAGCTCCCTTGACAAATCTTTATTCTGACCCTGGATGTATTTATATAAGGTAATCATATCTCCTCTTAGATGCCTTTTTTCTAGAAAAAATAAGCTTAATTTGGTTAGTCTTTCTTCATAATTTAGCCCCTTCATTCCCCTTATTAGTTTTGTTGCCCTCCTCTGTACCTTTTCCAGCTCTAAAATGTCCTTTTTATGAAGTGGTGCCCAAAATTGTTCTCCCTATTCCAAATGAGGGCGTACTAGAGATTTGTATAGTGGCAGAATTATATTTGCTTCCCTTCTTAATACATGCTAATATTTTATTTGCCTTTGCAGCTGCTGCTTGGCTTTGAGCACAGTTTCCTAGGTGGTTGTCCACAAGCACTCCCAAATCCCTTTCAATATCTGATACCCCTATATTTGCTCCATTAAGATTATAAATTGCATGGCTATTTTTCCTTCCCAGATGCATAACTTTACATTTATTTGTATTAAATCTCATTTGCCATGTAGATGTTCATTCCTCAATTTTATGTAAATCCCTTTGGAGGGAAAGCACGTCATTATCTGATGTGTCCACAACACAAGCTGAGATCCCGCTCCACGCTGATGATAGCCAGTAAGCTTAAAATCGGCAGTCATTTCACGTTCGTGAATATAAATTGCACCCTTAACTCACAAGCGCGCAAATAGGCAGTTATTTTACGTTCGCGAACATAAGCCGCACGCGTAACTCGCAAAGCCCACAAATCGGCAGTCATTTTTTTACGGTCGCTTATGTTCTGACCAATATGGTATATATACACGCACATATATATATTTTACACATACAATAAGAGATCTCCCCCAAAAGTAACTATACCCTCTCCTTATAAATACATATGGACATAGAGACTAAGACACAGGACCCCTTCTGGATCACTAGCTTGTCATGATGAAGGGGCTGGTTACCTCAATGAAGCTGGGAGCTATATCATGAAGGGTCACCCAAGATGGGCAGGTCATTTTAGAGAGGTCAGACAAAATGCAGTTCACTGGAGTAGGAACTGGCAACCCACTCCAGTATCTTTGCCATGAAAAACATATGAATAAGCACAGCCAGAAACACAAACAGATGTGCCTGGTTTGCTCCATCCATGTGGTCACTGAGAGTCAGACACGACTGAAGGACAGAACAACAACAAGACACAGAGAGGGATATGGACTCACCTGAGCTCTGCAACTGCTTCTGTCTAGTATAGGCCGGGGTGGTGACAGACAGGTCAGAAGCTTGGTGTGTGGAGCAGGGTAATCAGAATCAATAAGAACATCAGAGTATTGAGAAAACTGCAGCTCTACACGCAGCTCCCTCTATCTGCATGCACTGTGAGCTGGGAGTTGTTTTTTTTCCAATAAACTTTATTGAGATTGCACCAATATATTCACTTCTGGGGGGACTGTGAGAGCTGCAGTCCCTGTATGTTACAGGACTTTTCCCTCTCGGCCATTCTGATTGGGTGATGCTGCGTTTGACAGATAGGTTCAGCTCTATCAGTTTGGGCATTGACAGCATTGTGGCTATTTTTTTTAAATTCTCACATGTACCCTGATCTGTATTACTAGGCAAGTCGCCAGCAGGGGGCTAGATGTGATAAGTCAGTGTGTTTAACTGCAGCACAGTGGGTTTTAAAATGTAAAGTGACAGCAACAGCTATTATAAATACAGAATATTGAACATGATACAACATTTTTTTTATTATATAAATAATACAATTAAGTAAGTGATGGGGGGATTAAGTCAGTGCATTCATTTTGGGTGGGGCGGTTGCTCATATGCACCCGCAGCCCCTGACTCAGTTTCCTTCATTTTAATAGACACCATCCATTAAGTGCTCTAAATGTGATTCCAAAAGCACAATTTATTGGTCTAAGAAGCAATTGAATGTGTTAGTATTGGGAAATAGTCATTTTTCTCTTGGTGCATAACACCTATTTCACATATACTCAATAGAAAACAAAATATTAACGTTTTATTTACATTCTTTGGAGACAACGTTGATTAAATTTTTTTTTTTAAATCAAGGGAATTGGAAATGGTTCCTTAAAAACATTTAATATTGACTCCCTTATTCTTTGCACCTAAGACAAGTATATAGTTAATTCCTGAGAGATCTATCTAATTCTCCATTGTCTTGTCTTATCTTAATCAGTACTTACACTATATTTCATAATTTTTGGCTTGGCTTCCAGTCTTTCATGTACTGTATTTTTAAGAGATATCATATTTATATCCACAAATTCCTGAATCCTTAAATTTATTGCAGGCTTACACCAGAGGTTGTGATTCAATAACTTGTGTATCTATCACACCTTTGTCCTCTCACTTGGTATATTAAAGTGTCCTCTTATGATCTATAGTTTCTCTAGAGTACATATTTTTGATGTTTAATACATTGAAACTAGATGTCTTTTAGCTGTTATTGCAAATACAAAAATGTATATATCTCTATAGGGGGAACTGTCCTTAATCAGACTACCCCCATATTTGCTTCCGTTTTTATATCCTGCTTATGGCGTTCCTTATATTTCAATCCACAATTTATCTCAGTTATAAAGCCTTCTAATCTTAGCTTTAGGGAATGTGGAATCAATCAATATTTTGCAGTGAGTAAGGTCTTTAGTACCAGACTCTCCCATGTACTAAAATTAGGACACAGTGAATTGACAGGAATCTTTCACAGAGCTGCACTGGAAGCACTGCCTGATTACAATATTGGTGTCTGAAGTCAGACACAACCCTTTTTAAAAAGTTTTTAATCAACGTTGTTTCTAAAGAATGTAAATAAAACTAAGAAGCAATTGTAGCAATATATAGGATTTTGAAGCCCTAGTCTGTGAATAAGGTAAAGATTTCATGAGAGAGGATATTTTAGAAACTGTCTTAAGAGAGAATGTCAAAGATCAAAAATGACTAGAAGAGAAGTATTGCTACATAATAAACAGAAAAATACAAGGACAAATGTTATCAGATGTATAGGGCAGTATAATAAAAACATCCCGCAAAAAAGAAAGATCTTTGGGAAACACTGACAGATCCTATTGGAAGATAAAGGTCTAAAAGAAGTTCTACTTGATAAGCTATCAATTACCTTCAAAAAGTCACAAATCTGAAAGATATCCTAGCAAAAAGTCATTATATTAGAGAAGAAAATCTCACATGGCTGTATAAGGGAAGGAATCAGAATGCATATCTTGTGGTAACTGCAAAGTTTGCAAATGTATACAAAAAAAAAAAAACACTCAGCTCTGGGAAAGCAAAAATGTCACCATGTACATTATCAGATTGTTCATTAACAGCAGTATGTGTGTGTCATTTATAAAAGCAACTGTGCTCCTGGAAGTGTGAGAACAAGTGCAAATATGCTTCAGAAGGGAATTTGATAGAGATCCACCACCGCTTCTCACCATTTCTTGCATTAGAAATAAGTTTGAAGCAGACAGAACTGTTCATGATGTCCACAAGCATCGTTACGAAAGACCGCTGATGTCCACAAGCCCGACAAAAGAAGAAATGGTAAATTAAAGGTCTCCAAGGAAATCTATTCAGCAAGCAACGTGTGAGATAGACATTTCAACAAAAATGATTGTCAAAACCTGCTTCTTCAATGGGGCTTGACAAGAACCTAGTTCAAGCCTACCCCAGCAGGACAGTTGTAGTTCTTACAACCTCTAGTACAGAAGATAGCCTCAGGATATCAGGAACACCATATAATCCCTTAGAATTAGGATTAATGCACGGAATTATACTTACACCTTGTCTATGTAAATTCAGATACAACTCTATACCTTTATTAATTGGCACAATTTTCTGGCACACAGACTGGCCAATCAGTAAACCTCTTGCTACTGGGAAATCCCTGTACCTCTGATGAGATCAGATCTCATCCTGTTGATTGTATTACCTCTCACCATTTGCTGTAAACACTCAGACATTAAACCCCCTGTGTTTGCTTATTTAGGTGGGGCTGAGTGCATCACCAGATAACAATACTGTAACATAATAGGCCTTAATCTTATTTAGGTGGGGGCTGATGCAATAGTCTGCAGAATAAGTAATATGTTTTTTTACAACAATTAATATAACATGAAACATAATACATATGTTCTGCAGAGCATAAACTAAGATACATACAGTATAACAGTGTGATCATATTTTAACCATAAGCACTAAGAAATACATAACCATAATAATAAAAACAGGATAACTTCTTGCCAGTCAGGCCCAAAGTGTAAAACAGTCCAGTCAGGCCCTGGGCATGACAACTCCTCACCCATTTTTTCTAGTGGAGACTGGGAAGCTATCCTGCCGGATAGCTTTCCAGCTACATGGCTGCTATTTGTTCTCTGAGGTCTAAGCCATGGTACAGTACCAACAATCTCCAGGGTCCAAGAACCCGATCCCAGCTGGTAGTGGTAAGTCTAGGGAGTGCAGGAAGCATCCATAGTCCTACCTCCTCTTTCTGTGGCTCAATCCTGGGGTTGCACTGGGGGCTTGCCAGGTTAATCCACCTCTCCAACTGCCTAGTAAAAATCAATCCAAGTGATAAACTTGGTGTCTCTCTGGGCACCCCGCCTCCTCCTGTCCAGGGGGAATTTTCCCTCCTTCCCAATGGTGTAGTGACCTTCCCAAGCCCCTGGGGAAACATATAATACCACTGGCCTGGAGAACCCTTCAAGGCAGTCCAGGAGAAACAGAACATACAGGCTATTAGGTCCAGCAAAAAACTTGGGAGGGTCCTTCCCTAGCAAAACCCTCTCCTTCAAGGCAAGGGAGACCTCCTGACCTGCTAATTCTGGGATGGTACCAAGTATCCTTGGTAAAATAGAAGAACCCCACCTCCCCCTTACCAATGATCCCGGGCCAGTGGCCCCTCCTTTCCAGTGATAGAGGCACACAAACAGTGTATTTGGGACACTGCAGGGGAGTCAATGCAGGTAGGCCAGGTGACGAACCACACCTTTGAGCATCCTTTGTGGAAATCCAGGAAAAATGGCCCATCCAGTGGTGAACAAATCTGGGGTAATCCTGGAGTCTCACCCTCCCCAGCCAAGTCAGTACAAACAGCCCACAAATGGCCCACATTATTCCTCTCCCCATCTCTGCTCCTTCCCTTGTCCAGTGTTTGAGTCCCGTGTGATCTGTTAGGCCTTCTGGGTTACCCAATTTAAGTGGTTTAAGGGAGATAGCCAGTTCAAGTGGCTGTTCATGAGGGATTATCTCCACCCCACCCCCCCAACAGCCAGGGCCACTGTCCCCTTTTCCCCCCTCCTTTAGTGAAAATGTTCCACTGGGGCACCCAATAAAACAATAGTTCCACTGAGGACTGTACCTGCCACATCTGCCAGTCTGTACTCCTCATGATGGCCTTGTCTGGGGACTCCACTCCTTGGGGCTGCACTAAGCTCCCTGTCTCCCAGCATCCTTTCTCTGGAACTACTCTGATACTGCCTGGCATGTGAATACAGGCAGCCCTTGAGAAGTAGCTGCTACTGTCTCTTGTGCAGGCTGAAGAGCAGGATTGCCTGCTGTTTCTCCTCGAGGGTCTATGGCTGGCTCCTGGACAATGAAGCTACCCACTAAGCTTACAGTTCATTGGTAGGGCCCAGTGCTCATTTGGTTCTTCCCTGACTCTAGGAGCAGGGTAGGTTCCCCCCCCCCCCCCCCCCCAGGTCTTCCCCAGTGCCTGGCATTGCTGTGGTTAGGCCCTATCCCCATGCCTCTAACTGGGCAAGGCCCCTAAACCAGTTCTTCCTCTTCCTCCAGTCAACCTACTGCATCAAGGATTCCTTATTTTGAATTAAATCCATGTGATTTTGAGAATTCCCCCAACAGTCCAAACTTTTCTTTTCTGACCTGGCCTTGGCAAAATTTAGCTGGGTCCCCTCTGTCTCTGGAAGGGGACTCTCCTCCATGCCTGACTTACAGAACTTCTCCCAACTGGGTGGCCAAAAACCCCTAGGGATGTTTCATCTAACAATTACACATAATCCACCTCCAGCTGTCAGGCCCAGTTAAGCTAGCTGTCTGGGGGCCTGACTCCAGTCCAAGCATTTGACAGTGCTTGGAAAACAAACTCAGCTGTCTTCTTTCAGTCCCCAAGCAAAACTCCGGATCCCCATATACAATGTCCCAAAGTGCCTCTTCAATCCTCAATGTAAAACAGGACCCCCCATGAGGTATCCCCACAGGTCCCACCCAATAAGCATATTGCTCCTCCAGAGCAATCTCCTCATCTACCAGTTGTCACGACCCACTCTCTGGCTGGGGTCTGCTGACTTGATTTGGGTTACTCTGGACCTTGGAGTAGCTTTGAGTACAGGAACATCATGTTTCAGCCCTTGGTTTAGACTGAGCAATATTGACAGTAAGTCTGACGAATCTTACTGCAAGCATATGTCCCCGGGTAAATAATACATCTACACACCACGTCTTGATGAAAATTATGAACAACTTCTTTATTTTTACACAAGTATTTAAACACCTCACAAAAACAGTACAGGGAGTGGCTACCACTTTGTCCAACCCTTATCTTCCTCTTGGCCAATGGGGTAATCTCCAGAGTAACTTGATTACCTCTAGCCAATGGACTAGAGGTAAGCTCTGGGAACTTCCAGACCCCTCCCCTGGGCCGCCCACTAGGTGTGGCTAACAGAGTGATTTGCTGCCTGGCTCTCAAGGGAGAAACATCTCCCTGTCCTCTGGACTTTGCCCTGACTCTCTGAGTGAGAATACCTGTAGACCCCCTGGGGTTATGGTGCCTCAATGTCTGTATAGACCCCATTGTTCCTGACTTAAGTATGTGTACTTAAAGGATTAACCTTGGTGGCCAGCTGGGGTCCTTCTCCTGTTGCAAGATGTATGTGGCAATGTATCCAGCATGACTACCCCATACTATCATATACATATGTGCACATATTCGACACACTGTCAGTCTATTTAAGTACAAGCGTAAAAGCGCACCCCACATAAAACCACCTAATGTCCTCATAGTATATGGGATTGGGGCAGGGTTTCCACATCAATCCATCTCATGCATTATGATGACTTTTATTGATGGTGATGGGAACCCTGCTCATTTCCTTAGACAATAATCATAATAATATAACAGTATAACCGTATAACAGTATAACAGGGTGTCTGGGAGCCCCAAACCTTTTGTTCCTCCCCATGGCAACAGCATGTGGAAGACCACCCAGCCCAAAATGGCCACCGCTGCCAGTCACAAAATGGCCCCAGCATAGTTCACCCCCAAATCCAATATGGCCACTGGCTGATTCATGACAATCCTTCCCCAAGCGGGCGGAGAACATCCAAGATTTTCTCAGCTACGCTGATAGTCATGAATCTGCTGGTTTGGCCAGGCCCGCTGCATGCTAGGCAAGTTCATGTCGGTGCGCACACAGTCCCAAGGTGCAGAGTAAAGACCTCCCCCAGCCCTTGGCCTTGCTCCCACTGTATAGAGCAAATTGCTCTTGCCCTGCACCCCCACCCAAAACAGTCCAGGATCCCAGCTCTCTGTTTTTGGCAGCAGCATGGAAGTCTCTGGGGACACAGTGGGTTGCACCCATACATTCTTCTGAGGCAAAACCGTATTTTTGGGAGCCCCATAAAACAACCCCTGTCCCATAGCAACCCCTTTCCCTCCAGCCAGTCCCCACAGCTGGGCTGGGGTCTCTAAAAAAGTCTCTGGGCCTATGGGATTGCAAGGGGGCAGTCCAGTACTTCCCTCAGCAAAATTATTATCGTTGGGAGCCCAATAACACCATAACTGCAGTAAAGTACATACCGGTCTGCGCTTGACTCCAGCGTCCCTGATGGAGTCCGGACTTGGATGCTCTGTTTGCTCTGGCTCCTGGAGATCTGTATCTTTGGACAGACCCTCCTGGTTTTCTTCCCCTGGGTCTGTCTGTGTTGCAGCCTGGAGAACTACGCTGTTCCCACCCAGGCTGTGCTTACACTCATCCTTTACCTCCTCTATTGCATTTGGTTGAATGACTGTGCTTTGGCT
Source organism: Discoglossus pictus (assembly GCA_027410445.1). Lineage (NCBI taxonomy): Eukaryota > Metazoa > Chordata > Amphibia > Anura > Alytidae > Discoglossus > Discoglossus pictus. The sequence goes on from CM050171.1 coordinate 86,823,127, forward strand.
CTCTGATGTAGGCTGGGGAGTCTCGCAATTCCCACCCAGGCTGTGCTTTGGGGCCCTCAGCTGACCCTCTTCTTCTATGGCCTTTTCCTTGGCAACTTGGGCCTCATCCTTTGTGGACTCCTGGGCACTGGTCATCTCAGGCAAGTCCTCACTACATCCACAATCCTTTGGGGTGCCGCAATGCACCCATGGTTCCTTTGCCAAGGCTGGCAAGCTTGCTGCCCCTGTCGGGCTCTTGGTGCCCCTGGCACTCTCTTGGTGCCCCTGGCACTCTTGCTGTGTGAGGCCTGGTTCCCTGTAGCTAAGAACCAGTTCCTTTCCCTCCCCACAGTCCATTACATAGCCCTCCTGGGCTCTGTGCTTCACTAGCACCTTTTTTAGCAACTCTCCTGGGGTGTCAGAGTACAGATTTTGGTTATCTGTTGTAGGCTGGGGAATCTTATCCTTCCCACCCAACCTGACCTCTACGGCCTTCTCCCCAGAGTGCATTACATAGCCCTCCCCACAGTCTCTTGGGTGGCTATCCTGAGCCCCTGGCTCCATTAGCACTTCTGGCCCATACACATTGCCTAGAACTTCTGAGGGCAGACTTAGTTCATCTGGCCCTACCTGTTGAGCAGTTACTGGGGTTTCTGCCAGGATTTGTGCTGGAAGGTAGTCCTCAGGTGAGACCTGTTTGGAGAAACTGTGCTCTGCTAGCATTTCCTCTGGGATTAAGTCTCTTGGGGTATCAGGGGACAAACATGGGTTATCTGACCCCACCCAGGGAACATTCCCCTGGGTCTCTGGCTCTTGGAGCTGGTGATTTGGTCCCAAGCTGACTTTACCATCCCTTCTAGGCTCTGACACAGTCTCTGCATTTTTTAAAGGAACGCATTCTCCATCACTATGTTCTCCCCAGACCCCTTGCACACAATCACTTCGGTACATACCATCTGTGTTGTAACGATCTGGGGACCAGTCCTCTTGACTGGGTTGTTCCCCTCTTGATGGGCAAAATGTCTCCCCATAGATCTCGTCCCACAACTCAAAATACTCCTCCTCCAGCTGCAGTTCCTGCTCAATCAGGTGTACCATTAAATTAGCCTCCATGGACCACGGTTCCAGTCCCAGACCACGACAGCGTTCCACAAACAAGTTGTTGTGCCTTTTAAAGGTTCCTATGCCCCCTTCAGGATCACCATACACAATGTCTTGGAGGCCAGAATCTATCTCCAAGCGGAAATCAAACTCCTCTCCAAGGCCACCAACTATTCTGGCGTGAAAAACGTGATATTGGTTCTCCAAGGCAACCTCTTTTCTTACTAGTACTTCCAGCCAGCCCATTAGCTCATCGTCCTGCCACAGATTCAGAATCGCCATCCATTTCTCTAGACGCAATGTCTCTCTGTAGCCAAGTCTTTGCTGAGCTGGAGTTCTCGCTCCATTGCGCTCCTGCCAGATCCTCTGGCAATACTGGTCTAGTACGTTGGACACCTCTTGTGCGGTCATCTTACTGGGGTATAAGTGCCTGGCTGCTTTAAACCGTCTTGTTGCTTCTTTGGTGATATCCGTCTGTTCCATTCTTGGTCTTTTTGTAGAGTCTCCCACCACTGCCAACAATTGTCACAACCTACAATGATGATGGAGTATAGAGAATCCTAGTCCTCTTATCTCCTGTAGGTTTTAAACCTAAGATTTGGGTGACTCAGACCAATGGACCTTCTTTGCTGATGCAAGAGCATAAGTCCCAGCTTAAGGTAGTGTGCCTGGGAAAAACCTGGAAGGGAGTCAGAAACGATCTCCTCTGCCAGCATATGCCCTTGGGTCAATAATACATCTACACACGACGTCTTGATGAAAATTATGAACAACTTCTTTATTTTTACACAAGTATTTAAACACCTCACAAAAACAGTACAGGGAGTGGCTACCCCTTTGTCCAACCCTTATCTTCCTCTTGGCCAATGGGGTAATCTCCAGAGTAACTTGATTACCTCTAGCCAATGGACTAGAGGTAAGCTCTGGGAACTTCCAGACCCCTCCCCTGGGCCGCCCACTAGGTGTGGCTAACAGAGTGATTTGCTGCCTGGCTCTCAAGGGAGAAACATCTCCCTGTCCTCTGGACTTTGCCCTGACTCTCTGAGTGAGAATACCTGTAGACCCCCTGGGGTTATGGTGCCTCAATATCTGTATAGACCCCATTGTTCCTGACTTAAGTATGTGTACTTAAAGGATTAACCTTGGTGGCCAGCTGGGGCCCTTCTCCTGTTGCAAGATGTATGTGGCAATGTATCCAGCATGACTACCCCATACTATCATATACATATGTGTACATATTCCACACACTGTCAGTCTATTTAAGTACAAGCGTAAAAGCGCACCCCACATAAAACCCAAACCTTTTGTTCCTCCCCATGGCAACAGCATGTGGAAGACCACCCAGCCCAAAATGGCCACCGCTGCCAGTCACAAAATGGCCCCAGCATAGTTCACCCCCAAATCCAATATGGCCACTGGCTGATTCATGACACCAGTTCCTTCAGATATTCCAATAAATTGTGACCTGGCCATAGGCCCAGAAACACCATCCATTTGTTTAGAAGGCCCATTCCTTGACAGTCCTTTCCAGTCACCACCAAATTATCTGTCTCTACTGGGGATAAACACACATCATCCACAAGAGCTGAGAAGGGGTCATTGCTTACCCCTCTCCACTGCTCCTGTACTTCCTGCATGAACTGTGTCCATCAACTGCTCCATAGTAATATCCTCTTGCATGGCTGCTTTACATCTCAGGAATCTCCTGGATGCTTCCTCCTCCTCTGTTGCAGACATCTCTTTATACGTTGCCATCTTTCTGTACTCCAAAGAGGTCCCAGCACTGCCACCAATGTCATGGCCTGCTTCTTCTATGGGGCTTGACAAGAGCCTAGTTCAAGCCTACACCAGCAGCTCCCGTGTAGTTCTTACTACCTCTGGTACAGAAGAGAGCCTCAGCATAATATAATCCCTTAGAATTAGGATAATGCACAGACTGACACTTAGACTTTGTCTATGTAAATTCAGATACAACTCTATACCTTTATTAATTGGCACATTTTATACAATTTTCAGGCACACAGACTGGCCAATCAGTAAGCATCTTGCTACTGGGAAAACCCTGTACCTCTGATGAGATCAGATCTCATCCTGTTGATTGTATTACCTCTTGCCATTTGCTGTAAACACACAGACTTTTAATCTGCTCAAGACCCCCTGTGTTTGTTTATTTATGTGGGGCTGAGTGCATCACCAGATAACAATACTGTAACATAATAGGTCTTAATCTTATTTAGGTGGGGGCTGATTCAATAGTCTGCAGAATAGGTAATATGTTTTTTTACAACAATTCATATAACATGAAACATAATACATATGTTCTGCAGAGCATAAACCAAGATACATACAGTATAACAGTGTAATCATATTTTAACCATAAGCACTAAGAAATACATAACCATAATAATAAAAACAGGGAAACTTCTTGCCAGGCCAAAGTTTAAAATAGTCCAGTCAAGCCCTGGGCATGACAATGATCCTGACCGAAAAGTTCAATTCTGTGAGTGGAACCTGTCAAATTGTTTAGAGGACCCAGAGTTTTCAAACAAGATTATTTGCAGTAATGAGGCTATGTTTAAGTTGAATGGCACAATTAATCTCCACAATTGCAGCTACTGGGAAACAGAGAACCCCCTATGTTACAGAGACACACCGTGTGAATTTACCAGGGGTTACAGTGTGGTGTCCTAATTGGACCGAAGTTTTCATCAGTGTATAGACCAGAATGATGCCAGTTTAAACAGAGGCGATAGACCATAACAATTATACATGTTCCTCTTTCGTATTAATAACAATATTCAAATGTATACATTTTTTTAAGGCACCCTGTATGTAAATATGTGGTGACCTAAAATATAGTTTCCCAAGATATCAGAGGAAGTCTTATAATTAATACATCTAGAGGGATATATCTCACAAAAAATAACAAATGTAGCTAAGCAGTTTCAAACAACATTTAGTGTGTGGGTGATCTATTTTGTTCCTCTAAAAAGAGTATAATTGAAGTGAATATAACTATAATTTCAGAAGAATAATTAATATATATTTACAGTACATTAGTGGTATTTAGAAAAAAACATAACATTATAGTACATTGGCCCCACACTGTGACTGTTGCAGTCCTGCTATATGTTTTTTTAGATTTAGGACTCATATAGTTTGTATTATTCTGTCTAATTTTTATTCTGTCTAATTTTTTTATATATACTGATAAAAAAATAATTTATATTTCTTTCTGAAAGTGTTTCTTGGAAGTAAGAATAAGTTTAGATACAGATTATATTTATATGTAAAAGCATTTCAATGAGCATAAATTTCCAACACAAAACTAAATTAATTGTTCCATAAAAAAGTAAGTGTTTTCTCTGCGACGGAGAGCAGAGTAATTTTAAACTGATAGAAACCTTATAAGGAGTATTTACTCCAATTGTTAGCTTATATAATTAAATGTTACCATGTACAATTACGCCAAGATAACATAAGCTCTGCTGTTATCAACACCACATAAATAACAAGAGCCTATGACACTTATTTAGTACATTTAATCTTGTCTGTGGAGCAATATAATTGCAAGCTCAATGCAAACACTGTTCATACCCACACTAAGGCTTAAACTGCAATAACTATATTAGCACATACTATAAAAGGTTGATTCAGCCAGGATATTCTAAATTATGATAGTATCTGTATCCTATAAATGACAGCAGCTTATAATCAGCTTGCCTTTGCATACAAAGAATTAGGAGGGATGTTGTCCACATCTGGGGGCTCTCTGGTGGCTGGCAGGCCAATGCGGGGACAGGCAGACTCAAGCACAGTGGTTGCAAGTGAAAGATTACTCTGGGTTGGGGGCTGCAGTGACACAATCCCCCCCCCCCCACCACTGCCCTTTGTCTTCAAGACCAGCCCTGTGTGTGCTCTCAAAAGAGGAGACAACCTGGTGAATTGTATTTCTCCAGGCCTTGCAGTCTGAAGCTAAAACCGACCATTGACAATGGTCAATGTGACAGACTTCAAGGGACTGTTTCCTCAAGTATTTTTACCTCATCTTCGGTTCTCCTCTGTCGCAATTACCAGTGGTGAGCTCACCATCGTTGGAAGCTGATCACCCTCCTTCCTGGAGATGTGTCCTGTCCGGCGCAACTGCGTCTTCAACAGCATGGCCTCAATGCTAACGACTCCTGTCTGTTCAAGGACTTCAGTGTTGGTGACATGGTCATTCCAGTTGATGTTGAGGATGGTGAGGAGGCAGTGCTGATGAGAGAGCTCAAGAAGTAGTAGGTGATGTAGGTAGGTAAGCCGTACAGTCGGGTTTTCAACACAACAGCTCTGTACACATTGACCTTGATGCATTTATTCAGATGCTTGCTGTTCCAAACCCTTTTATATAACCTGCTGAATGCCCAATTTGTCTTTTCCAGTCTGTTGTCAATTTTCTTCAGCTCGTACTCGCCAATAGCAATGCAAGGAGGAAAGTAATTTTCTTGAGGTGTGGGCTGGTGGAGAACTTTCATCTTCTTCAAATTGAAATCTAGGCCGAAGAGCTCAGCAGCTTCGGCAAAGCAAGATGTAATTCACTGCAGAGCTGTGTACGTACGGGAAACAAGAGCAGCAACGTAGGCGAAAAGTAGTCATTCCACTGTCTTGGGCTATCATTCAATTGCAATTTGGCCAATTGAATAAGGCTCTAAAAAAGCACATAACATATTTTTTTAAATAAGTTTTTAGTTAGTAAACATCTATCCAAAAGCAAGGTTTTCACTAACTAAAAAAATATTTTAAAAAAAATATGCTATGTGCTTATTTAGAGCCCTATTCAATTTGCCAAATCGCAGTTGAATGAGGCCCTTACTGTGAGCATTTAGTTGCCTCAGGTTCAACAGCCATCGGTGCGGTATCAGATGTAAAGACCATCCTCATCAGTGAGGTCTGCCGTGGCTCTTGGAAGCATCATACTGAATAACAGCGTGAATAGGGTTGGTGCAAAAACACAGCCCTGCTTCACGTCGTTACTTATTGGGAAGCCCACCCAAAAGGTTGTTGCTGTGCCTGACTTGACCGTGCTGGTTTTCATGTAGTTGGATGATCATGTTGAGGATCTTGAGAGGACATACTGCTCACAGTGTTGAATTCTTTGTAAGGTCGACAAATGTCACTTAAAGTCCCTTGTTCTGTTCTCTGCATTTCTATTGTAGATGCCTGAGAACAAAAAACATGTCCACAGTGCTCCTGTTGGCTATAAAGTCACACTGAATCTTGTGGAGGTGGAGTTTTTCTGCAATAATGGGCACAAGTCTCTTGAGGAGTACTCTTGCAAGGATTTTCTGTGCGACGGAGAGTAGAGTTATCCCCCAGTAATTTTCTCCCTTCTCCTTGTATAGAGTGACGATGAATGTGAAACGCAGGGCCTCTGGCAGTTTGCCTTGCCGCTAGCAGCATACAAAGAGCTCATGGAGTTTAGCGTGAAGTGCTGGGCACCCATGTTTCCAGATCTCTACTGGAATCCTAACAACTCCTGCTGCCTTACCATTCTTCAGCTGCTCAACAGCTTTTATAGTCTCTTTGAGAGTAGGGATTTCATCCAGTTCTGGTTTCATTTGTTGTTGTTGAAATGTAATGTAGAGCTGTGACTGAAACTATGAGGTTGGAGCAGAATCGAGTCTGAAAGTGGTCAGACCACTGGTAAGGAGTGCTTGACCGTCGGCATTGCGTAATGGGCTTTGAATCAGGTGTGAAGGGCCGTACTCATTCAGCAGTATATAACACTCCTCAGATCTACTCTATTTTGTCCATATAGCAAAATTACACAGATAGTTGTGATTTAACAAAATTAATTCTCAGACTGAGACTTTAAGCTACATTAGCTTTGTTAGTAAATATTGTAGAAAGCTATATCTGCTAGGATATTATAGTTTATAGTGGTATTATCATCACATAAATGGCAACCACCTATGATACTCCTCTGATGCACTTTGCCTTATCTGTCTAATCAAGGTATCAGTTTAAGTAGATAAGTGTAATTGAATAAGACTTGTTTGTTAATTGAGGCTTGAGGTTAGGTAAGCATTGTTTGTGCAAGGATATTATGGCTATGGTAGTGCTATCATCATCTTAATAACCCTTAGCATATATTCCCTAGGCCTCCATTCAATTGAAACAGTTACAGATCGCTTCAATTGAACAAGCCCGCAGCTACCTGGCCGAAAGCCTAAACCATTCACCCAAGTAGCATTTCAGGGCATGATCATGATTAATGAAGTAAGCCCGTAACTACCGATTTAGAAAGATCCAATACTAAATAAGACAACAACAGGGACGTCCATCAATTAGCGTTTAGAAGTCCTATATGACATCGGACTCGCAATCCGGCAATGTACAAAATAATAAAAATTAATGACGATACTATTCTAGTTCATGTGGGTGGCCTGATATGTATTAACGCCTTTATTACTGAGATTGATATAACACAGAAATAAAACGGAAAATATATATTTTGTTATTGCAGATTTGTGAGCTTGAAACTGTTGTACAATTAAATTGAATGTCTTTCGTTGCTTTCCCCATCTTTTAAGTGCAGTATTGATTTTTTATTTGCTTTTACAGTGCTATGAACTTGTGTTGAACCCCCTTGCAAGTTCTATCTTGTACTTATAGGATTTTCTTCTATATTTACCATTGACGGGTTTGAAGGAATTGCATGCTTGAGGAATTGTAGCAATTGAATAGCGATTTGCCATTGTAACATTTATGGGCTTGAAAGATCAAAGACTTAGATGGGTTGGATTTGCGATTTTGACAACAGCAGGGATTTGAGATTCTAACCTGCAAACCGATAGCGGGTAGCTAAAAGACACCAATTGATTAGCAAACAATTTTACGGGCTCTTGTAACTACAATTTGCTCAATTGAATGGAGGCCCTAAATTAGTAATTAGACCAAGTCATTAAAAGTAGATCCAAGTGTCTCACTTCATATTGAGGTAAGTATTCTGTGTATCTGCACCACTCTGATCCCTAGCATTTAATCAATGTGACATCATCTCTATTGGACTTCTACACACTGAGAAAAGAGCCTTCGTAAATGTTTCTCTATAGAATTTAATGGTATTAAAAATATAAATTTTCCTAAAATAAACTAGCATTAAAGTTTACAATTTCTTTTGCTGTGAGCTTTCTGGAGCCATTGACATCAGTGCAAGTAATCTGCAGAACAAAAAACTGAGCAGGCCGTGAACATTAATTTATTATGGTTAAATTAAATATACATATATAATCATACATACAAATATTTGATAGAGTATACATACTAAGAGGGGTGTGAGTGTTGAGAGCACCTCATTCCTCTTTACCTAGGGGTTCTTCAGTTATAAATATAGCCCTGCATATACTGAGCAATTTCTCTGCTGCACTCTCCTTTCTTGCTATGAAGTGACATATACCTATTTCATTATTTTTATTAGGACATGGTCATTGTTATTTATCAATGGTATATTAATATGTGTTATTATTATATTTTCTTTGTTTGTTACTTTAAAAGCTATGAAAATGAAATGTGAGTCAGTCTGTGAAATAATTAACTTCTCAGGAGTAGATAGGAAGGGAAGTGCCAACATGTGTTCTTTGAGAATGTCCTGGGACTAGTGTCCTTTCACAGAGGCCACAGACTATTCCAATCGCTTACTCCAGTGGGAATTTACCTGACCATGACCAAGGTCACATTGTTCTGTGTAGGCCTGTATTCTTGAGGGTTAGGCTAGGGCTGCACAACTTTGGGGGCAGCAGGCTGCATGAAGATGCAGGTGCAGTACCATAGAATAATGGTTGCATAGGCACAGAAAAGCCTACGTGTCGAGACATTTCTGATCTTAAGTGTACGTTACACTTTCTGACATACATAAATACTCATAAACTTATGAAAAGGGATAGAATAAGTATTAAGTGGGGTGTGGGTGCTCTCATGTAAACGTGGGTGGGATGAGGAGCACATCAATCTTAATGGATGTAGGGCAGCATAAAAACTAAATATGCCTATGCCACATCTAGGGTGAGAAAGCGTGAATGGAGTCTACCCAATACAGAGACAGAAGCAAGATTATGCTGAATTACAACTGTTTTAATTTGTTTTGATATTCAGTTGCAGATTAATTGGCTTTTTATTCTACTTACACATAGTTTATTTCATCAAGGAAGTCTGTTTTGTTCTGTTGTGAATATATTAAGCTCAGGTTGGTTTAAATGATCCCCTGCCACGCACTGAAAAAAAAAAACCTTAATGAGTGATCAGAAACATTTTTAATCAGATTATTATTATTATTATTTGTAATGAGCCAACATATTCTGTAGCGCTATACATGGGTAAGGTTCAAGGCAAAAAACAATAGTAATATTAACACATAGAAAAGAATGGAGGGCCCTGTTGTTGAGCTTAAAATCCAGTGTCCGAAGTGCTTTCTCCAAAGCACAATGCAAGATTGAAAACTGGGTGTGGTACTAAAGGGTGATAGATGCAGTATTCATGTTAAGGTGGAAGGTGATATGCTTCTTTAAACAGACAGGTTTTTAGTGAGGTTTAGAAGGTTTTGAGGCAGGGAGACAGTTTTGTGGGGTGAGGCAAGGAGTTCTAGTGAATAGGGACAGAATGAGAAAAGTCTGGAAGGCGGGAATGAAAGGAGGTGATAACAGAGGTGGAAAGAAGAAGGTTTGTTAGTAGAACAAAGAGGGTGGGTGGGGGAGTTTTAGAAGATGAGAATGGATAAATAAATAAGAGAGTGCTCCATTGTTGAGTGTTTTGTAAGGTAGGATCATTATTTAAAATTGTATTCTGGAGACATTGAGAAGCCAGTGGAGGGATTGACAGAGAGGTATTGCAGACACTGAGCATTGAGTACAGTAGATAAGTCTAGCAGAGGCATTCAGTATGGATTAAAGTGAGGATAGACGGGTGGTGGGCAGGCCAGCAAGGAGTGAGTTGTAGTAGATGAGATATGATGAGAGAGTGTAGTAGAATCTTGGTTGTATCTTCTTTTCAGTAGTGAAGTAATTTGGAAATGTTTTTTAGATGAAAAAACTAATATTTTGTTAGTTAATGTGAGGAATGAAAGAGAAGTCAGGGTCCAGTAGACCCCCAAGACAACAAGCTTGGGAGATGGGAATGATGATGGCATTGTCGACGGTGAGAGAGATGTGAGGAATTGAAGTTGTAGAAGAGGTTGGAAAGATTAGGAGTTTGATCTTGGGCATGTTGAGTTTGAGGTGGTGGATGGACATTCAGGGGCATATACTTGAGAGGCAGTTGGAAACGTGTTAGAAGAGAGGAGGATAGATCTGGTGCTGAGAGGTAGACTTGAGTGTCATCTGCATAGAGATAATACTGTAATCCAAAAGATTGTATTATGGTAGCAAGTGAGGATATATAGATGGAGAAGAGGAGGGTGCCTAGGACTGAACCTTGGGGTACGCCAACAGACTCACTTGTGCCTTTCACAGGGAGAAATATCCTGTAGTATAACAGTCTGGTCTCACTCAAAAGAGTGACCCAGCCCAGAAATACCAGGCAATTCTACCCTGAACAGGAGAAACAGCAAACCCCAGATGCGTTTAACTCTTTTATTAAAAAGCTGAAATGGTTACAAGGATTACAATGTTTTCACAGACCAATAGAGATATGATAAATAAAACATGTTCATGTACATAAAACTTGGCAGAAATTAGACAGATCATTTAAAAATGGTTTTATCAATCATAAAAGGACATTAATATATTTTTGTACAGAATTAAATCATATCTTAAAACCAATGACACATATAAAAGGAACAATTTTCATAAAAACACATTGTAATAAAATACATCTTCATAAAAAGATAAACTTGTAGAAAAGGACAGACATTCATTAAAAGGGAAACACATTCTCATAAAACATTAACTCTCTAATACATTAAAGCTCTATCTCGTCAGAAAATACATTTCATTGAAAGCTTTCCCTGCTTCTGTCCCTTTATTCAATGTCCCTCACCGCTAGACTACTCGACCTTTCACCCCCACAGTCCTTACAATACACTGTCTCTGTCCCTCCGTCTTCTTTCCCTCGCTTTGTCCCTTCCTTTCACAGTGCTCTACAAAGAAAGAAAACAGAGTTTAAAAGATCAGTAAAACATATTAAAAACTGTTTTACACAATCATAGTATTCCATGATTTTTGTTGCCATAACACTTCTGCCTCATCACTCCATTTCTTATCACGCAAAAAGTATAAATACAATTGGCTTAAAATCATAAAAATCCCTTGTTCAACTGTTAAAATGTTCTTTTTAAATAAAACCGAGTTCCGTAATTTCCACAACATTTATTTAATAGTATTTATAATTTGCCAAGCTATGGTATTCTGTTTTTTACTCTTAGTATTAAAACCCCCATGTAGAATAATCTCATAAGTCACTTTAACCCCTCCGACTTTACTTAGAATTTGTGAAAAATATTTCCAAATTTCTTGGGCAAAGGAACGACCCCATAATAAATGTCTGACTGTTTCACATTCTACACACCTCTCTCATAGACAGACTTCACTTCTCAAGAGACCACGTCTATATTGAAATGCCCTGGTTGGGATGCACCCATGCACCTCCGCCCAGGCTAAGTCTCTTTGGAAATTTAGATTCTTACAAGATACTAATTTCCAAATGTCTTTGCACTTACTAGCAGAAAAACATTATATTTGAATCACCTTGTTCAACTGTTTTTGTTAACTTTTTTTGATTATTAACAATATCAGTAGTAAAAAGATGTACCTCATATTTACATATAAATGTATTTAAATCAAGATAAAACTTAGGTGCGCTAAAAGCATACGGTTTAATAAAGATAAAGACATCCAATTATACTTATAGAATAATATCCCTGCATAAAATGTAATAAAGGCTGCTGTTTTATCGGCCTCCTCCAATTTTCTTACACAATATGCTATCATTTTTAAGAATAAAAAAGTATCAATATCGGGGAGATTTTTTACCCCGAGCTCATGTGTCCTACAAATTTTTACCCTAGCTAACTTTTCCATTTTTGAGGACAATAAGAAGAGAAAAAAATGTTGATTCTTTTGAACCATAAAGAGTTGGGGGGAAAGATAAAACAATTAAAAAGAATAAACGGTAATAAAATCGCCTTGATTATTAAATTTTTTCCTTCAAGTGATAAATTTCTCAACTTCCAGAAATTAATTTTGACTTGAATTCTCTTTATAGAACAAAAACACAGTTTTTGGAGCCAGACAATGATTTATTAAAAATAACTCCTAAAATTAAAAAATGAGCTTTTGTTGTTTCTATTGGACCTGTTACTTCTTCAGTCCAACTACTGGTGAACATACAGATACTATTTTTAACACTGAAAATAATTGGAGAGGCCTGTGCAAAAATATCTGTCCATAAAACAATACAATTAATTGAAGCATTTGAAGTACACACCACACTTAGGTCATCCATGTACCCTATACACTTCACTTCCTCACCTACACCTCCGGGTACATGGATACCTCTGATAATTTTGTCCTTCCTTATCCTTTCTGAAAATGGTTCAACCACACAGATAAAAAGAATGGGAGATAAGGGACAACCTTGTCTGACACCTGATTTAATATTAAAAGGGACCCCACTATGACCTTTAAAAATATTACTAAAAACATTCCTATACAGGGTGGCAATCTGGTCCCGGAAGGCCTCAGGTAAACCCATCCTTCCCAGAACCTGGAACAGGAATGAATGGTATACTGAATCAAAGGCCCTCTCGAAATCCAGACTTACCACTGCTGTCACAATACCTCTTTCTTTAGTGTAGATTAAAATGTCTGTAATACATCTCCCAGGTACTGCACATGTCTGATTATAGAGTATTAAAATAAGAATGACTTTCTTCAGTCTATTAGCTTAAATCTTGGCTAAAATTTTATAATCAAAACTTAAAAGCGTAATAGGCCTCCAGTTTTTTATGTCTTTACAGTCTCTTTTTCTGTGAAGCAAAACCATTGTTCCATTCCGCATAGAGGGTGGTTACATTTCACTCTTCAAACAAGTTCTGCACACTAATAAAAAAATGTCTTTAACAAAATCCCAACATTTCTGGTTAAATTCACATGAAAGGCCATCCTGTTTATGGGGTTCCCCCTTCTTAAACCTGTTGATTATGTTGAAAAAATCATCCATATAAAGATCCTCCTTTAAAACACCACCATCAACTTAATTTAAAACTGTGTGTATACCATCTAAAATTTCATTTTTGCACTCCTCATCAACCCATTTCTTCTGATATAGGTCAGCATAAAACGTTGAAGTGACTTTTAAAATATCTGCTGCTTTGAATAGGTCACTCCATTATGTTCTAAAATATTAATTTCTAACTTTTTAAAAGCTTTTTTTTTTTTTTAAATATCTATTACATTTTCCTCCTCCTCAGTCCTCCTCCTCCATATGTTTAACTCTGGCTTCGCAGATAATGGTCTTACCTTTCTCCTCTAAATTACGCTTGAGATCATATTTAGTGTTTTCAATGTCTTTATCTACATTAAAACCTGTTTCCTTTTAGCCAATTTAATTCCCCATTTAATAAAAAAGAATTTATATTTAACTTTCACTATTTCCCACCATAAAAGAATATCTTGAAAATAAGAACGTTTTCTTTGTAAGGAGACATAAAAAAATGTAAAATGTCTTAAAACCCTATCATTTTCTAAAAGCGACACATTAAGCTTCCAAAACGCTTTTCCTTCTGTTTCCATTTCCGAGCAATTAAAAGTAGCTTTTAATACCTTGTGATTAGAAAATACATTAGGGATTAAAAACATGTCAATTGCATTTAAAAATTGGGAGTGAAATAAAAAATCTCTTCAGAAATATGCCTGGTGATTTCCCCAACTAAAACCATCATCGGTGGGGTGTAGCTCCTTACATGTATCCTTCACACAAAAAATCAGAGACAATGTTATTTCAAAGTTTTAATGCTTTATCTAAAATTACTTCATCTTTTTTCCTCCCACCAGAATCGAAAATGCAATTAAAATCTCCCATTAAAACTGTATGATCTGACCCAGGTAAGAATGTTTGTAAAGCCTTTCAACACCGCATATCTCTTATTTGTAGCAGGTGGAGTACATATATTAGAGAAACATACTAGTAAAATATTTATTTTTGCTTTAACCATTAAAACTCTGCCTGAGATAATTTCACTTACTTGCTCGATAACCCAACCTGGCCTGAAGAGAACAGCAACACCAGAACATTTGTTGTATGCCCCTCCAGACCAGACTGAAGGCCCACACCAATCTCTTTCAAATAGCTTGTAACTTGCTTCATGTTCAATTGCACATTCTTGTAAACTAAAAACGGCAGCATTAAATCTCTTTAAGTAATCTAAAAAGGCGACTTTACACTTCTAACATTTATTGATAGACATTTAAAGGAGGACATCAGTCACCAACATCAGGAGGTAGAATGGCAAACTTATTTGCATCGGCCAAATCTTTGACCGATGCATCTATCCCTTCCTCCTCCATTGATTCTTCTGACTGATCATGCTCCACCTGATCTCTGTAACTTGTAGGTGTCGCAGCAAAGGTCAAAGAAGGGTTCCCGGATAAGTGCTCTGGTGTCCTCCTTTTCACTTTCCCACTCTCCTCTGTACCTCTCTCCAAAACACCTCTCTTTTTTGTACTGTCCAATTCCATCTGTTCTGGTACATCTTTCCTCATCTTTTTCGCCTTGGATCAGACCTCCTTCCAAAAAACCCTCAAACTTATCCTCGGAATCTTCTGGAGACCCAGCATCGGTTACCGATTACGTAACATGGATAGAACTTGAACCAGTCGACTCTTCATATGGGGAGCAGGGGGGTTGTTCCTTACCCTGGAGAGAACACAAATTGATCACAGAAGCTGATCTTGCACGCAGTCAAGGGTTGACTGGTACAAAATCTGCGATCCGGTATGGACCGGTGGATGCGACTTGTCACATCAGAGGCGAACATTTACACACTATTTAGCCACCACTGCCAATTCATGGCAGCCATAGACCTAGACTCAGATTACCGTTTGAGGACAAATAGAAGGTGTGACGGGATTGAACAAGCGTTTGATCAATGCAAAATTAATGACCCTAATGGCGACTGGCAAATTGGCCTTAAAAATCTAGATAGCCTTTTGAAAAAAACAACTCCACTCTTTCTGGAACAAAACTTGCCATGACAAGTATTTGGCTAAACATTTAGGGCCCTATTAAATTCTCCCTCGTAGTTCTATTGGTGCTTGCAAAAGGAAGTTTTTTGCTGTTTGTGGGTACCGAATCTCTTGCAGCCTGTGTTGCGATATGCCTATGAAAAATGGCAGAGAATAGGCTCAGAGAGAGCTACGTAGTCACACGCAGCCTTAAATCTATGCATGATTATCGCATTTCGTAAGAATCCTAAAACCTCTACGTGCTGCCTCGGAGCAGCCCGAGACAGCAGTGTGAGGCTCCTCACTGCTCCCTATACACATCCCCATGCTGCAGGGGTCTCTATCGGGACCCCTGCAGCACCCCCACATTAACCCCTTGCAGTGGGGGTCCCCGATCGGCACCGATCAGGCCCCCGCTGCATTTAAAAGTTTTAAATTCCCCGCCGCGGCTCCTTAAATGGGCCGCGGCACACTAATTGCCAATCCTGGCCACGGCCCAAAAAATTAACCCCCCTCTATGCTTGGGGTCCCCTTCGGGAGTCCCCACATAAACCCCTTGCAGCGGGGGGTCGCCGATCTGCATAGATCAGGCCCCCGCTGCATTAAAAGTTTTAAATTCCCCGCAGTGGCTCCTTAAAGGCACACTAGTACCCAATCCTGGCCGCGGCACCTATTAACCCCTCTTTATGCTGGCGGTCCCCATCGGGACCCCACAAGTGTCCCCACATTAAGCCCTTGCTGCAGGGGTCCTTAAAGGACTCGCACTAAAAAACATTAACCCCAGGCAACTATAACTATATAACTATGTATTGACCTTCATGAGTTATAGGGTTAATTAAGGCCTTATGGGGGTCTGTATTGACCTTTATGAGTTATAGGGTTAATTAAGGCCTTATGGGGGTCTGTATTGACCTTCATGAGTTAAAGGGGTTAATTAAGGCCTTATGGGGGTCTGTATTGACCCACATTAATTATAGGGTTAATTATAGTTGCCTGGGGTTAATGTTTTTTAGTGCGAGTCCTTTCAGGACCTTTGCTGTCCTTTAAGGACCCGCGAGGCGGGAAATTTAAAAATTGAAATGCAGCAGGGTCACGATCGGTGCCGATCGGGGACCCCCGCTGCAGGGGGTTAACATGGGGGGGCTGGGGCGTCCCTATGGACCCCTGCAGCAAGGGCTTAATGTGGGGACACTTCGGGGGACCCCCAGCATAAAGGGGGGTTAATTTTAGGTGCCGCGGCCGGGATTGGGTAATAGTGTGCCGCGGGCCCTTTAAGGAGCCGCGGCAGGGAATTTACATTTTTTAAATGCAGCGGGGGCCTGATCTATGCAAATCGGGGCCCCCCGCTGCAATGTGGGGACACTTGGGGGTCCCGATGGGGACCCCGAGCATAAAGGGGGGTTATTTTTAGGTGCCGCTGCCGGGATTGGCTAACAGTGTGCCGCGGGCCCTTTATGGAGCCGTGGCGGGGAATTTAAAAGTATTAAATGCAGCGGGGGGCCTGATCGGTGCCCATCGGGGACCCCCGCTGCAGGGGTTAATATGTGGGGCTGCGGGGGTCCCTATGGACCCCTGCAGCAAGGTGTTAATGTGAGGACACTTCGGGGGTCCCTATGGGGGCCCCCGCATAGAGGGGCGTTAATTTTAGGTGCCGGGGGGGTAGTTGGAGTACCCCCCATGGCAGGGTTTATGTGGGGACTGCCGCGGAGGTCCCGTTTAGGAACCCTGCACTACTTGTTGAGGTGCGGGAGCCTGCGATATCATATCGCAGGCTGTCACTCCTCATGTACATTTACGCAGTGTTGATACATACAGCCCTGCTGCGTAGCTCATACGTTGCTCGCAGCAGGGCGATTGTAATAGCATTGTAAGTTAGAGAAACTTTGCAGTACGTAGGGCTTAAGTAGAAGCCTCTTATTTACGAGGCTGGAATTTAATAGGGCCCTTGATTCCTAAGGGGCTTAGGATAAAAGTATTCCCTTCATTCACGTTTCATCTGACAGCATATAAAGATAGATAGGAGCAGGCGCTCATGACATGTTCAGAGACGCTTCTGGCTATTCTTTCTGACTATGAGACTGAGATACAAACTGAACTTGACAAAGAAATTCATGACTTAAACAAAAAAATAAAACAATTCAAAACTTTAGAAGATTTCAAAAAAAGTTATCGTAAAATTCAATCTGACCTAGATAAGAGAGAGACAGATATCATTAACTTGAAATGACAAAAATATAACAGAGATATACATGATTTTGAGGTGGGTAATATTTTCGACTGGATCCATAAATCTAACAACCGAAGGAGATTAAGAATGAGAGTTGACACTCCTAGATTCTCGCAGATATCTTCATCGGAATTAGATACCTCGATGAAGAAGAAACGAGAAGGAAAAACCAAGGTGAAATCCGTAGAAATCAGCCTGATTTTTTAGATTATCGACAGAGACTGAGATCAGCGAGACATCCAACATACCCGCAAGAAGACAGACTGGACCCTCCATGAGGCGAAGTTCTAAGAGGATACCAAAGATGGGAACCCAGGGGGAGAGATGTACAAACTTCAAGGAAACAATGGTAGAGACAGCAGAGATGACGAACCAAGACAACATGCACATCATCAACTTATCCGACTCACAAATATCCCTGTTACACAAAGGACTTCCATTCTCAACCAGTCAGAACTTTAATTTCTTTGAAACTTTCAAAGAAATACACCTATATACTCGCAAATTATTGATCAAGAAATACTTCTATAAGAATGAAGACACCCCTTCCGTTTTTACACCAGTGAATGATATGAACACAATAGAACTGGAGTCAATAAATCCGGTAACACCTATAGACAAATTGAAAATTAAATCACACTTCAACCCCATGCTCTCCAGTTGTCCGGCAGTGGACATATTTCTCAAGGTTTTGACAAATGACTTAGAGAATCTCATATCAACCAACAAAAGTAATATTTCAAGAGAAGAACAAAAAGCACTCAAGGAAATAAATGAATGGGAAGATGTTATACTTAAACCATCAGACAAAGGAGGCAACATAGTTGTCTGGCCTTCCAACATGTATAAACACTGTTACGAACGCCTTTTAGGTGATCCTACTGATAATTATACAGAACTATTCAAAAGGATGATTGAACAAGGCAAAAAGGACAACGTCATCAATGCAAAGGAATCAATATTTCTGATGGTAGAGAACCCAAGAACAGCCACATTATATATGTTGCCTAAAGTGAACAAAGACCGAGATAAACCACCTGGGAGACCAATCATATCTGGCAATGGCAGTTTGGGGGAAAAAGCAAGCCAATTTTTAGATTTCAAACTCAGAACGTTTGTTATAGTTTTACCTAGTTACGTCAGAGATCCAATGGATGTACTAAATAAATTAGATGGCATCATATTATCTCCTGAAACATTATTAATTACATGTGATGTCGAAAGCCTTTACACGTCAATTGACCACCAAGCTGGATGTAAAGCGATAAAATATTTCCTAAACATGGAAAATAATTTCCTTATTAGGATGCTCAAATTTATCCTGCATCATAATTACTTTGTCTTCAATAACAGATTCTATTTATAAAAACGGAGAACTGCTATGGGATCTGCAGTAGGACTCACCTATGCCAATGGTGGGAGAGAGAATTAGTCTTCAATGAAAACAATGCATTGTTCACTGAACATATATTATTATGGCTGAGATACATAGATGATATTTTCATCATATAGAATGATACTGCCGATAATTTTGAAAGGCTCATACGGATACTTAATGACAATACTCTGAACTTAAGACTGACTCATATGATTCATCCTGTGAAAATAGATTTCCTTGACATCACCATTATCAAAGATGAGGAAGGCTATATCAAAACAGATCTATACAGGAAACCCACTGCAACAAACAGTACCCTGCATTTTAAAAGTTCCCACTTTCTGCTCACGTTAAGAGCTATACCAGTTGGTGAATTCCTCAGATTAAGGAGGAACTGTTCCGACATAATGATATTCAAAAAGAGAGCAGTTGAACTTAAAGAGAGACTGAAGAGCCGAGGATATAGTAATCTGTCATTGAAGAGAGCTTATCAGAGAGCACTTCATACTACCAGAGAGAAGCTACTATGCCCTAAACCAAAAATCAAGAAAGATGGACCGATAAGATTTATTGGAACCTACAGTGAAGACTGGAAAAACATCACCCACATTTTGAACAAACATATCAATATTCTGAAGACTAATACAGTCATCAAAAAGTTTATAGGTGATGAAATACAGATGGGCTGGAGAAGATCTAAGAATGTAAGTGACACTGTAGTACGGAGCCACTTTGTCTGAGACAAGAAGAGACTAAAGTTCCTACCCAATGGAACCTTTGGATGTGGTTGTTGCAAATTTTGCCCATATATGAATAAAGATTGGAGATGACAGATAGAATTGTCAGAAACATCCGTTTAAAAGGCATCTTCAATTGTGGATCACTTGGAGTAGTCTATTGTCTGGAATGTCCGTGTCCTTATAGATACGTTGGTATCACGACACGAGAACTTAAAAAAAGATTAGGTGAACATATACTGTACGTAATATATGCAACAGCCCTAAAGACATCGAGAGTGGCAAAAAACTCACATCAGTGGCCAGACATTATAATGAATGCCACGAGTCAAAACCTATGATCCAATGTTGGGTACTTCATAAAATATCCCTTGCCATCAGAAGAGGTGACTTGGAACTCGAACTCCTTAAAGCGGAGACCAGATGGATATCGATGCTTAATACTTTATCTCCAAATGGTTTAAATTAAAACAACAACTTCAGTGTCTATCTTTAGTCACAATCGGAATATAATTTCCCATTTTTTCTATTTTTTAGTCCTATATCTCTAAATATCTAGAAAATGTCAATTTGAACCTAAAAAACTTGTGCCAATCCAAAAATACAATTATAAAGGGAATTGTGATGACCAGTCCCACTTTTGACATGATATTAATATCTTGTTTATCATGTACGTATCTCTTTTTAGTAACTGGTGAATTAGTGATGATTGAAGTTGGATAGTGGTAGCATATATTTTTTATATTTTTATATTCTTATAATATGCTCTACTAAGCTCAAGCAATTGGGCCATAATCAAACTGACTTTTTCTAAACCGGCCAACGAAATAAGGATGCTGCTTTAAAATTCAAAACTAAAAAATGTTTTGCTGTAGAAAGTAAGGCTTTATTAAGATATTCTACATACTGACAGTATATAACCTCTCTTACGCTGTAGGTGTACCGTTAATGACCTTTGCTTATCAGTAAGCCTCTTTCTCCATTCATAGAAATTATAATTACAGTATATAAATAACTTTTATTTATATTTAAAAAAATACATTGTCTGTATATATGATTATTATTGTCAAGTTCAATGTCAATTATTTGATTTTTTTTATTTCTTTGTATCGCCAGTGTGCCAATTTGTTACTTTCTGTCCTTCCAGGACACTAATGCATGTTGAAATTGTAACAAGATTACCAATATCAATTATTCAATCAAGCAATTTCTCACCTAATATAAGCCTACGTTGTTCCTCCAATGAGACGGATCCCTGTGGAAGCACAAACGGGAAACATGTGCGTCAGATTAGTTGTTGCTCTAGTCTCCCGCTGATGACGTCATTAAGCAGCCATGCGCTGCCTGAGACTACGCACTGACCGATCAGTATCACAGTGTCTTAACAGAGCAGTCTAGATGTTATGAAGATAAGGTAAGTGGAGCAGAAGGGACAAGTCCCAGACAGTTTAGTATAGGTATTATACACCTACAAGGGACTACTCCGCTATAATATGCCTAGATAGGGCCACAGTGGTAAATCTTTGTTTCCCTTCTATCTCCACCACTGCAGTTAAATCCTTTAAGTACTCACTGCTGTACTCATATCAGTTATCTCACTGTCCCAATAACTACTATAATTTATATACAGATAAGGAATGCACTATACTATACTATCATACACTCTTATACTTCTTGGAATATTTTGTGATAAATTAATTATCAAGATTCTGCATTTATTATTATTGTTGCATTTATCTTATCTCTTTTTGGTAATCAGTGAGTTTGGGAGACAAATCTTATATTTTATACAAACTTTTTAAATTTGTGTATATAAATTTGTATATATATTTTTACATTGTATTTATTAAAAGTTATATTTTAATCCAAATTACATATGGAGTTGGTCTTATAAACTTTAGATATAATATGTTATTTTGGTTGCTTTGGGGAAATATACTATTGATCAGAATTAAAAGGTGTCTGTACTTTCCTTCTTTACTTATTCTCAAACCTTTACACAAAGCCTGCTTATAACTCAAAGTGCTATTAACAACATTTCCAGACTGTAATACTTTACATGGATCCGTACATACTGTAATGTGTGCACTACCAGAACCAAAACTCATGTGATCCTTTTCCTCTGTACCACGCCTTTTTCCCTCCAGATTTATGAGCAAGCTCGCTGGCCCTTCCCTGGGATCCTCTTGGGTACCGGGAGTCCGTCACCGGACTTCTTCTTCCTAGAGGTGTCACCGCTTGCAATCTGTGCTTTAGGACCAGAGAGGCTAGTAGCCTTTCTTGAACCTAGCGACTGTCCACCACTGTCAATTCCTCTATGCCTTCCTGTGGCCCCTGGATTAGGGACCATCTTTTCAGCAGCCCTGATCGAACTATTTGCCCCATCGTCAACTTCTTTGACAAGGCTGCTTGACCGGGAACTACTTAGTTTGGCCCCAAGTGGTCCCTCTCACCACTATGGTGTCTACTCTTACTGGGACCGGGGACAACATGAGCCTGCTGCTCTTCACCCTTGGAAGGATCAGCACTTTCATCTCCTCTGGAACGGGATCTGGGCTGTTGTGCGTGTGTGCTTCCTAGGCAATACATATGTTTCATGGGACATTTGTGGAACAGATGAGACTTGTCTCCGCAGATGTCACATTTTCTGTTGCGGCAGTCAAATGCCTGATGATCCGGACTGCCTCAATATCTACATCTGGGACACGGACACTCATCATAAGCATGACCATATGACGAACAATTTCGGCAAAAGATTGGTTGTCCGGTGAATCTAAGGTACCCCCTATCACTTCCTAACGTAAAGGAGGCAGGTGGAGTTTTTATCCCACCAAGACTGTTACAAATCCCAAATTGGTTCTGGAGCATATGGACCAACCTCACAGTCCTACAATATCTACCCAGGAAGCATTCCACCGTTGAGTCATCTAGAAAGGGATTGTACATGTGTACAACAAGAGAGACTTTCTCCCTTGCATACAACAGTTCTAACTAAATGCCCTCTAAAATTGGATGACACTCAATTTCTTATTCTGGTGGTAAAAAAAATTGTCCAGCTACTGTAGAAAGTCAGATCACACAGACCTCTCCACTGCAAATCTTGTATGCACAACACATCTTTAGGTGAAAACTCCAGCAGCTCTTCCAGGATCCTCTCCACAACCTATTGCACCAATACCTGGGACCTAAAATGCTCCTCCGAGTCCTTCAAGTGCACCACTCAGGCCACTCCACGACTCTGCATTTTTGCTGTGTGATTTCCTAGTAAATAAATTCAACAGGAATTACAGCTCTACACCCTGGGATGGGGTCGACTCTCGGATCACTTGCCACAATCCCCCTATATCAGCAGGGGTTTAAGGTCCCCCCAAAAGGAGGAGACTGATGCCCCAAGGTCGAGGGACCTTGAGTTTGCAACACCAAGAATTGATCCAAAAACCTCCCCCACCATTTCAACCTCTATGGGCCTCATCAGTGAGGTGCAGCTGTATTCCCTAAGGCACAGTGAGCAAAGAGTCCATGTCTGGCTCCCCTATCACCCTTAGGGTGAAAACCCCCCTAAGAGTAATTTGCATACACAACAAAGAAATCAGAGGTGCTCAATCTGAGAACGAACAATAGCTGAATAGGTTTGTTCTCTACATCTGGTTACCTAATCAGAGGGCAACTTCTGTTAGCTCACTTCTGCCCTTCACAGGGAGAAATATCCTGTAGTATATCAGTCTGGTCTCACTCAAAAGAGTGACCCAGCACCAAAATACAAGCCAATTCTACCCTGAACAGGAGAAACAGAAATGTGGATCTCGTCAGTGAGGTGCAGCTGTACTCCCTAAGCCACAGTGAGCAAGGAGACCAAGTCTGGTTCCCCCTATCACCCTTAGGGTGAGAAACCCCTGAAGGGTCATTTGCATACACAACAAAGAAAT
Source organism: Discoglossus pictus (assembly GCA_027410445.1). Classification (NCBI taxonomy): domain Eukaryota; kingdom Metazoa; phylum Chordata; class Amphibia; order Anura; family Alytidae; genus Discoglossus; species Discoglossus pictus. Next base: position 86,846,670 of record CM050171.1, read on the forward strand.
CAGAAGTGCTAAATCTGAGAACGAACAATACCTAAGTAGGTTTCTTCTCTCTGTCTCTTTACCTACTCAGAGAGCAACCTCTTTTAGCCATTCACAGGGAGAAAATCCTGTAGTACCATATTAGTCCGAATATAAGCCGCACCTTTTTTCCGATTTTTGAGCTTGCGAGTTAAGGGTGTGGCTTATATTCGCGACCATCAAAAAAAATTATTGCCGATTTGCGAACTTTGCTTGTAACGCGTGCGACTTCTATTTGCGAATGCAAAATTACTGCCGATTTGCACGATTGCGAGTCAAGGGTGCCGATTTCCGTGCTTTAGACTGCGGTATTGAATAGCTATATACGGTTTTAGTGATTCTAACATCCTGTTAAGCCTGTAACCTGCAAAAAAAGCCTGTTTCTTGCAATGGCGGATCACTTTGAGAGTCTTTTTCTCTCCAATTTTAAAGGTGCGGCTTATATTCAAGTACTATCTTTTTTCTAGTTTTTCACCTTGAACTTTACGGGTGCGGCTTATACGCGGGTGCGGCTTATATTCGGACCAATACGGTATATCAGTCTGGTCTCACTCAAAAGAGTGACCAAGCCCCGAAGTACCAGGCAATTCTACCCTGAACAGGAGAAAGAGCAAACCCCTCTCTCAGTATGTAACCAGACCTATAGAGCAAACCTACTAAGGTAGTGTTCATTCTCAGATGAGAACCTCTACTCTTTTTGTTCTGTAGTTACTCTTCCAAAACAGGAAGAGTAAGAAAACAGATTTGTTAGAGGGGAGAGGTGAGTGAGACAGACAATGAATGTGAAAGGGAGCATATTGGGGAAAGCAGACAAATAAATATGGGGCTGAGAGAAGAGGGATACAAAACAGTACTATGAAATGTTCAGAAGTTAACCAGAAAAGTTTCAAACCATTTTCAATATGCTAAAAAATTCTAAGATACATATTAATAATCATAATAAGGAATGGAATAAGGGCTGTAATGATGGAACCTCCAAGTGACTGTAAGTACCTCAGAAATTGAGTGCGATGTCCAGTTCTGTAGTTACATGCATTGTTTCAAAATGGCGACTGAGTGAGACAGATGAAATGTGAGTAAATTATTATTAGTTCTGCTCCCATAAACATAAGAGGGAATTGGTTTAGGTGTTTGTCTATTATGAAATTCTAGACATGGACCAAAGAACCACAGGAATTTAGTTGAGTCATTTGATTCCATTCTTATCATGTACACAACTACAGTATACACTGTGTTAAGTGTGTCCTAATTTAAAAACTAGTAAAGGAGCACATTTAAAAGCTTTTTCCTGTGTGAAAAATATCAAAAAGCTACTGAAACACAGATCTAAAATGCATATTATAGTGAGGTGGCTTATGAATGCATTATGTAGAGGGGAATTAGTAGTGTATGATTACATTTATTTGCATGCACTATGTTTTTTGACTACTACACTGGGTCCTTAAAAGACCATAAATCGACATTCAAGTAAAAATGCTTGAGCGGTTAAACGGTTGTTCTTTCGACATTCATCCTCTCCTTGAATTCTGTCAACTTATAATTGTACTGAAACCAAAAAATTCAGATTCTTCTTCCTATTCTAATTTGTATTAGGAGAATGAGCATTTATGCTGATTTATGGTCCTGCAATAACCTGCAACGTTTTTGAGGAAGAGAACGTTCTTGGTCTGTGCATGTGTCTCTGTATGAGTGAGTGCATACTATTCACTAGGGCTGGGAGAGATCTCAGGGGCTGGGGGAGATAATGGGGCAATTCACTGGGGCTGGGAGAGATCACAGGGGCAACTCACTGGGGTTGGGGGAGTAATGGGGCAATTCACTGGGGCTGGGAGAGATCACAGGGGTTGGGGTGGTTACAGGGGCAATTCACTGAGGCTGGGGGAAGTATCACCTGGGATTTAGATAAAACAATCAGTGAATGAAGGGACACAGACCTTGTTCTGGGTATTATAGAAATCTAAAGGAAAGCTTCCTGCACAATCCCCAGGCTAAAATGATACAATGTATCATGTATGCCAATTTCAGCTGGGATTTTCAGGGGGTGACAACATTCATAGAAAACAGTTTGCAAATGCAAGAAATTCAGCAGACTTTAGAGTAACTGTTTAAATGTTTGTTTTGGTATTTTTACACTACTAATTATCCTCTATCAGATGTATTCATAATCCAGCTCACTTGCATATACCTATAAGCATACAGCTTTTGTATATGTATTTTTGATATTTAAATACTGTAGCATTTCCACTACAAAGTGGTTTATCATATTCAAATATAATATTAATGGCAGGAGCATTAGTCTTGATATGCAACAAAACTTGTAGTATGAGGATACATGGAATTTTTACATAGTTACACAGTGATTGAGGTTGAAAAAAGACTTTCAGTTCATCAAGTTAAAACATTTTAAGATCCCCTCTCTAATTAACCACTGTCGCCACCTCCTTTGGTAAGAAAAACCCACAGATTAACCACACTTACTGTGAAGAACCCTTTTCTTTCTTTAAGGTGGAATCTTTTTACTTCTAACCTCAAGGGATGTCCTCTTGTCAGTTGAAAACCTCTTGGTACAAAAAGCTCACTTGACAAATCTTTATACTGACTCTGGATGTATTTATATAATGTAATCATATCTCCTCTTAGACAACTTTTTTTTCTAGAGAAAATATGTTAATTTGGTTAGTCTTTCTTCATAATGTAGCCCCTCCATTCCCCTTATTAGTTTTGTAGCCCTCCTCTGTACCTTTTCCAGCTTTAAAATGTCCTTTTTATGAAGTAGTGCCCAAAATTGTATTCCAAATGAGGGAGTACTAGGGATTTGCAGAGTGACAGAATTATATTTGCTTCCCTTGCTTCTATACCCTTCTTAATACATGCTAATATTTGATATGCCTTTGCAGGTAGGCAAATATTTTATTTGCCTTTGCCTTACTGTAGTTCCTTCAATAGATTAGTCCTCAGCACTGTTAAAATGTGTTAAATGTTTGTGTAGTTTCTTATGAACCTAAACATCATGGATTGCAATATAAAACTAGATTGTATTGTTAGTACTAGACACTATTTGCCCTTAATTCTTCTTTCTTTTGTCGTATTACATATTTACTTACACCACATACCTATTTTTCCTACCTGATGATTGTTGTTTTTACCCACAGATGTGTACCACACTCTTAATTCTCAGACTCTCACCATCAATTCTCTCTTTTCCTCTGTTTCATGACGTCATTAGGGGTTCAGCAACATAAGAAAGGCAAATGTATGTTTGCTATAAAACATACAGCATGTAGTAATGCATTATCTTCACCTTTGTAAGTTAACACTGCCCTGTATAAATAACATCTCGTAGATAAGTGGTTCTCAACAGTTGGTCCTAGGATCAATGTCAGTGCCCGAGACCTTACCTGACCTCAGAAGCAAACAAGGATTAAGATAACATTTTAAACACAACACTAGCATTAGCCACAGCTATTGAGAGATTATTGATAAACATATCTGCATTTAAAACATGCATTATTCAAATTAATGCAATAATAGATTAACATTTAATATGTCATAGAGTTGATCCCCTAGAGCATTGATCCCCAAGAGCATTGGAATATAACCAGTCGATACCCTGATCAAAAAGATTGAGAGACAGTATTGTGCCTAAGCGACAGAGCAGGGATCTGTATTTCAATCCATGCCCTATTAACCATAAGGTAATGAGATGATATGCAGTAGCAAGCACATAATAGGGCTTTGCAACTATGGAATAATAAACTATAACTTCCTCAATGGCAAGGCCCTTGTTCCGGCATGCTTAAACACTCCTTCAATTACACATTGGGTAACATGAGAACATGAACAGGTCTTCTACTCTCTTTAATATCATATGGTTCTCAAAGTTACTAATGCTTCCTGTTCATCTCAATAGTTTGTCTGTGTTTTTAGCTGTTTATGTGCAAAGTAAATCTTGAATTTGCAAGTGAATGGCTGATTAGCTTGATACAGTCCACTGCAGTTTCATACTTCTATTGTCAATTTGTTTTTTAGTGATTTATCCTATTGTAAATATTAGACTACAATCACTCCTTTGTGTTTGTCTACAACTGTCCATATCAAATGTTTTTGTGACCTGTGGCAAGATGGCAGCACTCTAGAGGTAAGCAGATGGATTTCAAAATAGGAGCAATTCATAAATTCTATATAATGTGGCTAAATGTATTCATTATGTTAGATGTAACCTATAAAGGACAGTGACTTGTTACCACTACCCCCTTTAAATTTCAGAAAGAGAAACCTTAAAGAAATTTAACTATCATTATCGGACTTAGAGAGCTATGGACTCAATTAATGTAATATTCGCATAAATAAAGAAACATGAACTATACTAGTTTATCATGGAATGAACAAAACTAATTTCAGTAGATTTCAATGAAATTTTATTTTATTTTTTTGCACAGGATTTTGTAAGCATACCCTAAAGGAAACAAATATTTAAATACATTTTGAGAGTGCTGCTAAAGTGACTAGAGAATTTACATCAAAAAGGGGGTACCGGTGCACAACTTGGTTTGTATTGGAATAATCATCAATATCCCTTATTTTTAGCACCACACCCAGTTATGGATGTTTCTTCAATTAAAGGCATATATAAGTTTTCTGGATTATGAATGTGTCTAATAGAGGAGAATCAGCAGTGTATGAAAACATTTTGTTGCATGAAAAAATACCAAAATAAACATACTCACCCTGATGTTGTCTAAATCTCTTAAATTTGCAAGCAGCAGCTTTTGTTAGTTATTACCACTGAAAATCCCTGCTAAAATTGGCATAACATCCATAATTTATTCTGGCTAGTCAAAGGCATCTATACATTTTAAAATCCATATATGAATGCAGTGTTTTTATTGGTAGGTATCAGGTGCCTATGTAGGCAGCCCTGGGGTGTGGAAAACAAGTTTTTTTTTAAAATAAAATAAATTTGTATGTGTATAGAATAACTCAATGTAATGTGTGTTTCTGATATAAGCAGCATGTGTTAGATTAGACAAATTTAAGAACAAGAAAACGTTATTCTATTTTGTAAAGCAAAACCACATGAAATTCAGTTCATGGGGCAAACATAAAGCAAACGAGGATATGAATTGTCTATATCAGTATGGTATGGCCATATTATATGATCAAGATCTTAATTGTCTTAAAAGCTTAGGTCATTTTTTGCAGGCAGAATCCAGCATTATACAGAGTAACAGTGTAGTATATAGGATATGAGCTTTTATTCCCACTTGTATGCATTTGCATTTCAACTGTATGACCTGATGATCACACATTGTATACAATATAGCCTGGATATGGACATCAAGGATACACCAACAAAAATAATTTCAATCATACTGCTTTAAACTTTGGTCAATTATTTAGCACTGACATTACACCAGTGGAGGCAGTGACTGCACTACTGCTGGTTCAGCAACGCATTAGGGGCCAACAAGATCGGAGGGGCCTTCTGCTACTGGCGGCAGGCTACAGAAAAGGAGACTTTTAGTTTGTTAAGGAAGAATACTATATAAGTATGTTTATAGATAGATGATCTGATGGCCCGAGGAGTGATCTGACCAACCACATATATTTTTTGGCTACTAATGCACCCCTTCAGGCCTTATATAGAAAAGTTGCAGGGGAGGGAACCCAAATAATTTTGCACCAGACCCCTGCATTAACTAGCTCCTCCACTGAGTGAATTGCTATATTGTTTCCTTTTGAAAAAAATATTGTACCATTAATTTCAGGGGCCTTATTTTGATAGCATAATTTTGTATCAATAACCCATTTGATGTCTCTATCACTACTATGATACAATTAACTTGTCATACACTTCCTTATATTCTCCCCCCATTGTGACTGTTAATAGATCACCAGAGACACAAAATCTGTCTAAAATAGCAACATTATAGTTTGATTATCGAGCACGTACTTATACTTACTTAATACTTATTTTTAGGTAAAGTTGTAATGTCTGTCATAATTGTGACCTTTGCATCCGTTGAAGAATTAATGTTGGTCAAATTAAAATGCCATAGAGATCCCCAATCACATCTTCAATATGAATTCAATATTTTTTTAATTAGTCGCCTTTTAAGCTATAGATTAGATACAAATTACTATAAGATATTTAAAGATTACCTTAGTTAGAGATCTCGTCCACTGAATACTCAATAATTAATTTCAGATAGAAATAACATTTTTCAAGAAGTGGTTCATGGCTAGCATGCAGACTGCCAAAATAGATTGACGATAAGATGCATAGTGTAGATAATAACATATATGATAACACTTGTAATAATAAGCTTGTGTTGTATCTGCTCAAGTGTTTTTCTACATATCAATGCTTAGGATGACAGCAGTGATTAAAAAAGCAGTTCAAATAAATGACATGTGATTAGTGATGTCGCGGACATAAAATTTTCGGTTCGCGAACCGCGAACGCGAACCGCCGCAAATGTTCGTGAACCGGCGAACCCGGCGAAGCGCCATAGACTTCAATGGGCAGGCGGATTTTAAAACCCACAGGGACTCTTTCTGGCCACAATAGTGATGGAAAAGTTGTTTTAAGGGGACTAACACCTGGACTGTGGCATGCCGGAGGGGGATCCATGTCAAAACTCCCACGGAAAATTACATAGTTGATGCAGAGTCTGGTTTTCATCCATAAACGGCATAAATAACCTAACATCCCCCTCCATCATCACCCTCCCCTGTATCTCTTTACCCACTCCCTTATCATCCTCCCCTGTGTCTCTTTCCCCCCTTCCTCTTCACCCTCCCCTGTGTCTCATCCCCCCGCCCTCATCATCCTCCCACCTCCCTCATCATCCTCCCCTGTATCTCTTTACCCCCTCCCTCGTCATCCTCCCCTGTGTCTCTTCCCCCCTCCATCATCATCCTCCCCTGTGTCTCTTCCCCCCCTCCCTCATCATCCTCACCTGTGTCTCTTTTCCGCCTTCCTCATCATCCTCCCCTGTGTCTCTTCCACCCCTCCCTCATCATCCTCCCCTGTGTCTCTTTCCCCCCTTCCTCATCACCCTCTCCTGTATCTCTTTACCCCCTCCCTCATCATCCTCCCCTCTGTCTGTTTCCCCCTCCCTCACCATCCTCCCCTGTGTCTCTTCACCCCTCCCTCATCATCCTCCCCCCTCCCTTGATGATAAGGGGGGGGGGGGGAAGAGACACAGGGATAAGTGTGAGGGGTGTAAGGGTAAGGGGTGTTAGGGATAAGGGTGAGGGAGTTAGGTGTTAGGGTGAGGGGTGTTAGGGCTAAGTGTGAGGGGTGTTAGGGTGAGGGGTGTTAGGGATAAGTGTGAGTGGTGTTAGGGTTAGGGTAAGGGGTGTTAGGGATAAGTGTGATGGGTGTTAGGGTAAGGGATGTTAGGGTTAGGTGTTAGGGTAAGGGCTGTTAGGGATAAGTGTAATGGAGTATTAGGGTTAGGTGTTAGGGTGAGGGGTGTTAGGGATAAGTGTGGGGGGTGTTAGGGTGAGGGATGTTAGGGTTAGGTGTTAGGGATAAGTGTGAGGGGTGTTAGGGTTAGGGTAAGGGGTGTTAGGGATAAGTGTGAGGGGTGTTAGGGTTAGGTGTTAGGGTGAGGGGTGTTAGGTATAAGTGTGGGGGTGTTAGGGTGAGGGCTGTTAGGGATAAGTGTAAGGGGGTATTAGGGTTAGGTGTTAGGGTGAGTGGTGTTAAGGATAAGTGTAAGGGGTGTTAGGGTGAGGCATGTTAGGAATAAGTGTGAGGGGTGTTAGGTATTAGGGATAAGTGTGACGGGTGTTAGGGTTAGGTGTTAGGTTGATGGGTGTTATGGATAAGTGTGAGGGGTGTTAGGGTTGGGTGCTAAGGTGAGGGGAGGATGATGATAAGGGGGGGAAGAGACACAGGGGTGTCCTTGCAGCAGAGATCAAAAGAGTCCTTCAGGACTCTATTGCAAAATGTGTACAGTAGCCTAGCTATGGTTTTCCCTATTGATGCAGTATCACCTACACTCAGCCTCCTCTCAGTAAGACTGCAAGTTAGTTATGATTCCAAAATGGCTGCTGTCCATGAGGTAGAAGGCTCTGGAAGTGAGTGTATGCTGCTGATTGGCTGGAATGTGTCTGCTGACTGTGAGTTGCAGGGTCAATGTTTGCTCAATGATAAAGTATAGCGGGCGGATCGAACATTGCATATGTTCGCAGTTCGCCGCAATTGCGAACATGCTATGTTCGCCGGGAACAGTCCGCCGGCGAACTATTCGCGACATCTCTACATGTGATAAAAATGACATGCATTATTGAAAGAAGGGTCCAGGCGGGCAATAGATTACAGCGACTCTCAGAGAGATGGCTGAGAAGAGGTGGATAGGGTGAACTTTAAAAGAAGAGAATTGGATGGAGGAAACCTGGGGAATGTAGTGAAATATGCAGCAAGAAGAAAGTAATAGGCCCACACGTCCACCCTGCTATTTCCCAGGCCTAGGTTTGTGACTGAAGTGAAAGCTACCATTTGATAGTGCCACAGGGGATGCAGTATCTGATGGAGTGAGCCAAGTTTCAGTGATAGCAATTAGATTGAGAGTGTTGGAAATCAATAGGCTATGAGTGTAGTGGAGTTTCTTGCAAATAGACCTTGTATTCCAAAGGGTACATGAGAAGGGCAAAGTGGAAGATTTGTATTTGAGTACTAAGTTATAGGGGTTTTGTGTGTTTGCTGTCTGGTTTTACAGATGCTGTTCCAGTAAGGTCTTTTTTATATAAGAATTTTATAAAAGAATAACAGCTGGATAGATAAATGGATTCCAAAATGCAGTAAAAAATGATAAAACATTTGTTAGTGGTTCTTTTCATGCAGGTTGATTGTGCTCCCAAAACACTCAATAGTCCTGAGGTTTCAGGAAAAATATTCATATTAGATCATGGGAAACTGATATTAACTACTATTTGTGAGTGTTCCCGTTATTCATTTCTGCCAAATAGGTAAAAGCACTCCCACATGCCCCTAAGTGTTTCAAAGTATCATTAGTAATTGTATTTCTCAGAAAATGGTCAATATTGAGGTAAATGCTAATAATAGATAATATACAGCATAAATGTACAGAGAAGTCAATAAAAAACATAACTAGTCCAAATTTACAGCATAGCTATATAATGCATACATTGCACAAACTGAAACACTGAGGTGCAAAACTCTAGTGTACAGAGATGATGCTACTAATTTCAGGAATATGGGACATAATGTATTTTTCAATATGTGTAGTGTGCAAATAAGTTAAGTAGTACGGTTATGTTGTCATGCTGTTTTGTTCATTTACTATGTTATTTTCTAATCAAAATCAAGCTCACCATTAAGGGTAAGTAATAAGGCCTATATGAAGGCATGATAGAAAATAGCTAAGCAGACTACACAAGGACTTAAAAGCATTCTCTGCTCTGTGCAGATTCCTGCATCATGAAATCTTAATTGACTTTAATGGAAAGGAGATAAGATGTTGTTTATTTAATATATTAAAACATGCAAATGTCCAGACATTACCAATGTAAGTAAGTGCTAATAATATTGTGGATCATGGAGACCTAATAATAATAATAATAATAATAATAATAATAATAATAATAATATTAATGCCAATACTTTGGCAAATATTTTTTGGTTTCAATTCACACTGGAGTTGCAATTTAATAAATTATCATAATAAAAGATACACTCGATGACAGGCACCCTAGGATACATATACTCACACTTAATAGAGTTTCAGAACACACAAAAAACTGGATTTATGGTGAAGTGGGAGCATATAATGACAAAAATAAAAATCCAATGATTAAAAATAACTATTTTCTTTTTTTTGATAATTAATTTTTATTTAGGACGAGTCAATTTTTATACAACAATATAATATAACAAAGAATAGAAAAGTCAATCATGCAAATAGCAAGACATAAGCACAAAAAAAAAAAAAATACAAATAAAATGAAGAGCAGATCTGAGATATGCAAAAAAAACTAAACATTCTATCCTTCTCAGCCTATGAGATCTTCATGGTCTGATAAATGTCCAGAGCTTTTAATAGAATGGTGTGGATGAAGCATATAAAAATAAACATGAGACACCGGCTCTCAGCTCCCCACCCTATTGATTGGGACCACCTGAGATCCGGAATCCATATGACTCTCTATTCAATGATGTAATAAAACGTCCTAACATTTTTTCTCTTTTTGATTATCAACCTGCATTCTTAAGTATGCTTGCTTTTAACTATTTTACAAAATATTTAGTCATCATTAAACCTCCTCAGCTTATGTTTACTTGTGTTACTAATCATATCATAATCAGTACCTGCAAACTCCTTCATCATCACTCCAAAAGCCTCCATCCAGATGCGAACCAGCCATCCTCTCCAGCCGCCACCATCCTCCAACATCCCATACTCTTCTATTCCATCTCTATCTAGATCTGTGTACTATATTTGGACACCAACCAAGGAGTCCACGTGTTAGTGAACCTGGGCATTGTATTCTGCAATGAATTCGCTATTCTCTCATTTATCATTATATAATTTATCTTTTTTACAACTTCTTTGACTGACAGTACAGAAGTTTTCCAATTTTTGGCAATGCAAGTTTTAGCAGCTAAGGTCCAAAATTGCCAGAGTTCATTCTGTTCCCTAGACAAATCAAAATGTGTCATTCCCAAAAGACATGTTTCAATCTCGGGTCTCAAGCCACTGGTTGTAATTTGCGTAAATAAGTCTATGAGTTCTCCCCATAGCCTCTGTACAACGGGACAAGTCCACCAGATATGCAGGAAGCTCCCTTCTGTTCTGCATCCCCTAAAACACTCTCCATTTATATCTTTATTAAATTTTGCCATTCTTTGGGGAGTATAATAGGTTCTGTGCAATACCTTAATAGAGGTCTCAAGCAAACTATATGTATATGACCCCCTTGTCAAATTAGTGCAGATTCTTTTCCAGACCATGGCATCTAACTCCTTTCCCAGGTCCTGCTCCCACTTCACCAAAAATCCAGTTTTTTGTGTGTTCTGAAACTCTATTAAGTGTGAGTATATGTATCCTAGGGTGCCTGTCATCGAGTGTATCTTTTCACAGATAGAGGACCATGCTGTATGTGTAGGATTCCCATAAGTATGTATTAACGAGGAGATCCAGTGTCTAAACTTCCGATAGTTCCACAGCTCCTTCTCCGGAATTTGGAACCGGGGTATGATAGAAGAATGTGTTAACAGAGCCTCCGTGGAAAACCATTCCCCTATTCTCTTTAAAGGGCTAGTCAACCACCATGTTTTAGAACTTGGGCTAATAGTGGCCTCAAACTCGGGGAAGGACGTTAAGGACATCAGTGGTGACAGGGCTGGAATCAAGTTGCTCGATTTTTTAAGCCTATCCCAGGCCTTAAGGGTCGTAGAAATTATTGGATTAGTATGTCTGTAACTCGTGTCTATCTTTTCTATCCCCCAGATCACTGTATCCCATGAGTGGGGTTTCATCTGCCAATTTTCAATAAAAGTCCACAACGGCTGTAATGTACTAGAGTGGGTTACCGGGATGCACGCCAGCCGTGCTGCTTGCAAATAAAGCCTCAGATTGGGACAAGAAAGACCCCCTTTTTGCCTATTCCTGTACATTGTTTTCCTCGCTATATGTGGTGGTTTATTACGCCAGATAAATCTAAACATTGTATTCTGAAATTGATCAATATCCTTCATACATAGGTTAATTGGTAGAGTTCGGAAGAGATAGAGAATTTTTGGGAGCACTGTCATTTTTATCGATGTTATGCGTCCCGTCCATGATATTTGATATTTAGGCCAGGTCCTCAAGTCCTCAGTCAGCCGCCTAAATAATGGTGGGAAGTTAGCTTTATAAAGACCCGCCAAGTTTTTGGTAAGCTTAATTCCCAAGTACTTGATTGAATTTTTAGGCCATTGAAAATTGAATGCCGCCTTCAATGTTTCTAATATAGGGCCTGGAACCCCTACCCCCAAGGCCTCAGTTTTTTCCTCATTAATTTGCAGCCCTGACACGGCCCCGAACTCCCTTAAAGTAGACAATAATTTAGGTATAGAGTTTACAGGGTCTGTTAAAGTGCATAAGAGATCATCTGCGAATAGAGAGCATTTCAGGTGATGGTGACCTATCTGCAGACCCCTGATCTCCCCTTCTCCTCTTATCCTTTGAGCCAGAGGCTCAATAGCCAAAGCAAAAAGCAGTGGAGACAGGGGGCACCCTTGCCTGGTACCTCGCTGGATGTTTACCAAAGCCTCTCCTGTCCCGGGCATTCTCAAATGAGCTTCAGGGCTTTTATATAGTGTCTTGATTAGGCGTATAAAGTTTCCTTTAATACCAAATTTGGCTAACACTGCATATAGGTAAGGCCACTCTACTGTATCAAATGCCTTTTCCATATCCAGTGCCAACACACAAAGAGGTGTTTTTCTTTGGGAAGCCAGGTGTATAACATTCATGGTCCTACGGATATTGTCTACCGTTTGTCTATGTTGTATGAACCCGGTCTGGTCCTTGTGTATTAGAGTTGGGAGAAACCTTGCCATCCTATTTGCCATAATTTTAGTCAACAATTTAATATCCCCATTCATTTTTCGGCTCCAGGGGATCCCTCCCTTCTTTAGGGAAGATTACTAAGTTCGCTGTGCTGAGTTCCGGGGGCATAGATTCCCCCCTAAGTACGGCATTAAACAGACAGCTAAGATAAGGGGCTAGAACGTTCCCACATACTTTATAATAAGAATTAGTGAAGCCATCCGGCCCTGGGGCTTTCCCTGACTTGAGACTTTTAATGGTTTCCAATATCTCCTCTACACCCACATCCGCATTTAAATCCTCTATATGCTGCTCTGAAGCTTTAGGAAGATCACAGGAATCCAGATAAGATTTAAGAGCTTCCGGGCTCGGGTTTATTTTCGTTGAATAAATCGAATTATAAAAATCCCTAAATGTGTGCTTGATTTCGCTCTGACTTACTGTTATCTTCCCAGCCCTGGTTCTAATCCTAAGAATTCTGGACAATGCTGCTCTAGACCGAAACTTCCGTGCCAGAAAGGAATCAGGTTTATTAGCTTTGGAATAAAACAGCTGGTTCGTCCGTCTCAGGGCACTCTCTGTCTTGTGCGAAAGCAAGGAGTCAAGTTCTAATCTAGTGTCATCTATTCTCTGGCGAAGTCTATTGAAGGGGAGCTTTTGATTCTGTAATTCTAGATCTCGTAGCTTAGCAGTGAGTTCCTGCTCCTGACGTATACTATTTTTTTTTATGGTAGCTGCCATCTTAATACACATCCCCCTGATATAGGCCTTGTGGGCCATCCACACCCATCCTATATTAGATCCCGGGATATTATTTAGCTCAAAATATTGTTGCAATTCTTTCTGTATCTGGCCCAGTAGCGCCGTATCCGATAACATACGTTCATTAATTTTCCAGGAATATGGAGTCCTGGAGTCTCCTCCAAGATCCATATCCAAGGAAACTGCCGAGTGGTCTGACCATGGGCATACCAAAATTTCCGAGCCCCTGGTTTGGTCAAAAAACTTAGAGGTTACCAAAATCGTGTCTATCCGTGAGTAGGTCCCATGCGTATGTGAATAGTACGTGTATTCGCGACTATTAGGATGATGTCCTCTCCAGGCATCCACTAAGCCCATTCTGTCCAACACCCCTTTAATCTGTTGTAGTTTCCGCGAGTATCTATTAGTGGCCTGGGAGCTCGAACGATCTAGTCCATGCTCTAACACAAGATTGAAGTCCCCCCCTATCACCACTAGACCATCTGACCAGGGTTCTACTTTTTTCAGCATGTGTAGTAAACTTTTATGGGGTGCCACCGTGTCCGCGTAAAAGGATACCAGCGTAAGTTTAACTTCCTGAATTGTGCCCCGCAAAATAACATAATGCCCATCCTTGTCTATCAATTTGGAGTCTATTTGAAAGGGGAAGTGACGGTGAATAAGAATGGTAGCTCCTGCCTTTTTGGACCTTTGGGTTGAAGAGTGGAAAGTGGGATATTCCTTGTTTAAGTACGAGGGAATATGATTCTTTGCAAAATGCGTTTCTTGCATAAAAATTATAGATGGTTTCTTAGTTTGATAATACAGAAAAGCTTTCCTTCTTTTAAACTGGGAATTAAAGCCCTTGACATTGTGTGTTAAAAAAATATACTTCTCCTTCAAAACTCTAGCCATTTCTTTCCTGCTTCCCAAGACAGTTTGGTCTAAACATCTTACCTTGATTTAGTGATAGCCAGATTGGATGGGGCGACCAGAGAAGCGCTGGAGCCAAAACAGAAGGCTCCTGAGAGCTGTTGGAGTGATGAGAGTCGAGCACGCAATTCTGAAAATGAAAGAAAGAGCAAGAAAATAAATTAACAGTTGAATTGTTCACAAGAAGATCAATATCTTTGCAGTTTTCGAGGAGTACTATCATACAAATTATTTTTAATACACATAACTTCCTACGCCAATCGTAAATCCTGGCTTCTAGGGGAGAGAGTAATGGAACTGCCATTCTCAAATACAGCCCCATTAGGAAGGGGTAATAGAATTCTTTGAGGTACAAAAAATTCCAACTAAGGAGAGGAGAGGGGGGATACCCTCAACAATACAAATTGTTTAACTAACATTAGAACTAGCAGCCTAGTAACTAGCTGAAAAAGAATAATCACAACTGTAAAAAATAAAACAACTTCTTTGAAGAATAACCGGTTCTCCAGACACCGAAATCCAGATAAATAAGTCCCATGCATCAGTAAGAAAAAACTTGGGGCTCAGCAGATTTTCTTTTTTTTTTTTTTTGCCCTGTATTTCCAGAGTCTGTGTAATTATTGATTATTGAGTTCCTTCCAACTCTGTGCAGTTCCTCAATTCCTCTCCCCGAGTCTTGGAATGTCTTTCTGAAGGGATAGTCAAGACCTCTATCATGTCAGCCTCTCCAAGTCTGTTTTTACTCCTGAGCGGGACCGAGGTCCACTGTCTTTTAGGGAGAGGATTCAGGGTCACACGCTGACTTTCAGGGTCCCTATGGTCACCATCCGATGTTATATGCAGCATTTGTAGCAATGACTGGCAGTCTTCCAAACTATGGACCGTGTGGGTTTTCCCTTTATATTGAAAAATAAGGGCAAAAGGGAAGCCCCATCGGTATTGGATACCATGCTGGATGAGTACCCCCAATGCCGGTTTCATTTCTCTTCTCCTGGTCAACGTGATAGGAGAAAGGTCTGCAAACACCATGAGCTGAGCATCATCTGGTCCTCTAAGATCCAAGATCTTTCGGGTAGCAGCTAGAATTAAGTCCCTTGACTGTTGTCGGGAGAATCGGACAATTACATCTTTAGGGGTATCCATGTTACGAGAAGCTCCTAGCGCCCTATGCGCTCTTTCTATATCAATGTCCACTTCTGCCCCTTCTGGTAAGATCCCAATAAGCAAGTCCATAACATATCTTTTCAGATTCATTATCGCTTTAGGGATCCCCCTTATTCGTATGTTATGTCTTCTAGACCGATTCTCTAGATCTTCATACTTGTCCTCTAGAGCCGCTATGCGTGACGCGTGGTCTTGCGTCTCCCTCCTGTCTCTATCCTGTGCTTCCACCAGTTGGTCAACTGTTTCTTCTAGTTGGTGGGTTCTTTGACCTAGGTCCTGGATGTCTTTCCTGATTGCATCCACCGTTTTAGTCGTGTAAGCTTGAAATAGTTTTTCAATTTGTGCCATCGCACTCTTGGATAGATTTATATCAGCCTGGGCTGCATTTCGTGTGTCCTCCCCCTCCGATTCCTCAGAGGGGTCAGATCTCACCTCGTCAGGAGTTTCAGGGGGTTTGCAGTAGTCCGTAATTTTCTTAAGTGGAAGGGATTTTTTGCTCTTTCCCATCTTGGGCTGCAGTGGACCCGCCACAGAATATGAAGTGCTAAAGTTGCCGCGTAGATGTATGCCCCTTTCAGGGAAATGTTTTTGTTGGAGTGGGATTCCGGCTTGTGATTCAACAAGTTGTGGCGTGCTGTGCTGCTATGCCATGAACTGTCAAGGTCCCCCCCCGTGGATCATATTAGACCTGCATTACTCTGTGTCCACAAGTAAACAATGTTCAACAAGCAAGTAAAGTAGTTGAGTTGATCTTAGTCATCAGAAATCTTGTGGGTTTGCAAGTGAAGCCTGAAAGTTGCAGCCCTGAGAAGTAGTGCAAAACTGCCTTGCCAATTATCACACTTGTCATTTGTGTCAGTCTTTGCTTCCTGGGTATTACTTGTACACTGCCACTTGTAGGTTTAGAACAGTCAGTAGTGCTGGCAAAAGTAGTTTAAATGTAAATGTGGCATATGTAGATATCTCTGGGCCTGCAATGCAGCTGTTTACTCACAGTTTGAGAATCAGGTTATAGTTGCTTCTTCTCTTGGTCAGCAGCCTAAGATGGCCGCCTCCCGTTTTCGCGGGCTTTTTTGCGTGGTCTTGCCGCCCTGTGGGCTCCAATTCTGGGTACAGACCCCCCAGCACCCCTCCGGCCGGAACCAGCCATCACCGGACCCTGTTAGGAGGGCACTGCCAGGCTTGTTGTGTGTCTGCAGCTCCCTGGCTGCAACCGCAGCTCTCTCCGTGTGGAGAATCAAAATGGCCGCCGCCCGGTCTCCCTGGGTCAATGCCCGGCCACCAGCTAATAAGGGCCCCCTGGTCAGACCTCACCACGCTGCCCAGGAGCTCCGATGCTTCGATCCTCTCCCCAGCAGTCTTCTCGAGTGCCTCACAGCAGGGGGGGGGGGGGCAGCTCACTGCAATGGGGACGCTTCTCCCCGTCTGTCTCCGCCGTGGAGCCGCTGTGCCTCACTTCCTGGACCCGAAATTAGGATCCAGGGGATCCGGGTCGTCCCCTCTGCTTCCACAGTCACTTTGGGGCAAATTGTGGGACTTTCAGGGCGTTTATAAGCCCAATTGCTAGTGTGAGTGCTGGAGCTCCAGGCAGACACGTCCAGCTCCTTGCATGTGCAAGCTCCGCCAAAAATAACTATTTTCAATGTGTGAACACATATAAATTGTGGCTTGGAACATATACCTAAACTTGGAAAGGGCTTAATTCAAGGTAAGCCTTACAAAATACCACATACATGTGACTAAGTATTGTGGCTTTATGCTTTATCAGATAGAAGGTCTGCATAGAAAAATCGGATATTCTGCAAACTAAACAATCATCTCATTCTATCTGTAATAATTTCATGGGAAATAGATAGTAGTCTATTACCCTACAAGGTACTAATAAGGATGGACAAAATGCCCTTTAGTTTGTCATGTAGTCCTAAAGATATAGAGCCGATGAAAATTGATCTGTTCAAGCTAGCAAATGCTACATACAATGGCATGGTTTCTAAATTTCGCTATCAGCTCATAACTTGCAAACTTCCCGAATTGAATAGCACCGTAACTCGAGCGCCAGAGGAGGCACCCAAACATACGGACTACATACCATAAATTACAGGCTCCGAATTGAATGAGGCTCATATTTTTTATATTCCCCCAGATTCCTCAGTCTCATCATAGAGTTAATAAGGCATTCAGTTATCCAGGCAACCCACCTAAAGTGTCCAGTCTCTAACAGGAAAGACAACACTATAAAGCTTAACCCTACAAATGACTGTTATGTTCTAAATATATTTTTATTATTTCCCCAGATTCCTCAATCTCATTATAGGGTTAATAAGGCATTCAATTATCCAGGCAGCTCACATAAAGTGTCCAATCTCTAATATGGGAGAAAGGACTATAATGATTAACCCTACAAATGACTGTACTTAAGGTTTAAAGGACACACCATTTGTCCTCTAGATTATAGGAGTGAAAAGCTACACTAATTTGCCTCTGTATCAGTTAAATCCTAGAAGAGATTGGACGCAGTCCTGGGAAACCAATCTCTAGCATGGGAATAAAGCACTATAAATGTTAACCCTATGTTCTAAAGATATATTTTTTTTTATTTCTCCAGATTCCAGATTTTATATTTTTCCCAGAGAGCGAAAATCACACACACACACATACAGAGGGCACAGAAACAGACAGAAGGCACATAGACAGAGGGCATGGAGAGACAGAAGGCACAGAGACAGACAGAGGGCACAGAGACAGATAGATTACATAGAGAGAGACAGTCAATATTTCACATCCATCCATCCTTTCAACATTTTTATTTCTCTTAGAGGACCGGCAGATAGAATCCAAAGGACAGACACAGGTCCCAGGATCAGCAGAAACACTGACCTAAAATGTACAATATGTACCTTGAGAAAAAAAACTTCTAACAGGAGTTCAAGGAGAAAACAAGAGTAGAGAGGAGAGTAAACAGGATGCTGGCATCACATATTGGCAATACGGTAGAAATCCTCACCAAACATCTGCTTCATAAATTGTGGTGTAAAATAAATAGTAAAAAAAAAAAAAATCTCTAGATTGTAAGTTTGCGAGTTTTCAATATTGCAAGGTGCAGTGGGGAAAGCTCTATGCACGCTAGATTTTACGTTCAAAGAAAGACCACTCCATTCTTTGCAATGTGTTAATATTGTTTTGCCTTGAACTTAACCTATGTACAGCGCTATAGAATATGTTGGCACATTACAAAGGTACAATAATAATAATGATAATAAGCAGTACAGTATGTGTGGGTGCATTTTCTCTGTAGTGATTTGTAATGTTCTGCTCTCTTTTTCTATTATTTTGCATTTTTATCACCAGAGGATTGCCAAACTCATTGTATCAGTAGTGTGCTTTCTAAAATATGTGCTTTAGAGTTAAAAAAAATGATTATTAACAGGTTTTATGTAAATAATCTTCTTCAGAGCCATCTTAATCCCACGTCAGTAGCTATTTTATGAAAATTTTCCTGCAAGCTTATAGCTTCACTTATTATGCTCCTTACTCGCCCTGCCTTTGTTTTAAAACGTCATTATCAAACTGCTCTAATTAGTATGCTTTGGCACATGCATCGTAATCTACAGTATGTCCCTGTAGAGATCCTGCCATTAATGTGTTGTGGGTGTCTTATAGTGTAAAAGAAAGGCCATCACAGGGAAATAAACATAACCATCAGTAAGATATAAGATCAGAAGAAAAAGATTTATCAAGTAAGATTAGAAGTCTTGAATTGTTTTAGGTGGTGGTAGTGTCCCATTAAGATAAATGCTACTATAATATTTACAGTAAAAATGATATGTATATGATAAGTAAAGTCCTTTACTATCACTGCTGGGAACATAGTGTGCCCCGGGACAGAAACCTTTATCCACCTTCCTTCAGTGTACCTCTCCCTCTGGTTCGGATATCCGGGAGGCAGAAGACACACACAGGGTCAGAGGTATCAATTGTTTCAATTTATTGATTGCACAGACAGGTTATATATAGAGACAGAAGTTACAAAGTTAGGTGTGTGTCATCCTTAATCCTATGTGCAAATGTCGGCAAAAGGAGGTTGCCTATAACCCACATTAAGAACAGGGAACTTCACTAAAAGCTTTTATGGCCATGTAGATAATAAGCGAAAGGTCAAGCAGTAATTAACTCTATCAGTCATGCCCTCATAATTTTAACTTAACAGTATATTATAGTATATATTTGTGTTGTATTAACAACTAATCCATATATCACTCAGATAAAATTGGAGATAACACACAGTAAATTGATAGGATTAACTCAGTATGTGTCTTGAATTGGTTGTCTCTGCTGATGGGTGCAAAGCTGCCAGGTTCAGTTTTTAAATCAGCTGTTATTAAAGCTATCACCAGGTTCCCTCCATAAAGTTGCTCGATGGGACATTGTCACTAAAGCAGGAAGTTTCTTTCATCTTATAGAGCATGAAACACTTGGCCTTAACTTTTTTTCTGTGTTGCTGGTACCGGCTGCTGTATTCTATGTTGCTCCTACTTGTGTGAAGAAAATGTGACACAGTGCAACCCTAGGATGCACACGCTCTCACTTACTGGCAACAACCTCTTCAGGGTGGCTAAGGTCGTGTGTCCCCATAGGGCCCCCATACTACAGAAATAAAATAAAATAAAAATACAAAGATAATGAACAGCATAGGGCCCTCCCAAGAGGAGTGGCCTGGTGTATTGCACCACATGCACTAGCAGTATCTCCGTTCCTGCACTGGAGGAATTTGAGTTGATAGTTTTGACATCATCAACAGGCTCAGAAAGGCAACAGCCTATGCAAATGTTCTAAATACGTCTTGGAAGATCTTCTTCTTGTATATGTGATTATTGCAATATGTTTCTGCAGGTTAATGGAAAATAGAAATCAGCATGAAAAACACTTGATTTTTGGATTTGTTCCTTTCTGGCTGCTTATACTGCAGAAACAGTTGTAATACGGGTTTGAGGAAATAATGTACATGCATGTATAAGATGAAAAAATGTTCATGCAGGACACTTGGAAATACCAATTATTTCCAGATGGCAAAAGGCAGTTCCATACAAGTAGTAGAAATCTTGCTCTGATTATGAAGCAATATCACAATCAATTGCTATAAGATACATTATGTTCTTTTTAATCTCCTGATATACAGAAATAGAGAATGCATTGATAACAGATACGGATAAGCACTAGTGTTCAGAAGTGAGAAGGTTGACCTGAGAATGAGCTTGGTCTCTAAAGGTTTTTGAGTTAGGGTCTGTTGTGAAACCTTTAAGAGTGTTTGCAATTTCTATTTTTATGCTGGTTCTTGGTGTGTAATTTTCTTTTTCTAATTTGTGCACTTGTTTTTTAAGTGGTAAAGGACAACTATTTTAGTATGTTTAATGCATTTGCACAGGAAGTTCAAAATTGTGGCTGTTTTTTCAGTGGTTTACAGATTCCAACCAAGCCCTGGAACATCAGGAAATCAGCTTGGATTGCCTAAAAGAAGTGGTGGATTGGAGACCTCTAGATTAAATGATATATTTCTGTATTATAATTATCATATTATCATATTATTACATTACTGGCTTATAGTGCATTTCATATCTTTATTTATGAATAATTAGTGTTCATCAGTCAAGAAACATTAATGTGTTGTAGACCTCAAAGGACAATAACATAGAGAACTAGGCTTCAGGGCACTATTGCAGTACCCAGTGGATTACTTGTAAGGCCTGTTTCAGGAAAGGGGTACAGCACAGCCCATTCATTATGAATACTGAGATACTGCACATATATTGAGATTCTGCACATATATTTGTGTTGATGTATTCTAGTATAGACTATATCTATGAATTAACTATATAACAGTTATAATTGGAAACTGCTTCATAAAGTTAAACAATATTTCAACTTCTCTGTAAATCTATTCCAGTTTTCCTCAAACTATTTTGGTTATGGGGTTTCAAAAGTATTGACAAGCCCTAAACCTTAAAATAACTTTGTGGAAACCCACAATTAGTGCCATGGTGATTCTAGAGTCAAAATGAATGACCAGCACCTCAACAACTCAACCCCAAAACTCCTAATTTCTCTTCATGACCTAATCAAGGTTTTCACAATGCTTTTTACAGAGACATATTTTAAGGTAATTGTCTTGTGGAACCACTTATAACACAAATTAAATCTTAGAGCTACCTGTAACAGTCCTGAAAACACTGATCTAGTCTACATATTCTTCAGATTTTATTAGTGAACAATATAGTGCTAAAGTCCCTGGTGTATTGTAGGTTTTTTTAAACTCATTCAGACAGCTACAAAGTAATAGTTGATGACCACTTAGCTAAGCTATATGTGCCTTTTGGCCAATTGCTATTATCAGCGATCTTACAATTAATAAAGGTGCTCCACTGGTGCCTCAATCTTACACATAGAAACAAATGCACAATATTCTATTGCAAATGAAATATGAGCATCAGTTCACTGGCAATACATTTTACTATAATTGTAGAACAAATGCTGTAATATCTTAATTTGAAAACAGTTGCATCTCAGCATGTACAAAACCCTTTAAAAAAAAACGAAATTCCATTGAATACTTACTGAGCTCTCAATTTCCCAAATTTCACTTGAAGTCACATAATACATACACATATTCAGCATTATTAAATTGCGATTCGGCTAAATGAATAGGGCTCTGTATAAGCACAGAGCATATTTTTTTACAGAAGTTTTTAGTTAGTGAACTTGTATCCAAAAGCAAGGTCTTCACTAACTAAGATAAACTTAATCTATACTTTGGAATGGATCCCTAGTGCCTAACACCTCAATATCAAAGGATAAGATAACTTTATTTATGGGATTAATTAAAAATTAAAAATACGCCATAGGAGTATTGAAAAATAGGAGACAGTGTTGAAATCAAACACTGAGAAGAATTAAATACTATAACAAAATTATGTTTTGCCTTATAAACTTTAAATTGCGGTTCCCAAAAATCAACCCCAGATAAGTGCTCTAATTGATCTTGCCATAGGTTCAACAAATCCTCAAATAATGCAGAAACTGCTAATCATTGGGTGTGTTTAAATTTAATAGTAGAAAAACACTGTGATTAATATTAAAAAGCAACAAAATTAAGAACAAAAACAGAAAACTGAGCAATCTGCCAGGAAAAATAAATACCATTGAATCATCAGAGAAAACATACTAAGTATATATTGAAAAAGGCTACAAGAGTGGACCTAAAGATGCAGATAACAAAAGGCACAAGCCTATTATGAGCATGGAATTCTGCTTGTCCAGTTATAACATCATAATCGCAATACTTGCGGTTCACTTGGTCCTTGGAATGTAGTAAGGCATAGATTCCTCTGCAAATTAATATCCTGGCTGATGGTCCCGTTTCTCCCATCTACTGGGCTTCTTCACGGGCAAGTCGCTAGTCTATTAATAAAAGATTCCCCAAATTCACATAGTAGTTGATAGCCCTTTTCCTTAAAGGCCACTAAACTCAATGCAAATGCTCTTCATGATGTGAAATATCACAAGATTGTGTGTGAAAAAGATACATTTTTTTTTATATTACACTAATAACAGCCAAAAATATAAAGTTTTAAATGTACAAAAAACAAACAGCAAAGTTAGAGGTGCTCAATCAGAGAAGAAACTAACCTTAATAGGTTAGTTCTTTGGCCATGATAACCCACTCTGCGAGCAACCTCTTTTAGCTTACTTGTGCCTTTCACAGGTAGAAATATCCTGTAGTATATCAGTCTGGTCCCACTCACTAGAGTGGTCCAGCCCCGAAATACCTGAACAGGAGAAACAGCAAACCCCATACGTACATTTCGGCCTTCTTTGGACCTTGTCAGTGAGGTGTAGCTGATAACTCCCTAAGGCACAGTGAGCAAGGGGTCCACGTCTGGATTCCCCTAACCCTTAGGGAGACCATGTCCACAGAACTAGCTTATTAAGGTAAGCTTGTTCTCTGATTGAGCACCTCTATGTTGTCTTTTTGTTTATGCAAGTGACCCTTATGGATTAGTCTCCCTAAGGGTGATAGGGGAATCCAGACGTGGACCCCTTGCTCACTGTGCCTTAGGGAATTATCAGCTACACCTCACTGACAAAGCCCAATGAAGGTCGAAATGGATGTCTGGTGTTTGCTGTTTCTCCTGTTCAGGGAAGAATTGCCTGGTATTTCTGGACAATTCTAGTGAGTGGGACCAGAATGATATACAACAGGATTTTTCTCCCTGTGAAGGGCACAAGTGAGCTAAAAGAGGTTGCTCTCAGAGTGGGTTATCATGTCCACAGAACTAGCCTATTAAGGTTAGTTTGTTCTCTGATTGAGCACCTCTATTTAGTTTTTTTGGTTTTAAGTTTTAAATTTAAGTTTAAATACAAGTGTATCCTGCCCACTGGCTGTTGCATGAGTCATACCAAAATGCTTAGTGTAGAGTGCATTGTGTGATTCTTTATGGGTTAATTAGTTAATTAATGTATAGTTAGCATTATTTATTTTAAACTATATCTAATCATGAGAATAATTTTTTGATTATTTAGTATTAAGTACTAGTTTATGGATGGATTTTTATTAGTTTTAATTCGTAATATTAAAAGAAGCAGTCAGCAAACAGTATATAAATATCAGGAAACACAAACATACCTTTTGAGAAAGTGACCAAAGGTCACAAAAATCTATCTATCCACTTTAACAAGCAATGGAGATTGTGCGAGAAAGACTCAGTCATGGGCAGCTGTTAATGTATATACTTGTTTCTTTTGTGAGTGCTTTAAACCTGTGTATCTTTCACATATCAAATATACTTCTACTCTATGAGAGCTTCTTCTGCCTTGCTTTTTCCTACTTAGATGTACTTTGTCCATAAACTTTGTTTTGTGTCAGTTCCCTCTAGTGTACACATTATATTCTGTTTTTGTACAGTATGGGTCTCTAAGTCAGTGATTCCTATAACTCTGCCCATGACACAAAGATAGGTCATGATTTAGGTTTGACACTGTGAATACAAGGGGCCTCATTCAAATGTGATTTGGCCAATTGAATAGGGCTCTATATAAGCACATAACATACTCTTTTACAGAAGTTTTTAGTTAGTGAACATCTATCCAAAAGCAAGGTCTTGACTAACTGAAAACTTCTGTACAAAAATATGCTATATGCTTGTATAGAGCCCTAATGCATTGGCCAAATCGCATTAGAATGAGGCCCAAGGTGAGGTAATTAGTATTCAACAACTCTAATTACCTCATCTGTATTCACACAATGGCTGTCTGGAAGTCCTTGAGGAGAGAGAGTTGGGAATTAGTGCTGTAAACCATGTTGAACAACTCAGTTCTATGAGAGCTGCCAGCAGTCAAGGATTTGAATATCTGTCTTTACTCTGTTTATCTCTAATTCAAAACACCTAATACTGAACCCTGAGGTACCCCACTTACCGCATTAGTCCAATTTGAGTATGTTCCATTTACCACAACCTTTTGCTTCCTGTCTTTTACCCAGCTCTCGATCCATGAGCAGATATTTACTGCAATTCCTGTATCCCTTAATTTGAACAATAGTCTTCCATGTGGCACTGAATCAAAAGCCTTTGCAAAATCCAAAAAGACTACATCCCCTGAGTTGCGTTTATCCAGGTTCCTACTAACCTCCTCATAGAAACTTATTAGGTTTGTTTGACATGACCTATCCCTCATAAATCCATGTTAACTCCTACTTATAATCCTGTTCAAATAGACATATTCTTGTATACTCTCCCTTATAAACCCTTCTAAAAGCTTTTCCACTTCAGAAGTGAGGCCCTCTGGTCTATAATTCCCAAGATTTGCTCTTGCTCCCTTCTTGAATATAGGTATCGCCTCTGCTTTTCTCCAGTCATCTGGTAGTGACCCTGTGTTGAGTGAATCTTGAAAGATTAAATATAATGGTTTGGCTGTTACAGAACCCAGTTCCCTCAGTACCCTTGGATGTATTCCATCAGGACCTGGGGCTTTATTAACATTTATTTTTCCAACCTCTTTTGGATTACTTCTTGCGTTAACCAATTATTTGGTGAAGGTAGTGTAGCCCCATTATGTTGCCGTGTCCCAACATCTGCTACCTCCCTTGTGTATCCCGAAGAAAATAACCTATTTAGCTCATCTGCCTTTTCATGATCACTAATTATCAGACAGCCTGTTTCACATTGTAATGTTCCTATAGCTTCCTTCCTTGCCTTCTTCCCATTAATATATAAAAAAAAATTTTTACTCTATTGTGCAACTCATTTTTCATTTTCTATTTTAGCCAGTCTAATAACGTTTT
Source organism: Discoglossus pictus (assembly GCA_027410445.1). Classification (NCBI taxonomy): domain Eukaryota; kingdom Metazoa; phylum Chordata; class Amphibia; order Anura; family Alytidae; genus Discoglossus; species Discoglossus pictus. Next base: position 86,872,425 of record CM050171.1, read on the forward strand.
TTCAAGCCTTGTTGATTTGCTTGTACTTACTGTACGTCTGTCCCCTCTTGTTTGTATAATTTAAATGCCTGTTTTTACTCTGTATCTTGTTCTTTAAATCATTGTTAAGCTGTTGATGTGATTTATTCCTATTTTTATTCCCACATGGTATTGTATATGATGATAATTATGTATATTTAATAAGGATTTAAATGTTGTCCATTTATGTTCAGTATTTTTACCTATCAGTTCTTTGTCAGAGTATATACAATGAATTGCTGCCCTTAGACCTTTAAAATCTGCACTTTTAAAATTAAGAGTTTTTGTTGGCCCCTTACAGTTTTGTTTTTTCAATTCAATCTCAAATGAGAGTGTTGTGATCACTGTTTCCCAAAGGTTGCCTTATTTTATTTAAGGGACTTCTGAAATATATTTCAAAGTATCACAAATACATATGATTCTTATAAAAATAGATAGATGATCTCTAGCCATACATTATTTTTTTGTCTAGAAAAAGCGGCTATTTAATTCTACTTTTTAATTTGCAGCTATGGTTTTGGTTATAACTATTTGTTTATAATATAAAAGCATGTGATAAAAAGCAACACATAGGGCAGGTGAAGAGTGTTTATTAATCTGTGTTGTGGATGTTACAAATAGACCATATCATTATTAAGACTCATATCTATATGAGATATTATGAAATATATATTCAATGTTTTTCCATAGTGCAATCTCATATGTAAACATAGAAGTGCACAGACTGTGATCTAGTGGATGTTAACTCTGTCTAAATTTGTATCAAAGAAAGTGCCTTGTCAACTTTAACACCTGTAATGGCACATTAGATTTGTTTATTTCACAAAAAGAGCAATAGTCATCAGTATACCCTATATGGGAACTTTGCCATGCTGCGCTGACTCCAATTTAAAAAAAAAACATTTGTGCAAACAAAAAAAAAGCACATATATAGTTGTCAGTTTCCGGAACGCTTATGATGTTGGTCACACTTTGCGAGCCTGGCAAAGCGAGGTGAGCCGTCGACCTCGCAGGACTTAGGCTGCAATGAGCACCAAAGGCGCTCATTGCACTGCTCGCCACGCGAAGCGAGCAAATGAGGCACGTAGGACTTAGACTGCAATGACCATATTCAAGTAATTACTCACCATAGAATTCTAGAGTTTCTCTACTTTAAGTCTCTCTGATCCTTCTATGGATGATTCCATAGAGAGACTTCTTATAGCTTGGTGTATTTTAACTAAATCTGAGTGAGATCCACTATCCACTCTCCTACCCACTCTTGCATACCTGGAGGTAGTCAGGTCCAAATTTGAACCAGTACTCCAAAATTTTCTCTGTAGTGTTGTATTTTGGGCAGATAGGCCTCTACATCAACATGATTAATAATTTTGTGAAGGAAGCGACTTGCTCACACTCCAACTAGATGTTTTCTTGTTTCTGTAAGTCCTGTAGTCAAAAGGTGTTTGGTCTGGTTTTCTACATCTTTCACTGCTGTTGCCTATTGGTCTACTGCTGTACTACTGTAGCCTGCATCAGATAGGCCTACACTTCCTCCACCATTTCCTCTGTCTTCAGAACCAAGACCAAAATATCCCACTTTTGACACAGTTGTAGTAGTTTGGCCCTTAGGGACCAGTTTCTTTTGTAGTATACCGTAATGAGACTTCTGAGAGACCAAAACATTTTTATACTTTTAATTAATAGAAAAATAATAGCTTATTTAAGCATTATCGAATCTGCATAAACAGTCTATATAACTTTTTGTAAGACCTAACTAGAACTAGCACTAATCTGCTACAATCCAGAGAAAAGAATAAGTAAACAAATGCACTCAACAGCTTTATGAGTAAAGAAATATATACTATTTTAAAATAAAACCTTTATAGTTCCTTTTTTTTAAATTCTTGAAAGTCCCAAAAAAGTGTGGAGAAAAGGAATGTGTCAGCCCAATATCCTAAGAGATATAAGCCAATGCACTATACTTTTGGGAGGAACAGAGCTCAAGGTGACCTGCTTAATCTTGCCAGTATGGCTGAAATAAAATATTAATTTATCGCTGAAGTAATGAAAAAATTGCCAGAAAGTCACTGGGCTGACTGACTCAGACAGTGTGGTTAAACTGCTGTCAGGGAAAATTGTAGCCTGAGACAACTGGAGGCTACTAAATATAGTTGACATTACCTGTGTGTATTGAACCAGTCATGAAATACCCAACAAAATTGAAGTACAGGGAATGAGAGACATATGCTGGGGTTTTGGGAAGAAATTCTCCAAGTAGAAAAGTTCTTAGGGATCTGTCATGGAAATCTTTTCTTTTGTATATAATGAACTGTTCTACAGCTGAGTTAATAAAGAGACACAACCAAAAGGAAGCCCTGGCAGCTTGGCAGACTACTCACAAAGGTACAGCAGACTCAAATTAACCTAATGTTGAAGAAAAGCGACATGTTCTCCATGAGGTGGAGAGACCAGGCAAATGACCCTCTTCTGCAGAATGTCTCCCTAGGAGGAGCTCCTCCACCGCAATTGCCGCTCATTTTGTGGCTTAAATATAATTTCTAGGCATTTTGATCAGCTGAAATAGATATCCATCATATTTCAGCCAATCAGAATGTTTTTTTTCAGATGTCACCCTGCTCATTGTTAATGTAAAATGTAATTGGACCAATCAGATTGCTCAGATTGATTAGGTCCATCAATGATAATTTGGTAATTAATGGATTTTTATTGGGGGGGTTTGTTATTTTTTATGCATGTATTTTATTTTTTAGTGTAGTGTTTTTAATACTGAGAGTGCCATGGGGTCCCTTGAGGACCCCCATGGCACATCAGGGGTTAAGTTTAGGATACCAGGGGGTCTATATAGCCCCCTCCAGTTTTAAGAGTTCATTTAGATACAATGGGGTTCTATATTGACCCCCATTGTATATTGGGGGTTAGTTTAGATACCATGGGGGTTCTTTAAGGACATGGTAGTTAAGGGGTTAATAGTAATACCATGAGGGTCTATATACAACCAATGGTATATAGGGGGTTAATAGTAAATATATCTATATGTTAGTATTTAAAAAAATAATTAATCCAATATAGTAATCTTATGTAATAACACTTTTCAACCATATATTCAATATCTTTTGTTCATATATACCTGTAGCACCAGCAATCAATTAACAAAAAGTCCCTTTTAGCTATAAACCACTTCTTATCTCGTCCTTAGAATTTTAGTTCTCTGAATTTTTACAAAAAATACCACCACTAGCATCAATTATTAGATACTTCCCCCCTATGAACTCTCATTCTCTGCTTTCTCTGTTGGGATCCTACGTAGTCTTGTGATATTTTGTAGTCATTGCTTTTGCCATATAAATCATAATGTGTTTTGACCTTTATTATTTTCCCATTTTTATGATATAAAAACTTGTGATTAATTAAAAATATCCAACCCAACGTTGTTAAAATTTTGCATGTTGTTTAATGATGGCATTATACTATTAGTCCTATTTAAGGACACATTAATAATATTTATACAAATTGCTTTATATAAGTGAGCACACTAAAATGTGTGTAATGAAGAGCATGCTCATTTTGTATGCGACAAGAAATTTATATTTTTGGGAGAGAACTTATCATTGTCACCAACCATATCATAAGACCAATAAATGGGTTAGGTTAATGAGGTGTTGTTGGCTACGTACCATTCCACATTTGAGAATGACAAAAGATTAATGCGATTACCTGTGCATAGGTTGCTGACACTTGCATTGTGGGGTACATTAACATTTCTCCCCTTTCACCCACCCCTCTTCAATACTGACCAGTTTCGGGAAGGACACATATAACCTGTATTAAAAGAAGAAAACTTATAGAGAAGCTTCATCCAGAGAACTATATTGTGGAAAGGACTGTACTCCCTTTGTGGACTATTCACGTCCAAGTAGTGATTTAACTTGAACTGCAATGTCTATTTACATGGATCCATTGATACCAATGCAGCATTAGCATTCAAAGCTGGTCTTCCATGACACAATTAACACTGAGTACTTATTAACACATTTGGTTTATGGGTATTTCTTAAACTCTTTGTCCTTTTGCTGTATGCAGCAAGCTTGACTATGTCTGCGTAAGTTATTAAAGAATATTTAGAGTACATTGAATCCATTTCTATTCATAATATATGATACATTATTCTTTGCAATCTTGATGTTGAAGGGCCATTTGCCTCACTTTAAGTGCTCTTCATGGTGTGAAAGATTTTATGTTATAATTATCTATTTTTTTTTTATTACACTAATAATACCTAAACAACCTACAAACACACTCCTGACTGTTCCATGATTAACAACATCTGCAGACACCGTGCTGTGAAGGCTCCTGAGCTCAAAGATTTATAGTTTTTCTCTGGACTTCAAGAATGCAGCAGAAGATGTTAACCCACAACTGTCATATTTAGTTAATTCCAGCAGTCCTTTTAGTGTACAAATCAATTTGTGAAGGGTTAGCTCTTTTTTTCTTATGCTCTCTGCATGGTGCTGCAGCTGCGGGTATTTCTGGAGGCTTGCCAGTGACACATGTAAACAGAGATGTCTTTAATAATTTTCCTTTAAAAAATTCTTGTATTTCAAAAATTCAAGAAGTATTTCAACATGGTTTTAGGAGATCTTTACTGTTATGTGGTCCAAATTGTACTGAATTAAGCGGCCCTTTAAGCTTTTACTTGAAACAAAATGCACAAACGGTTTTCAATTACAGAACATTTGAATCGCTATGTCAATGTTAAAACTCCTAAGAAGTTGGACTGTAATTTAATGAATATGGCAGACTACTTAACAACCAATAACACATTATTGCATTCTTTAATATAAAGCAACCATGTAGAGAATAAGCTGAAGCAAACAAAATGTTTCAAATCAATGTAGCGACTATTCTGATTTTTGCTAGTAACTGCAAACTAGCACAGCACAAGTAGTTTAGTAACTTTGAAATAATTTAGCACAATACACAAATGTAAAAGTTTAACTGTTCTGGGAGCTTTACCCCTGTCAGCCAGTGAGTAGTAATATGAGTCATATTTGTATTCCAATGAGACGTACATTCTACAATATGCTCTGTGCATTTATTGACAGTATTAATGAAGTTTAAACAGGTTTTCATTAATATTTTTTCATGGAAAAAAAACTTTCATAACATTTAAACCCTGCTCTTTGAAATGCATAAAAACATGCTTTCCTTGTTCTTTTAGTTTTAAATGGATCAGATTACACCATGAGTAGTAATTTGTACGCTTAAGAGTTCAGATTTACAGTAATAATCCCCTTTGGCTTGCAGCCCTCACTGTATCGTGCCTTCCACTCTATCACCCTCCTTTATCTCCCATCTTTCCCCTGTCTCTTACATTCCCTTTCCCCTCTTACTTTCTCCCCTCGTCTCTCCCCTCTTTTGTCTTTCCCCACCTCTCCCCCATTTTCCTCCTCCTCTCCTTATTTACCTTCCCTCTTTTTATTTCCTCTCTGTCCATCCCCTTTCCTCCATCAATTTTGTCTCCCTTTTCTCTAACTCCTATTTCTCTCTCTCGCCACCTTTTCTCTTTCCCACTCATCTACACATTCTCACACCCTCTTTGTATGTACTAGACTGTATTTCCATCCTCCTCTCCCCTTTTTTGTTTCTCCCCGCTTTCTCCCGATATTACTCCTCTCTCCCCCCATGCTCTCTCCACCCTTTCCTATTCAATCGCCTTCCCCTTTTCTCTCTCCCTTTTTCTCTCTCTCTCTTCTCTTCCTCTTCTCCTCTCCTCTTTCCGCCCCTACCTTTCTATTTTATCTTCTATTCTTTCTTCTCTCCCTCTGTTTTCTTGCCTTCTCTCATTCTTGTATTTCATTCTCTCACTCTTTTACCCCCTCTCTCTTCTATCCCTTTTTTCCTTTATCTCTCTTTTCTTTATTCACTCTATCTTTTTTTTCTTCACTACCTTTGTTTAACGGTTTGCTCTCCACCGCTTTTCTTTTATTTTATTATTCTCTATTCTTTTTCTGGAAGACTGAAAAATATATGTTGGCTTCCCAGCAAGTCATTTTTTGAGAGGAAAGTCGGCACCCACATCACTTATTATAGTTGTCGTATTAGCAAGTTGTCATCACACAATGTTAAAAATTGCTTGACCAACAACTCGCAATTACAAAAAAAATTAAAAATTGCAAAAGTTGCGAAATGTGCATACACATTGTGCGCGTCAGCTACGCATGCTCATCAAATGTGCGCCATTAGTCGCGTGAGTGGGCACATGCACATTGCACGGCGTTAGCCGAGTGTGCGGGCAGGCGCGTGCACGCAGAGGGGTCCGCACGCAGACACGAGCGGAGACACGAGAGGGAGAGATGTGGGGGGGGGGGGATACACAGGGGAGGGAGATGGAAAGAAAGGAGACCCAAGGGAGGGAGATGGGGAAAAGAGACACAGGGGAGGGAGGAGGGTGAAGAGACACAGGGGTGGGAGAGGGGAAAGAGACACGGGGAAGGAGAGGGGGAAGAGACACAGGGGAGGGAGATGTGAGGAAGGAGAAACAAGGGTGGGAGAGGGTGAAAGAGACACATGGAAGGGAGATGGGGGAGAGACACAGGGGAGGGAGAGGGGGGAAGAGACACAGAGGAGGGAAATTTATGGAAGGAGCCACAAGGGAGGGAGAGGGGGAAAGAGACACAAGGGAGGGAGAGATGGGAGAGACACAAGGGAAGGAGAGGGTGGGAAGATAAACATGGGAGGGAGAGGGGGAAAGAGACACAGGGGTGGGAGGGGGAGAAGAGACACAGGGGAGGGAAGGGCGGGAAAGAGACACAGGGGAGAGGGAGGGAAGAGACACAGGGAAGGGAGAGGGGGGGAAAGAGACATGGGAGGGAGAGGAAATAGAGGGGGAAAGAGGCTTGCAATGAGCACCTCCCCTTAAGTAGAGGGGGAGAGGCTGCTCATTGCAAGGCCCATGGTGAGCACTGAAGGTGATCATTGCGAGGCCAGTAAAGTAGAGGAGGGAGAGGCTCGCAATGAGCACCTCCCATCAAGTAGAGGGTGGGAGAGGTAGAGGGGGGAGAGGTTAGCAATGAGCGCCAAAGGCGCTCATCGCGAGGCCAGTAAAGCAGAGGCAGGCAGGGTAGAGGGGGGGAGAGATGGGCAAGTTGCTAGTTAATAATAAGATTGGTCAAAGCTGACATAATACCATCCAGACATGGGTGGGAGAGGTAGAGGGGGGGAGAAGCTCGCAGTGAGCACCAAAGGCGCTCATTGTGAGGCCTGTGATGAGCACTGAAGGCGATTATTGCAAAGCCAGTAAGGTAGAGGAGGGAGAGGCTCTCAATAAGAGCCTACTGTCAAGTAGAGGTGGGGAGAGGTGGGGGAGAGACTCGCAGTGAGCGTCTTTGGCGCTCATTGTGAGGCCCGTGATGAGCACCAAAGGGAGAGGCTTGCATTGTGTGGCAAACACCATTGCCAGGCTTCAAACTTTATTGCTGCCATTTTTGATGGGCAAGTCACTAGTTAATAATAAGATTTGTCAAAGTTGACATAACACCATCCAGATATGTTATGAATGACAATACTGATGTATTCTAGAGTGGCAACCCACATTGACTCCTCAGTTACATCGCCAAACTTAATATTAGGCTTACCCTGGCACTATCAGGATGACAACTGTTTGCTCCAGGTCAACAAGTAGTACGAGTCATCACTGAAGGCGGCTGGACCAGAAATGGAAAGCTCAGCAGTGTGACGCAGCTGCAGGAATGTCGGAGACAAGTAGTAAGACGATCTGAAGATCCTGCCACATATCGAGCAGAGCTCCCATGTGGGTTAATATGCTAATTCCACCCTTTGGGAATCCCAGCAGTATTTACCAGTCAATAGAACTCTGCCCAATGTGGTGGCCGACATGCTAGACACAACCATTTACTCCATTTTGGATACAAATATAAATAATTACTCTCCTAAGAGGTCTCTGAAGGTGGATCTCTTCCTGTCTCTCCTGGACTCTTACTTAATAACTTTGTATGAATCAATGTAAGATCCTTCTAAGTATTTAGATAAAGCTACAGATTACCATAAACTTAGAAGATCTGCTAAAGGAATGGAAGGTTACATATGAAAAAAATTCTCAAAACTCAGTAGCACCTACTTTACACTTAAGGGATCCAAAATGGCAGTTAGTTACAGTTTCAAATGCAAATTGTCTGGACTCTTAATAGCACTTCTCTCAAAACCCCTAAGTGCCTATGGTAATTAACGTCCATGGGGTACGCTTTCTGGACATATATCACACTGGAAAGCTATGATAGCTCATAATCCTTTTATGTATGTTATACTTTGTGTGGTATTTTGGATTAAATATATTAGTTTAAAACAATTACAAAATGATTAATAGTTTTTTTTCCATTGTTTAAGTCATGCCTTCTTTTATTTGATGTCATTTTTGGACTGAGTCTATATTCTGATCAATAAAAAGCAGTTCAAGAAGAACATAAATGAATCTGGCTTGGCAACATTAATAACGATATATATATATATATATATATATATATATATATATATATATATATATATATATATACAATATATACAACTGTCCATTTGTATGTACCAAACAATAATCAAATAAAATTTATTAGGAAAAAGCTAAACAAATAAACAGAATTAAAAGGGGAAACCTCATAATTTGTGGGGATTTCAACATGATTTTTGACATAAATATTGATAGAATATCCCCTTCTAATCTTGGTTTAGCTATTTCCTACAGACCATCAGCAAATCAAACTTTGAGAGTATTGAGGTACGATCTAGTTGATGTTTGAATAACTCTTAACCTATATAAAAAAAGATTACACTTTCTTTTCCATACATCGGATATATCATGTTTTGACTGACCTGCAAACTTTGAACACTATAAAGTCTAATAGGGATATAACTGTGTCAGATCATTCAATCATCAGTATGATCATAAATGATAACCAAGATAAATTAACACCTAGAACATGGAGAATGGATTCATTATTGTTTAGATCTGAAGAATTTATTAATAATTTAAAAGATGATATCAAGAACTTTTTTTACATAAATAAGAACTTTGTTTCCTCACACTATCTTGTGGTGTGCTCTTAAGGCATACATTTGTGGCATTTCATTAACCAGAGCAGCAGTACCAAAAAAAAGACAAAGAGGACAAATGTAAAATTGAATAAACTTCAGCTAAGTAACAAAATCTCACTTAGTAAAGATTTAAACTGTCAGATTAACAAAATCAATCTTCAAATTCGAAAAACTCTACAATTACAGACAGATAAGAGGATCAATTTGCAGCAAATTCTCCTTTCATTGTGACTTACACACTCCATCCTCTTAACTAACTGAGAACACCCAGCCTTCTCCCTTGCTCAATCCCACACCCACTATGCACTCCTTTGACATTGTAACAGAGGATGAAGTCTCCAGCCTACTATCAACTTCTCACCTTACTACCTGTCCTCTGGATCCTATTCGATCTTAACTTATCCCTCCCTCTCTACCACACTAATTCCAGCTTTCACAAATCTCTTCAACCTTTCCCTAAGTTCTGAAACAATTCCATCCTAAAACATGCCATTACAACCATTCTTAAAAAAACAGCATCTGATTCTGATTCTGCAACTGTAGTCCCTGTCTCTCTACTTTCCTTGGCTTCCAAACTACTCAAGCAGCTTGTCTACAACCACCTTACCAGGAGCGTAGGAATTCGGGCGATGCAGAGAGGGACAAATCCCCCCAGATTAAATAATTAGGGGACATAAGAAAAGGCAAAATTAAACTTGATCATGCATTAACCAATTTGTCCACTACAGGACACCAGGGTTGTATATATATATATAACAAGTTGGCATATAGACAAATACATATAATTGTATATACAGTATCTCTCAAAAGTGAGTACACCCCTCACATTTCTGTAAATATTTTATTATATCTTTTCATGTGACAACACTGAAGAAATGACACTCTGCTACAATGCAAAGTAGTAAGTGTACAGCCTGTATAACAGTGAACATTTGCTGTCCCCTCAAAATAACTCAACACACAGCCATTAATGTCTAAACCATTGGCAACAAAAGTGACTACACCCCTAAGTGGAAATGTCCAAATTGGGCCCAAAGTGTCAATGTTTTGTGTGGCCATCATTATTTTCCAGCACTGCCTTAACCATCATGGGCATGGAGTTCACTAGAGCTTCACAGATTGCCCCCGGAGTCCTCTTTCACGCCTCCATGATGACATCATGGAGCTGGTGGATGTTAGAGACCTTGCACTCCCCCACCTTCCATTTGAGGATGCCCCACAGATGCTCAATAGGGTTTAGGTCTGGAGACATGCTTGGCCAGTCCATCACCTTTACCTTCAACTTCTTTAGCTAGGCAGTGGTAATCTTGAAGGTGTGTTTGGGGTCGTTATCACGTTGGAATACTGTCCTGCGGCCCAGTTTCCGAAGGGAGGGGATCATGCTCTGCTTCAGTATGTCACAGTACATGTTGTCATTCATGGTTCCCTCAATGAATTGTAGCTCCCCAGTCCCGGCAAGGGCTACCGTTGCAGTGAGCTTACGCAAGCATTGGCAATAACCCGCAATTTCTGACAACTATATATGTGATATTAAAAGATAATCTGCTACTGATTTATGAACATATTACGACGACTCTCTCAAATTGGAAAGCAGTAATTAAAATGATGATAATCCCCAAAATCACTTACATCATGAGATGTATTCCTCAGATAGTTCCCAAATATATGCTAGGTATCTTTCAAAGCCTAATAAATACATTTTAAACAATGGTAAACAATTTCATCTAGGACTAAACATTGTCAAATGGAACAGTTTGAAAGGAGATCTGGCCTCCCCCTCAATTATATATTTTCTTGATTCGATAATGATTTTTCACTTGCTTGGTTGGAATTCAAAATTAAGCAAAAAGGAAAACAAATGGAAGTGGACTTAGTTAATGAAATTCTGGCAAGTCTCCTCTTATAGCTCTCAAAATTAGATAGAGACAAATTTAACAGCTTACCTAAAAGGTATTTTCTTGATTTGTCGATTCTGGTGCAATAGAGAAACTCTAGACCTCTTAAGCTATTTATCCCTTGTGGCCCTTATTGACATTTTACTTTATATAAACAAGCAGTTTAATTTTACTCAATGGAAAAAGTTGTGAATAAGGGCCACAGGAGATTTGTATTTAAATAAATCCCTTTTATCTAGACAGACTTTTTGCAAAAATACCAATCTAATGGATTACATGGTTGGATTACCTAGCCACAAACAAACTTTCTACTCTGAGCTACCAAACAGACAACTTTAGAGAATATGCCTCTTTTTAACAGATTATTGTAAAAAAGCAAGATTTGTACACTATCTCTAAATGTCATAATATTATAAGATCTGAGAGGGAACTGAGAAAAATAATATACAGTGGGGGGGGGCGGGGGAAATGTCCTTCATGGAATATTGTGTTACCAATTGTTTTCTTGGTAACTATGGTCCCAGCTGCCTTGAGATCATTAACAACATCCTCCCATGTAGTTCTGGGCTGATACCTCACAGTTCTCATGCTCATTGAAACTCCACGAGGTGAGATCTTGCATTGAGCACCAGACTGAGTGAGACTGACAGTTATTTTGTGTTTCTTCCATTTGCGAATAATCGCACCAACTGTTGTCACCTTCTCACCAAGCTGCTTGGCGAGGGTCTTGTAACCCATTCCAGCCTTGAGTAGGTCAACAATCTTGTCCCTGACTTGGACAGCACTTTGGTCTTTGGCTATGGTGAGAGTTTGGAATCTGATTTTGTGGACAGGTGTCTTTTATACAGGTAAGAGTGTGCTCCTAATCTCAGCTCATTACCTGTATAAAAGACACCCGGGAGCCAGAAATCTTGCTGATTGGTAGGGGATAAAATACTTATTTCCCTCACTGACCTGCAAATCAATTTATAACTTTTTTTACATGCGTTTTTCTTTTTGTTTTGTTTTTTTGTTATTCTGTCTCTCACTGTTAAAATACATCCTACCATTAAAATTATAGACTGATAATTTCTTTGTCAGTGGACAAACATTCAAAATCAGCAGGGGAGCAAATGCCTTAACTATTGAAGACTCCTTTACAGGCTGCGGGAACTCAAATATCACTGAATTTAATAGGGCTCTATGATAAGCAGCTAAACTGTTACTTTATAAAGGATTCTAGTTCTAATTAGTAGGTTTGTTTTCTACACTGTACAGAATGCTTCTGTACTCATGAGGGATATGGGTTAACTTGGTCATTTAGTTGCTTTCATTTTTTTGAATTTATATCAGTACATAGATTGTGTGTCAGTGTGTCAGTGTGTCTGGTAGAATTCAAGTAGCATTCTAATTCATAAATGATTGAGAATATATTAATCAATCAAAATTGTAACTTCTTTATTTATAGAGAACATTTTCTACTGAATCTATGCTTTTTCCAATCTATGTTTATTAATAAACATTATTTAGTAGCAGACCAAGATACTACTAATGGAACAGCAAATTATGCATAGCCATCCCAAGAGAACATATGTTTCTACTGCAGTTGACGTGTACAATCTCTGTATTTTGTCATTAATAGTTTAATCCACTGAGAGTCAGTGGCTACAATATACTTGCTTAGTTATAGAACCCATATCCATAAAATGTATTAGAAAAGGCAAACTGTGGTGAGAGAAAAGTGTGGCATTCATGCCAATGTTACACACAGAATTAGATCAGACTCTTAAACAGTTCATTTCCATTGTCCTTTGATGAATCAATTATATGGGGTGTTCCCATATGAATTTCAAATAGAGAAAAATTGCTAGTGATCATTAAATTCTCAAACTGCACAAAAGAACATGTTTGACCTGTATGAGAGCTTTGTATTATCCACAAAGTAATTCCTTTCCACTGTTGAACGCTTTTATTGAGGAAGAAGAGAGAATTACATTATGCTCCTTGATAATCATTTTGAAGAGCTTGTCTGAGCACCAATATCAAAAGGCAAAAGTGGTCAAAATTTACACAACACCCTAAAAGTTTTAATTCTTAAAAGTATAATTTAAGAGGAATATTTTCTACTAAACCATTTATTTTTTCAATCTTTCATTATATAATTTTCTGTATAAAAGAAAAACATTCAATATTGGTCCAAAATGCCATATGATGTAATGGATAGAGCACAAATTGGCATTGTTCCTCCAGTTCCTGAGTTCCTATCGCATGTACAACAATAAGCAAGACAACCTACCCAAGAGATGCTCTCTCCAGAAATACACGGAAAGAGGAGAATGGCTTGCTTTATCAACTTCTACACTGCCTTTGATCAAGGATGGCAATGCTGGGCCCAATGAGAAATACAACACCCTCTTCCTCAAATAGCAGCCAGACATCTCTCTTTTCTTCAAAAGATGCCACTGACAATATGGTAAATTCCTCCTGTTGAAGAAGTACTTACCAGCAGACACCCGCCCCCTCCCCCACAAGCAAGGAGAACTTATTTTTTTTGAAAAGTTTTAAGTTTATAGCTTTCAAATATACATGAAAGAAAATAAATACAAAAAAACTCAACATCTGAGAGAAACATGTCATATATCAGGTAGTTACTTACAGCCAGTCTAGCATATGCTACACTGGATAGATATTTCATGGATAATCCAGGAAATCAAAAGTGCAAAAGTGATTGTAAGTCCTTAAATTTTTCACAAATCTTATGTTTACTCTCACCCAACCCTAGAGGCACAAAATGAGAAGCATGCAAGCTTAAATATGATGCTATTATCAACCTAAAAAACAAGAGAAAAAGAGATGCCCACCCTAGTGCAGATTACATTTAAGACACCACATCGACAATACATTTTCAAGTGAAAGAACCACCATCAAATGTTCAAATGTTCGCACCTCACAAATATGAGGTATAGTGCGCATACACAGAGAGAAGCGGCTTATCTCCTTCCTCTTGGATGAATGTGCAAATCACTCTGCTCCACAGCGGCTCCTGGCATTTAGGATGTATCTCCAAACCACAGAACATAGTTCAAACTCCGAAGCCAGTTAGATATAAAATTGTATTTAAGGAAATCTCATGAGACCTCCACTGATGAAAAAACACTTAAAACAATCACATATAGTTGTTGTCACGCTTGCGATCCTTGAGAAGCAAGGTGAGCCATTGAGGCATGAGCTCGCAAAAAATATGACTTTAATGGACGAATCACCGGACTGGAAAAGACAGTGAAAGCATGCCTCAAATTCACTTACACACACCGCACAGGAGCAGATCCAGTGAGCCTGTTAGTAAGGGTTGCAAGTTAAATTGAGGGAAGCAGGGGAAAAAATGGCAGCCGAAAAAACATAACATTTCTGAAACAAGATGAAAACGAGGCTCAGCAAGGCCAGGCACACAGAACTAGAAAAAAACACGATGCAAAAGACAGTAATACTTACACCAACAACGCCAGGCATGTGGGACACAGAAGAACAAATGCAGGCACACGGGACTTAGAAAATAGACAACGGCAAAGACAGTAACACTTACACCAACAACGCCGGGCACGCAGGACTTTGAAAATCAAACCAACGTCAGTCAGTGCGCACCACACAAAGATTCAGCAGACACAAAGAGGAGAAAGACACAGGGAAAGGACATGGGGGAGATAGTGGAAACAGACACATGGCATTCCCAAGCACAAATGTTGCAAGTTGCAGAGGCCTTTAATGAGTGGTGAAGTAAATGGGAGGAGAGGCTCGCAATGAGTGCCAAAGGCGCTCATTGCGAGCAACGAGATGAGCATCAAAGGCGCTCAGCGCGGGGCTCACAATGAGTGCCGAAGGAGCTCAGAGGGGGCAGAACATTGCATTGTGTGGCAAACAGCATGGCCAGGCTTCAAATTGTATTGCCGTCATTTTTGATGGGCAAGTCGCTAGTAAATAATAATAATGATAAGACACATTTCTCTCCACTCTTGGAGTTTCCTCAGTTATCATAGTAAAAAGATACAATACTCTCATATATACCATAAGGTATTATTGTATATCCCCAGACAAAATGCACATAGCACAATTCCCCTGATCTATATCTACCTTCAAAATAGGTAAATACGGTGCCCAGAGACTTCAGACCTCCCTTCAGCGAGTCCCGGACCAAAAATCCATTTTTCCCGCCATCTACATAATTTCCGGGCGTGCCCGTGATGTCACATCTGGTGCGCCCGTGACATAATTTCCAGCCCACCAGTTTCGTCACTTCCGGTGTGCCGTAGGCATCATTTCTGGTGCGGTCTCCACCCAGGAAGGTCGCAAATCTCACAGCTCCATACTCCGAGGCCAAAATTCATCATGAATACAAAAAAATAAAAATAAAAAAAACCAAGATACATAGCGAATATACACATATATAAATATCCTCATACACCTGAGGTATTGCAAATGGTGTAAAATACATAAATAAGTTTGGCTTATATAATACCATCCTAGATTGGAGATGGCAAACTAACTTAACTACATAACCCCTAATAATTAGTTGTAGTAATAGACTACACATAGTGTCTTGCAAAAGACTGGGAAAACTCATAGTAGAGACTTCCATGAACTATGTGAGCAAAGTAACAAATTAATTTATAGCATTTTTTAGCATATACATAAAAAAACAATGCCACTGTATATAGTATTATATAAATACCTCATAAACATACATGTTTAAAATCCATAAATAGTATAGCAAACATAAATAGCACAAAACAATAGCCATAAAATAGATTACAATCATAGCCTAAAAACAATTACTATAAATACAATATAATACTAAAACAATATACTGTAACTGTGACTACCCAATGTACACTGGTTAAATTACCTCAAACACTGACCCAAACTGCCATAATTAAAATCAGAATTTAAAAAAATCCACTTGGTCTCTGCTTTTATCAATGAAATCAGTCTATCTCCACCCTTGGGTACTAATTCAATATGGTCAATTGCCTGCACTCGAATACCTTTCAGATCCTGTTGATGACACTTTGTTACGTGTGCCAAGAAACCATTGGTTAGGACCCCCTTCTTCCCATTGTTAAGGTGTTCTTTGATCCTAGTTTTTAAGGATCTCTTTGTGTGGCCCACATACTGTTTGCAACAATGACATGTTATCACATACACTATGTAGTTTGACCTAAAATTAGTAATATGCTTTATTCAAAATTCGCGTTTGTTGCTTCCGTATACTATACAATTTTTTTCTTTAGATTTTAGCAGACCACACTTTGTGCATCCCTTAATGCCACACTCAAAAGTCCCAGTCATATCTTTAGGCCAGAGTTTTCTCTTCTTTGGGTGTCTAAGTTCACTGGGGGCAAGTAAACTCTTTAGATTATTACTCTTTCTAAAGGTTATCACAGGTTTTACCGTAAGACATCCTTCAACACCTCATCTTCTAAAAGCACCGTCCACAGTTTATACATAATATTAGAAATTAGTCTAGCCGTCTGATTAAATTTAGTTAAAAATCTAAAACCTCTGATCGTTGTTCTTCCTGTCTTTACATACCATAAGATCTTTCCTATCCAAGGCTTCAGCCTTTTCCAAAGCTTACTTAACTATTGTTGGATTATGACCCTTATCTAAAAATTTCTGTTGCAGGGTCACACTCTCCAGTTTAAAATCTGACAGTCTAGTGCAGTTTTTTCACACTCTCTGAAACTGCCCATAGGGAATATTCCTTATCCCTTTAGGGTCATAGTTACTGTTAGCATTTAAATAACTATTGGTGTTAGTGGGTTTAGTGAAAAGTTTGGTAATAATGATCTTCCCTTCTCCTATGAGGACTACATCCAAAATTGGAACTGACACTTTACTTGTGTGCATAGTGAACATCAAATTGGCATTGTTATTGTTCACATAGGCAATAAAGTCCTCCACTGACACATTGTTCCCATCTTCCCAGATAAGAACAATGTCATCAATGTATCAGTGCCAGCTTATAATATTTTCCAAAAAGGGATTATTCTCCCATATCGTCCGATCCTCCCAACAGCCCAACAACTTAATTTGAGGCTTGATTCTGACACAATTAAGTAGTTAATACCTGCATCCAGGAATCCTTGGAATACTCATCCCAATAGCCATGTCTACAATGATCCCATGGATCCCCAGGATTTCCTGCAATCCTCCTATAAACTGGGGAAACCCATGGTTTTGTGTGATTCACTTTTTTATTTTTGTGCTTATAGGATGTGCATAGTGGTTATAAACTCCTAAATGTTGTTAATATAATTTAACCCTTTCCATGCCATGTGAAGGAGGATAGATAGATACAGTAGATAGATAAAAAGGGGTAAATGATGCTGTTAGGGCTAATGTAGTGTGTTAACGTAGTGAGTACCATTCTGCAGCATTGCTATGGAGACTATTGAGATTTAGACTCAGAGTCTCCTGAGAGCAGGCTGCATGTACCCGTTAAGACTAGAGAGCAATAAGAAAACCCTCCTGGGTGCATGTCACCTAAGTTGAGGGGAAGTTTTAGGAGAGGTGAGATGGAATGGCAAGTGGAAAAAAGACAACTCCCACAGTTACAAGGGAGCTATTTCACGCAGCACCTTGACGATTGGATTGAAGCCCTATATGACTAGACAGACAAGTAGGATCTAAATGCCATGGAAGTAATGTTTAAATATTTCAAGCTATAGCTTGGCACCTGTAAATATTTGTAGAAATTCTGGTGCTATAAGCCAAATTTAGATTGTAGGTTTTAGTATGGGATTATTAGCCCTTGTTAAATAAGTGCTACAATTCTAGAATATATTTCTCAGCCTGACCAAGCTTGTATGATCTTGTATTGTTATAAACACACATGATTAGAATATATCGCAGAATGATGCAGCCAGATAGAAAATATTACAATTATTACAAATACTGTAATATATTGGCAACTAGTCTGCAAAAAAAAGTTTTAGGAAATGGTATGTTTTTTTTTTCTGTTGACACTAAGGTACATAGGACACACACTACGCAGTGGTAGAACATGCACAGTGGAGGGGGAACTCTGCAGATCACCTGTTTTTTATTGTGGATGTTTGTTCTAATCAGTTAATTTTCTGTTTTGGCTGAATATCGATTGGTAAATACTATTTGTATATTTGTTTAAAATTCAAGTAGCATACTGCCTCAGCAGCATCTAAGAGATTATTGGCTTTCAGTATGAACCTCTGTGGGGGGTCTCCAGTCCAATTGAAAGATCTAAAGTTGAGTTCAAATCTCACAAAACTGTTTGAGGTATTTGCTTCATTTCTTTCCACTGTATGCGAAATTGTAAAATTCTGTATGCCATCATTATAAAGAAAGTTAATCCACTATAACAGATACTATGTACTGTACTAGCTTATTTACATAATAAATAAGACAAATAATTTACCTAAGGTAGGAATTACTGTAATTTTATGTGTATTCCGACATTAACTAAAGTATTATATGTGCAATTTAATTAAAGTGCTCTTTCAAGCATTAAAACAGACTATTGGTTTGCGGATAAAGGGTACAAGATGAAGTTATATATGTGAAAGATGTATCTACCGGATATGAATGCTTACTCTTTGAAATTTGATTTACCATTGCCTAAAAAAAAATGAAACAAAAAAAAACAGACTATTCATATCTCCAAAAATCCTGTCATTTCAAAATCCCTTCCCCTTTTGTTTTGCCTCTACAATCCTAAAAATAGTATCATAAAAGAATCACTGGAAAGTCAGAAGAGTGGGTAGTTTGATAATATAAACACTTTCTTAAATTACACATATAGTTTCTGCATATTTTTTTACTTTTGACACAAAGCTCATGTGGCTATAAAACATATTCTGTTGCTGCTGGGTTAAGAAAGGTTCTCTTGAAGTCTAATTTAAATATTTGATTTTGACTCCTGGCTTGTCCAAATTTATACTCTATTTTTCATCTCCAGGCATTTGTTCAATAGACCCTAAAACTTTGGGTGTTGGGGCCTATCACCCAAAAAACACAGGTAAGATATAATCTGGGGGTAAGATATCATCATCAGGAGGAAAAGGTATTTTACTTTTTAATCTCAACATTGACTATGATTCTGGGGTTTTCCTGGCACAAAAGCAAAATCCCTCCATCAGCTGTGAATCTATAGGTATACAGTGGATATAAAAAGTCTACACACCCCTGTTAAAATGTCAGGTTTCTGTGCTGTTAAAAAATTAGACAAAAATAAATAATTTCAGAACTTTTTCCACCTTTAATGTGACCTATAAACTGTACAACTCAATTGAAAAACAAACTGAAATCTTTTAGGTGGAGGGAAGAAAAAAAAAAGAAAATAATGTGGTTGCATAAGTCTGCACACCCTCTTATAACTGGGGATGTAGCTGTGTTCAGAATTAAGCAATCACATTCACAATAGGAGTCAGCATACACCTGCCATCATTTAAAGTGCCTCTGATTAATTCAAAATAAAGTTCAGCTACTCTAGTTGGTCTTTCCTGAAAAGAATTTCCAAGGCATTAGATATACCATGCAACACAGTGAAGACATCATCAAGTGGAGAAAATATGGCACAACAGTGACATTACCTAGAACTGGAGCTCCCTCCAAAATTGATGAAAAGACGAGAAGAAAATTGGTCTGGGAGGCTACCAAGAGGCCTACAGCAACATGAAAGGAGATGCAGGAATCTCTGGCAAGTACTGGCTGTGTGGTACATGTGATAACAATCTCCTGTATTCTTCATATGTCTGGGCTATGGGGTAGCGTGGCAAGACAAAAGCCTTTTCTTACGAAGAAAATCATCCAAGCCAGGCTACATTTTGCAAAAACACATCTGAAGTCTCCCAGAAGCATGTGGGAAAAGGTGTTATGGTCTGATGAAACCAAGGTTGAACTTTTTGGCCATAATTCCAAAAGATATCTTTGGCGCAAAAACAACACTGCACATCACTAAAAGAACACCATACCCAGAGTGAAGCATGGTGGTGGCAGCATCATGCCTTGGGGCTGTTTTTCTTCAGCTGGAACTGGGGCCTTAGTTAAGATAGAGGGAATTATGAACTGTTCCAAATACCAGTCAATATTGGCACAAAACCTTCAGGCTTCTGCTAGAGGAGAGGAACTTCCTCTTTCAGCATGACAACAACCCAAACAGACAAAGGAACTACCATGTTATAATCCCTATATTTGTTTAATTAAGCTGCTACCAGGAATAATGTAGCTCTATGGCTGTAATAATAACTATGGCCAGATTTATCATTAGGCCAACTAAACAGCTGCCCAGGGATGCTTCCCATTGAAGGGTGCCTCATTTCCTACTTTAAAATTGTTCCTTGGGTAAAAAAACATAATATTGGTGAAGGCCTGGAAATAGAGAGTTACAAGAGGAAGGAAGCTGCTGTGAGGCTGTCACTGCATAGAGCGAAACGATGAGGATGAGAAAAGTTATAGATATACATATTATAGTACTAGAAGACTAGAGGAGATATAAATATATATACAGTATCTCATAAAAGGGAGTACACCCCTCACATTTTTGTAAATATTTTATTATAACTTTTCAACACTGAAGAAATGATACTCTGCTAAAAAATAAAGTAGTAAGTGTACAGCCTGTATAACAGTGTAAATTTGCTGTCCCCTCAAAATAACTCAACACACAGCCATTAATGTCTAAACCGTTGGCAACAAAAGTGAGTACACCCCTAAGTGGAAATGTCCAAATTGGGCCCAATGTGTCAATATTTTCCAGCACTGCCTTAACCCTCATGGGCATGGAGTTTACCAGAGCTTCAAAGTTTTCCACTGGAAACCTCTTCCACTCCTCCATAATGACATCACAGAGTTGGTGGAGGTTAGAGACCTTGCACTCCCCCACCTTCCATTTGATGATGCCCCACAGATGCTCAATATGGTTTAGGTCTTGAGTCACTCTTGGTCAGTCCATCACCTTTACCTTTAGCTTCTTTATCAAGGCAGTGGTCATCTTGGAGGTGTGTTTGGAGTCGTTATCATGTTGGAATACTGCCCTGCGGCCCAGTATCTGAAGGAAGGGTGTCATGCTTCAGTATGTCACAGTACATGTTGTCATTCATGGTTCCCTCAATGAACTGTTTTTGTGCACTTTGTGCATTATACGTTTATCTGCTCTTTCTCCTCTCCTGATTCCTCGTGGTCTCCCGTTTTTGCTTGTGAGTCCTCTCCCTTCTCCCCTCTGTGTGCCTCCGTTTCCTGTCTTCCCTTCTCTTCATTCCCTGTCTCTCCTCCCTTCATTTGCCCCCAGTGGCAGCTGGTAAACTTTCAAGTTGGGGGGGCTCCAGGGCAAACCTTGGCTCCTCCCCTTACACAAACCACACCCATTTTGAACTCCCCCCGATGTCATAATGACCTTTATATGCACCGCCTAATGACCTTATACTTGCCCCTTCCATTGAAATACATGATCAGCACTGCAGCAATGTCATGAAGCAAAGTAACAATGTGTTAAATTCATTGGTATACAATATAGGTTAAAAAAACTCATGTGACAAGACTACAGCAATATCAAAATTGTATCTATACGCATTGACAGAAAAATTTAAGTAATGACACTCACCATTAGTGGGCTCTTCTTCTCGGGCTGTTCATGTTCAGTAAGTTGACCAACAAGTCCAAACAAATCTGCTGGCACAGAGGGTTTGCAGCTTTGGGTGATATAAACCAAGCAAATCAATCAGACCGTTCAAGACCCAAACCATACCTTAAAAACCTTAAAAGACCAAGTGGGACCCAAAAGACCCCAACCGTACCTTAAAAACACACACTACACCAATCAGGACTGTATAGGCCCAAACCATACCTTAAAAACCTTAAAAGACCAATCAGGACTGTATAGGCCCAAACCATACCTTAAAAACCTTAAAAGACCAATCAGGACCATATAGGCCCAAACCATACCTTAAAAACCTTAAAAGACCAATCAAGACCATATAGGCCCAAACCGTACCTTAAAAAAAAAAAAATATAAATATATATATATATATATATATTTACATACACATATATATATACACGTATATATATATATATATATATATATATATATATATACACGTATATATATATATATATATATATATATATATATATATATATACACATATATATACATATATACATACATATATAAATATATATATATATATAGCCCTGGCTGACAATTTATCTAGGTACACACAACATATCCTCATCTGGCTTCGCTACATAGACGATCTGTTTCTACTATGGGATGGATCAGAGGATCTCTTTATGGAGTATATATCCATCTTAAATCTAAATGATCTCAACCTAAGACTCACCTATACAATAAATCAAGCAAAAGTGGAATTCTTGGATGTATTGATATATAAATGTGAAGATGGTGCTATTTGCACTGACCTTTTCCGGAAAAAAACAGCAACTAACAGCATATTACACTTCACAAGTGCACATCTTCCAAGAACTAAACGTGCTATTCCCTTTGGCAAATTTATGAGGTTGAGAAGGAATTGCTCGGACATCAATGTCTTCAAAACAAGAGCAAGCGAATTGAGGAAAAGGCTAAAAGCCAGAGGATACAGCAATAAAGCCACTAAACGAGCATTCCATAAAGCTCTATACCTCAAACGAGAAGATCTCCTGACCCCAAAAAGGAAACAAACACTTAATGACGAACAAATCAGATTTGTCAGTACCTTTAATGGCCAATGGAAAGAAGTACTGCATATACTTAATAAACATAGGAATGTACTCCAGACCGATGTCGACCTGAAAAAGTGGCTCCCAGACAAGATACATGCCAGTTGGCGACAGGCTCCATCGCTAAGTGACACGCTAGTAAGAAGCCACTTTGTCAGGAAAACAGTTAAATTATCTACAACACAAACCTTGGGAAGCCATAAATGTGGACATTGCAAATATTGCTCACATATTAAAAATACAACTTTGTTTTTGGACCACATGGGCAATAATCACAAAGTAAGGAATTTCTTTAGCTGTAGCTCCAAATCAGTTATTTACGTGCTTGAATGCACATGCCCCAATAAAAAATACGTTGGGATGACGAGCCGGGAGGTGAGAAAAAGAATAAGTGAACATGTTCGAAACATCAGGAACAGCAAGAGGGACTTGGAAAATGGACGCAAACTAACATCTGTTGCAAGACATTTTCATAAATTTCATAATTCAAATTCTGAAGATTTAAAGTGTTGGATGATACAGTATGTAACACTGGGCATCCGTGGAGGAAATCTAGAAAATGCTCTTGTTAGAGCTGAAAGTAGATGGATTTTTCTACTTAATACCATGACTCCATATGGACTTAATGAGAACATCAATTATACAGTTTTTCTATAATTCATATAAGAGTGGTATTCTTCTGCCCCTCTTTTCATACCTATTTAATCTACTACTTTCATATTCATAGCTTTTCTTTCCAGTGATAATCATTATCCTATGTCCCCCCACGCTTTTTTTCTCATATTATTATTGTTAGGTTTCACCATACATTGCTATCTATAGTCTGTCCATCAATAGGGTCTCATATGGCCCAAGTGTGAGGGCAGATGCTGCCCTTGCTGGTGAGTTGAATGGAAATTATTTCTTTCCATTTCGCTCCTCTTTTCCCCAGTAAGGGCAGCATCTGTCATCTATCCATATTATTGCAATTACCACTTTGTCCATTGGGGGTCAATGTATCTCCCTGGGTATATAAAGGAGTTAACAGGCTGACTAACACAGCCCCATGAGGAAGCGATTGTAATCGCGAAACACGCGTCGGTTTTAGTGCGCATGCGCGAGTTTCGAATAGCGCATGCGTGACATTTTGAGTGCTTTGAGTCAGAGCGTCTGTGATGTCAGACGCCGAGTGGTGATTCCATGTGAGTATCGGGTCTATGGGAGGGAGCCTGACAAGCAGGTAAGTTTTGAGCTTTTGTCATAGCATAGTAGCAGTCTCTTATGTTACTATTTACCTGCTAGAGGAGCTACTACCAGGCTTTCCTCTTTATTAAGGCATTACCTAGAGTGAAGTATACAC
This sequence comes from Discoglossus pictus, assembly GCA_027410445.1. NCBI lineage: Eukaryota > Metazoa > Chordata > Amphibia > Anura > Alytidae > Discoglossus > Discoglossus pictus. Next base: position 86,896,518 of record CM050171.1, read on the forward strand.
TCATGCTATTATAGTGGCAAAACAGCATCATATTTCTCCACATCAGTGTATGTGTGCATACTGACAGGTTTGTGCCATATCATAGCACCTGTCCATTTTGGGGAATAGACTATAGGATGTCACCTAGTTAGTATCTATAATATATATGACTGTAATATATTGCCTTCTGAGTTACCATAGTCCTTTATTTTGTCAGGACTATTCACTTCAATTATGTGCATATACCATTTTACACAGACAAGATCTCTTTTGTCTGGACCATAGTGCATGTGTAGATATTTTGATTCCCATTGAGCACTCTTCCTTTTCAGGATACCTACAGCGTATCTTTGAAAGAACTCCATTTATGGGGACTACTATATTCAATTATTGGAATCATTAGATACTAGTGGGGAATATCTGGGAATTTGGTCCCTACATCTGCCTGATACTCACATGAGTAATTATCCAACTGTCTCTAGCACATTACATATATTTTTTAATTACATATATACATATATATATATATATATATATATATATATATATATATATATATTTATATATATACATATATATATATATATATATATATATATATATATATATTTATATATATACATATATATATATATATATATATATACATATACACACATAAAACAATATACATATATATATATATATATATATAATGTTTTTTATAGTATATACGTATTTATCTATTTTTTTAATAAATGTACTTATGCAAATAATTGATAAATTACATGTATATGTTTTTATTTAATTATTGTTCACATGTATTTTTATTAAACATTATTTATTATACATATTACAGTGCTATTTATGTGCTATACATGTTACAGGATATTATCCTGTAACATGCATAGCACATAAATAGCCCTGTAATATGTATAATACATATTACAGGGTCGCAAGTTCACACTAACCTTTTTTGCCCTTCCAGGCCTCCATACCTGCTTTTCTAATTTTTAAAAGACTCCGATTGGTTGAAATCAATGTCAATCAAAATTTCAGCCAATCAGAGTCCTTCAAAAATTAGAATAAAAGGAGGAGCGTGGCATCAGAGTGTCAGGTTTTTTTAGGTGGAGTCCTATTGCAATGGGCCAGTAAGGATGGACAATGGCTTCAATCAAGATGAGGACAAGGGCTTCTATCAAAATTGGAGGACATGGGCTTCAATCAACATGGATTGGAATGCCCGACTATCCAAGGCAGAAGGCCACCGCTGGAGGGGTCAATTTGAAAGGTATGTGCTGTTGTTTACTTAATTTTTTTCCCCTTCCCTTATTTTTATTTTATCTGAAAAAGTGACAGGCAATGAATCCTTTTTTTTTTTAACTGCAATGTTAAAGATACATTGCCTGTTACTTTGAAAAATGGAATAAAAATAGGGGTGGGGGTTGTGTTGTGTTTTTAATTGATTTGTAGGTGGCTTGGTAGTTGGCTCACTTAGTCAGGGTGGTAGGTAGGTGGCTTGGTAGTTGGGTCATGGTGGGGTTACTGGGTCAGGGTGGTAGGTAGGTGGCTTGGCTTGGTACTACCAAGCCACCTACCTACCACCCTGACCCAGTGACCCCACCCTGACCCATCTACGAAGTTGGTAGTTGGGTCAGGGTAGGGTCACTTAGTCAGGGTGGTAGGTAGGTTGCTTGGTAGTTGGGTCAGGGTGGGGTCACTGGGTCAGGATGGTAGGTAGGTGGCTTGGCTTGGTACTACCAAGCCACCTACCTACCACCCTGACCCAGTGACCCCACCCTGACCCAACTACCAAGTTGGTAGTTGGGTCACTTAGTCAGGGTGGTAGGTAGGTGGCTTGGTAGTTGGGTCAGGATGGGGTCACTGGGTCAGGGTGGTAGGTAGGTGGCTTGGCTTGGTACTACTAAGCCACCTACCTACCAACCTAACCCAGTGATTCCACCCTGACCCAACTACCAAGTTGGTAGTTGGGTCAGGGTAGGGTCACTTAGTCAAGGTGGTAGGTAGGTTGCTTGGTTGTTGGGTCAGCGTGGGGTCACTGGGTCAGGGTGGTAGGAAGGTGCCTTGGCTTGGTACTACCAAGCCACCTACCTACCACCCTGACCCAGTGATTCCACCCTGACCCAACTACCAAGTTGGTAGTTGGGTCAGGGTAGGGTCACTGGGTCAGGGTGGTAGGTAGGTGGCTTGGTACTAGTAATGTAGGTTAAGGTGCCAAGGTGGGGGTGATCGGGGGTGGCACAGGCCCCATGGGGGTGATCGGGGGGGGGGGGCACAGGCATTGTTGGCCTAGGTGGGGTGGGTGGGTGACAGGTAGGAATAGTGGGGTAACTGGGGGACCCTTTTTTATTAGGGGGACTAGGGGCTTTGGCTGGGCAAGGCAGGGCACCAAGGGCAGTGTTTCTACTTGCTTGTAGATGGGTTCTTTAGCACCAGGAGCGGGAAACAGAGGGGGCTGGCTTAGGTGGTCAGATTTTTATAGCAGGGCTGCCAGGGCACCTATAACTCGGGTCTCTATTTGTTAGTGGGCGCCCTGGGCTAATGCTCTGGGTGGGCTTATGTGGGGATCATGGAAACTAGACAGCCTCTCAGCATTGATTGGATGATGCTGAAAGGCTGTCAGTCATTGAAATTGATACATTTTCACTGCCCATGCATAGCTTCTCCCTGGTGGCTGGGCGGCATTCATGAACGGTCATGACTCGCTCTCACAGTGTCAGGTTAGTGTAATATGATCACACAGTGCAGGGAAGCTAGTTACAATGGATAGCACACAGCAGTTAAGGCATACAAGGGGTTATCTTAAAGTGACAGTGTCCCATGGAATATTTTGAATGAAAGTATACTTAAGAAAGAACACTTAAATGCTAATTTAAAGATGATATTTTATTGTTTTATGAATATTTCTAATTATCACTGAAAACTTTTGAGGGGGCGCTTGCCCCGATGCCCCTATGGATGGGCCGCCACTGTTTGCCCCTGTGCTTGTTTCATCTGCTCCTCCCTTCTGCCCATTTGTCCTCTAGTTTCCCAGCTCCTCCTGGCTGTCTGCCCCGTCTGCTCCTCAGCCTGGCTGCTTTCTCTGCTTCCCCCACGCACCTCCAGCCTCTCTGCCTCTCCTCCATGCTTCCCTTAATTTCTCTCTACTCCAGTGTGATTTCAGCTCTTTAGTTTCATTTTCTATTGCCTGCTCACCTGGCTGGCTCACTCAGTGGGTGGATGCATTAGGCTCTGATGTGCAGGGCTGCAAGTTCAAGCTCCACATTTAGCATACCTTTGGTGTCTGTTAGAATTTTTGCAGAGCCTCTGTGGCTCAGTGGGTAAACACATTAAACGCTAATGTTCAGGGCTGCAGTTTCCTTTCCTGCATCTGGCAGGCAATTTCAAGCATCACTTTCAATTCAGTATTTTGCTGAGATGTCAGCCCTCTGCTGCATCCCCTGCTCTTTCATTTACCCAGTACAATACTCTGCTCATGCCCTTAAAGTGCACAGACCGCATTATTTATTAATAAATTCTCCCTTCATTCCGCCTTCTTACAACCTTTTAGGCTAATCCTTAATTTTAACCCTTTAAACTCTTTTACATTATCCCTCTGCCACTAAACGCTTTTATCCATTTCACCCATAAGCTCCTAAAAGTCTTATTTTGCTATCACTTCTTCTACCCTTCCTTCTCTCTTTGCCTATACCATCTACCTTTACCTAAATTACCCATCTGCTCCCCACGCTTCTCTATCCCATCAGCAAACGCCCTCCTGTCACTCTAATAAATTCACCCGTAGCCGTTTCCGTTAAAGCTTATTCCGTTATTGCCGCCTTGGCGCCCATCAAGGGCTTTTCATTCACCTACACTCTGTACTCTGCCCTCTAGGCACCACTTCCAGTGCCTCCGTAAGTCCAATACTGCCTTCACTCTGCATCACTTCAATTGCGCTTTCATAATCCCATTTGCTAGGCTCAACCACACTCGCAAGCCTCCATAAATCCAATACTGCCTTCGCCAGGCTCCACCTCAATCACGCTTTCGTAGTCGCACTTGCCTTTGCTAGGCTTCATCATACTCACAAGCCCCTCATCAGCCTTCGCTAGGCTCCACCTCAATCAAGCTTTCATAGTCACACTTGCCTTCGCTAGGCTTCATCATACTCGCAAGCCCTCATCAGCCTTGCTATTCGTCTATTCCTTCGATTTGCACTCCCCCACCAGCTCTCCGTCGTTCTTCCTTCTGCAGCTTTACTATCTATACCAGCTAGCATGCGCCATATCTCCGCTCACCATCTGACCAATTCAATCTGCCTCAGTATACCAACACTCACTCAGTAGAACGCCCTTCCCCGCTCTCCTGTCTGTCCCAAACCTTAGTTAAAGCATCTCTACTAATTTCAGCCATGCCCACCAGCTCTTTAACCAAACACCATTTAAGCACATCCCATAAGTGTCCTCGCTATTATTCTACATTCCACTTCTTCCAACCAGGCTTTGAAGCCACCCGCTAACATTAAGTTACCACTCAACATCTACCCGTTTGTTAATAGTCCATCCGACCAGGAAACGTCAGACTCCATTCACACCACTTCTAGTCCAAACATTTCCTTTGACAAACATCACCACTCATCCATACTCTAGCATTTCTTCTCATTTACGCATCCCAACCAACTTGGCTACCTCTCATCCTGCATTAATTCGTGCTTCATTCATCCTCAATAACGAATTCCAATATCGCCAGGTTCGCCACCTGTCTCCTCAATTCAATAATCGATTACTCCTGCTTGCCTCAATCGATTACTTAACCATTCATCCCTTTCAGCCTATCTTACCTTTCCTAGATTCCATATTCCTACCACATTCACATGTCATCAACTTTTCCCTCCATCTCCAACAAGTCTACTTGCCTTCTTCCTTCGTATTCTCCTCAGGTCTCGCCCTTACTATCTATAGGGAAGCCACATACCAAATACTTCCAGAAACCCATCACAGGCAACGTATCCAAACAACTTATCGTCTGTCTCACCCACAATACTTTCGGCCCAGCACTTCCCCCACCATTCAAGCGGCTGCTACACTAGCATACTATGGCTTTTCATCCAAACGAGTTAACCACCTAACCAAACCCGTTACTTGACTAAACGCAACATATAATTCAAATCAGACACCGCTCCGTCATCCTACGCTCGACCAAGACATGCACCACTCCTGTCACCATCACGTTCTATCGTTCAACAATTCCACATGCCCAGTCTCCATTTTTTTAAACTTCATCAATTCCCTTGACAACAACCAACTCCCATCCACCGCATTCTCAATTAAGCCATTAGGTGCTGTCATTTTTGGGCCTTTTTTCCGGCCAGGTTAGATTGCAGGACTTGGCATACCACAGCACCACAGACCAGAATAGGGTGCAGCACCCAGCACACCTCAGCTGCACAAAAAGAGAGGGCCCGACCACAAATTACCAGGTTAGCACACCTGGGTTTGTGGGAGGGTCCCCTCTCCCTCCACCCTACCTAAACCCCAAGTACACACCTACCTGTGCACACGTTTTCCAGAGCTCCACCCTCCCTTCCCCTCTCTCCTCACCATCACTCAACCCTGGGCCTTTTTTCCAGCCAGATTAGATTGCATCACCTGGCATACCACAGCACCACAGGCCAGAATAGGGTGCAGCAACCAGCACACCTAAGCTGCACAAGCTGTGTGTGTGTGTGTGTACTCCCCAGGTTGTGGACAACCTGACATACGGCTTTCCGTACTTATGAACGCCCTAGTTTTTCCTGTGTATGCGCACTGCACAAAGAGAAACTCCATATTTATTCCTGTAGCATTTCAAATTACAATCCCTTTCCATGTTTATTGTAGATTTTGCATCTGTTTTGTTTTTTCCTGGGGAGACAGGCAGCTCAGGAGGGTTGTGCAGCATGCTGTAGTGTGGAGCATGGCAACAGCATGGGCATTGATCCTCTTTGAGGCATGTTGTCTTGCCACACAGGACTGGTTCTTACCGGGTCTCCCATGCGTATTGATACTGGTGAGCAGGTGTTGCATAAATGATCATGATGATGCTCTGAATTGCTACTTACAGGGGCATAGTTTACGGTTTTGAACTTCAGCCGTGTAGTTGTGGGCTTTTCTAATTTAGGAAATATTCAACTTCAGCCTTGTAAGTCCAACGTTTAGCACGTAAGGGCTGCGTGCTTCAAATTTGCCCAACATACATTGCTATTAAATTAGAAAGTGCTGCGAGCTACGAGCAAGAGAGGCTTTTTCGGAGGGTAGATTTCGAAGTCCTACTTGCTTCAATTACAGTTTGCGATTGGTCCCACAGTCCAGATATATTGCAATATTAATAAAGCAGTATATATGATATTCTATTACATGCAAATTACAGTATATGTCGTAACGCATTGATTGCAGGGATTGATATAACACAAAAAATAATCATGAAATAAAGTGTTTTTCTGGGCTGATTTGCGGCCTTGAGAATGTTGTGCTATTAATTCCAAGACCTAACATAATTTTCCCTTATAATAAATGTACAGTAGAGTGATTTTATTTACATTAAAAGTGCTACGTATTGTACCTTACCTCCCTTGCGGGTGCTCTAGAGCACACGTTGGCCTGAATCAAACAATTAGCGGTACGGGCATGACAGATCAAAGGATTTACGTAATGGAAGTTCAAAAACCCTATGGGGTGTCGAAATCTGAACTCCGTTGTCGCAAATCCTTTGATCTGTCAAACCCATAACTAAGTTCGAAAATCAGTATTAAATTGCTATGAATTCCCAAAGACGCCCTGGCGTTCAAGCATGTAACCAGTAAATGGAGGCAAAAATATTACGGCCTCCAAATAGGACCCGCAAAGGGTATACAGACAATTTCTCAACACTGTAAAAGACAATATAAATACACCAGTGGCTTTAAAATATGGGTAAAGCATTAAAAGGCATTACAATTACTTGCACAACAATCAGCAAATAAAAATTAGGCATTTAATATTATTATTATTTCATCATATGTTGGAATGGTAATGCATGTGCCACTATGAAAAGCCATACTGCAACATGCATAAAGCAATAAAATTATTATTTGTTGTTCAGTCCTTCAGTCATGTCCGACTCTCTATGACCCTATAGACTGCAGCACATTTAGCTAGGTCTCTGACTGGGCTGTTTCACAAGGTTTGCATGCCAAAGATACTGGAGTGGGTTGCCAGTTCCTTCTCTAGTGGACTGTGATTTGTCTGACCTCTCTGCTATCACCTGCCCATCTACAGTTGCCCTACATGGTATAGCTCACAGTTTCTTTCAGGTACACAAGCAACTACACCACCACCACCACCACCACTTAGCAATCCACAAGGGGACCAGGCCAGCATTGTTACCAGGAGATTGTCACTGAGGAGTGCTGTTGAGAAGGCACAAACATCTGTGCAGCCCCTAGGTCCTCCTTCCCCCATGGTCAGCCACCATTTCCATGCTGGTGGTGGGGGGGGCAGGGGGAGACAACCCCCTGGGAGACCGCAGCATCTGTAGTGGTGGAAGTGGTGGTGAGAGGAGGGGCTTGGCCGGGGGATGCCTCCGGGGTGGAGGAGGCGGGGCTGGGGACCAGAGCTCATCATATGGCCTCTGTGGTAACTCCCTGGAATGAGCTCTGGTCCGCCCCAATCCTGAACAGCACAGCCAGGTAGTCATTAGATGATGCCTCCTCTCCTCCCTATTGCACCTTGCCAGGCTGCACATCACCTCTCCATGATTGGCGGAGATGCTGGCCTGGATCCCCTGAAGACAGTCCACCTGCTGACGCATAAGGGCCAGCATCTCCACCTGCGTAGCCTGGCCTGACGTTGGGGATGGAGGTCCCTAAGACGTGGTGTGGTGAGGAGGTGGTGGTGTGGAAGTGGGGAGGGTCCGGTGCCCGGCTTGAGGGTGTTGCAGTATTGGAGGTGGTGTGGTTGGGCCTGGTGGTGGCGGCCAGTCCGGTGCACTGCGGTGGGGGGAGGAGGTGGTGGCTGGCTGGTGTCCTCACACCAGTCTGAGGGCCTTGGCGATAGCCTCAGTCTCTCAAGGAGAGGCAAATCCCAGCGGTGTGGCCAGAGGTACGGATGGTGATCCCACCAGTCATATTACATCCTTCTCCTCCGAACCAGGGCCCTCGGCTCCACTTGTCTCCTGTTCCCCCTGCGACGGTTCCTGCTGAGGGGGGCCTCCACTTCCTGCTCCAATGGAGCCGACGCTCCCTGTTTCTGTCACTGGATCCAGACCTCCTTGATGCCGAAAAAGAAAATAAAGGTATATGTCATTAGTATGATGAATAATATATTTTGTGTGCATTCCTAACTATCTGACATCTAGGCTTGATACTCCTAATTGCAACTCAGATTAGCTATCATTTGCTAGATATGATATATTCTTTGGTTCTTGGTCTTGTTCGTTCTTGGCTCCTAATGCTATCTTGATTCCTGTCTGTAACTGCATAGGCTGCAGTGGGAACACCAATACATGGTTGATTACTGTTGTTGTGCCAAGGAATGACAGTGATTTATCAGCTTCATGGATTTAATGACACATCCATCTATCCCTTGTTAGTTTTCATAGAGCTGACATGTCAGTGTCCTTGTTGGTCATCATGTACATGTGTAGTGTGGTGGCATGTTGGTGTATGTGATATTCATCTGACATGGAGGCTGCGACCTGGTAGGTCACCAGGCCTGAAGCTCCAGCGGCTGGCACCTGTCTCAGAAGGTCCTTGTTCACCATCTCCCACTCATTATATGTAACAGTCTGGTTCTTGTCCTCCTTAGCCATCCTCCTCCTCACCCTGGCTCCGATGTCGTCAAACTGGTGCTTTACAGACCTCACATCACTTGGCGCTGTGCCTACTGCTGTCACCTCAGTCGCTACCTCCTTCCATGCATGAGCCCTAGGCTAACTTCCCTCCCATGCAAGAATCACGGGGCGGACACAGATAGCACAGCACCGAGGAGGACTGCATTCTCCAGGTGCGTGTAATTGTGGGCCCTGTCATTGCCCTTAGCCTCTTGCCATCCCGACTGTGGACGGGGATCCTTGCCTCCCTGACCTGTCCCTGAGACCCGTCCCTCCCCCAAACTACCACCACCCATGGGATCAGGCCCCTTCCCCTCTGTGCCTCTCCTAGGTGTTCCTGATGCTCGTGTCACCCTGCCACCACCCACCTCCTTCTCTACACTCCCCTCCTCCTCCTGATCCTCCTGCTTCTCCGCCACCTCCTTCTCCAACTCCTCAACATCTTCCTCCTCTCCTCCACGACTCCTCACATCCCCCTCCTCTCCACCATTAATCCCCAGGGCCACCTCTCTCTCCTCTCTCTCCTCGCCTCTACTCTTCTCCTCCTTCCCCCTCCTCTCTCCTCCCTCCATACCACTCCCAAAAATAATAGAACGATAAATGAAAATAAGACTTACTGTAAATTTATGATGGGGGAAAAAAAATGGGTGTATTATGTGTAATTAATAACTGGTGGGGGTGGGCTGTTTGGAGTGACCTAGCTCTATATGTCTCTATGTGGGTTGTTTAAATTATGCGTATTACAATTATGTGTAATCTGTAAATATGTGTAATCAATGAATAAGTGTAAAATACCCGCAAATTATTGTTCTCTCTTTCGTGCTACTTCACAGTCAATGCATGGGCAGGTGGAACGCAAATTTATAATCTCCTTCTGTCAATCATCTGCTGCTAGACCGCTTTCTATTGGATGAGTGGCCTGTGTCGCACTACGTTATATGGCTATTGGCTAGTAGCGGTCGATTTTGGCCTGCCCCTTAACAGCTTGCATGCGCGGAAAAGGTTTACAGGCTTGCATCTACGGACCGTAGCTTGCGCCATGGTTGAATGTAATAACTCTGTACCCCCGCATAATTTCAAGCCCGCAGGCTTTGCAGATGTGTCGTTGCCTCTACTGGCTTGGAATTTAATGGGGCTGTTAGTGGTGTAGGTTTTTTTTTTGTCTGCAAATTATCTTTTCTCAGTAGATTATTAAATGTGTAATTAAATAACTGGGCACTGATATATTTCAATGGCTCTTGGTGATTCAAGAACAAGATACTTCAACAAAGGCAAATGTATCGTATGCCAGACTCATACACCTTTCCTAAAGTATATCATAGTTCCCCTTATTGTGAGAGACTGATACCTGAGGTTTGAGTTAGAGCTGTGCTGTTCCAGATGGCAAATTTTCAATGTACCTTGAACCCCTGTGCATTCAGTTACAGCAATCTTATCCTAGCAAAGATGAACTATGATGTTATTTGGCAAGTAAATTTTAGGTATTAAGCTTGCTTTTGAAGAATGAAAAATAACTTTTATCTCAAATAACTATTCAAACATATGAAAAATCCCATTATTTTTCCAACCTCCTCCAAACATATGCATATATTTCAGGTCTCATTGGGGAGGCTATGGTTTTCACAACCAATAAAGCTCTACACTGGAGGGGCTAAGATTTAGAGTCATTTTCTTGTATTATAGCCACTGATGTCCATACCTCTGCTCTACTCCACGGGTTCCATACTAGATTTGCTCCTAAACTTGTTCCTTCATATCTGGTGACCTCTACAGGATAGAGCTAGGTTGAGAATTCATATACATTCTCATGTTATTTCTCAAAACCATTTTCTGAGTCTTTGCGGTCCCCTGTGGGTGACTTGGATATGCTCTGCTTTGTCATGGAGAGAAGTATAATGTTTCTGACTCAGAGTGACGTGTGGTCACGCAAGATTCATGCAGTCGACATCAATTTGGTACAAACATTCTTGGCTTAATGACCTGCTTTTTACCTTGGCTTGTCCTGCATTTTGCAACCTACTGTTTTACCTGTGGACTATGCCCCTGACTATGATTCTGTCTGCCACCTGCCTCCACTACCATGTTGTGAGCCAAATGCATTTCTTGTCACCTGCCATGACTCTTTGCTTGTGAGCTGATATATTAATACTAGCGTATTGCCCGTGAAAAAATGACGGCAATCAGATGTGTATGTTTTAAAAGTTGTTTAGTTATTAATATACATATGGAATTGTAAGGTAGCTAATGTTGTTTTCTGTGTACTACTGAAATATAGAAATCAAATTAATAAATGAATTTACGTATTTTTATGCATTGTGTTGAAGAGCTGGCAATCTGTGTTGATGTTGCAGCAGCATTAGTGGTGTGGAGGTACTGTGTAAGCGTGATGAACGTGTGCAGTGTAATAGTGTGCGTGCGCGATCCGAAACCGTTAATGTAGCTGTGTACTTCCGCATTATCCTAAAATGGCGGATAATGTGTGGTATGCGTCTTAGCGGATTATCGGTACTTGTTTTCCATGGTTATAGTGCTGTCACCTGGTTTTCGTTTTGTTCATGCGGCATTTTTTCTGCGGCGCTCATTGCCAAAGTACTACAGTTTAACGGCTCACCTCGCTGCGCAATGATCGCCTGCGGCGCTCATCGCTCAGCCTGCTAAAGTACTACGGTTTAACAGTAAATATGGTAAAACGGTCAAATGACGGTCAATTAAAATTAAATGTAGTGAAATTTGTTTGCCACACATGACGCTACATTTGTACCTTTTTTTTCCCTTAAAATAAATACAATTAATTTTTTTGTAAATTTTTTATTTTTGTAACTTGCAACTTACATTTCACATCAAATGCGTTGGTTTAGGCGGGAAATCCGATGTTGCGGCCATTTTTTTCTCGCTTAGCCGATTTTCGATCTTTGTAACTCGGCTAAATCGATCTAAATTGCAGTTCCAACTCACTTCCAGATGTCCTGCCTGGTTCCCCATGCTGTAAGTGACTTTTTTTTTTTTTTTTTTTAGTGTGTATTTAGTGGTTTTTTTACTGTTTTTGTTCCGCCGCTTATCTCGTAATTTTTTTTTACCTCGTATTTTTTTTCTAAGTGCTACGATTTAACGGCTCGCCTGCATCGCTAAGTCGTACGCACTACGCAACGCGACGACGAATCGTAGTTAGACAATTATAATATGTGATTACTGCCACAAAAGATTTTCAATCTCACAGTTTTCTTTCATTTCCTTATCCAATTTTCAGTTCTTCAGCTAATCTTCAGAAATATTAGGGTAAACTTGTGGACTGCTCATCTGTTAGTGAGAGGTTCAAATACGACATTAGATTTCTCGATTGGATCAGACACACAAGATGCAGGAATAGGCCCTAAACAATTACTATTTAAAATAAAGCCATTTTAAACCAGAACTGAAAAATTGTTTGATGTTGTCCCCTGTGACTCATTGCAATTGAAATTAGAATTCTAAACTCTGCCTTGTTTTATTTCCTAATTAATTCAAAACTTGCTTACAGTGAAACAGAGCAATAAATATTTTGCACACACACGCTGTTTGCTGCAGGTCTAAATAATCAACTGCGTTAATCCAGAATTTGTTTTGAAAATAATCTTACTATCTCATGCTGACATTCAGTCTTGACTTTTCTGTAATTAAATCACTATTAAAGCTTTAGGGAACAACCAATATTCCCTTCTAGATAATACCACATATGACTCAATATCCATATATTAGAGGACCAATGAAGTGATATATTTATAGCATGCTCTTTGGAAGAACTTAACTTGATAATTTGCAACATGGATTAGAAACATGGAATGAACTGTGAATTCATATAGATGGATATATTCATGTCTCTATTCGGTTCTTTTTGAAAGAAGATTTACATAGTCACTTGACAATATAAAAAAAGAAACAAATCTGCAAGTGTGGGAATTATCTAAGTAATGGAGCTAATTCAAATTACTAAGGAAAACAACCAAGATTATGTTTGCTTTGTAGAAATGTACTTTTCCTGTATATTTCTCATTTGAGTAAATGTAGTCAAGAAATTGCAGCTAGCCCAAACAACTGTGACAATATAGTGAATCAAATTGAAAAATCTATAAATGACAGGTCTTAGAATTAATTTTAAGCTGAATTTTCAAGATCTGCTGGCTTACATGTTGATCTCAGATAGCGCATGCACATATGTGTATAAGAAAGGGGTAAATGTTTTATATACTAGACATTTATTAATGCATACATGATTACTTGAAATGGTATGCAACGCTAGTCATTTCCCAAATAACTAAATGCAATGTTGAATTATCTGCAAGAGTTTTATTATAAAGTTGTCCGTTAGAAAAACTTAAAATGTAACCTTTAATCAATAGTATCATAAAAATGCAGATGATAATAGTAGTCCAAACTGATAAAAAAAAAAACGCACCAACCAGCCAAACAAAAAAGATAGCTACACCTAATCGAATGATCTCAATAATACAGGCAAATATCCATGAAGGTCTACCAATAACACCATCCAAAAAGTACCATCCAAAAAGTAGCTAATATCAGTACATTAACCGTGCTAGCTGCAAACTCTCTAGGACAAATATATGTGCTGCTGAAGAGAAGCTGCTGAGCGAATATTGCATCAAAGTGCAAAAAAATTGTGTATATATTCAGGAGCATAGGAGCCCCAAATAATCTGGGAGGGACGCAGCTTGCCATAAAAAATGGCGGTGCGTCTATAATGTGTGATGCTGAAATCTGCAAATATAAAAGAAAAGAAAGAGAAGAGGGAGAGAGGAGAAGAGTGAGAAGAAAGAGAGATAAAAAGAGTAAGGGAAAAAGGCATAGAAAGGAATAAAGAGCGAGAAACAGATGAAGAGATAATGATATGACAAGGGAGAAGCCGATAAAAAAGGGAGAACAGGAAAAGAGATAATAAGCAGAAGAAAAAAATAATAGACAGGATAAAACATGGAGGGAGAGAAAAGAGAAAGTGAAATATAGGGAGAAAGAGACAGAAGAGAGAAGGTGAGAGGGAGACGAGAAAAGATTAAATTGAGAAAAAAAGAGATGGGGAAATTTGCATTGAGGGAAAAAAGAAGGTTAGAGGCCATAGATGGAGAAAAAAGAAGGAAAGAAAAAAGGTCAAATGGATAAAGCAAAAAGGGGAAGGAGAGAGAGAAATAAGGAAAGAGAAAAAGAATAAAGTGAGACAGTAGAAAAGAGAACAGTGGGGGAGAGCAAGAGAACATAAAGATGAGAAAGGGAGAATATAAGTGAATGAGAAAAGGAGGGAAAATGGAGAGCAAAGAAGAGAGGGTGAAATAAATAGGCTAAGAGCAAAAAAGAGAAAGGAAGGAGGGAAAAAGAGGTAACAGAGAGGAGAAAGGATGACAAAGGTGGAGAATAAGATGAGAAGAAACATAAGAAAGAGACTGGAGGGGAAAGAGACAAAGAAAGAAGTGTATAAGAGAGTGAGACTAAGGACAAAGAGAGGAAGGGGAAAGATGGGGAGAGGATTAAAAATGACACACATAGCAGTGAAAAAAGACAGAATGCGAGACATGGGAGAAAACAGAAACAGAGGTGGCAGGGAAGAATACAGAAAATCAGAAAAAGACAGGAGATTAGAAAAAAGGGTTAACTGATGATATAATGATGGGGTGACATAAGACAGGAGAGAAGAGAAGAGAGACAAAGGCTGAGTTAATTTTGAAGGGGAAGATGGGGAGAGTAAAAGAGTTAGATGTTAGAGGAGAGAACGTTTGGGAAAAGGTAGATTCTGGGAGATAGAGAAAGAGAAACTGAGCGAGAAAGAAACAGAGATATGGAAGAGATTCAGATGGATAGGGTGAAAGGAAGACAGAGAATGCCCTGGGAAGAGTAAAAAAAAGGATAGAATAAAAGCATTGGGACAAGCAGGGGGGGGACAGAGGAGAGCCAAACAGCAGAGAGAGACAGATAGTAGGGGGGAGGAGAGAAAAAAGGTTAAAGAGAGATAGGGGAGGGGAAAACAGAGGAAGATGGGTAGGGGGAGATTGAGGGGGAAAGAGTGAAAGTTGTGAGAGATGAGGTAGAATAGTCAGAGGAAGACGAGACACAAATAAGATAGCATGCTAAGAGAAGAAAGGAGAGAGAGAGGCAGATGGGGAGGAAGGAGAAGAGGACAGTGATGAGAGAGAAAGATGGGAATGGGACTGACAAGAGGGGACAGAGAGTGACACACAGGAGAGGGGAAGCAGTCAGAAGACGGGAGACATTGAGACATATGTGAAGAGAAAGACAGATTGGATAAAAAACAGAAGCAGAGTAAGAGGGTTAAGAGACAGACAGGAAGGGAGAGAAAGACAAGGGGTTACAGACAAGTAGGGGGTGGAGAGTATGAGGTAGAGGGGGGAGAGAAAGGGGAGGGGAGTGAGAGAGGGGAAAGAGAGACCTGGGTGGGCACTGATAGAGTGGATAGAGAATCAGGAAGGGGCTGATAGAGTGGAAAGAGAGACAGACACAGGGAAAGTCAAGAAAGAAACAGTGGAGGATTCCAGACAGTCGGTGGTGGGGAGACAGGGGGTGACAAGGGGAGAAAATGAGGTAGAGAGGTTTAGAAACAGAAGACTGATAAAGGGAATAGAGAAGCAGGAGGGGGACTGACAGAGGGGTGAGAGGAGCATGAGGGGGACTGACAGAGGAGAGAGAGAGAGAGAGAAACAAGAGGATGGACTGAGAGGGGAGAGAGAAACAGGAGGGGGGCTGATATTGTGGAGCGAGAAACAGGAGGGGGACTGAAAAAGGGGAGAGAGAAACAAGAGGGAGGACTGACAGAGGGGAGATTAGAAACAGGAGGGGGGACTGACAGAGGCGAGAGAGAAACAGGAGGGGGGCCTGACAGAGGGGAGAGAGAAACAGGAGGGGTCTGAAAGAGGGGAGAGAGAAAAAGGAGGGGGACTGACAAAGGGGAGAGAGAAACAGGAGGCAGGACTGACAGAGGGGAGAGAGAAACAGGAGGCAGGACTGATAGAGGGGAGAGAGAAACAGGAGGGGGGACTGACATAGGGGAGAGAGAAACAGGAAGGTGGACTGACAGAAGAAGCAGGAGGGAGTACTGAGAGAGGAGAATAGTAGCAGGAGGGGGGCTGACAGAGGGAGAGAGAAGCAGGAGGGGGGAATGATAGAGGGGAGAGAGAATTAGGAGGAGGAAGAGAGAAGCAGGAGGGGGACTGATATAGGGGAGAGAGAAGTCGGAGGGGAGAGAGAAGCTTGAGGGGGATAAAAGCAGGGGAGGGAATGATAGAGGGGAGAGAGAAGCAGGAGGGGAGAGGGAAGCAGGAGCAGAACTGACATAGGGGGAGAGAAGCAGGAGGGGGGACTGATAAAAGGGAAAGACAAGCAGGAGGGGAGAGAGAAGCAGGAGAGGGGGATAGCAGTAGTAGGGGGACCAATAGAGGGAGCAGAGAATCAGGACGAGGGGCTGTCATAGGGGAAGAGAAGCATGATGGGGCTGTCAGAGGGGGGGGAATCTGGAGGGAGGCTGTCAGATTGGGGAGACAAGCAGGGTGGGAGACTACCAAGGGAGAGAAGCAAGAGGGGATACTGACAGAGGGGGGAGAGAAGCAGAAGGGGGCTGACAGAGAGGGGAGAGAAGCAGGAGATGGGACAGACAGAGGGGAAGAAAAGCAGGAGGAGGAACTGTCAGAGGTGGGAGAGAAGCAGAAGGGGGCTGGCAGGGAGGGAGAGAAGCAGGTGGGGGGACAGAGGGAGAATAAAAGCAGGAGGGGGGACTGACAGTGGGTGGAGAGAAGCAGGAGGGGGGAACTGACGGGAAGAGAAGCAGGAGTGGGGACTGATATAGAGAAGAGAAAACAAGGAGGCGAGAGAAAAGCAGAAAGGGGAGAAAAGCAGGAGGGAGAGAGAAGCAGGAGGAGGAACTGACACAGGGGGAGAGAGAAGCAGGAGGGGGGATTGAAATATGAGAGAGAAGCAGGAGGGGGGGACTGATAGGGGGAGAGAAGCAGGAGGGGAGAGAGAAACAGGAGAGGGAAATAGAAGCAGGAGGGGGACTGATAGAGGGGGGAGAGAACAAGGAGGGGGAGAGGAAAGCAGAAGGGGAGAGATGCATGAGGAGGAGACAGAAGCAGGAGGAGGAACTGACACAGTGGGAGAGAGAAGCAGGAGGGGAACTGAAAGAGGGGAGAGAGAAGCAGGAGGGGGACTGATAGGCGGAGAGAGAAGCAGGAGGGGAGAGAGAAGCAGGAGGGGAGAGAGAAGCAGGAGGGGAGAGAGAAACAGGAGAGGGAAATAGAAGCAGGAGGGGGAATGATAGAGGGGGGGTAGAAGCAGGAGTGGGTACTGATAGAGGGGAGAGAAAAGCAGAATGGGGAGAGAAGCAGGAGGAGGGACTATCAGAGGGGAGACTGACAGAGGGGGGAGAGAACCAGGAGGGGTGGAGCATAAGGAAGAAAGATAAAGGAGAGAGAGAAGCAGGAGGGGGGACTGACAGAGGGGAGAGAAAAAAACAGGAGGGGGAGAGAAGCAGGAGGGGGGGCAGACAAAGGGGGAGAGTAGCAGGAGGAGGAACTGTCAGAGGGTGGAGAGAAGCAGGAGGGGGCTCTCAGAGGGGGGAAAGCAGGAGGGAGGCTGTTAGAGGGGGCACACACAGTGGAGGAAGCCAGGTGGATTCTACCTCCTCTTTCCCTCTACCGGTAAACCCCCCTATGTATATAATGCCCCATATTCATCCTTCTAGCAAGCTCTTACCTGGTCCCCTGTAGTGGAGCTCTGTCTCCATATCATAAAATCACATAAAGAGCAGTTTGCAGCAGGCACTGTTAGGAAGGCCCAGTGCAAACCGGCACCCAGATAGACAGACACGCATGCTCAGATGCAGGACCCCGACAAACTAAGAGTTTGTGCATAACACCTGGCTTAAAGGACTAAATAGAAAAACTTAAAACTTAACCTTTAATACATAGTATCATAAAAATGCAGATGATAATAGTAGTGCAAACTGACCAAAAAAAAAGGTACACCAGCCAAACCAAAATATATAGCTACAACTAATATAAGAATCTCAATAATACAGGCACATATCCATGTAGGCCTACCAATAATATCATCTAAAAAGTACCATCCAAAAAGTTGCCAATATTAATACATTAACAGTGTTAGCTGCAAACTATTGGGGACAAACAAACACATGTGCTGCTGAAGAGGAGCTGCTGAGTGAAAATTATATCAATGTGCCGTTAAAAGCAGTACACACCTGAGCTAATCACACTTACATTCATCCAGGTGTTAATCTTTCTCCACCTGGGGGAAAAGGGGGCTTTGCAATATCTGTGCCCATGCAAGTCCCTGGTCTCACATTGTCATGCATTCCCCTCCCCAGCTCAACACCATGAGGACGTTTATGTGAGTCAATGCATCTGCTATAATATACTGACTGCCATTTCGGTGAATTCGTCTTTTCACCTTTGCACTGGCATTCGATAGTGACTGGATGACATTCTGTAGACTCAGCTTCTCTTTATTCTGAATGTCCAGCTTCTCAAATTAGGAATCATCCTTCTGCTTCCTGACTATTTTGGGGAAGTCTCAGACTCTCATCTGCATGGAACTCTCTGTGTGAGGCTTTGGGCTAGAGCAGAGGTGGGTAAGTTCGCTCCTGGAGGGCCACACACATGCATGGGTTTGATGATACCCCTGCTGTGCACAGGTGAGTCAATCACTTCTTCAGTCACCCTGATTGACTTACCTGTGCACAGAAAGGATATCTTCATATCCAGGCATGTCTGTGGCTAGAGCATTCTAGTCAGAGGGTTTTTATGCAACTCCTGCAATATACTAGTAATCATGGCCTCCTGATTCACTAGCACACCGTGAAGGCTTCTGCGCCTTGACCTGAACTTTGGCATCTCTGCTTTTACTCTCTATTCTCAGCTCTGCCAGCTCCTGCTTCACCCTGCTGAGGGCACTCACCATCGGAAGTTCGGCTTTTGTCTCTCTTGCAAACACATCCACATCACTCAGTTGCTCCTTCAACACAACCAGATGGGGGTTAGTAGCTGGCTCAGATAGCAGCTGACTCTCTGTTACCAATCTGTGTAACTCTTGGTCAAACCCTGTAGCACTCCCTTCCTCACACCTTTCCTGCAGGGTCTCCAACTCTCCTTCTTTAGGTTCATCGTCATTGACATCATTTTCATTATCTTCATTTTAGCAACAAGGAAACAGAGTTCCCTATTATGTGCACACCTATTTTAACTCAAAAGAGCTAAAGAGATTGTGAATTAAAACTTAGCTTTTAATAAATAGTTTTAAAATTCTATAAAAATATTCAGAGGCAGGTTGTGTAAATCAAAGTTACTTAGATGTATAAAGATTATCATATAGTAAATCCAGACACTGGGAATGAATACCTTGGGTTAAATAGATTACTTTAAAAAGTAACCATTGATGTGCAAAAAGTGCTAAAGGTGCTTATGCTAAATAATATGGAACCTTAAAATTAATATAGGTCCTAAAGGGCTCAAGTGGATTAAATAGATATTTACCCAATTCACTTGAATCTAATACAGGGGTGAGAAATTCCCTTTATCTGGAACAAATAGTGTCACACATTGAATAGGCCTAAAGATTCCCCATGTATTTTGGGCTATTAGGTCATTTATAGCCGTAATATCGAGGTATCAAACAATTGTAGGTAATGATGTCGCGAACATAAAATTTTCGGTTGGCGAACCGCGGACGCGAATTCCATCAAACGTTTGCGAACGGACGAACATCGGCGAACCGCCATAGACTTCAATGGGCAGGCGAATTTCAAAACCCACAGGGACTCTTTCTGGCCACAATAGTGATGGGAATGTTGTTTCAACGAGACTAACACCTGGACTGTGGCATGCCGGAGGGGGATCCATGGCAAAACTCCCATGGAAAATTACATAGTTGATGCAGAGTCTCGTTTTAAGCCATAAAGGGCATAAATCCCCTTACATTCCTAAATTGTTTGGAATAACATGCTTTAAAACATCAGGTATCGATCAGGTAGTGTAAGGGTTACACCCGCTTCACAGTAACAGACCAATATCCCTATTTAATGCACCGCAAACAACCGCAAACAGTCCCTTTGCACAACCGCAAGCTCCCCATTTGCACAAGGTTGGATACCAAGCTAGCCATGTCCCGTTCCTTGTCCTCACTGATGTCATTGAAGGTCTCTTCCTCCACCCAGCCACCAAGGGTCCCCGAAAGGGGACAACAAGCCCCCTGGGATGCCTGCTGTGTTTGGTCTTCCACCTCATCAAAGCCACCTTCCTCCTCTGACTCCTCTTCTTCAGACTCCCAGAGTCTGGGGGCTTCCACTGCCCAGCATGGAAGATTATACACAGGTCAGAGTCTGGGGGCTTCCACTGCCCTGCATGGAAGACTATACACAGGTCAGAGTCTGGGGGCTTCCACTGCCCAGCATGGAAGATTATACACAGGTGAGAGTCTGGGGGCTTCCACTGCCCAGCATGGAAGATTATACACAGGTGAGAGTCTGGGGGCTTCCACTGCCCAGCATGGAATATTATACACAGGTCAGAGTCTGGGGGCTTCCACTGCCCAGCCTGGAATATTATACACAGGTCAGAGTCTGTGGGCTTCCACTGCCCAGCATTAAATATTATACACAGGTCAGAGTCTGGGGGCTTCCACTGCACAGCATGGAAGATTATACACGTTGCCTCTGTCTGCGTTATTATAAGGTGTGTACTGTTAAGTAGTACTATTCCTATCAGTTTAATCCCTGTTACGTTACCTATCAGGGGACGTGTATATGGCATGGATTTTTGGAACAGGGAGATGGAAAAAGATGCTTGGTCGGACCTCCTACTTCGAATTTGGGGCACTGCACGTGCAATCTAAGGTGCCACCAGAAAGGAGTGGTGTATTAAGTTGTACTATTCATTCCTATCGGTTTAATACCTGTTCCGTCACCTATCTTTCCTCCCAATAGCACATTCTATATGTCATCAACCGGCCTGTGTGTATTTAGAGAACCACACTTTAAGGCCCTTAACGTGGGACAAGGTGGCTTGGCTATCAGAATTGACTCAGAGCCTTAAAAACTCCCAAACCCCCTAATCAGACACTCACTATCATACTGGAAATGGGCCAAGAAACACACAGGTTTGTTCCGTGGATCCACCCAAATGACCCCAATTCTTGACCACCCTCAGGACCCGAAACACATGAGCACAACATCACAACACTGGTGGAGGTCAAGGAAACTAGATACACTGGGAGACTGGTTAGTAAAGGGCCAGATGCTCACCTATGAGGAACTGAGGGACAAGCATGAGCTACCGCTGTCAGAATTACAATTACTGTAGGCTGAGGCATTTCACACACTCCCTCACCCAGAAACAGGGGACACCGGTCTTAAATTGGTTCTCCAAAATTTGTAAAGATAAACCTCTATCAAGGGGGATCATTGGGTCACTTTAGAAATATAAAACATTTGTTACTGGTTGAAGTGACACTGGGGGAAGGACCGGAGTGGGGGAGCCCTGGAGACCCTTCAGAAGCAACCAGCGGCAAAATCATCCCAGGAAAGGAGAGGTCGCTTACTGAAGCCTGCCCTAGGGTAACCCAAGGGTGATTGCCCAGGTTAGATATTGTAAATAATAAGCTAATACTGCTGGAGGTATGATAGCTAATAGGACTTTGGTGTTTCCTGCAGATATACTCTTTACTATTGTCTGCTTTACCATGTTTTAGGTATCTCTTAAATTGCAATCACAGTAAAAAATAAGAAAAATTATTAACCTAAAAAGTAAAAATAAGAAGGAATAGCCAGCCAACTTTCACAAAATGTCTCTATTGTAAATATGTAATTTTTAACAACTGTTATGCAAGACTGTTCAAAAATGCTTTATTTTTCATTACATGCTGTACGCCTTCTAAAATAAAATAATTTAAATGCAAAAATTAGGTATTGTTGCAGCGACCAGAAAAATTGATGTTAGTTTGCCAGGCAGAAAGTGCCCTAAAACATTGCGTCTTGAACCCTAGTTGGTGGCGGATAAGTCACACAAGTCATCCGGCATTCAGGGATAAAATACAGCAGCGTGTGGACCATTATTAGCTCAAGGCAGCTCATCTATCAGGCCTTTTTTAATCGAATGTATCGCCCACTGTCAGTCCCTTCGGGATCCTTCCCTCATTCATCTTAATAAAGGTGAGGTAATCTAGACTTTTTTGACCCAGACGACTTCTCTTCTCAGTGACAAAACCACCTGCTGCACTGAAGGTCCTTTCTGACAGGACACTTGAAGCGGGGCAGTTCAGAGGTTCTATGGCAAATTGGGATAGCTCAGGCCACAGGGCAAGTGTGCACACCCAGTAGTCAAGGGGTTCATCGCTCCTCATAGTGTCGATATCTGCAGTTAAGGCGAGGTAGTCTGTTACCTGACGGTCGAGTCGTTCTCTGAGGGTGAACCCCGAAGGGCTGTGGCGATGCATAGGACTTAAAAAGCTCTGCATGTCCTCCATCAACAACACGTCTGTACAGCGTCCTCTCCTTGCCGTCGTGGTCGTGGAAGGAGGAGGATTATGTTCACCTCTTCTGCTGTTCGATTGCCTTTGTGCTGTGACATCAGCCTTAAACGCTGTGTAAAGCATACTTTTTAATTTATTTTGGTAGTGCTGCATCCTTTCCGACTTGTGGTAATTAGGTAACATTTCAAGCACTTTCTGCTTATACCGGGGATCTAGTAGCGTGGACACCCAGTACAGGTCGTTCTCCTTCATCCTTTTTATACGAGAGTCCCTCAACAGGCATGACAGCATGAAAGACCCCATTTGCACAAGGTTGGATGCCGAGCTAGTCATGTCCCGTTCCTCGTCCTCAGTGATCTCACTGAAGGTATGTTCTTCCCCCCAGCCACGTACAACACCACTGGTACCAGATAGGTGACAACGAGCACCCTGGGATGCCTATTGTGGTTGGTCTTCTTCCTCCTCCTCAAAGCCACATTCCTCCTCTGACTCCTCTTCCTCACAATCCTCTTCCAGCGTTGCCGCAGGTCCAGCAAGCGATTGCTGATAAGGCTGTTTCTGGCGGTGATGGTGACCACAACTCTTCCTCTTCCTCTTCAAGCTCATCTACGGCCTGATCCAGCACTCTTCGCAGGGCACGCTCCAGGAAGAAAACAAATGGTATGATGTCGCTGATGGTGCCCTGGGTGCAACTGACCAGGTTTGTCACCTCCTCAAAAGGACGCATAAGCCTACAGGCATTGCGCATGAGCATCCATTAACGTGGCAAAAAAATCCCCAGCTCCGCAGAGGCTGTCCTAGCACCCCGGTCATACAAATACTCGTTAACGGCCTTTTCTTGTTGTAGCAGGCGGTCGAACAATAGGAGTGTTGAATTCCAACGTGTTGGGCTGTCTAAAATCAAGCGCCTCGCTGGCATGTTGTTTCACCGCTGGATATCTGAAAAGTGCGCCATGGCCGTGTAGGAACGCCTGAAATGGGCACACACCTTCCTGGCCTGCTTCAGGACGTCCTGTAAGCCTGGGTGCTTATGCACAAAGCGTTGTACAATCAGATTACACACATGTGCCATGCACGGCAAATGTGTCAACTTGCCCAAATTCAATGCCGCCAACAAATTTCTTCCGTTGTCACAAACCACTTTGCCGATCTCCAGTTGGTGCGGAGTCAGCCACTGATCCACCTGTTCGTTCAGGGCGGACAGGAGTGCTGGTCGGGTGTGACTCTCTGCTTTCAGGGAAGTCAACCCTTCAAGACGGGGTGACACTGCCGTATCCGGGATGTGGAATAGTACCTGTGGAGCTGGGGGGGTGCCGTTGATGTGGAGCAAGACATAGCAGCAGCAGAAGAGGACTTAGCCGAGGAGGTTATGGAAGAGGATGGAGTAGAAGGAGTAGAGGAGGTGGCAGCAGGCCTGCCTGCAAGTCGTGGCGGTGTCACCAACTGCAGAGCCACGTATTCCATGCTTGTCACCAGGTTTACCCAATGCGCAGTGTAGGTGATGTACCTGCCCTGACCATGCTTTGCAGACCAGGTATCAGTGGTCAGATGGACCCTTGCCCCAACACTGTGTGCCAGAGATGCCATTACTTCCTTTTGCACAATTGAGTACAGGTTGTAGATTGCCTTTTGTGCAAAGAAATTTCAGCCGGGTACCTTCCACTGCGGTGTCCCAATAGCTACAAATGTTTGAACGCCTCGGACTCCACCAGCTTGTATGGTAAAAGCTGGCGGCTAAGGGTTCAGACAAGCCAGCTGTCAGTTGC
This sequence comes from Discoglossus pictus, assembly GCA_027410445.1. Classification (NCBI taxonomy): domain Eukaryota; kingdom Metazoa; phylum Chordata; class Amphibia; order Anura; family Alytidae; genus Discoglossus; species Discoglossus pictus. Next base: position 86,920,622 of record CM050171.1, read on the forward strand.
TGGGCAAGGGGGTGACTTTGTGACATTGGCTTCTTACGCTCAAACATGTCCTTGACAGACACCTGACTGTGGGCAGATGAGCAGGGACTGCTCAGGGCGAGACACGGAGTGGCGGATGGTTGAGAGGGGGCAAGCAGGGCAGCAGTGGTTGATGTGGCTGAAGATGCTGGACCAGGAGGTGGATGGCGGCTTTGACTTTGTGTGCTGCTTGTACTGATGTGTTGATCCCATAGGCGTTTGTGATGTGACATCATGTGCCTTCGCAAAAAAGTTGTACCTAGGTGGGTGTTGGACTTCCCACGATTCAGTTTCTTTTGGCACAGGTTGCAAATGGCATCACTGTTGTCACAGGCAGACACACAAAAAAATTGCCACACTGCTGAGCTCTGCAATGACGGCATTCTGGTGGTGGCAAAAGCATGCGTTGACTGGCATGCTGTCTGGCTGACCCCAGGGGCCGATGCATGCTGTCTGACTGTGCCACTAGTTACTTTCGACGACCTCCCGCTGCTTCCAACTCGTCTCCTCTCGGTCTCCCCATCTGAACTTTCCTCCTGTTCTTCTCTTATAGCGGGCACCCACGTGACACCAACGGACGCATCGTCATCATCAACGGCTACACTTGTATCTGACAACTCAACAAAGGAAGCAGCACCAAGTACAACATCATCATCAGACCGTATGTCCATGTGTGTAATGCTGCCTGACTGGGACATATCCCTGTTATCTACATCCTCTGGCACTAATGTTTGTGCATCACTCATTTCTTCCAACGGATCTGTAAATAACTCTGCTGACGGATCAAGTGAAGAAGCTGTGGTGCTAGTGTTGGTGGTGGCGGCAGGCGGGCGAGTGGTAACTGGAGAGGTGCCCGAAGCTAAGCTGGAGGAGGATGCTGCGTCTAGGATCCGAGCGGAAGCTGTAGAAGATTGGGTGTCCTGTGTTAGCCACTCAACCATGTCCTCAGAACTGTTTAAGTTCAGGGTATGTTGCCTCTGAAAACTGGGCATTATTCTAGGGCCAAAGTGAATCACAGCACCTCGATCACGACGGCCCCTGCGGGGGGGCCTGCCTCTGCCTGTCATTTTTTTTACGATTAGTGGTACTATGCGTGCAAGCAAATGTGACACCAGATATGAGTGTCACTGTGCACTGGCAAAAGTTGGCTGAGTAGATGCAATAGGCCTCACACACACACACAAGCCTGTAGGCAGGCAACTGATATTAATCGATTACAGTAAAAAAAGGGTTGTTTTATTTCACTACACACTACGGTTGCACTAGATATGAGTGTCACTGTGCACTGGCAAAAGTTGGCAGACTAGATGCAATAGGCCTCACACACACGCTAGCAGGCAGGCATATGCAATAAGATTACACAGAAAAAAATAATAAAATAAAATAAAAAGGGCTTTTTGTGTTGCTGTCCTTGCAGCAGATATCAAAGGTGTTCTTCAGGTGTGCAGTTAAAGCTAAATACACAGCCTGGCTATCTATTTCCCTATTAAATCAGCAGAAAAAAATTATAAAATAAAATAAATGATGTTCTAGCTAGTGATGTCGCGAACATAAAATTTTCGGTTCGCGAACCGCGAACGAGAACCTCCGCAAATGTTCGTGAACCGGCAAACCGCCATAGACTTCAATGGGCAGGCGGATTTTAAAACCCACAGGGACTCTTTCTGGCCACAATAGTGATGGAAAAGTTGTTTTAAGGGGAGTAACACCTGGACTGTGGCATGCCGGAGGGGGATCCATGTCAAAACTCCCACGGAAAATTACATAGTTGATACAGAGTCTGGTTTTAATCCATAAAGGGCATAAATAACCTAACATCCCCCTCCAACATTATCCTCCCCTGTATCTCTTTACGCCCTCCCTCATCATCCTCCCCGTGTCTCTTTCCCCCCTTCCTCATCATCCTCCCCTGTGTCTCATCCCCCTCCCTCATCATCCTCCCACCTCCCTCATCATCCTCCCACCTCCCTCATCATCCTCCCACCTCCCTCATCATCCTCCCCTGTATCTCTTTACCCCCTCCCTCAACATCCTCTCCTGTGTCTCTTTCCCCCCTCCCTCATCATTCTCCCCTGTGTCTCTTTTCCACCTCCCTCATCATCTTCGCCTGTGTCTCTTCCCCCCCCCTCATCATCCTCCCCTGTGTCTCTTTCCCCCCTCCCTCATCATCCTCCCCCCTCCCTTGATGATTAGGGGGGGGAGAGACACAGGGATAAGTGTGAGGGGTGTTAGGGTAAGGGGTGTTGGATAAGGGTGAGGGGGTTAGGTGTTAGGGTGAGGGGTGTTAGGGCTAAGTGTGAGGGGTGTTAGGGTGAGGGGTGTTAGGGATAAGTGTAAGGGGTGTTAGGGTGAGGCATGTTAGGAATAAGTGTGAGGGGTGTTAGGTCTTAGGGATAAGTGTGAGAATGTTTGGGTTAGGTGTTAGGTTGATGGGTGTTATGGATAAGTGTGAGGGGTGTTAGAGTTGGGTGCTAAGGTGAGGGGAGGATGATGATAAGGGGGGAAAGAGACACAGGGGTGTCCTTGCAGCAGAGATCAAGAGTCCTTCAGGACTGTATTGCACACTGTGTACAGTAGCCTAGCTATGGTTTTCCCTATTGATGCAGTGTCACCTACACTCAGCCTCCTCTCAGTAAGACTGCAAGTTAGGTATGATTCCAAAATTGCTGCTGTCCATGAGGTAGAAGGCTCTGGAAGGGAGTGTATGCTGCTGATTGGCTGGAATGTGTCTGCTGACTGTGACATGCAGGGTCAAAGTTTGCTCAATGATAAAGTATAGGGGGCGGGTCGAATATCACATATGTTCGCAGTTCGCCGCAAATGCAAACATGCTATGTTCGCCGGGAACAGTTCCTCCGGCGAACTATTCGCAACATCTCTAGTTCTAGCCCTAAAAAGGGCTTTTTGGGTTGCTGTCCTTGCAGCAGATATCAAAGTATTCCTTCAGGTGTGTAGTTAAAGCTAAATACACAGCATGGCTATCTATTTCCCTATTAAATCAAGAGCAGGTAGAATATATCTCCTCTCTCAACGAATGCAGCTACAGAATGATTCTAAAATGGAGGCTGTCATACAGATGGAAGGCTCTGGAAGGGAGTGTATGCTGCTGATTGTCTGGAATGTGTCTGCTGACTGTAAGGTGCAGGGTCAAAGTTTCCTCAATGATAAAGAATAGGGGGCGGTCCGAAAAGCGCATATGTTCGCCGTTCGTTGCGAACGCGAACATGCGAAAATCGCCGCAAATAGTTCTCCGGCGAACTGTTCGGGACATCACTAGTTGTAGGTTAAACGTGAATAGCTAGAGTAACTACAGACATTGCTTTCGGTTAGTATTTACTTCAGTGGTGAAATACTGTTAGAGAGCTAATACACGGCATGCCACCTCGATATTACGGCTCTTTATCAAAATACCAGTTTTAAAAAAAACGGAAATATTGATATAAGAAATATATACAAAGAAAATATTTTACCGAGGAATTTATGCAATTTAATTAGCACCAGTCACTTTAAATGACCTAATAGCCCAAAATACAAGGGGAATATTTAGGCCTATTCTTTAGGCCTATCCTTCTTCTGTCTCTCCTGTACAAGCTTCTGCTCTATGTTTTGCATATGAGCTTTCTGTAGACATTGCCCTGAATTCAATGCAGCATCTTGTATACACAGGTCCTGGAGGTCAGTGTCAGTCTCTCCTGGACAAGCTCTGTGCCAACTGTGCATCCATATCAGAGAGATTGGCCATCCTCTACTCTTGAGTATGTACAGCAAATAAATGATTAGTGAGAATATCTTGCTTCTCCTGTTTGCTGGTGTGCAGCAGCTTCTGCATAACTTTCTCATTCAGTTTATATATGGGAGGAATCTTCCTCTGCTCCAGAATAGACATCTGTGTCTTCTTCCTGTGGGGCACCTTGTTGTCCCCAAACACATGCTTCCTCCTCCATTCAGGAATGCAATTTGGCATCATCACCTCATTTTAGTAGCAATTTTCATGTCTTTCATTTAAGGCTTTTACAGTCTTATTGGGTTAGAGTCCATCTTTGCTACTTGCTGTACTTGTTTCCTCTCTTGCCTCTTTTTGTCCAGAGCACTCTGTATTATCACCACCTGAGACAGAGAGTTGTAGGGATACTTCACAGTTTTAATTGAACGCATGTCCATGCTCTGATTCATATGTCCTCTCAGGGATGGTGGTTCATTTTTCACCATCTCAGTTGTTTACATTCTCATCTTCCTCATCATTCCCTTTAGGAAGGATTCCAGTTTCCTCATCATAATCAGGACATTCTTCCTTTAAGGCTTCAATAGTCTTTTTGGTTCTCCCCTTTTTCTGTGTGAGAGATCTTTGTAAGCCATTTTATTTCTCTAGTATGAACCTCCACATCTAAATTATTCAGGGACAGGTGGCTGGGTCGGTCCAGGTTTCTTATGGATGCCTCTTCATTGCTCTTACCAATGAAGTTTCTGCATCAGTTTGGGTTCAAATCTTCTCCAGTGTCTTGAGTAACATCCTTCATACTGATGGCTCGTTTTGCAGCCAGTGATTGACAACATCTTGCCTTTTACTTTTTGACCTTTTTCCACAACATCAGTCACTTTTATATCATTATTTTGAGCCAGGGGCAAAAGCTCTTTAGCTGTTCCAGATGCCTATTTAGCTGCTCCTGTTGTCTCTTTTGCTGCCTCCAGCCGTCTGTTTGGTCTCTCCACCCACTCCAGTCTTTTTCTCATTCTCATTCTCATCCCTGAGCTTCCTGAGCTTTCACTGATATCAAATGTGTCACTAACTCCTGATTTACTTCTGCATCAGGGTCCTTTCACATGCCCTCAACAGGGAAACTGCATTTTAAACATGGGTATGCCCATTAGGTACAAACAAGCATGCCACTTCTCAGGATCCCATACACCATGACAGTCATATTTTCCCAGAAGACAGGAGGTCACTGTCTGGAATACGGAAGCGCCTTTATGTCCAATAGCTCTTCCTTCCAATAACAATACAGGTTATTCCTGTGCAAAAAATTCCATGATTGCAACCTCTGCAATCTGTTACCTCTGGTAATTCCAGTTCTATTAAAGATATTTTCTTTCAGATCATCATTATTTGTTGGATTTTCTTCATCCAAAACAACAAAGGCTTTCTGATCTTCACCACATAACTAAGGTACACCGTCTTCTTTTAGGTGCAATCCATCACTTTTAAGGACCTAAATAACTGGTTTTATAAATGCAATAAAGATGAACACACTCCCCAAATTGATGTGTTTTTTCAGAACAATCACAACAGCAATTAGAACAGACAAAATACTGATATTACAAGGTGCAATCCTCAGCTTTATCTGGACCCACAAAAATACAGTTATGCTTGCTTCAAAAAAGAGAGGTGGCCCAGCGACACCTGAACTTTTAACATATTACAAAGCATCCTCACTTGCACAGTTAACTAAATGGTTCCCCAAGGAAATACCTCTTTCTATTTCCTTTGGCTCTGCCATTTTATCAAGATCCCCCTTATAAATGCCTTGTGTGTGTTCCATAATGTAATCTTTGACTCGACAGAAGCAGCATTCAAATAAAAAAAGAAAAGCTTTTAAGAGCAAAACTACGTTTGGCAGGATAATTCAAACCTTGGATGTTTTGCGTGAATAACTTCAAATTCAATTTTTAAAAAATGTAATTCATTATGGATCAATCTCTGTTTCCTTAGATTACAATTCATCCCAGACCAAAAACAAAACAAATTACAAACAAACATCACATACATAAAATTACATTGAAGCAAATATACAATAATGCAACCCCCTTTGTACCTCCCTTCCCAAAAAGGAAGCCCATCCTGGGCTACATAATTGTCAGATGAGTACATCTGATGGCCTATGCCATTGCTCTAAATTCAATTCTATAGTAAATCTGACCTTTATCCTCCTTCTACATTAAATTCAAAAGGTCATGAAAACTTTTTGAATCCCATGAAAGGCCCATTGTATAAAACAGTATCCACTGAAATTGACCTGGCTAAAGTTCAAGCCACAGGGAAATCTTGCCCAAACCAAAGTTGGGTGAAAACAAGGGAAAGGGAGAAAAATACTCAATACAAAAATCAAAGACATGGTCAAAAATCAAAAATTAAATTGAAAAACAATAATTTAAGACACAATCACCTGAATCAAAATTGGGACTTCAGTCAGTTCTTCCCCAGATCTAAGTTGAATGGAAAAGTGGATTCCATACTATTAATGGCATCTGCAACAATTTCAAAAAGCAAGTATATGTGAATTACAAAATGATTTATCTAGTGAAAAACCCAAATTAAATTCCATAAGATTACACATAACTAGTGAATAAAACAAACTGCTTCTCAGAATTGAGAGCAGAAGAAACAAAACCAGTTTATTCAATTTCTGTAAGTGAATCGAAGGGAAAAATGTTTTGCTACTAATACTACATTTTCTATCTCTACTAAACATTATTATGATCTGAGATCTAAAAATCCTTTTACTCTTCATTATCAAATTGAAAGTGTATTGTGTAATATCTCAATTAATCTTCAAACAACACTCCAATAAGTATCATAAAATGATCCGGGCCCACAACATTTTCTCTCCCCCCCCGTTTGAAAAAAACGCTTCAAACAGTTAGCATATATTCTATTTGTCATCTGTACATCAGTACAATTCTTCATACCCAAACCCTAAGTGAGTCAACCAAAGCTTACCCTCTGTTTCCTCAATTGACCAGCTGTTACCAATTTATAGCCTCAGTTTAACTCTTTAAACCAATCTAAATCTCTGGAGGGTCATTAAAATAACAAATAAAGTATTAAGTTATATTGTTACCCATCACAGAGTTTAACACAACGCCTTCTATTTTAACTAGCCTTTCCATTCAATCTTGCTGGAAAGTTTTCTCCTTCCTGTCCATCATTAATAATATGTCTAAAAAAAACTCATGCTAAAAAAAACAATTTTGGTGGATTACCACATTTATAAGAGATCTGTTTCTCTCTCAGTACTTTTGTAATGAATTGAAACTTCTTCCGGAGAAGCAAAGTTTCACTGGACAAGTCTGGGAATTCCCTTAAATTTTCGTAAGGGGAATCGAAAATCTTCTTATAAGCCAAATGGTTTAATTTTACAATCACGTCTCTTGCCATATCTTTCACCATACTAATAGGAAGAGGAATACTGTAAAGTATTTCTATAAGTCTTTCACCATCTTGTTCTTTTCTTTTTTAACCAGACTTGTCAAAAACGTTTCATTATAATGTTGAAGATCTTTAAAGCCAATTGGAATACCCAGAATTCTAATGTTATTCCATTTTTCATACTCAACTATCTTACCAAATTGGCCTTGTATTGGATCCTTTCAAGTTCCTCAGTCCTGGTTACTAATTTACTAAGTCTGAAACTCCTTAAGAAGAATTATCATTGTAGTTTTCAGTGAGGTAATAGTAAAAGGCTCTTTTTTAAGAATCTCTCTCACAGACTCATCAACTAATTGTATGTATGCATCAAATTCCAAAGAAGTTTCAGAAGATTATGTTAAAGGCTGTGAAGGGGAGTATGAATATCTATTCTCATTCTTATTAGATTTTTCTACAGGGGAAAAAAAGTTTGCTGTGGATTTAGAAATGTTATTGTTCCTTTTACCGCTTTGCCGCGGCTGGGCTGATCATCTTTACCTTTCAACACTTTGTTGGAAAACAATAAAGTTCTCCCCAAAGACAAAATAGGCAAAGTGTCTGGGAAAGAAAGAGTAAAGTATATTGTTAACCCACACTCTCTCACAGTATAGTAATATTTCCTCTAAAACTGCTAAGATTGCTCTTTCAAACCAGAATATAAAGGGAATTTTATCCAAAGTAAGTTATCTAAGTTGTATTATCATAGATATTACAAATGGGGATTATTAAATTGTAAAATTTGATCACTCTTGTGTTGTCAAATTAATATTATCCGGAAAGCAAAAAGAAGGAATTGACCGAAATCAGTGATGTTATAAATCCCTATCACAATACAAATTTAACATACTACTGAATTCACCCAGCCCTTTTTCCAAAATATAAACTATATAAACGTTTCACAATATTGAGATGACTATAAGTGGAGAAACTTAGATATTAAAAGCCTGATATCAGAACACAGGATTTCTAAACCTTGGCCAAATCCTAATAAAATATTGTAATTATCTGTATTTGATACTATGAAAGTAGTGATGTCGCGAACCTAAAATTTTCGATTCGTGAACGCGAACCGCAGCAAATGTTCGCGAACATCGGCGAACCGCCATAGACTTCAATGGCCAGGCGAATTTTAAAACCCACAGGGACTCTTTCTGGCCACAATAGTGATGGGAAAGTTGTTTCAAGGGGTCTAACAACTGGACTTTGGCATGCCGGAGGGGGATCCATGGCAAAACTCCCACGGAAAATTACATAGTTGATACAGAGTCTGGTTTTAAGTCATAAAGGGCATAAATTACCTAACATTCCTAAATTGTTTGGAATAACGTGCTTTAAAACATCAGGTATGATGTTGTATCGATCAGGTAGTGTAAGGGTTAGGCCCGCTTCACAGTGACAGACCAAACTCCCCGTTTAACGCACCGCAAACAACCACACAAACAGTCCATTTGCACAACCGCAAACTCCCCATTTGCACAAGGTTGGATACCAAGCTAGCCATGTCCCGTTCCTTGTCCTCACTGATGTCATTGACGGTCTCTTCCTCCACCCAGCCACCAAGGGTCCCCGAAAGGGGACAACAAGCCCCCTGGGACGCCTGCTGTGTTTGGTCTTCCACCTCCTCAAAGCCACCTACCTCTCTGAATTATTATAAGGTGTGTTAAGTAGTACTACTCTTATCAGTTTAAAACCTGTTACAGCACCTATCAGGGGGCGTGTATAAGGCCTAGATTTTTAGAACCAGGAGATGGAAAAAGATGCTTTGTTGGTCGTATCACTTCAATTTTGGGGCACGGCACGTGCAGTCAAAGGTGCCACCAGATAGGAGTGACGTGTTTGTAAGTACTACTCTAATCAGTTAAATACTTGTTACGTTACCTATCAGGGGGCGTGCTTTGTTGGTCGTATCACTTCATTTTTGGGGCACTTTGTGACATTAGCTTCTTACGCTCAAACATGTCCTTTACAGGCACCTGACTATGGGCAGATGAGCAGGAACTGCTCAAGGCGAGAGACGGAGTGGCGGATGGTTGAGAGAGGGCAAGGAGGACAGCAGTGGTTGATGTGGCTTATGATGTTGCACCAGGAGGAGGATGGTGGCTTTGAGTTTGTGTGCTGCTTGTACTCATGTGTTGGTCTGGAGTCACCTAAACATTAGCTCTCAACCTGTAGAGGATAAGGGAACCAGGCTACTCTAGACCTCATTCATCATTACAGGTTTTGACAGATCGGTACTATGCGTCCAAGCTACTATGACAACAGATATGAGTGGCACTGTGCACTTGCAGAAGTTGGATAGAGTAGACGCTGTAGGTCTGACACACACGCTTGCAGACAACTAACTGCTATGCAATCTATTACAGTAGAAAAAATGTTTTTGGTTTTAAATGTACACTACTGTTACACCAGATATGAGTGGTGTGTTAAGTAGTACTACTCCTATCAGTTTAATCCCTGTTATGTGGGGTTTGGTTGTTGAAGCCACAGTGCAGCACCAGAGGCCAGAAAAATTAGGCATGTACACATGCCTGAAAAATTAGGTATTGTTGATCTTGCAGCGAGCAGAGAAGAAGGTAGGCCTGATTCAACGCCCCATCCCTGCATAATCCTGTACAGCACCCCCTCAAATGGAACCCCAAAAGACCCCTCTATGTTTTCTGCACCCTGAGGCAGGCACATTTGTACCTGCCTCTTGAAAGAGAGCACATGACGAAGTGCTCTCTCTCTGCACCCCAGGGGAATTTTAATAAATGGTGTTTTTACTACCCCTAGGGTTAGCAGGTGGGGGCGCAGGAGGGAGTCTGGTAGGAAGGGGGGCACATTAGAGAGTGTTACTTTTGTGCCCAACCCTTCCAGGGGTTCTATTGGGACATATAATCCCCCCACTGTGATGCCTCTCTGTATAAGAATGTGTGCAGCAGCCAGAGTACGGGTAAAGAAAACTGCTTTCCCGTACATTTTGCTGGCTGCTACTATAACAGAGGGGCTGATGACATTAGCTGCAGCACGCAGATAGATATCAATGTTGTAGACCCCAGACATCTGACATTTAACCCCATGCTTCCTGGTGATCTGCCCCTCAGCCCCAGCGGTGGTATTACTGGGGCCAGCAGAAACCACCTGTGACCAGGTATTAGCCACAGGGGTAGGTCTGCTGGCAGAACCACCAGGAGCTGGGGCTGCCTTATCTGCCTGGGGCCTATGCTGTGCAGTGCTGCAGCTAGGATTTTCAGGGGCCATTATTCCCCCTTTTGACCCCTGAGGCTTCTTAATGGTCTTATCCCTCATGTTTAGACCCTTTTTTTTTTTTTTAGTTTATTTGTTTTATTTACCGGTATTTTTATTTTTTGGTTTTATGATTTTCTACTGTTTTCTTTTTTTTTAAATATAAAAGTGTGAAAAAGAAACAAAAAGACAAAACTAAGGGAGAGAGAGAGATAATGCTTGGCAGTGGAAGGGTTAATGGCCTGTTGCAAGGTGTTGCTAATTGCAACAACACAGAGAACACAGAGGCTTTTCAACCCCTCTGTGTCTCTGTGTCAGATGTAAAAAAAGCCTTTTAAACAAAAACTTCAAATTGTTTTCCCCCCACTGCCTACAAAGATGTTACTCGTCTTCTCTCCCCCCAAAACATAAAACCCAACACCAAACAAACAAAACTTAAATAAAACCTGAAAAACTTTAAAAAAAAATCAAAGTAAAAAAGCTCCAGGAGTGCAGGTTAAGTGCTAAGGGAGGGGTGTGGCAAAGTATCCAGGAGACAGCTCACTCTCCTGGGATAGAGGGCTGAGCCTGGCTCCCAGAAAACTAAAACTTAAATTAAACTAAGAAAAATACCACAAAAACTCCTAAAAATTAACAACACCATGCACAAAGTGCTTATAAACAGAAAAGTGTTAAAATAAAACTTGTATTTGAGGGACTAAGACCCTAAAAAGCCTTTTGTTTGGAGCTCAAGCATGCACACAACATGCTCTCTTGCACAGTACTTGAAAGCAGGACACACACTATGGGTAGCGGTCAAGCAAATGAACTTTGATTGACGGTCAGTCAGTCAAATGCACTTACATTAAAGAAAAAAAAAGTTTGGGTTTTTTAAAAGTAGACAACTAGTAAACAATATTATATTGTATGCGTTGTGCACACACAGTACAAGCTGTGAGCCTGACACACACTTGCAAGCAGGGGCTAGCAGGGAGACCGGCAAATGAAATTAGATTGCACAGAAAAAAAAATGATGTTATAGCCCTAAAAAGGGCTTTTTGGGGTGCTGTGTTTACAGCAGAGATCTGATGAGTCCTTCAGCACTGCACTGGACACTGAATGAACTTGCCTAGCTATGGTTTTCCCTATTGATGCAGCATCATCCAAACTGTCCCTCCTTTCTGTAAGACTGCAAGTTAATTATGATTCCAAAATGGCTGCTGTCCATGAGGTAGATGGCTCTGGAATGGAGTGTATGCTGCTGATTGGCTGGAATGTGTCTGCTGACTGTGACATGCAGGGTCAAAGGTTGCTCAATGATAAAGTATTGGGGGCGGGTCGAATCTCGTATATGTTCGCTGTTCGCCGCGAACGCGAACATGCTATGTTCGCCGAAAAAAGTCCGCCGGCGAACTATTCGCGACATCTCTATATGAAAGCTATACAGTTGGCCTTGTATACAACGATAGTCCCAAAAAAATTAGAGTGAGTCTTTGTGATTAACTTAGCCAGATATTCTAATCCAAGAAGTTCATCTTAGAAGTCCATTATTGTGAGGATGTGTACAGCTGTTTTAACACATTATTGGCATCACTTTCTGTAAATGGGAGCCCCATAGAGATGTCATCTCTTTACTGTCGGTATATCTCCAATATGTAGCACCTCAAAAGGCCTCCAAATAAGTCTGCTCCAGAAATATTGTAAAGATTCAATTGCCGCCCAAGATAGCTCTTAAAATTAGTGTCTAGAACGTCAAAAGCAGCAAGTTCTGACCCAACAAACAATGATGGCGACTGGACTAATTTTAAAAGGGCACTCTATTCTCAAAAAAAGGAAGATGCAATACTTCGACTACCTTATACCACAGCTTCCAAGAGACTTACAATTTTTAGTTAATCAGATCTTCTCAGCTTCCAGAAGTGTTTTAGCTAAAAAATGGAAACTTAGCATACCTACATTTGATGAGGTACAGAGAAAATGTCATTACATTTCAATAAATATTGCTGGGATATATGGACCTTTAAAATAGGTTGGAACTAAAAGAACAAAAACTTTACACTCAATATGTTTAGTAAGGAGAGTTACCACCCTCCCCCCATTCCTCTCCTACCCACCTTCTGTGAAAAATTTAAAGAAAGTTTGTCAAAATAAATTAAATATACAGAAATGTAAAATGTATGTTGATTATTTGCATCTCTTTTGCATTTCAATATAAATATTTAAACAAAACAAAAATTAAATACCTCCTACCTGCACTACTTTTTTTAAGCCAGGCATTACCTTCCCTAAGCTTCTTCTGTCTCCCTGGGCTTGAACATTGCACCGGTATATAGAAAAATACTGCATACAGATCATTGTCCAATGCTTGTCTTTTAGTATACTACATCTACCACTTACTTTGTCTTTGGTATCAATATGTACCATCGCCACTGGATCATTTCCAGTCCCTCACAATAATTTATCTACCTAACACATAACATGCCAAACCCAATCATCTTGAACAACAAATTGTTTAAATCAACCATGCATATATTGTTATATTTTGTAACCAGCTGTGCATATCCCATGCAATTGTTTTTATTAGCCCTGTTTGCAAAGCTTACCTTCCCCTCTCAGTTGAACTCTCACCCTCTCTCCCTACTTTTATGCTCTGTTTCTTCTAACTTTCACTAGATTTGCTCTCTCTCAGCCACATTCTCCTGATTCAATAACCACTTCCCTCCCCCATACACCCACCTCCAATTGCTGTAGCTCTATAAACCTGACACATTCAATCACCTGATATTCCCATTTGCAGGATAGGCAAAGACAATGCTACATACTAGGGCCATTTACCTCACAGTGACTTTCTGTCAGATCTCTTCCCTCTCCTACTAATGGAAACCTTTCTAATTTTGCACACCTTCCTACCTAAGGTCCTCATTCAATTGCAATTTTGCCAATTGAAGAGGGCTCTATATAAGCACATAACATATTTTTTGACCGAAGTTTTTAGTTAATGAAGACCTTGATTTTGGATGGAAGTTCATTAACTAAAAATTTATGTTTAAAATATATGTAATGTGCTTATATAGAGCCCTATTGAATTGGCCAACTCACAATTGGCTCTAAGTGACCTTCCCGACCCAGCCTAATCATTATATGCCATTCTTGGCCAGGTTTCTGCCTCTTCCATTCCCTTTAGATTGTGTGTTTGGGTTCTTTTAATCTTGTAAGGTGCTTTGGGAAAAAACACTTTCTACATAGGGTTTTAACCTCAAAGCCAGGACTCTCCACTCTTTTGCCATGTGTTTAATATTGCATTTTTGCAATGTATTTAGCCCCTGGATTGTGCTATGGAATATGTTGACGTGTGACAAAAAAGGATAACAATAAATAATAAATAAATAAAAAACTGATTGATGTTAACAAGTTCATATTTGGTGCCATGGGGGTCCATAAGGACCACAGTGGTTATATTTTAGTTGGAGGATCCCCTGGCTCTTAAAGGCTAATGAGTATAAGAGGGGAATGACAGCAAGATACCTGTGCTCATAGTAAGTAGAGGATATTGAGAGGGTTCCCCTAACTCATAGAGCTAGCAGGTATGAAGGGGGAATCCCTGAGGGTATTCAGGCTCATAGGGGCAGCAGGTCATTGGTGGGGAAGACATAAACCTGCATTTGTTTTTATTATTATTATTTTTATTTAATCCCTGCCCTGTCAGGGGAAGGGGTTTATATAGATAGATAAGGATAAATAAATATTTTAGGACTAGTGTAGTGTGCTCAAGTTGGTGGGTATCATTCTGTAGCATTGCTGTGGAGACTTCTGACATTCAGACTCAGAGTCTCCTGTCAGCAGGCTGAGTGCTCTGGGCAAACCCACCTGGTTGCAAGTGAGTACATTTTACATCATTCCTTTTTGCGGGACCATAGAATAGCTCTGGTAATTAGATTTTGAGAACTCCCACAGCTGAAAGTCATCCTTCCAAGAATGTTTGTTTATAGGAGTCATGGAATGGAGTCCTTAGTTTGGTACATACATGACAAACAAGTGTCTTTTATCTTGAACTGTAGTGATACTTTAAAAGAAAATAAATTAAAAAGCAACAAGGGATGTAAATGTGAAAGAAAACATATTGATGTATAATATTTAAAGCCATTCAGTCAACATTATTTCTCATTTTTAGGTTTATATTAAAGGAACACTGCAGCATCAGATACAGTGCCTTGCAAAAGTATTCACCCCCTTGACTATACCTATTTTGTTACATTACAGCCTTAAGTTCAATGTTTTGTTAACCTGAATTGTATGTTATGGATCAGAACACAATAGTCTTGATGAAGTGAAATGAGAAAAATATATACATAAAACTATTTTATACTGTAAGTACCCCTACGGCACCTAATACTAAACCCCCTCTATGCAGGTGGGTCCCCATTGGTACCCCCAAAGTGTCCCCATATTAACCCTTGCAGCTGGGGTCTCAATCTGTATTTAAAAATTCAAATTTCCCGCCTTGTGAGTCCTTAAGGACCCACGCTAAAAAAAGATTAACCCCTGCCGAGTAGGTACTATAAGTACCACCCCCCATGCACCTAAAATTAACCCTATAACTCATGGGGCCCTAAACAGAGCCCCCTTAACCCCTAATTAACCTTGTCACTCATGGGGCTCTAAACAGAGCCTTATGAGCCCCTAATTAATCCTGTTAATCATAGGGGTCAATACAGACCCCCATACGCCCTTAATTAACCCTGTCACTCAAGGGGTTAATACAGACCCCCATAGGGTCTTAATTAACCCTGCCACTCATGGGGGTCAATACAAACCCCATGAGCCCTTAATTAATCCTGTCACTCATGGGGGTCAATACAGACCCCCATAAGCCCTTCATTAACCCTGTCACTCATGGAGGTCAATATAGATCCCCATAAGCCCTTAATCAACCCCATCACTCATGGGGCTCTAAACAGAGCCCCATGAGCCCCTAATGACACCTATAACTCCTGGGGCTCTAAACAGAGCCCAATGAGCCCTAAATTAACCCTGCCACTCATGGGGGTCAATACAAACCCCATGAGCCCTTAATTAACCCTGTCACTCATGGAGGTCAATATAGATCCCCATAAGCCCTTAATCAACCCCATCACTCATGGGGCTCTAAACAGAGCCCCATGAGCCCCTAATGACACCTATAACTCATGGGGCTCTAAACAGAGCCCAATGAGCCCTAAATTAACCCTGTCACTCATGGGGCTCTAAACAGAGCCCCCTAAGCCCTTAATTAACCCTGTCACTCATGGGGGTCAATACAGACCACCATAAGCCCCTAATGACCCCTATAACTCATATAGCTCTAAACAGAGCCCAATGAGCCCTAAATTAACCTTGTCCCTCATTGGGCTCTACACAGAGACCCATGAGCCCTCAATTAACACTCTCACTCATGGGGTTCTAAACAGAGCCCCGCAGAATAAGACATTTGAATTTTTAAATGCAGCGGGTCACGATTGATGCTGATCAGGGACCCCCGCTGCAAGGGGTTGGTCTGGGGGACTGCAGGGGTCCCTATGGACCCCAGCAGCAAGGGGTTTATGTGGCGACACTTTGAGGGTCCCGATGGGGACCCCTAGCATAGAGGGGGGTTAATGTTAGGTGCTGGGATTGTCTAATAGTGGGCCGAAGGCCCTTTAAGGACCCGCAGCAGGGGATTTGAATTTTTAAAATGCAGCGGGGTCACGATCAATGTCAATCGGGGACCCCTGCTGCAAGAGGTTAATGTGGGGGGCTGCGGGGGGCCCTATGGATCCCTGCAGCAAGGGGTTAATTTGGGGAGCTGCGGGGGTCCCGATGGGACCCACCAGCATTGAGGGGGTTAATGTTAGGTGCCGCGGCTGGGATTGGTTGATAGTGTGCCGTGGGCCCTTTAAGGAGCTGTGGCGGGGAATTTGAATGTTTTAAATGCAGTGAGGGCCTGATCGATGATGATCGGGTACCCCTGCTTCAAGGGGTTAATGTGGGGAGGCTGCAGGGGTCTCAATATAACCCCCTGCAGCATGGGGATGTGTTTAGGGAACAAGGGGGAGCATCAGACGGCGTTGTCTGGCTGCTCCGATGCAGCACGTATAGGCTTTAGGATCCCTTGTGGGCACTTTTTTGTGCCCTTAGGAATTCTTCCAAGGTGCGAGGTTCACCCCATAGATTTATGGCTGCATGTTACTACGCAGCTCTCTTGCAGCCTACTCTCTGCCTTTTTTGGGTGTCATCTCGCAAAGGAGGCTGCAAAGGAAATATTGTGGAATCGGTCCTCGCAAACAGCAAAAAAAATATTTTGCCAGGACCGAGGGAACTATGAGGACTAATTTAATGAGGCTGTTTGATTCTACCGTCATTGTGGTCACTTTGTCTCCCCAGTTACTCGGATCAGGACAAGAGAGAGCTGCTGAAAAGTAGAGTGGTTGGATAGGTCCCCTGGTGGTTGCAATTATCCCTAGTAGTGTGTTTCCTACCCTAACACTTAGTGAACTCTTTTATGTAAGAATAACTTTTGGTTAGGGGAAATGTCCAATTTAGTTGTATAGAAATACACTTTGGGCTACCTTTTTTAGTTGAAATGTCACTGCCACTGCCCACTTTAGTTTTTTGTTCACTTGCACTAGCAGTTTTTACCAACTTTTTTATTATGTATTTTCTGTATACACAGATTAGTGCATCCTGTAGAATTTAAATACAGCCTTCTATAATATTATTGTATTCTTTAATATGTATAATACCCTTTGTAAATTAATCCATAACATACGAACTGCATACTAAATTTGCAACTGCATAATATTCTTCAACATTTTAGTTATGAAAAGTCCAAACTGAACATATGCCACACAATAGGTTTAGAAAGACTTAAAATTTCAATTTACAGACTCTTCGAAGGATGATAGAAAAATTCTGCTTGTCACATTTGTGTTTTCAGAGTAAACTCTCCTTGAAGAGAGGATTTATTAAACAGTCATTTCCTCCAGTTCAAGCATCGAATGGCTTTCATTTTTTATTAACAGAGCTGAAAATTCATTATCAAAAGGATTTTTCTTTAGCTTAAGTAAAAGCTGAGAAGTAAACTGCAGTTGTGTTAGCGAATTAACAGGGTATTCTGCAATAAACCTCACAATTAAATAACTGGTCACGTAAACCATGCATTGTAGGTTTTGACTTAATACAGTCATGGTTCATTAATCAAGCATGTATTATGTAATACAATTTCTATTCTGCTTGGCCTTTTATAAGTACAATAATTGTCCCATAATAATTTCTCTTTTACTAATAAGATCATATCCCATCCCTCCCTATCCCTTGTGCTCACTATTAACCACTTGCATCCAATACATTAGTTCATTTGAATTGGGCACTTTTTTGGCAGAAAAAAAGTTCTGCAAAAGTTAAAAAAATCATTTTTAATTCATGCAAAAAATGACAGGTTTTGAAAATGTCCGTAGTGAATGGCTCTAGATCCAGATGTGGCTTAGTATACCCCCCTTACCCCTTAGATTGTAAGCTTGTGAGTCTCAATCTTGTAAAGTGGTTGAGACTTAAGCACAATGTACTTTACATTTTAAGATAAAAAAACGGGTTCTCCATGTGTTCAAATTGTATTTTGTTATATACTCAACCCATTGTATAGCACCATGGAATATGTTGGCAGGTTTCAAATTGGTGATAATAATAATAAAGTACAGGTGAATGTAAATGGTTCATGTTATTATTGTTTAGTCCTTCAGTCATGTTCGACTCTCGGTAACCATATGGACCCCAGCACCCAGACAAATCTATTTGTGTACTGACTTGTCTGACCTCTCTGCTATGACCACTATACGGTATAGCTCACAGATTAATTGAGGTGCACAAGCCCCTTCACCACAAGGTAACGATCCAGAAGGGGAAATGGTTCATACCCCAAATGAAGCATGAAAAAGGATATTTCAACAACTTACCCACAAATCAGTGTTTGTAATCAGGTAAAAAGTTCTGAACTTCTCAGAATTTTGCTTTTTTATGTAATTTGCTGTATAACAAATATGTTATTATGGTTATCAACATACTGTATTCCATAGTGATAAGTCAGGGGTTGAGCTAGTGAATTGAGGGCCCCAGTGCAAAACAAAAATTGGGACTCTCCCCAGGTCATAACTCATTCAGCATCCCCTTCTCCCCAATCTCAATGCCTCTCTCAAAAGAATATTTGCTGCAAGTCCATTTTAGATAGAAAATAACAATGCTACTATTGTAAATAATTAGAAGAACAATATGAATTTTAACAAGTGACATTTATTAGAACAAACTAGTTATATTATCAAAATAAAGGAAGTATCAAAGTGACTTGATAAACAAAACAATTACAATCTTCTGAGAATTACAATGAGTTCGGCACTACACTAGTAATAAATACAAGAACCATACTAATTTAAACAAATTATTTATATTGTCAAAATAAAGCAAACATGAAAGTGCCTTAATAAACATAACAATTATAATGTCAGGAAACTCTTTCTCACTTATGTAATACATACTATAAATACAAAACAATATTAACTTAAACAACTGGCATTTTGTTAACATAACAAATTATTGGGTCTAGGAAAATTTACCGAGAACAATTTACCTACAGCAATCCACGGCCGACTATTCACAGCAACAGCAATTCACTGATGAGCAATTCACCAAAAATCAGTTAATTGCCACTACAACTTATGGCATAAGCAATTCATTGAATAAGCCATTTGCGTGGAAGTACAGTACTGTAATACATATATGTAATGCACAGTTAAAAATTATCCATTTTAAAAAGTAACAAATAAATGTATCAAATTACCTGCAGGGAATACAAATTGCCTCCGGTGAGTACAGACCATGAAATTAATATGTATAGAATAGAGAGGACTCCATGACATGAATATGTATAGAATAGAGAGGACTCCATGACATTAAACAAAACAGTGTTTATTGAATACAAACTACCACAGTCATAAACATAGCACTGTGCATTAACATGTGTGTAATGACAAGGTTGGGCAAGTACATTAGTATGAAGCCCCGTAAATAGTCAACAATGTCGGCATCTTCATTGTAGGCAGACACTAGACTTATTATTCTTTTATCACAATCTCTGTATTTTTATTTTCTTTGGACTTGATCAGCTCCACTCAAGTACTGTTCTATTCGTAGTTCATTCAGGCTGTGCTCTTTTTTGATGCACGTAATGAACTTCCATATATTTGGATGACACGCAGCAACTTGTTCTTCAAAGCCTCTGTGTCAGCCTTCCACAAAGTTATTTGTTTTTGGCAGTCCTTGAAGACCAAGTTGGTGCCTAGGTGCTCTTCAAACCTCACATCTTGTTGGTCATCCTATCCATGTGTCTTCGAAGTAATTCACTACTTCTTGCGCTTCTGCTGGAAAAACATGTTGCTCACCGAGAGTTTCAAAAACATTTGTGACATTAGCAGTGTGCACAAATGCTATCGCTGCCAAAAATCTCATAGTGAGAGCAAAATTGGCATCCGTTTCTTACCGTTGCTTTAAGCTATTGTTCTGAATTGAACAGTATATGAACATTGCAAAATTAAAAAAGCAACCATATTGAAAAGCGCCTGGGAACACTCGCCTGCACACATTCATCATGGCCATTGTGGGGACAATGCTGGTTACAAAAATGTTATCTGCTCTAGAAGTGAGACATAAGAGTCCTCTGTCTTCTTTGGCAACAAGGCGTATACCAATGGCAGAGATATGTTATCTTTAAAGCCATGGATTGTGTACAGCTGGAAAAACAGTAATGGAACTTTTTTTAAAGTACCATCAGCGTACCAATGCTCAGTTTGCGCCAGCAGCCGCAGATTCCTAGTTGTAGAGAACATTAGCATCCTATTGTACTGAGGTCCAGAGTCATACTTAAGAAACACTTCTCCATTGCAAGTACTTTTGTACTCATCAGTAAAGACAATGTCCCTCCTGTCTGCTGGGAGAACTGGACCATCAAATTGTCTTCTCCTGGTGTTCCTGATGGTATGCTTCATCGTGGCAACACTTGGCAGCTTGGGGGCTGCTGCTTCGCCGCAGGTTCTGGACACATTGGCAATTATACTGTGCACAGTATCATTTGTTGTTTCTGCACAACCTCGCATGGTGTCCAGAACATGTGCTGCCTCAACTTGTGCTGCATCTGCGCAGCGATTGTGCTCCCTGAGTGTTTTCACTATGTTATTGTCCTCTATAGTAACTCTGGCGGCACATCTTGTTTTTGCATAATTTTGGCACTTCCAAAATATTTTGTTTTCAGATTTAAGAAACTCCACTGCCATGATGCCTTCACAAAAGTAAGGTGTGGGGAGAACTGCTGTCGGTAAATTGTTCTCGGTAAATTGTTCTCAGTAAATTATTTCCGGATCCGACTAATTGCTTATGCTATAAACTGTAGCATTGATTAGCCGATTTTTGGTGAATTGCATGTTGGTGAATTGCTATCGCAATGAATAGTCAGCGGTAAATAGCTGTGCTAGTGCTTTGATATAAAATTCATCAATAATCCACTCT
The DNA here is from genome assembly GCA_027410445.1 of Discoglossus pictus. NCBI lineage: Eukaryota > Metazoa > Chordata > Amphibia > Anura > Alytidae > Discoglossus > Discoglossus pictus. The sequence goes on from CM050171.1 coordinate 86,941,593, forward strand.
AAATTGAGGTTCCTTGCCCTTTTCTTCTCTGTGGATAAAATTGATAATCCTCAAAGTTTTTCTTATCCTTTTGAACTTCGTAGATGAACTTTGAAGAATGTCTCAGTCAACTGTATCATCCTGACACAGTTCATTAAACTATTTTTTACTATCTTCTTCCTTTAAACTTAGCATCCACACCTCACTTTTCTGACATTTTTATTGCACTACTTTTGGCATTTTCAACATTTTCTCTGAACAGCTGGATGAACTCGGTTTCATTACAAAGTAGTGTTGCAGCTTTCTATGTGTGACTCTTTTGATTGCAGGCATTTTGAAACAGACTGAAAGCTTCCTTGGTTTTACCGTTGTCATTTATAAGTATTATAGTTCAAAGCTATGATAAAGTAATCACAATGTATTGGACACAATCTTTTTAAGGTAATGTCACTGGCATGCTCTGAAGCAGGTGTCAATTCAGATAACATAGCCCACTGCTTGCTACTATTGCCAAAAAAGTGTAGACTTTCAGCTACTTCATAAACATTTTTTATTTGTGGTATGCACTGAACTGAGTCATTAAATGATCACAAAAGTTTACATATATGCCCTGCAACATCATTTAGATGGTTGAAAATCATGTGTAAAATGTGTTTACATGTTACAAATTAATCAAGAGTTGACTTAGATATTGTTATTTTAGTTTAGCTCTTGAAGCTCTCCTACAAGAATCTGTATAAATAGTAAGACTGGAGTCTGAAACTGTTATACATTGTATTATAGATTTATATTGTCTTTTAAAGCAGAATGTGGTGGTTAAGTGGTAAGTATTCTTTTTTATAGATGTTTTTCATTGGTAAGTCTTAGGTTCAATTCCCCTGCTTTCCACTTGTTTTTTGTTTTTTTCCAGATCATGGGCGGAACAGTGTACGTGTTGTACATTTGGTTCTCTCCTTGCTTGAATTATATGATATACTCCTCTAATATTTGTCTCACCAGCATATCCTTTATCTCTACATCAAGATAAGTCCAATCTTCAATGCATTTAAGTATGTCCCTTTTAAGACCAGTTGCTGTTTCATCAGCTACTACAAGAAACCCTAAGAAAGTCTTGTTGGTTTTTACATGGTTTATAATAGTGCTTTCATTGGTTTCTAATGTCACATAATGGAGAACACCTGTCTGTGATGTGATTTAGAAATGTTTTGTGTTGTATCAATTATGATGGAATAAAATGGTGCAGCTTTGGTTTCATTGCCAACATCATACTATATAGTTCTAAAATGTATCATTAAATTTAGCATTCTATGATGGAGAGAACATTTTCACTATTTACATATCCTACAATCTCTCTGAGACCTCTAAATTGTAGGATACACATTGCCATTGTTAGGTCACATCAATAAGGCAATCAAGTACTTATGTCTCTTTCATTTTCTTCACTGTTAATACCATGAATTTGCCACCTTTGTAATATGATGCAAGCATTTAGATGGTGTTGTGACTTTTCACAATTGCTTATTCTGCCAGCTAAATGATATCGATTTCTAACACCGTTCACCTATGCAGCACAATAGATTCCAGAATTGCAGTACGCAAAAAGCCAGCATTGCTCACAATAGGCACTGTGTAATAACAAATTCATACGCAGGATATGGTTACACCAGCTTTTGGACTCATTGTGTAATACAATGTAGAAGAACACCGTCCTCCTTGTTTGTCATCAGAATGGAAAGGTACTTTAAGATCTGTCTGAAACTTGTCATACAATATATCTTTTTAGCTTGCTGTCTGTATTATCCGGTGGAAGTGTCCTCGATCTGTGGGATATTCTTTTTCTTCCTACTCAATTTTAACTTCGGTATTCCTATCCCTTGAACAAATTTTAGCTGATTCACTTGCATCAAAAAGCCCTTCAAATACATTGATCTCTCCACTGTCATGCATTTCACACTCTTTCTTTGTTTCTTCACCTGGACTTGGAGCATTAGCAAGCACTTTAATTGATGCTTCACTAGTGCTGATGTTCTTGCTAGTGTTACACGCTTTCCTGGCTTCTTCACTTGTACTTGGAGTGTCAGCATGCACTCCACTTGCTGCTTCATTAGTGTTACTCTGTACTTCTATCCTCTTCATAATTTTGGTGGTCAACCCTTTGCAGGAAGGTACTAATTTTGGGAAGCTTGGCACATTGTTTTAGCCCTTCTTGGTAGGTCTTGTGTTTTTAAGCACCATTTTTGGCTTTAGGTAGCATTCTCAAAAACAGTTGTTATAAACTCTGTATGTATAACTACAGTAAAATACTTAATAAGTATAGTTGTTTTTCATAGAATCTGCACAAATATAACAATGTCAGAAACCAAAGCTGCAGCACATCAAACACAGAAATCTACTGTAGGTAAAAAAAAGAAGTTGCTTTTCTGTTATCCCAGCTTTTATTAAAAATCATCATAATGGGGACATTTATTTAAAAAAAAAAAAAAAAAGCTGAATTTGGCTCACTACACATATTACAAAGTCTTTAGACTTGTTAGCTAAAGAGAATCTGGGAATCATCACAAAAGTAGCAAACAATTATCAACCAAAGGCAAAAACACAATTATTTTACACAAATGCTACATTAAAAGAAACACTGTACAGATAAATTGTGTTGAATTAAATCACATTGGCTTTCATTCATTAGAAAATTATTTTTAGGTACCAAAAAAAAAAAATAAGAACCTTTTTTTTCCACATAGTAATTTACATGCATCAGTAAAATCAGCAGCAGCAGCACCCACTAAGAGGCAAATATCATAAACATTGCAGAATCTGCAATACATCAAGGAAAAATAATGATTCCATAACAGAGAGAAGTCATCAAGGTTTTATTTACAGTTGCTGAATATACACATCAAATTTAATCCAGTTAACATTTTTTGAAAGTAAAAACAACATTCTATGAAATGTAGGAACACATTTCTATGAAGTAAAAGCAAACAAATGGTATTAAGATATACCTTGTTCATACAATGCATCACAATGTTATTATAGTCATATGTCATCTGTCAGTGTTACTTTAATAACAGTGTGTACAACTATGAATATTTCAAGAAGCTCATATCGTATCCTCTAATTTGAAAAATATCAACTGCAAAGCTTTCTGACCCTAACACTGCCCACATAACTCACAGTGACAGTATGAGTGCACATTTCTTATTTCCTTTGTGCACTTGTATAAAAATCATAAGACACTGGTGACACCATAGCAGTATACCCTTTACTATGGAATAACAAAAGAAATGTATACAAGAAAAATCCAGTTGACCAGAGGGGGCTGGTGCATTGGGACAAATGGGCAACCCAAATGTATACACTGCTTCACGTTTAAAAATACACATTTTCATCACAATAAAAAAAAAAAAGATATGCATAACATTTAAAATCTTATTTTTTTATACTCTCTGCTGTCACTTTAACATTTAAACACCTCCTGTCTGATACACATGAGCAGCTCAGCAAACCAGATCAATGTGACAATTTGTTGAGATCCAATTGTGATCTGTGCTCTGACCTTTACTAAATGTCAGCTGCAACATACCCCTGTCAAAATAAATGGGAGGAGCTGCAGCTTTAAAATCAGGCTGTGGTCGATAAGAGCAACCGTCCCCAGCCAATAGGGCTTCACAGGTTGGGAGGGAGATGCATGTTCTCCATTTGACCTCGGTTAATAAGCACGTGCGGAACACATTAGACTCAGAGAGTGTTGGTGAGTCAATGTCTCTCTCTTTCTCTCCTCTCTCTCTCCTTTCTCTCTCTCTGTCGGTCTCTCTCCCTCTGTATGCGCAGATCTCACATGTGCAACAACATGTCTGATCCGGGCAATATCCATAATACAGGTATACTGTGCTTAACACTATCCCTTATAGAGCTGATTCGATATAGCTCTCTCTTTCCTTTAATTCCCTGCTTATCGCTAAACCCCTCCATAGTGCTGTTTTGTTTTGCCACCAATCCCCATTTAACACTGTGTTCAGCTATAACGCTGTTTTGTCCTTGCCTGACCCCTTTTAACGCTCTGAACAATCTGCCATTTTAAGTGAAATGTTTAGTTAATATTTGCTGTTTTTTTTTTTAAATATATATTTTTAAAGATTAAGTTTGTTTTGTTATGTTTGCTGTTTCTCTAATGTTCATATAAAGCCAAAAATTTTGAATTTTTGTACTTTTTTCCATGAATTCCCCTATCCCTATCTACCCTATTTACAATGACCCTGTTTAGAGCTATTTTGTTTAGCAATCCTATTGCCTGGAACCAGCGTTAAATGGGGTATTGCTGTATCTGCCCTTTGAGAAGAGACTAAAGAGCAGATCCAAGGGGAGTGTGAACCCACCTTACCACTATATATACTGTATATTGTATGTGTACATAGTTGGTTTTAGGAGAGTGACTGGGAACCTACCTTACCACTATAAATATATATTGTGTGTGTATCACCTTCAGGAGGGTGAGTAGGGATATAGTTCATAAATTCATTTATAGATTGTTGTCTTACAACTGTGCTAATTTTCTTTACACTGTAGGAAAACTACATTCTGTCAGATTTAGTATGTCTGAGCTCCAGTCTGACCCTGTTCTCTGAGAAGACATTGAAGAGCAGCTTGGTGTGTGTACATACTTGCTGTATGGTTGTGTATTGTGTGTACATACTTGGCTTCAGGAGAGTGTTTTTGGCACCTACCTTACCACTATAAAATATTGTGTGAGTACCTGTCTGTTGTATGGGTCTGTATTGTGTGTATATCTTTGGCTTCAGAAGTGGGGATCTCTTTCTGCTATCTCTGTCTTTCCTGTCTCTCTCTCTCCTGTCTCTCATTATCTCTCTCTCTCTCTCATTACAGGTGGCAACAGTTCAACCCAAACATACTTTTGAGTTGTTATGGATGTGTTTTATATAGAGAAAACCAAAGAGGGATATTGATGTATTATAATAGCTATAAATAGACTTGGAAAGGTAAAGAAAAATTGTCATATTTCAAACTCTATCAAATGATAATTTGTTTTACTGATGCTGCCCAATCCAATGGAATGGACATTTTTCAAGAGATTTTAAGGAAACATGCATACATTTATGGAGAGCACGAAGATTCACGTAGTGAAGAAAAAAAAATCTATTTTGAAATAATCAATACAAGTTTACGCCAATAATTTTATGTATGACTGGCATAGTCTATGTCTTTAAATATGACTTAAAATTCTAAGCGGTAGATTGATATTAAATATATGAAAACGCATGCTGTTAATTTAAAACTCTAAAATATCTAAAAAGGAAGAATTCACATTTATAATACACAAAATACATCATTAAATAAATTCTAATGCAATGCCTTATTTCATATTGGTATAATTTGGGAACAATTTATTTTTTAATTAGCCCTTGGGTTAAAAAGATAACTAATTTGCTTCCATTGTCTGGCTAGAAAGCAGGTAGAGTTCATAAAGTCATTTATAGATTGTTGTCATACAACTGTGCTCATTTTCTTTAGACTGTAGGAAAACTGCATCCTGTCAGATATGCAATATTTTCCAGTGAATTTTGTTATGTTTTTAACATTTTCTTCAAACTTGCCTTTTTATGTGGAACCAGATTTTTCTTTTTTCTTTAAATATGATTGATGACCCATTTACTAGATGGACATTGAAGAACCATGAATTATGTATGATAGATATTTTTTAGCTTTTATTACCATTCATCTTATCTCTTAGATGAATTATTTTTATGTGTGATTGTAACACTGCCTAGTTATGTCGAAAATATGATCAGCTTTGTTTGGAAGACTGGCATTATCATGATTTCCAATAAGTACACAGAGTTTATACCATGCACCATTATAGTGACACTCATTTAAACTGTTTGCAACTTGAATTACAAACAATTAAATATATGCTTCTATGTTTATGTTTCTATCATTGTCTTTCTCTCTCTCTCTCTCTATCCCCATGGTCCATTTTTTGCTATTTTTTTTTACCCATGCCCCTATTCTTCTTTCACCTCAATACCTGCCTTGTCCACATTTTCACTCCGATGTCCCTCCCCAAACTGGCAGCCTTCATAATTTTTCTCAGATTCCCATCATCCTTCTCTACACCATTACCTGCCTCATCCTCTACACCCACATCTCCCCCAACCCACTCATATTTTACCATAATACTTGCCTCAACTACTGGTCCGCCATTCTTCCAACTCCCCTCACCCTTTTTTTCACCCCAATACTCGCCTCAAACACTCCCTCAACTGTTGGCCCCTCTTAATTATCTTGCCCCCTAAGACTCCTTACCATAGCAGCTCCGCTTCCCAAGATCCTTTTTTATAGCAGTTGTCCTCCACAAGACTCCTTTCCATAGAAGCTCCCCGGCATTCCCCCTTCCTAACTGCTACCATTGATGAGCCTGGGAATTCCCCATCTAAAGTAACCATGTTACCTAACATTAACCCCTATACCAAGGGGGGACTCCACAAACCTAATATTAAACCCTGTTCTATGGGGGTCCCCAACTGACCCCATGACACCCTTCCTACCACTACAGGGGTCCATATTAGACCCCATTGCACCCACACCACCACATGGCAGTCCATAAGAACCCCTATAGTTCCTAACAAAACATACATAATATAAAAAAAGACTACAAAAAAATATTTAGATTATATCTGTAAGGGGGCAAAAACATACATTACCTTTCCTTTAACTCCTGATCATCTAAGCCCTCAGTTTCTGGTGCACACTTTTGCCTTATATACTAGTTTTTAGGATTCAGTTGGCTGAAATATGATTGACACAATCAGGATTTAGTATTTGAACTACTGCCGCCCTGTGTCTGTTTGGTTAAAAGCCAACAAATCATAACTCATGAAATGTTACTTTTACAGTTTTTTTTTTCCAGGAGACATGGAATAGCTCCAGTACTGCTGAAGTTTCAAGAGTGAGTCATCTCACAAGTTACTGCACTAATGAAAGGGAGGGCTTAGCCTCCAATCTAGCAAGAAGAGGGGATATACAAACATTGATTCATTCAGATACATACAGTGTGTGCTAATTCTCTAAAATATTTGTATGCTCATATAGCTTGAAATGCTTTAAATACACATAACTTGTATGCTTATATGGCTGCTAATGTTACATTATTCTTAAATGACAGTGATCCTTTGATCTCGTCACTTTCACATGTATCTAAAATGAATTTGCAATGTTTAGCTTCCCAATCTAGCATTCCAGATTAAAAGTTTTTACTTCAGTGATCAAAGAACAATAAAGTTTATAAAATCCTGCTTAACAACACAGATGATTGTTAGGCTATGGGTGGCACATTATCAGGGGCAACATGCTGCCTGAAATTTCCTGTGTAACGCTATGTAATAGCTTGTGTATATGCACAAAAATGTCTATCCAACTATGTATAACTGATTGTTTCTTACACACTGTATATAAATATAAACAAAGCAATGCTTCTATATACAGATGTGCTGTAATCTTAGGATGGAGACATAGCATTGTAAAAGGAGGAGACACAACTGGAGTCCGGGGGGCACCCTAATTTGAATGGGCCTAAGATATATTATGTCCTGAAGACATTTTTAAATAGGCTTAACAATAAGGGTGATGTTACAAACATTAATGACCTCTTTGAAAAATCAGCAAGTCATGATGTGTGCCCAAGGCATGTAATGGTTCAGCTTTTACACCTGATAGTTATTAAAGATCAGTATAATAAAAAATAAATGTATTTTTTAACAAATTAGGTTATGAGGGAATTGTGCTCCAGACTCTGCCGCAATTTATAACAGATAGAGAAAAAAAGCAATTTTCTGTATTTTCTTACAAAGCAGCCCAAGTGGCAGTATTATACTTAGTCCATTCCCCCAAACATCAGCCAGCATGGGTCTCATTAGAGGACCAACAATTGAAGCCACACTCTTGGGATAAACTTCCATTTCCAGCCTGCTCAAACTTCCTTGGATACCTAAAGGGTTAATAACCACTTCAACTCACTCTAACTCAATGATACAGCTAACGTTAACCTCCTGGAATTGGGCCAAATCCAGATGTCAACTTGCCCCCGCTTAACTCTTCTATTATCGGTATTATCTTTTCTACACATACTAGGAGACTCAGACATAGTCTCGAGACATTGGTGGATCTCTAGGAACCTAGATAGAATTGGATCTTGGATCTCAATGGAATCCTTTTGACATATGATCAAATTCACCCTATACACAATATTCCAAGCTCAGACATTTTATAACTGATCTAAACATCAGGGACTGAGTCACTAAAGTGTCTAAAGATATGGGAGCCCCAAAGACACCCTGGTTCTCCCTCATATGTCAAAAGACTCCACTAACAAAAGGGATTATAGGAACACTCTATGACACTTTCAATAGGTCTAAAATGATTGAAAAACCCAAATTCCTGATACAATGGGAGGAAGATCTGGGTCATGAATGGTAAGTAACTAAATGGTCAGAAGCCTGCTCAAACTTACATAGGGTATCATTGAATTATAGCATGTTGGAGACTTCAATCAAATTCTTACATAGAATCTACTGCACGCCAGATAGACTACATAAAATTAATCCCCTAGAGAGTAACCGATACTTTAGAGGCTGCAAAAGTATAGGATACCATATACATACATGGTGGCTTTGCCCAATAGCTCAAAATATTTGGAGACAGCTAATTCAACTTGCTTCTGTACTTTTTAACACCCCAACCTCTTTGGAAATGGAATCATGCCTATTGGGGATACACGTTAATAGCTTAACTTCTTCCCAAAAATAATTACTCCAACTTATGTCATTGGCGACCAAAACTCAGATAGCCAGTAGCTGGAAGCTACCGACCTTAAACTTTTCAGAACTTGTATGAAAAATTAACTATATACTAATAGATAAGCGCTTAACTCATAGTATATTGGGTACTCTCCCCCAGTTTTTAAAAACATGGGAACCCTGAATAATTAATCCAATTAGTATATCCCTCATATAACATTTATTTGCTAATACACATATTTATAATCTGGCATGAGAGGCGGAGGGAATCTGGGTCGGACGTCTCACAAGGGCACCAAAAGAGAATTCAAGGTAAAGAGATAACAGATGTTTTTCTCCATTACCCTTCTTGTTCATTTTCCCTTATTAGAAGGAAGTATTTCACATATATGTTACAATGAGTTACATACTTTGCACTCACAATTCTCTCAGCATCATATTCTGATTTACTTCTTTTACTCTTATAGATACGCTTATTGTTATAATTAAAATTATGAAAAAAAGGCAAGAAGCAGAAAATATACATGTACTTAATGTTTTATTTACAAAGTACAATATGACTTAGAAAGTACTGTTAAAACATACACTGTACCACTTACAGATACTTATGTAACTCATGTATGTGAAATGTGACGATGTAATACCATATGCCTTTAAAATATATATTTAAAAAAAAAAAAAAAACATATTAACCACCATAAACTTTAAACTTTGTTACATTTATCTTTATTATTTAAAAATTAGTGACTTTGATTAACCTGCAAATTTTGTGCCTGAGAATACCATGTGTCTCTTTCCAACATCTCCCACCCTGCCCCTTCCCTGTGTGTCTGCTGAATCGTTCAGTTGGTTTTACTTTCAAAGTTCTGCGGGCCTGGCATTCTTCATGCAAGTGTTCGTGTCTTTGCCGTCATGTATTTCCTTAGTCCCGCGTATTTTTCAGAGTTCTGTATTTTTCCGAGGTTGGAATATGCTTAGCCTCGTTTTCATTCTGCTTTCAGATTTTTTTATGTTTTTCGTCGAGTGACGAAACACAGCAAATTGGGCTTAAATTTGCTTGTAACTTCACTCCCAGGCGTCCTGGCTCTCCCCCTGTGCTGTGTGTGAGTGTGTTTTAATTTACATTTTATTTATTTTTTGTTTCTTTTCGTGTTTTTCGGTTTCCGCAGTTCGGCCATTACATTTGTATTTTTCCGAGGTTGGATTTTGTTTGTGCAAGTGTTACTGTCTATGGCGTCGTGCATTTTTTAAGTCTCGCATGCCTGACATTGTTCATGTAAGTGTTACTATGTGTGGCGTTGTGCATTTTCCAAGATCTGCGCACCTGGCATTGCAGAGCCTCTTTTTTATCCAGTTTCATAATTTTTTTGTCCAACATTTTTTTTCTCGCTCAACCCATTTTCGAGTGACGAAACACAGCGAATTTGGCTTAAATTCGCTTGCAATCTCACTCCCAGGCATCCTGGCTCTTCCCCTGTGCTGTGTGTGAGTGTGGTTTAACTTATTATTATTTTTTCGTGTTTTTCGATTTCTGCCGTTTGGCCATTGCATTTGTATTTTTCCAAGTTCGGATATTTTTTGCCCCCGAGATTTGAGTTTTTTTTTTTTTCTAAGTCCCACGTTCCTCAAGTGCTTGCAGCCCAAGTTAGTCCCGCGTTCCTCAACTGCTTGCACCCTAAGTTCTAAGTGCTTCAATGCCTCAACTGCTCGCCTTGCTTCGCACCTTTGGCGCTCATTTCAGCTTAAGTTCCGCATGTTTCCATGCCTCAACTGCTTGCCTCGCTTTGCGAGGCTCGCAGGAGCGCCTTTGGTGTTCATTTCAGCCTACGTCCCACGTGTTTCCATGCCTCAACTGCTCGCCTCGCATAGCAAGGCTCGCAGGCCAATGAGGGCTTTCAGGCTCGGAAGGCTTCTATGCCTCAATGGCTCACCTCGCTTCCTGAAGCTCGCAGTTGCAGCCCTCTGGCTCGCAACCATGACGACAAATCGCAGTTTTACAAATATTATATGTGATTATCTTACAGTGGTTTTTAAACCCAATTAAATTAAATTTAAGAAACATTAAACAATTAAAATATGTAATTAAATATAAATATATGTAAATATATGGATATGTATATATTTTTTTTTCTAGTTTCCTAGTTGCTCATTCTGGGGAACAGGAACATGCTGTGTTTCTGAGGGAAGATTGCTATTGAGCTGATTATGGTGCTTTCAGGAACTGAATCATTTAATATATTGTTTCATTTCATACACGCCATTAAAATGAACACCCTCCCTAAACTGCTATACCTTTTTAGGACTATACAATCATCAATAAATCTTAAAGACATATCAACATTATAAAAAGCAATATTTAAATTAATCTGGGGCAATAAGAAATCTACAATAAATAGGGCGACCATGACAGCATCAAAACAAAAAGGAGTCTTAGCAACTCCTCACCTTCTACAATACTATAAGGCGGCGAGATTAGCCCAAATGGCTAAATGGTATATTAAGAGAGCTCCCCAGTTTGGGTGAAGATAGAACGTCAAGTTTTATGGGACCAAAATATTCTCCTGAACCAAATACTATGGCTAAGCATCCACCAGAGTATTAATTTAAAATCACTTCCGATAACTCCATCGTACTATGGAAGCAAATCAACAAGAGAACTCCTCTACTACAAAACGGCTCATGGCAAACGCCATTGTGGCTATCCCATGCAGACTTATCAATCAATAAAAATACCCAATTAGCTTGGTGGATTAAAAGTCAGATAACAAATGTTGCAGGTGTACTGTTAGAATGTCAAAACTTGTCTCCATCGGTCTTTAGCATAAATCACTAATTGCCACACAAAGAATGGCTTAACCTGATGATGATTAGCACACAAGTGGGACAAACTGCAAAAAAAGAAACAAATAAGCTAGCAAAACTCCCTTTGAGCATTGTTGCTTACACAACTCAAAAGGTAAAAAGAACCTCACTATTCTTAATAACTACCTAAATGAACAGGCCACGTCTAATAATCTGTCCTATAGGGCCTCCTGGGAGGCTGAGCTCAATATTAGCCTAGATGATGGACAATGGAGTATAATTATCAAAAACGCAGCAAACTCTCTCTGTAAACATTATATTTAAGGAAAATGTTTACAAAACTATCTTGAGATGATACCATACCCCAGCTAGACTCCACTGTTCAAATAGTCAGTTGGATGGCAATTGCTCCAGAGGTTGCAACACCATAGGTTCTTTAAAACATATGTTATGGGATTGCCATAAATTTTAGCATGTTTGGATGGCGACCTATAATACCCTGAAGAAACTATAAGATACAGTTATTCCTCAAAAACCAGAAGAGGCATTTTTAGGCTTACTGCTCCCAGGTCTATCTAAAAATACACAATTTCTATCAATTCAGATATTTCTGGCTACTAGAAGCATAATTGCAAAACATTGGAAAAAACTATTCCGGCCTTTGAGGAGTTCTACGGAAGATTGAGTTTATTTGTTCCATGAGTGTTGCTGGATTGGTAAATATGGACCTTGAAAGAGGGTAGTATCTTTCCTTCTTTTTCTTCTTTCATTCTTGTTCTAATATATTTTTTTATTTTGATTGTTAGAATACTGCTCAATATTGCATTAGAAATACTATGAGAAGTTAAGTGTACTTCTTTAACAAAAACATAAAAGAGTGAGAAAGAGTTGCAGTAAATGTGTTTATTATAAGCTGTAAAGTGTCATACTACAATGTTTCATTATGGCATGTTCAAATGCGTTGTAACGTACATTTCTCATAAAAAAAATGTATTTAAATAAATAATAATAATAATTTAATGATCCATAATAACTTGTTCTGTATCTGTATACTAGATGTAATTTGTCTCTAAATAGCTTCTTTTATTATCATTATGAAAAGATACATTTTGACTTTGAAAGTGAAGATGCCAAAAAAAAAATCCCTGAGTAGTGACATCTAAAAGGCATTTTATGCTGGTGTAATTACTGAAGAGATTTTTAGCTATTTAGGTTTTTAATTGATGTAAATATGAAGATAATAGCTGCAAGAAAATGGTTTATTAATTCATTTATTTATTAAATTTAAAAAATTGGATTACGTTATGAGTATTATTATATTTTATGCTGACGTAATTTCTGAAGAGATTGTTAGCTCTTTAGGTTTTTGAATAAAGCAAATGAAACATAACAGATTCAATATTATTATTTATTAAATAAGTAATTTATTAATTGAACATAATTATATTATGTTATGTAAATTTACATTATTTTAGAAAAAAGAAAGTTCAAGGTAACAAAATATTCATTTATAGATAAATTAAATAAAAAATTATTACTCAAAAAATTGAGAGTAATTTTGGTTTAAATGATTTAAAATTTTGCAAGTGTCACAGAAATATTTGCTACAGTGGGCGTTACTGAAGACAGAGTGTCACATCTGCATGATTTCATATTCACGTACTTACAAAGACTAGGTACAGTATATTTACTTCTTCAAAAATTATACAATTGATTTAATATGTTAAAAAAAACTAATAGCAAATTAATTATTCAATGCATAGATTATTACTTTGAAGAATATAAATTAATGTTGGGGATTGTGGTTTAATTTAAGTATATTAATTGACAAAATAATGAAGAAGATTAGTTGAAGATTTTATTAAATCAACAAAACAAAACAAAAAATTCATGCATTCATGTACTGTACTGCTGTTTACAGATAAGAAAATAAAATTACATTGGAAAGCAGCTTTCATATTATGACACTTACATTTATCTTACAGATTGAACAAAAAGATTGACAAGAGTGAATTTAGAAAACTAAAGGAAGTTTTATTAGATAAGCTAATATAACTTCAGGTAAGCTAAAAATAATGATTAATAAAAAAAAAGGTTAATAAAATCATCCATATGTTTAAAATAACCATGATAATTTAAAATGACAGATTACAATGTCGGAAAAGCAAGAAAACACCAAAGAATTTAAACAACAGCTGGCAAAGGAATGCAAACAAAGATGGTGAGAGCGACACTAAGAAAAGAATACAAGAAGAAAAGCATAAGAGAATTTCGAAAAAAAGAAAAACGTGTTAGAGTTACATTGCTGCATCACACAGAAATGGAAAAAACTTCTGAGATTCTGGTGCATGTGAACAATATGGTAACAATAGTAATGTCAATATATCTTCACAAGATAGTCCATTATTGACAAACATAACAGTAGAGCCTCACAACTGTGGTTTGTTGAATGAGGTTTGTCAGAGAGATAGTGAGTTCATTAGTTGTTGTCAAAAAGGAAAGGTAAGACTTAAAGAAGCACAGCAATTCCCAGCATATTTAAAAAATATACTGAGTGACCCGACTTTCCCAAATTACACTAATTTCAAACAAAACATAACATCTTATAACAGCGCCATTTCTTTTGCATCTATGGGTGCAACATTAGCTGCTAATGTTGCAGGGCATGGCCCTTACTGCTTTAAAGTCCAAGGCCAAATTTATCACCAGACTTCACATTTACATCCAGAAGAAGGAGAGCAAATAAACTTTGCTCAACTATATGTCCTAGATACAATGGAAACTATTGAACAATGTATGCAGCTTTCAGAAAGTAAAAACATTCTTAGCCACAGTTTTTCAAGAGCTTGATAAAATTATGGCCAAAAACCCATATACTCAAGCTTATAAAAGATTGGCAGAAGTAGAACAAGAACAACAGGTTCATGCTGAACAAAATCAGTTGCCAATCCCAAGAGTTAATATGGTTCTTAGACCACATCGCCATTGTGATAAACGCTGTTATAACTTACCCACATTTAATGAGGTTGCAATGGTGTTTAAAAATGATGAGGGGGGAACACCATTTCAGAGGGCTATTAGAATATATCCCAGAAATGAAGAGCAACCTTTCATTAATATAAATATCTTAAGTACTAACTTGGATCCAATGACATATCCAATTTTTTATCCCAATGGTGAAGCAGGATGGCAAACACAATTAATGCTTGACAGTTATCCAAATAGGAAAGTATGTGTCAAAATAATATTTCCATGTTGGAATTTAAAGTTGCGCAAACAGCAATTCAAGATGCATTTAATCCAATTTTATCTGGTGGAAAACTGACACAACAATGGATCATTGATTCATATCTGCAAGTAGCAAGAAGCAAATAATCTAAATTTCATAAAATATCAACAAAAGAAAATATGTGTTGAACAGTTTTGTGGCCTTACGGATTATGTAGCAGAAGTGGCTACAAACAGAGATCTTCCAGCTGGTCGAGCAATAATTTTGCCATCTTCTTTCCAAGGATCTCCTTGCAATATGAGAGAAAGGCACAATGATGCTATGGCTATTGTTACTAAATTTGGGAAACCAGATTTATTTATTACATTTACATGTAATCCACAATGGCCAGAGTTGTTGATAATTTGAAAACTGGACAAACTGCTTCTGTTAGACCAAATTTAGTGTCTAGAGTCTTCAAAATGAAACTAACAACATTAATACATGACATAACCAACAGTAAATTATTTGAGTGTCTGTGGCTTATGTTTATACTATTTTGAATTTAAAAAAAAGGCCTTCCACATGCACATCTGCTTTTCTTCCTTCAAGAAAAAGATAAATTAAATATTTCAGATCTAGTGGATTCAGCTATTATTCCTGAACTACCAGATCCACAAAAACATGCAAGACTATATGCAATTGTTACACTTCGCATGATTCATGGACCATGTGGAGAAATAAATCCACAGTCACCATGAATGGAATATAAGAAATGCACAAAAGATTTCCCAAAAGAATTTAGAGTGAAAAATGTTGCAAATTGTGATGGCTATCCATTGTTTTGTAGAAGAGAAGGTCAAAATGCAATAACTCAGAGCAAAAATGTAGGTAACAGATATGTTGTACCATATAATCCTCATTTGCTGATGAAGTACAATGCACGCATAAATGTGGAAGCTTGCACTTCAATAAAATCAATTAAATATGTGTATAAATATATTTACAAACGATATGATGAAGCAACTGTGGTGGTGAAAAGTGGACAAAACCAAGAAGAAAATGAGATATTACATGATAAACTTGCATGCCATGTAGATGCTCATTATGTAAGTGCGCCAGAAGCAATGTGGTGTCTACTGAAATTTTCAGTGCATGATCGTTTACATGCAGTATATCAATTAGCTGGACATATGCCACAAAGACACTTTGTTTATTTTAATGCTGGCAAAGAAACAAATGGTCTGAAACAAAATGAACATCGAGAAACAACACTGCTTGGTTTACATTAAATTGTAACAACAGTGACGCAAGGGATTTCTTATACATTGAGATTCCATATCACTGTGTTTTCGTTAATGGGCTATGATGAAAATGAAAAAGTAGGGGTAATAAAATTATTCCAAGAATTTATACTGTAAGTCCAAAATACATTGAACATTTCTGCTTACGTTTACTCCGTATAAATGTTCCTGGTGCACAAAGTTTTGAACACTTGTGAACTGTTAATGAAATAGTTTATGAGACATTTCAATTAACTGCATGACAAAGAAACTTCCTGGTTGATGATACAGAATGGGAGAGATGTCTAGAAGAAGCAGCAGCCCTATGTCAATTGCCACGGCAGATGAGAGAACAGTTTGCATTAATTTGCATATTTTGTAATGTACCAAATGCATTAGCTTTGTGGGACTCATTTAAATTAAATATGTGTGAAGACTTTTTGAAACGTTACACTGAGTCCATTGCAGAATTAAAAGCATTAATGGAAATTCAAGAGGTCTTTCTTGGTCATGGATTAAGTTGTGCAACTTCTAATTTGCCAGTTGCAGGAATTATAGATGACATAAACTTTGAAGAGTATGATGTTGATGTGGAAAAAAAGCTGAACAAATATAGCCATTTTAAATACATTGCAATTGGAAGCATTTAAAGCCATACAAAAAGCACTAGATGATGAAATGCTCAAAATGCATTATTTCTATCTATCACAAAAAGAAGTAATGAAAGGTATCCCTTGACAAATAGTGCACACCCAAAGACCTAATAACAATATAGAGAATAATGAATAATAAAACTTAACATCTAATAGTATCTTTAAAATACAACGTTAAAATCTTGATGCTCTGACTTCTTCATGAAAAATAATAATAATGATGAGAAGTGGGAAAAACTCCAAAGTCACCATGTAATTATAAAACCACTAGGTCCCTCTTATAGTATGACCAAGTGATAAAGTGCTATAGTGCTGTAAGCAGTGAAGCAAGTATATATTTCAATATAAAAAAATCAATATTGCATATGTGAAGAAAAGTGCAAAAATGCTAATAATAAAAATTAATAGTGCTAAATTACCTATGATAATATTGATAATATTGATAATCAAGTGCTGAATATTGAGAAATATATCTAAAAATATAGATATATCACAAATAATTAGTGTCAGTTATATGACAAAAGGAACATAAGAGGACCAATATTAGTGGAAAATGTGAGTAATATTTGCCAGGAGTATTCATTTATTGATTTACTACCACTGCTACCACTGCTAAATTTCAATAACATCCGAATCCCAAATACAAATTCATGAATATGGAATAACTCCTATAATATTTGTTCATACCAGGTAATACTGGCTAGAAGAGGGATGGGGACTAAAAGTATATAATAACACAGCTATGGGTCTATTTCGAGTGAAACCTGGGGCTCCTAGCTCCACACACGCCCCCTATGCATCTGGTGATGACATCATAGGTCAGCGCTGCAGCGTTATTATTATTTTTCATGAAGAAGTCAGAGCATTAAGATTTTAACCTTGTATTTTAAAGATACTATTAAATGTTAAGTTTTATTATTCATTATTCTCTATATTGTTATTAGGTCTTTGGGTGTGCACTATTTGTCAAGGGATACCTTTCATTACTTCTTTTTGTGATAGCAATTATCTTTAGCCCTAGTAGCACCCTTTAATACCCATATCTTTGTTACACCTTGAGTCACCTCTATACTTGTTGGTCTTATTTCTATAGAGATGAACCCATTGGATCGGACAAAACTGATCTATTTAATTTATTCAGCTGATTAATTTTCAGTCAAGGTGAAATGGAACTCCCCTTTGTAACAACTTGAATTGCTGCACTTTTGTTAGAAGGTGTATAACTGTACATCGTGGATTTAAACTGCCAGTTCCCATTTTGGAAACATCAGTGTCGGATATTAGAATTACATCATTACAAGCCTAAAATCTCAAAATATCTAAATTAATTATTCTTATAGATGAGGCAACAATGATGTCATGCCATGCTCTGCAATGTATTGATTGTTTGCTGCGTGAAGTCATCGCTAATGATTTGCCTTTTGGGGGAAAGGTGAGAGGCATTGCTTCTGAATAATGAAATATTAGAATTAATAGATGGGGGAAAAAACGTATTGCAGTGAAGATTCTGTACTTGCTGATGAAAAACAGAATGAGACACACTTTACAACTGAATTTATAAATGCATTAACTACATCTGGAATGCCACCACATAATTTGCAGCTGAAAAAAGGGGCAATTGTTATGTTACTACAAAATATGAACCCCCAAAAAAGACTTTGCAAATGGGCCAGATTAATTGTTCAGGATTTAAGAGAGCATTTCATACATGCTGAAATTCTGAATGGTACCCATAAAGGTGAACAAGCTTTCATACCTATAATAGATTTGGCTCCAAGTGAGACTAGTTTGCCTTTTATACTTCAAAGGAGACACTTTCCAATCATATTGGCGTTTGCCATGACCATCAATAAATCACAAGGGCAAACGTTTAAGTCTGTTGACCTGTTTTTAGAGGAACCACAATTTGCCCGTGGACAACTGTATGTGGCATTTTCAAAATGCAAAAATCCATCAGTTTTCATTAAAAAAAAAAAAAAAAAAAAAAAAAAACATAAAGTCAGGGTGAGATATTAGATGATGTAGAGTATTTACTCAAAATATTGTATATTATGAGGTTTTGTATGTTTAAAGAAAAAAGGGTTAAATGTAAGGTATATATAGATAACAAAAAAAGTTAGGGAGCGGTGGCTCAGGTATAATGCCATAATAAAATACCAAAGTAGAAGATCTAGAAACCTAAGAGATTATCTCTCAAAAAGTCATTTGGATACAGAAAAGAGCCAATCATGGCTACAAAAAACTAAAGGTTGCTTTAAATGTCATTCATGCAAAGCATGTCAATATGTAAAACCTTCAAAGATTTTTCTTTCAGAAAAACAATCATATAAAATAAAGCACCTCATCACATGCAAAACAGAGGGTGTCATTTATTTAATTACATGTTTGTGTGGAGCCAGATACGTAGGTAAAACCTGTAGCGAATTCAGAAGATGAATTCTTAAGCACATTTACAGTGTCAAGAAAGAATATGATACCCCAATAGTCATGCATGTCAACAATAAACATAAAGGCGACACTAAAGTCTTGACATTCACTGCTATAGATCATGTTGAAAAAACAATAAGGAGAGGTGATATAGATACTGAGTTATTAAAGAAAGAAGCCAAGTGGATTTATCTACTTGGCACTAAAAAAAACAAAGGTCCTGAATGAAGGCTTCACCTTTACTCCTTACATCTAAAAAACTCCATTATCCATTATACAAGAATATGTCATCTTTAATCATACTTGCTGTAGCATTTTTAATATTTGGGCCTAAATATTTGGGCCTTATACTAAGCAGGTCAAGCATTATGGGATATATTAATAATATTTGATAAAAGAATGCCAATAATATAGAAAATTGGAAGTAAAAGACTGTGCTTATATACAATTGTAAGTAAAAGACTGGCTTTATATATCTATTACATTTACCATATGGATTAAAAGATCAATGCATTGTCTTTTGTTGTTCATACTAAATATAAATTTCCTATATGAAATATTTAATATATTTTTTACATTCATTTAATAATATAGGCATTAGGAAGTTCAATAATACTTTGGTTTTATATACCAAGTATAAACACTATATGCAACAATGCTTTATTGTAATATTATTCTTAGTACTAATACCTAATATTAATGGACTCAATAATATCAAAAAAACATATACATATTCCCTTTTGCAATATTTTAAGATTCTATATACCGTATATACTCGAGTATAAGCTGAGTTTATCAGCCCTTGTTTTAAGCCTAAAAAGGGCCCCCTCGGCTTATACTCCAGTCACTCCCCCCCCCCCCCCCCGTGTCTCTCTAACCCCCCTTAACTCTCTAACCCTCGTGTCTCTATACCCCCCCGTGTCTCTCTAACACCCCCGTGTCTCTTTCCCTCCATCCTCCTCATCCTCAACCCTCCCCTCCTCATTCTAAACCCCCCTCATTCTAACCCCCCCCCCCTCATTCTACCCCTCAATTACCTGCATCTGAAGCTCCTGCTCCGGCCTCCGCTCCTTCCGGCGCGCATGCGACATCATGGCATTAGCATATACCGGGTGCCGGCACCCGGTATATGCTAATGACGTGGCGCGCATGTGTATATGCTAATGCCGTGCCGGCACCCGGTATATGCTAATGCCGTGATGTCACTTGCGCGCCACGTCACATGCGCACCGGAAGGAAGGGAGGCCGGAGCAGGAGCTTCAGATGCAGGTAAGTGAGAGGTAGAATGAGGGGGGGTTAGAATGAGGGGGGTTTAGAATGAGGAGGGCTTGGTTGAGGATGAGGAGGATTGAGGGAAAGAGACACGGGGGGGTTAGAGAGACACGGGGGGGTAGAGAGACACGGGGGGGTTAGAGAGATACCGGGGGGTTAGAGAGACACAGGGGGGGGGGGAGAGCGACTTGAGTATAAGCCGAGGGTGGGAAATGTGCTGCCCCCTGTGTCCCTCTTGTGCCTTCCTCTCTCTCCTGTGTCTCTTCTCCCCCCTCCCTTCCCTGTGTCTCTTCCCCCCTCCTCATTCGATAGAATGAGGGGGGGTTTAGAATGAGGAGGGGGGTTGAGGATAAGGAGGGAGGCTGAGTAGGGAGGTAGATGGGGGGTTGAGGTTGAGGAGGGAGGTTGAGGAAGGGGTTGAGGATGAGGAGGGGGTTGAGGATGAGGAGGGGGCTGAGGAGGGAGGTTGAGGAGGGGGATTAAGGATGAGGAGGGGGGTTGAGGTTGAGGAGGGAGGTTGAGGAGGGGGGTTGAGGATGAGTAGGGGGCTGAGGATGAGGAGGGGGCTGAGGATGAGGAGGGGGGTTGATGAGGGGGTTGAGGATGATGAGGGGGGTTGAGGTTGAGGAGGGAGGTTGAGGAGGGGTTGAGGATGAGGAGGGGGGTTGAGGTTGAGGAGGGGGTTGAGGATGGGGGGTTGAGGATGAGGATGGGGGGTTGAGGAGGGAGGTTGAGAAGGGGGGGTTGAGGAGGAGGGGGTTAAGGAGGGAGGTTGAGGATGAGGAGGGTGGTTGAGGTTGAGGAGGGTGGTTGAGGTTGAGGAGGGAGGTTGAGGTTGAGGAGGGAGGTTGAGGATGAGGAGGGGGCTGAGGATGAGGATGGGGGGTTGAGGAGGGAGGTTGAGGAGGGGGGTTGAGGAGGAGGGGGTTGAGGAGGGGGGTTGAGGAGGAGGGGGTTGAGGAGGGGGGTTGAGGAGGAGGGGGTTGAGGAGGGAGGTTGAGGATGAGGAGGGTGGTTGAGGTTGAGGAGGGTGGTTGAGGATGAGGAGGGAGGTTGAGGAGGGAGGTTGAGGAGGGGGTTGAGGAGGGGGTTGAGGATGATGAGGGGGGGTGAGTTTGAGAAGGGAGATTGAGGAGGGGGTTGAGGATGAGGAGGGGGTTGAGGATGGGAGGGTTGAGGATGAGGTTGGGGGATTGAGGAGGGGGGTTGAGGAGGGGGTTGAGGAGGGGGGGTTGAGGATGAGGGGTGGGGTTGAGGAGGGAGGTTGAGAATGAGGAGTGGGGTTGAGGAGGGAGGTTGAGAATGAGGAGGGGGGAAGAGACACAGGGAAGGGAGGGGGGAGAAGAGACACAGGAGAGAGAGGAGGGCACAAGAGGGACACAGGGGGCAGCACATTTCCCACCCTCGGCTTATACTCAAGTCGCTCTCCCCCCCCCCCTGTGTCTCTCTAACCCCCCGGTATCTCTTTAACCCCCCCGTGTCTCTCTAACCCCCCCGTGTCTCTTTCCCTCAATCCTCCTCATCCTCAACCAAGCCCTCCTCATTCTAAACCCCCCTCATTCTAACCCCCCCTCATTCTACCCCTCACTTACCTGCATCTGAAGCTCCTGCTCCGGCCTCCGCTCCTTCCGGCGCGCATGTGACGTCACAGCATTAGCATATACCGGGTGCCGGCACCCGGTATATGCTAATGACTTGGCGCCCATGTGACATCACGGCATTAGCATATACCGGGTGCCGGCACCCGGTATATGCTAATGACGTGATGTCGCATGCGCGCCATGTCATTAGCATATACCGGGTGCCGGCACCCGGTATCTGCTAATGCCGTGACGTCGCATGCGCGCCACGTCATTAGCGTATACCGGGTGCCGGCACCCAGTATCTGCTAATGCCGTGACGTCATATGCGCGCCACGTCATTAGCATATACCGGGTGCCGGCACCCGGTATCTGCTAATGCCGTGACGTCGCATGCGCGCCACATCACATTAGCACCGGAAGGAGCGGAGGCCGGAGCAGGAGCTTCAGATGCAGGTAAGTGAGGGGTAGAATGAGGGGGGGTTAGATTGAGGGGGGTTTAGAATGGGGGAGTTTAGAATGAGGAGGGGGGTTGAGGATGAGGGGGGGTTTAGAATGAGGAGGGGGGTTGAGGATGAGGAGGGAGGTTGAGGAGGGAGATGGATGGGGGTTGAGGTTGAGGAGGGAGGTTGAGAATGAGGAGGGGGGAAGATACACGGGGAAGGGAGAGGGGTGGAAGAGACACAGGGACGGGATAGGGGAGTAGAGACACGAGAGAGAGAGGAGGGCACAAGAGGGACACAGGGAGCAGCACATTTTCCACCCTCGGCTTATACTGGAGTCGCTCATTTTACCCAGTATTTTGTGGTAAAATAGGTGCCTCGGCTTATACTCGGGTCGGCTTATACTCGAGTATATACGGTACTTAATATTAGACTTTTATATGAAGAGATGACTATCTAGTTTTTATTTGTGAGATAATAATTTATAGATTTTTTTATCACATTTATGTTTTAATCCTGTTTTTCTTATTGCCATGACTACGCCTGCCTTTAAAAAGGCTTGATGGGAAGGCAGGCGTAACCCTTGATGAAATTCAAGAATCGTGCGTCGGGTGCACGTAGGAGAACCGTCGCAGGTCAATGACGTCTCCTTTTTGCGTCTAGACTGCGGCGTGCCCAGCAGAGAGACAGCGTTTCTAGTTTCAGGCCCATAGTTTAAAGTCCCTTCCCTGCTTTCTACATTTACGCTATTTAGCCAGTTTAGTAGCTTAAGGGAGGCAAATACAATATATTTAATCAAGATCCTGATTGCAACGCTCAAATTTGGGAATTTGGGAGATTTGGGATATCATTTAACTAGAGATAATTCAACATTGAGACATTTATTCCCCAATAGTTATCACTCTAGTCCACAGCCATTTCCAAAATATTATTGGTTTCTGTTTTACGATCAGCATTTAGGTGCAAAATAGATCTTTCTGCACATTATAGGTCTCCATATAGAGTATTTATTTACCTGTTTTTCACTTACATATAGTCATATTATACTATATGTATTATAGCACTTGGCACTTTATATATATATAGCACTTTACTTTACACACTAATCACTTTATTTGTGACTATATCAGCACTTAGTACTTTATATGGTTTGCCTAATAGTGGCAGAATCTACAATTGTGAGATTTAATAACAGATAACCTTATATATTTGTAATCTCTCTGCTACCTACGTTTATATATTTTATGTGGATTTTAACTATTATTAAAACTTAAGTTGTATTATTTAGTTTATTCTCTTTCTTCTGAGATTAGGATTTTCAGGTGTGAACAACAAAAGGATCCTTTCTCTCTCTTTGTACCACAAGCTTATATATAGATAATAGATGAAATGGACAACATTAGCGAATATATATTAATTTTACATGTGTGACTAAATGATTTGTAATTTCAGGACATTTAGAAATTCGTAAATGATAACTTATTGGTTTAGCAAATAAAAAATGTTTAGTCTAATTGAATTAAAAAAATGGAATATAACATGTAAAAACATTTGTTGCATATTATTAGATTCATGTATAGTAAAAAAATAATTGTTTGCATTTTAATATGAAGATATTGTTCATGATTTGTTTACAGATAAAAGTATAGAAATTGGATGTAAAAAAATGTTTTCAATTTGAAGGAATTAGTAATATTGTGTTACATTGTCAGGATATTCATGTATATTAAAACTAATTAAGAGAAAATAATATACAAATAACATGTAATAAAAAATATCAAAGTTAAATGGGTTTAATGATTTATTCAAATTGTAAGATGACATGTAAAAATATGAGTTGTACAATGTTATGATCTACATGTATAATAAACAAAAAAATGACAGATGAAGATATTGGGCATTATTGGTTGTGAGACAATAAAATAAAAATTGGATTTAATAACAAATAATAAAATGTTAGTGCTTTCAGAAATTATGCCATATTTATTACACAGTAGGAAAAAGAAAAAAATGTATGTTACACATAGAGATTGTACATAAACAGACAAAAAACTAAATGTATAACACGCAATTATCCCATTATGTTTGACGGCAAGTCACTAGTATATTAATATGTTTCTTTTGAATATTGTATGTTTTCTTTATTTACATTCTATTGTTTATTTTGTGTTAATTATAAAAAGGATGGGGATAAGAAGAGCCAAGTGATTTTAAAACATAAAATATTTCTCCTTCTGAAGTTTTCTATAGGAGCTATTTATGAAGTGAAATTTAACTCTGTTTGATAAATTATAATTATAGATAAATATACCCCAATTTGTGAGAATGGAGACACAGACATGAAAGTGTAATGGAAATACTTTCAGTGTAACTCATAAAGAAGCTCTTATTGGATTTTTTAAAATTACAATATAGAAAAATTATTTAGAAAAGTTGTATAGGGATCAAACAGGTATAATATCCATATTGGTAAAATACCATATAAGTCAGTACCAAAGTAAGGGCCAGAAATAAACTAATTACATGAAAAGAAAAATTAGAGAACAGAACTTCTATTGACCCAAACTAGCTCACAATATATCACTCAATATTAAATCTCAGAATAAAAAGATCAGCCAGAAAACTTTAGAGAAAAATGTATTGTCATTTAAAAACAGCAACTCTGACGTATAAAATCATAACATATACACGAAAATCCACCAATGAATCACATCCCTATTATAATTAATCAAAAGTGTAACATTATAAGACCAAAAATAGAGAGCACATATTATGCCAAAAATAGGAACAAATATGGGGAGGCACATATCCACCAAATAGGTTACACTATTCAAGTATTGATAGAAAAATGGTTTATCAAAAGCACAGATCATTACTAATATGAAAACATGAATATACATTAATTCAATAAAGTGCATAACATTATAAGGGGCACATCTAAAGAAAACCCTAATACTAAACAATGTGGTGGTGGTGGAGACCCCCATCAACTCCCAAAGAAATACGGATCTACACTATCTACTCAAAACCCTAATACAAAAATACTATCCCTCACAATAAATGTTTATGGTGGTATGGGGGATCCACCACTTAGCCCCCTACCAGCTATCTGCCTATCCAAAAGATAAATAAGCGCCCTAACTAATACTAATAATACTAATGCTCATAAAGTCCATATGCAGTATGGCGATAGTACTTAGCAAGCAGCCACACAATATCAATGGAATCCCATCAAATCTGTTCTTTGGCAGTGAGGGTCATCCGTGATGTCATGATAGGGGGACACACAGCCGACACACGTGTTTTGCATCTTAGCTTCTTCTATGCTGATGAAATATTGAGTGATATATTGTGATCTAGTTTGGCTCAATAGAAGTTCTGTTCTCTTTTGTTTCTTTTTTCTTTTCATTTTTTTAATTAGTCATTTGTTGCACAAGTGTGTGTTAAATTTACTGTCAACAGACAGAAACACTACAAGTCAATTAAAGGTGGTTAAAGCTAGAGGTTTTTTTTTTATATCTGTTGGTATTAAGGAAGTGGTAGTAACATACGGATGTGAGAGCTGGACCATAAAGAAGGCAGTGCGTAGTATAATTTATGCCATTGAGTTGTTTTGTTGGCAAAAACTGCTTAGAGTCCCTCGGACTGCAAGTAGACCCAATAAATCAATACCACAGGAAATCAAGACAAACTGTTCACTGGAAGGTTTGATAATGAGGCCGAAGCTCAAATATTTTAGCCATATCGTGAGAAGACAAGATTCCCTAGAGAAGACTCTGATGCTGGGAAAGACTAAAGGCACACAAAGGAGTGGACGGCAGAGTTGGAGATGCATAGATGAAGTCATTGAAGCAATGCCTATGAGCTTGATTTAGCTCAGAGGGGCAGTGGTACACAGATGTGCATGCATGCTGTGGTCCATAGGGCCACAGAGAGTTGGATACAACTGAACAATTAAACAACAAGATAGCTAGAGGTTTTTTTTATATATGTTGGTATTAAAGAAGTAGAGAACATTCTGTTTTGCATCACACAAAAAACTACTTCACAATTCCCACGCTTGGAAACTACAGTTTAAACAAGTCTGTTTGACAGGGCTGTAAAGCCAGCATAGTTTAGTATCATTAGTTGCAGCATTACCGGGGAATTTTCTATGAAGTACTCTAGACAAGCTATTAAACATTAATTTCATAAGGGATTAGTAGTCCAATTGTTTGCATGAAATAAAACTGGAAAAAACTTGCTAACTACAAAATTACTATTCAGCTCCATATCCAACATGTAGATCCTCTTACAAAGGTCAGGCAGATGATTTATGTTCTTTTCTGAGTTTCTCTTACCAAGTACATTAAAGAAAAGTCTGTGCACAGTGGACTTTGAAAACTAAGTATCAACTGGGAACGTAATTCTCCTTAGAATAACTGATAACAATGTTTTTCTGTTACCAAGAGTAACATTCTTACTGGAGAAACTACAGTTTAACAAGATGCGGAAAGTCCAAAATGTTCAGCATGTCTTTAAAAGAATATTTTTAAACTAATGATGTACTTAAGCCCTAACCACAGGATTTATGGCACTGTACAAAATCATGCTGATGATTTTGTCTCATTTGTATTATACAGAATCAATAGACATTACATGGTGACAGAGATATCTTTAGATTTTATGTTGCCCTAGCCAAACCAATTATGCAGCTTCTCATAACCTCAGTGTCTATTTCCTTTGTCCTTTCTGAATGCGCCACAGTATGTAATAAAAGTGGTATTAAAAGAAAATAAATTTAATGTAACTTTTAAAATGTATATTTGAACTTTAGTGTTTAGGGACTAGCCAAGCTACTTCTCACCACCCTGTATTAGGCGTCCAGGGAGAATCTTCACACGAGTCTGTATTGCATTTTTGTTCTGATCGGCCTCTGCTCTTCCTGCAGTGGCCACTTTACCTGCCCACGAGGCTGAATCATTTATGTGCAGTGATAAAGATAACTCCTGTCAGGATAGTCTCCTATGCAGATCCTCTCCCATTTCCTGTAGACCAAAGTGGGGAAGGATACATGCTTTTTGGCTGAAGTTTGAGACAATAACAAACAAATTGTGTCATGTTGTATTTGTACTATAGTGGTCATTTATTTATTTTTTACTGCATAATGTTTGACACAATGACATTTTGAGATGGCCACCAGAAAGCTAGATCAATACTTTCAGAAGTGATATTTTTATGCAAAGGCAGATAATGATCAGTTTTACTTACATGATTGCTTATTGAACGTTCAAATGTCACACCCTAGGCCTGGATGATTTGTAAATGTATCTCTGAATGGTGGACTATGTCACAACAAGCTACCTCTTATGTTATACCATACAGGGCTGTTTTTTTTATTTTCCTTAGTACCCAATAAATTGATAGTGTCATCTGAAATAAACGCAAGGCATGTACAAAGTCATATGACTTAGACAGGGAGTTGGACGTCAACCTTCAAATAGCAGTATAGTGCATCCAGTTGGTAGTATATAGGATGCCGGCATAAGCCAAAGAACAAGACAGTGGCTATTAGGGTTGGCTAATAACGTATTTACGAAATATGGATTGTATCCACATCTCTGTCAGTACAATACAGCAGCTTTCTGCTTAAATGGAAAAGCAGCACTGAGCTATAATCATCTAAAATTCTACAATGGTGGCTTTTATCCTTAAGTGCTACTTTAAACAAAAACAGGCACTTTTTAGTTTGTGCAATTTGGTAAAAGTTCAATTCTAAACCATACCAACAATTACGTCTTAGGGAATGATTTAAGAGTCATTCATCTGTAATTGCAGGGTGACATTTTGACTTCCTGTCATCAGATAACTGTACTTTCTCTGCACATTTTATTATGTGGTTCAGCATTTAATAAAGATTGCACTGACATAGGGCACCATTCCAGTCTTTAAAAGTGCAGTTTGCCAAGTCAAGTTGACTCATAAATCACTACCTAACTATTTCAATTCAGAGAAAAAACAGCCCTACCAAAAGTGCATGCTAAACAGGTTACACGGTGCAAAGCACCCAATCCATGTGTAGCTGTCAATAACCTGACTAAACTGGGGGGAACCCTGGTAATTCCCTCCTCCCACAAGCTATCCCCCAAATCTCACAATCTAACTATAACAATGGGGTCTATATAAACCTGCAACTGATAGCAAACCCCATGCCACATAGGTCCATGGCTGAAAAGTAATCCCCACCACATGGGTCCCTAATGGGCCCCAATTGCACTTAAAATGAACAAATTTGCCACAGAGGTCTGTAGGGACCCCCATGGTGTTTAACATTAAGCGCCCCTCTGGAGCTCCTGCAAGGACCTCATGGCATCTAACATTAACCCCTAAGCCATGGGCGATCTGCTTTCTTCAGTCGGGCTCGAAACGGCTGTTATTGCCAAACCTACCCAGCAGATGTTTCAGGTTCTTTTTGGTCCCTTCACCAAGACAGTCAATGTCTCTAAAATCCCTTTTTTGGATGCAATATTTAAAAATATCAACACAGGATCAGAATATAAAAAAAAATAAGGAACTGTTTTTATTGCTGCTGAAATCAATAGCAGGTCCAATGGATATATATTTAAATTTGAACTGATAACATTCTGCAATAGCTTGCTGGTCTTCTGCATTTTCTGAAAAAAACTGCTAATACAATCATTTCTAAATATTTCTTCAGCAAAGCATCATAACATCTTAACATCCACTTCAGTAGTTGTATAGAACCAGGGCAACTCGTATCTTCTCTAAGGATTTTGACAGCTATATCTTCTAGATATCTTGTTCCAAAAGTAAAAGTATCCAGTCAGAGTCTGTGATATTTGCTACCCTCACTTTATCTGGAGCAAAACTGACTACATATGACAGTTACTGACTAGTGATGGACCTTTTAGTTTTAAATATAAACTACATCAGTTTGAATGGAAACAGAATTGAACATCGATGGGTAAACATACATATTGTAAACAACATAATATATTAATTAACTATAAAACAACTACTGAGTTTTATCCATATGGGGGTGGGTCAGACAATGTACAATTTCCCCATCCCACAAACACATAACTAACAGCCTTATTAAATTGTGATTCGGTAAATTTAAAAGGGCTCTTTTTAAGCACATAGCATATTTTTTTTACAGAAGTTTTTAGTTAGTGCACTGCTATCCAAAAGCAAGGTCTTCACTAACTACAAACTTCTGTAAATAAAATATGCTGTGTGCTTATTTAGAGCTCTTTTAAATTTACTGAATCGCAATTTAATAAGGCTGTAAGAGTCTAGATATTGGATTGGAATGGTGCAAATTGTTCCTCTGAGCTATGGGGTTATTACTACAGCTCTGCAATAACACTAATTGAAGTGTCTATTTCTATCTAATGTCTATCTTGCGTCTAATGTTTTTTCTGCAAAAAATCTTTTTTCACACAGTTTTATTCCAAGCTGAAAAAACTATCCATGTGAGATAATCTCCAAATAAGGTCATATGTTGAGGGAAAACTCCTCTGTCACTGCATCTCTGCAGGCCTTATCCGAGGAAGGAGTAGAAACCAGTGATGTCAATCAAGTTTATTTTATTAAAAGCTTAGAGAGCACCTTCAGCAGTCTCTAGGGATTAATAGCCTTATTAAATTGTGATTCAGTCAATTCTAAAAGGCTCTATATAAGCACAGATCATAGAAGTTTTTAGTTAGTGAAGACCTTGCTTTTGGATAGAAGTTCACTAACGAAAAACTTCTGTAAATAAAATATGCTATGTGCTTATATTCAATTAGCTGATTTGCAGTTTAATAAGGCTGAAAATATGCAGTTGTCTCCACATGTGTCATTACATTAGCCTTATATACCTTTCTATGGATTAGTAGAAATACATTTCTTACACATACATACAAAGAGAAATTACTAGAAACTAATGACAACATTCATGTTTGTAAGCAAGTGGTATTTTTGCAAAAGAAACATAAAACTGTAATCTGTCTGAACCTTCATAAACCAGACAGATATGGGAGGCTTGGATTTGTAAAGTTTGGAAAGTTACCAGGTACCTGCATCTGCCAAAGTATTAAAAACCTTACATTATATGCGGTTATCTGTACAAGTTTTTTTATACACATCCTGATACAATATAAATGTATAAATGTTCTAACCAAAATGCTTGGAAATAAAATATATTACTAAAATATTGCAATATAAGATATAGATATACTGTATAGAAAGAACCGTCAATAGTTCCATCAGAACTTGATTTCTGAATGTAAAATGCTACTTGTTGCTATGTATCTTTAAATGATGCTGTGCGTTTAACATTTTTAAACTGACATTGTACTATTATTCTTTAAATAAAAATGTATTAACAAAAGAAGAAAAGGTCTAAATGTAAGAGTTAGGGCTAGGACTATGAAAAGCCCTCTGGGTAAGGTGTTCTAAGAGACATGTTTCTGAGAAAGATGTTCTATAAGAATAGAAAAAAAATATTTTCATAGTTTTACTGCACTGAAAAGAAAGATATCTTTCAGATTTTAGTATTCATCCTTACCAAGGGCTCCAATAATACTGGAGATCACTGTATATGCTAGCTGTTGATGGGCAAAAGAGTGATAGAAGCCCTCCACATACAGAGTACAATGGTACAGAAAATTAAAAGTACACTTGAGTTCAAATTTGATTGTCTAGAGATTAGTTGAAAAACATATTTTATGCCCAGAATTTCAAGAATCAATCTATTTATCTATCTATCTATATCTTGTTGCCAATTTGTACAATAAGCAACCCAATTTTAATTATTATTTTTCTTAACATAGTGGTTCAATGGCTAAACAAAATGATAATATGTCTTTCAGTTTATGCAAACTGGCTAATATGTGTTTCCAATAATTGTAGTGACTGCATAATACTATTACTGAAGTCAAAGTGACCATAGAAATCAGAGGAAAAAAGCAGAAATCTGAAACATTTCCATTATTATGTGTCAAAACATCAGCCACTTAAATTCAAACATTTTAATTATATTGTGCATGACCCAGATACGGTGTGTACCTGAAGAGGTTATAAATATAATCTAGCAGATGAAGCAAAGTGTAGACACAATGAAATTGATATGGGTTGATAAGAGATTGCTATTCCAAATGATGTTACCCACTAGAACACACTGTACAACTTTATTTGAAGACTTATTGTTGAGGTATAATAAAAATGTTAATCCCTATTAATATTTTATTTGGCATTGTGATCCTACTAATATTTGATTTGACCTTTTGCAATTCTGATTACAATGATGCCTAGAGCCATTCCCCTTGTTTTATCAACAAGACCCTTTGATACTCCATAAATAGTTTCTGGAGGACTTGTATTTCTAGTTATAACTAATGTAATCTAAAACAGGTATCTATGTACACATACCTAAACCTGTCATGACCTGTATTTCTAGAACCTGCATAAGATGACTCAGCATTTACCTCTGTTAATGCAAGGTATGGGCATGGGTACCTTTATAAGCTGCCCTGAATGTTCAATAAATTGAGACCATTTGATTCCAATCCCTTGTGTGTAGTGTATCATTTGTGTCTCCCAGATATCTGAGCCAAGAGGAAAGTGCATGAGGAAGGTGATAAAAGGTTTTACCCCGGGGTGCACTTGTCCCAGTAATTAAAGTAATTTTGCTTTAACACTTAACTTGGGAGACACAAAGTTATTGTAGAAATATACAGCAGAAAATTAAACTGTTCAAAGATTGGTAGCTCTAAAACATGTACAAATATTCAGTATTTGGAAAGTCCCATTTTTTTTTTAATAATAATTTTATTGAAAGGCATACGCAATATTCCAACATATTAAACAATATTTACATCCAACATTCTTCTTTTCTTTAACAGAAAAGTATTTCACTTTTTAAGCTGGCAAAGCCTTTCCATTTTATATTTTCAATTATTATTGAACAATAACAGTAATTGTAAAAAAGAAAAAGGAAAGAAAAAAAGGGAAATAAAAGAGAAAATAAAATAAACCTATACAACTGTGTATATAAAAAACAACAGAACGTCGTATAAACTCGACAAGCAAACGCAGCTAATTTCAAGAAAGAGAAATCTAATCTAAATTTTGTGATTTCTAACATAGCTCCCGTATACATTTTTTATATGAGGTCTTTAGCTTATCTATTAAAGCTTGAGTTTAAACATTAAGAAATAACTGTATATTTATAACCAGGTATTTAAATATTTACCTCCTGTCTAGTCAACCCATGTAGTAGGGTATATCCAGAGTCAAATCCCAAGCCTCCTCCGCCCCGAGTCCCCCTCTCATTGAATTGTGTTGAAAGTCTGGTATCAAGTCACGTCAGTGAAGTGCTAAGGGGCGATTCTAACCAGGGTTCCCAAATCTTATAAAATTGATACTTATCTAGTATAATACAAGTTAGTTTCTCATTTATATATGTAGTAATATGTAGTTAATTTTTCTAATTACCTCTTGAAAGCTTAGGGCCTTAGACTTCCATTTGCTAGCAATATGTAGTTTAACAGAGACTGCCACTAATTGAAACAACTTGTTTTGATTCAAAGACAAATTTTGTAACCCAATTCCTAGAAGACAGGATTCCATACTGACCGGAATCGCCTTCTTAAATAGGGATGTGGCAAGTTGTGTTAAGTCTCCCCATATACTATGAGCTACCGACAAGACCACCAAGTGTGGATATGATCCCCTATCTGTTGGCACCCCCTAAAGCATTTGTTACTCTCTCTGGGGTTAATCTTCTGAAGCTTATCAGGTGTACAGTATAGCCTCTGGAGGACCTTCATAGACGTTTCTAAGTGGGCATAGTTAAATGATCCTCTGCTTAAGTTTGAACATGATTCCACCCATTTCTTCTACTCCCATTTTACACCTAAATCTTCCTCTCATGTACATATAAATTTAGGTTTCTCGTCCATGGTGGCATTTATAAAAATATTATACAATGACCCTACCATTCCTCTAGAGAGTGGAAGATTCTTACAAATTAGTGAGATCCATGAAGATTTAGAAGGCCCAAAGTTTTTGAGCATGTCGCTAACCCAGCTTTGTACTTTTAAATAATTATACAATTCCTCTTGAGGTAGGTTATGTTTCTTGCAAAATTGGTAATAGGTTATTATGCGACCTTCAGTAAACCATGAACCCAACCTATCTAAGCTTCTAGAGGTCCACCTGTGCTTGGATATTACGCTAGAATCTGCTAACATTTTGGGAAAAGAATATAATAATATATATATATATATAATAATCTTTCTGGAACCCAGAGTATTGTCTCCCAACTGTGGAGGAAGCATTTGCTGATTTTCTAAGAATACCCAGCTTGGTTGATATTTAATAGAGTGTGCCAGGGGCAACTGAGCTAGTCGTGCCACTTTAAAATAGTTCCTTAAGTTTGGGCACGAGAGCCCCCCCCCCTACATTATTCTTCTAGAGATACGGGGGGTTCTATTTTTCCAAATAAATCGGAACGTATTAGTCTGAAACCGGTCTAACTCTCTCAGGGAAATCGGGATAGGAAGCGTTCTAAAAAGATATAAAGTCTTGGGTAATATATTCATTTTGGTAGCTGCTATACGGCCAGTCCATGAGAGTGGGTATATCCATTTCAGCATGTCTTTGCC
Source organism: Discoglossus pictus (assembly GCA_027410445.1). Taxonomy (NCBI): domain Eukaryota; kingdom Metazoa; phylum Chordata; class Amphibia; order Anura; family Alytidae; genus Discoglossus; species Discoglossus pictus. Next base: position 86,975,698 of record CM050171.1, read on the forward strand.
TAGTTTTTTGTACATGGGGGGATAATTTGCCTTATGCAAATCTAAAACTTTGGATGTAATGTTGACTCCTAAGTATTTTATATACCGACCAGGCCAGGTAAAGACATATTTAGATTTCAGATAGTCTAAGTCAGGTTGGATCATGCCTAGATTTAGGGCGTCAGTTTTCTCTAGATTGAGTTTAAGTCCCGACACTCTGCTAAATTTATCAATAACAGACATGAGTGCTGGAATTGAAGGTAAGGGATTAGTTAGAGTGTACAGAATATCATCAGCAAAAAGACAGCATTTATAATGTTGCAATGCCACTTGAAGACCTTGAATATCTTTATGCAATCGGATTGCCTGTGCCAATCGTTCTACAACAAGGGCAAACAGCAGGGGTGAGAGCGGGCATCCCTGCCGGGTGCCTCTTTGGATCTGAATCTGAGCTCTATGTTCACCTGGTAGCTTCAGATTAGCTAGCGGGGAGTCATAATAAGTTTTAAATAAGGTAATAAAGCGCCCTTTGAATCCAAACTTTTCTAGCGTCTTATATAGGAAAGGCCATTTGACAGTGTCGAAAGCCTTTTTAATATCTAAGGCCAATAAACACATCAGGGATTTTGCTCTGTTCGCTAAATGTTGTATATTCAAAATTCGCCTGACATAGTCCCCCGCCTGCCTATATGGTATAAATCCTGCTTGGTCTTTATGTATGATTTCAGGTAGACATTTGGATATGCGGCGTGCCATAATTTTTGCTAGAATTTTAACATCACCATTTAATAAGGAGATGGGCCGATAGTTCTTTACATCAAGATTATCCCTACCCTCTTTGGCAAATACTACCAGATCAGTTCTTTTTAACTCCGGAGGCATACTTCCCCCCTTAGAATTGCATTAAATAGAGACATGAGATGAGGTGTAAGCAAAGCTTCAAATTTCTTGTAATATAAATTGTGAAACCATCCGGCCCTGGGGATTTAGCCACTTTAAGGCTCTGGATCACTGCTTTCACCTCTTCCGCAGAGGCATCTAAATTCAAGTTAGATATTTGTTGTTCTGTTATTGAGGGAAGATTAAGTGATCCTAAAAAAGAGTGGAGGTCTGACGCTTCAGCTTGTGTTTGAGATGTGTATATCTGCTGATAGAAAGACTGAAATGCTTTTTGAATGTCTTTTGGGCTAAAAGAAATCTTACCATTGGGCATTCTGATCTGAGTAACTCTAGATTGAATTTCTTTGGTCTTTAATCTCTCAGCTAGCATCTTGTCCGGTTTATTCGCTTTCCAATAATATAAATGTTTTGTCTTCCTCATAGCTTTTTCAGTGTAGTTGGAGAGTACCCCACCCAGTTCTAACCTATTTTCTTCAATTTGTTTGCGCAATTTAGTCGATGGGCTCTGCTGATTGGCTTTCTTCAGACTGCAAAGGGTGGCTGTCAACTCCAACTCTCTTTGCCGAAGGCATTTTCTATATAGAGAGGCAAGTTTAATACAGGAACCCCTTATATAGGCCTTATGGGCCACCCAGAGCCATCCGGCCCCCGTCTCCGGAGAATCATTGCAGTCAAAATACAGTTTGATATCTTCTGCCAACACTGCCAAACTATTAGGGTCAGATAGTAGATGTTCATTAATTCTCCAACTATTAAATGGGGACTGGCTAGGACCAAGTGTTAATCTAATAGATACTATTGCGTGAACAGACCAGGGGCAGGAGGTAATGTCAGAGTCCCGAATACAGTCAAAAATGAGGGAATCTATTATAAAGGTATCAATCCTCAAGTAAGTTGCATAAGTGGGGGAATAATAAGTGTATTCTCTACGATCTGGATGAAGACCCCTCCAGGCATTGACCAGACTCATTCTATTCAATAGCTGATTAATTTGGCTTAATTTTTGGGAGAATTTATTTTCCAGAGTCTTCCCTGATCTGCCTATCGCTGAGTTAAAGATGAGGTTGAAGTCACCTCTTATTACCAACCTTCCCACTTCTAATGATTCCAGTTCCTTCAGTAATTTAACAATAGTTTTGTGAGGTGAGGCTGTGGTGGAATACAAGGAGATTAGAGAGATTTTAATACCCAAAACTGTCCCAGTTGCTATTATATAATGTCCATCCTTGTTTATAGTGCTTTGCTCTAATTTAAATGGGACATTTTTATGTATGAGCACTGCTGCTCTAGCCTTCTTCGTTGATTGGGTGGCCGCATAGACTATAGGGTATTCTTTAATAACTGAGGGCTTAAACTGCTTATAGTATTTGATTCTTCCTATATCGTAATTTTAAGCATTAGGTAACTAATCAATCAGCATCCTGCACTTTCCTGACAAACTATTATAGTTTGGTTCAATCAGATCTTGCAGCGGGTGTTGGATCAACAATAAGTCTAGATTCCCCTTGCGTGAAGAGCTGCAAATACTCTGGCCTTTATGGCTTGTGTTCAAGTCTCTGGGGGCTCTAGGAGGTAGTGAATTCTCGTTCTGAGATTGTGAGCCTACTAGAGTCCATTGTCTCTTAGGAATGGGAGGAGGAGGATGATCTTGGCTCCCTACCAATATTTCTGTTGAGTAAAGATGTAAATGACGTAGTACAGCTAGACAGTCCTCCAGTGTGCGAGTGTTATGTGCCATACCTTGATAGTTAAAAGTGAGGGCAAAGGGAAAATTCCATCAGTACTGCTCTTTATGCTGTTGGAGAATTGCTAGAGCAGGTTTCATCTGCCTCTGTCTGTCCAGTGTGTTAGGAGACAAATCAGCATAGCATTGCAGATTGGAGTTGTCGGGGCCCTTGATTGTCTGCAGCTTTCTGGTCACTGAGAGTAGAAGGTCCCTGGCTTGTTGTCTAAAAAATCTCAGAACGACATCTTTAGGTACCTCAGGATTTCTTGTACCTCCAACAGCTCTATGAGCCAGCTCAATCTCAAGTGTAGTTTCTGCTTGATCAGGTATGATAGCAGCGAAGCTCTCTTTCAGATATGCAGTTAAGTCCTGCACAGCTCCTTGTATTCCACGTACTCTGATGTTATGGCAGTGAGACAAATTTTCCAAATCTTCAATCTTGTCTGTAAGTTCTATGATGTTGAAAGTGTTCTGGTCAATAGACAACCTGTCTCGTTGAGCCTCTCCAACCTGATCTACTATTCTTCCAGTAGTTGAGTCCTTTGCCCCAACTCCTTTAAATCTTTCCTCAGTGGTTCTATCGCCTTGGTTAGAAGTTGCTCAATTATGGCTATTGATCTGGCGGAGATTTGGCATTGATTGTTTAGGAATGTCCTCCTGGCCTGAAGAGTCTGAATGATCAGAGGAAGAGTCCATCTGGGACGTGGGTTTGGCCGCCTTAGCCGAGAAGTGCTCCCGGATGCCTTTCGTAGAGGCACCCCTTTTGCCTTTCTTCATGTTCGAGATTTAAGATGTTCTTGATCAGGGAAGCTGTCAAATTCCTCCTTAAATTTCTGCTGTTTGAGGCAGTTGTAAAAGTTTTAAGAGCAGGAACACTGCATCTTGACTTGCATTTAAGTTCAGTAGCTGTACTTGAGAGGAAGACTAGTGGTAGTAACGGTGCTAGTGAGAGCCTCCTACAGGCTTATATTTACATCTTTTAATTCAATGTCTTTTTGGGCAGTAGAAACAATTTAGTTATTTGTGTTGAGAGCACAACTTTTAGGAACCTAGATAGACTTCAAGTAGCTTTTGGTTTGCAATATAGGATACTGAACAAGCTCATAGGGAGCCGGTGAAATGGCAATCCTCCAAAATATTAGTGGTTACTTAGCAGTTCTTCCTGGTGGTGGATAGATTTCCCTCTACAAACAGAAGCTTCTATTCTGCAAAGTATCAGTTGTAATTAGTCTGGATGACCACACGGTCATACACGGCAGTACAGAACCAAAATGTCAGATAATATACACCATTCGTTTGGCCCAGCTAAATGCAGATCACGGCTAACTGAGATTACACACCAGTTGTTTTTGGACCAGCCTAACACAGACTTATTAGATCCACTTCACCCTTAAAGTTAAGACAGAATTTTTGGAGGTGTAGGATCTACAGTGAGCAATCCCTTGTCCGCTATTTAAGCAATACTGTCAATTTTAATCCAGTTTAACCTCCTAGCAAAGTTTTGTGGCCTTATTAGCGTGTATTGTTATGTGGGGGGTACCTTATTGTGGTCTCAAGCAGTGTAGTTTCAGATTTCTAGGAGTAGCCCTTAGCACAGGCAGTTCCCCCTTGGTTGTATTGTTAGGAGGTCTATTGTGGAAGATAGTATTGCAGGCCCCAATAGGACCATTTAAAATGGCCGCCTCCCATTCGTGGGACTCCCTACCCCCGTCTCTTAGTGCTGTCTGTGACCCAATACCTTTTCTGGGCATCCCTAGTCCTGACTGGCCCCTTGATATACTTATTCAGGCCCTCCTGGGTTTCCCGGTAGTTGTGAGTTGCCTCGTGGTCGCGCTGGCCTAGGCTTCGAGTCTACCTCGGGGCGTCACAAGATGGCAGCCGTCATTTCGCAGGCTTTCACTCCTTCCCGCCAGCCTCTTCCTCTTGGCCAGGTTCTGTCTCGGGTGCTCCTGTGCCTCTCCGTTCTGGGTCTGTAGTCTTCTCAGGGCCTCCAGGTGTCGCCCCAGGCCCAGATCCGTCTGTTGCTGCACCCGTTGTAGGTCCCAACCCCCGTCTCGTGTTCCACAAAATGGCGCCGCTTCTCCACAGGCCCCTGCTCTCTCTCACCTTCTCTTGCTCCGGCCCGGGGGCCGATCGCCTGGTGTCCTCTGCTGCCAGCACTCACCGTCCTAATTGTTTCTGCGCAGCTCCGTGTGGAATGCACACCTCCTGAGGGGGCCTTTCCCGGCTGGGAGTACAGGTCTTGGCCTTGTCGTGGCTGCGATTGTAAGTAGTTGCTGCATTCCAGGATTTTCACATAGGGAGTCCCGCGGGGGTCAGGATCCCTTCCCCTGGTGGTCCCAGATGGAATTTGGGAAATTCTGGGCGCTTAGGGTTAGAATAAAACCCCAAAAAAACGACTGCATAAACGTGGCTCCAGCCAAACAACAACGTTGGAAAAGAGTTGGGAAAGATAGACAGAGAATGGCACCCAAACTAATAATAGTAATGAAGGCTAATCTGAGGTGCAGTAGAATAGCACAGGTATGGCAGAGCTTTCACTCACTGGAGAAAAATCTCTTGCCATATAGCCCTAAGTGAGTGATGGAGGAGTTAAATGCAGCATGATTTAAGCCTTCTTCTATTGCAATAAGTATGGGCTTTCAATTATTTTGCAATTTGTTAATATTGTTTTTTGCTTAACCTCTGTATAGTGCTACAGAATATGTTGGTGCTTTACAAATAAATGATAATCACATTAATATATATATATATAGGTGTGAGCAGTGCAGGCTTGCCAAAAAGTTTTTGGTAACGCCATGTTAAAATTGCAGGCCGCAACCGCGGGCCTCGCAAAAATACACAAATATGCCTCAGATTTACTTACGCACTCACACACAGCTCAGGGGGAGTGCCAGGTAGCCTGTGAGTGAGGTTGCAAGTTAATTTGAGGACGAAGGTGCTCATTGCAAGCCACACGATTAGCTCCGAAGGCGCTCATTGTGGGACTTGCAAAGAGCGCCAAAGGTTAGCAAGTTGTGGCTCGCAATAAGCGCCAAAGGTGCTCATTGTGAGCCACGCGCTGAGCGCCGAAGGCACTCAGCACAGGGCTCGCGATGAGAGCCAAAGCTGCTCAGAGGGGCCATAACCTCACATTCGGAGGCAAACAGCATTACCATGGCTTCAAATTTTATTGCCGTCATTTTTTGACGGGCAAGTCGCTAGTAATAATAATATTGATCATGCTACATCACACTCAGAACACAGAATTTCAGGATGATATTGTAAGGTTAAAACAAAGTCAGAGGTGCTCAAACTGAGAACAAACAACACCTGTAGTATACTTGTTCAATAATCCTGGTAACCCAGTCAGAGAGCAGCCTCTTTTAGCTCACTTTAGCCCTTCATGGGGAGAAATATCCCGTGATCCAGCCCCGAAATACCAGGAAATTCTACCCTGCACAGCAAACTCCAGATATACATTGGGCCTCGTCAGTGAGGTGTAGATGAATTACCTAAGGCACAGTGAGCAAAGAGATCACTTAGGGTGCAAAATGTAAGCAAAAAGAGAGGATGTTCTCAATCTGAGAATGTAGAACACCTAAATAGGTTTAGGCCTGGTAACCTACCCCTAAGAGTGATAGGAGACTCTAGACCTGGACTCCTGGCCACTGCCTTAGTGCGTACAGCTACACCTCAGACAGAAATGAATATCTGGGGTTTGTTTTTTCTCCTGTTCAGGGTAGAATTGCCTGGTATTTCGGGGCTGGATCACTCTTGAATGAGACTAGACTGATATACTACAGGATATTTCTCCCTGTGAAGGGCACAAATGAGCTAAATGAGGCTGCTGTCAGAGTAGGTAACTAGACCTACAGTGCCTTGCAAAAGTGTTCATCCCCTTGGCATTTTTTGTGTTTTGTTGCCTCACAACCTGGAATTAACATGGATTGTTTGAGGATTTGCATCATTTAATTTACAGAACATGCCCAAAACTTTGAAGATTTTTTTTTATTGTGAAACAAACAACAAATAGGACAAAATAACAGAAAAAAGTCAATGTGTATAACTATTTACCCCCTAAAGTCAATACTTTGTAGAGTCACCTTTTGCAGCAATCACTGCTCCAGCTCCTTCAAGGTGGATGGTTTGCGCTTGTGAACAGTAATCTTTAAGTCTGACCACAGATTTTCTATTGGATTGAGGTCTGGGCTTTGACAGGGCCACTCCAACACATTTACATGTTTCCCCCTAAACCACTCAAGTGTTGCTTTAGCAGTGTGTTTGGGGGTCATTGTCCTGCTGGAAGGTGAACCTCCGTTCTAGCCTCCAATCACACACAGTGGTACAGGTTTTGCTCAAGAATATCCCTGTATTTAGCACCATCCATCTTTCCCTCAACTCTGACCATTTTCCTAGTCCCAGCTGCTGAAAAACATCCCCACAGCATGATGCTGCCACCATCATGTTTCACTGTAAGTATGGTGTTCTTTGGCTTTGCGCCAGACATAGCGTTTGCTTTGATGGCCGAAAAGTAAAATTTTAGTCTCATCAGCCCAGAGCACCTTCCTCCATACATTTTGGGAGACTCCCACATGCCTTTTCGCAAACTGAAAACTTATATTGCACACAGGTGGACATAATTTCACTAATTATGTGACTTCTGAAGGTAGTTGGTTGCACCAGAGCTTTTTATGGGCTTCATAACAAAGGGGGCTAATACCGTATTGGCCCGAATATAAGCCGCACCTTTTTTCCGATTTTTGAGCTTGCAAGTTACGGGTGCGGCTTGTATTCTCGACCTAAGATGAAATAAGATGAAAAAATACATCTATAAAAAATACATATTTAAAAGTTGTGTCATTATGGGCCGCAATCCTTAAGTCCATGAATGTAGTGAAGATATATTTAAAATACAATTATACTACTACCCATGTCAGTCCATGACAGTATGAAACAGAGGGGGATGGATTAAACAAGATCAATATGTGGTCAGCAGTACAGGTGGGGAAGTAGGACTAAAAATTCCCAAAGAAAAGAGGGGGGGGGCACATAAAGCAACATGCAATAATAAAAAAGATTGCCCGGAAAGTGTGATCAAAACTATATCTTGGTAGAGTGATAGTTCTGAATAGATGGTAAAATCTCAAGTGGAGATAAACGCTGCTAAGTCTATATCCAGGTTAAGGCCTCTCGGCTTTAAAGTGCTGAGCCTATGTATCCACTTTGTTTCATACTTCCTGAGTCTCATAACCTTATCTCCACCCCATGTGAATTTTAGATTGCAGAGAAAATATACATTACAATACCATCTACAGTACAGACCCTTGATGTTCTTCTATGATGTGTTTCGAAAATCCATTGTGGAGGTATCCTCTTCTCACATTATACAAGTGTTCCCATATCCTAGTTTTCAATGTTCTTTTAGTTCGTCCTACATACTGTTTGTGGCATTGGCAAGTGATAACATATACCACGAAATCCGATCAACAGGTCTTCAGTTGTCTTATATCAAACAATGCCTGTTTACTTGTGGAAGTAATTTTTTCCTTATATTTTTTCTTTAGTAATGGGCACGTAGTGCACCCCTTGATGTTGCACCCTATGCACCGCACACTTGGTTTAAGCCAATTTTTAGACCCAGGTCCATCTCTAAGTTTTACTTTTTCCAATTCACTCGGGGCTAAGATGGTTAACAAACTGTTGTTCCGTCTATACGTTATCATAGAGTATTCCTTCAAGAATCTACTTAGATATTCGTCATTTAACAATATGGACCAGTGTTTCCTCATGCATTTCTCTATTTCTTTAGATGCTGCATTGAATTGGGTTTCCCCCGTGTACTTTAACTTTCCTGCTTTGCACTTATCACCTTTGGCACTCATGGCAAGCCCAGCGCTGAGCGCCTTCAGCACTCATTGCAGGGCTCGCAATGAGCGCCTTTCCCGCTCGTGGTGTTCATTGTGAGCCCCGCGATCAACGCCTTTGGCGCTGATGTCATGGCTCACAATGAGCGCGTTTGACGCTCATTGCCAGCCTTTCCTCCCGTCTACTGTACGGGCCGCTCATTGTAGGTTTCGGTAACTTTCAAGTTTTGTGCTTGGGAATGACATGTATCTCTTTCCACAATCTCCCCCATCCCTTTCCTGTGTGTTAGCTGAATGATATGCGCTGAAGTCCAGCGTGCCTGGCATTGTTGGTGAAAGTGTTACTGTCTTTGCTGTTGTGTATTTTTTAAGTCGCACATGCCTGGCTTTAGTGAGCCTCGATTACATGCTTTCAGAAATGTTGACGTTTTTCGGCCGCCATTTTTTCTTAGCTTAGGCGATTTTGGATTCATGAAAACTCACAAATATGGCTCAAAATTGCTTGCAACCTCACTCCCAGGCTTCCTGGCTCTCCCCCTATGCTGTCTGTGAGTGTGTTATTATATCTGTTAAATTTATTGTTTTCTTTTGAGGGTTTTTAGAGTTACGCGCTTGGCTCGCAGTTGTGACCCTCACAATGCAGCCTAAGCCCTGCACAGTACACGGCTCACCTCGCTTTGCGAGGCTTCCCAGATGATCACCTTCGGCGCTCATCTCGCCCAAGTGGTGCGTCGCAAGGCTCGCAAAGTGTGACCAACATTGTATGCGTTCCCAACACTGATAACTATATATATATATATATTTATAAAAAAATGAACTATTCATGAAACCTAGGCTAAGTTTCCCAGGTGCTTAACACCACAGTGTGAAGAATCACAAAAAAGTGGAAAGGTATAAAAATACTATTTTAATATAAATAATTAAGGTAAAAGATTTGATCACGTCGATAAAAATATGTATAAATATATGTATGAAAAAGCTCTTATAAACTCTTAGTGGGACTCTGAAATAATATGCTGATGTCAAAGTTAATACCAAGGTAAATGCAACAAGCAACAAAAGAAAAAAGAAACAAAAGTAAATGGATGTAAAAAAGAAAGGAAACAAATAGAAAAAAGAAAGAGAAAAAAGAAATCAAGGAAATGGTATATGACAGACCCAATATGCAAGAAGGGGAAACAGCGGTCCCGGCTCCCAATGGACTACAAGAGGCCACCAGGTTTAAAGGATCACAGAATCCCCCCCACCATAAACTGGGTCCCACACACCAAGTAACAGAAGAACAATAAAATAAAACCTAGTGAGTTTATAGATAAAGTGAATGAAATCCACAGTAAGCAGTCACAAGGTATACAATGTATCTATAGTGCAAATGTGACAGTACATAGCTATAATGTAGCTATCAGCAGACTATAATAAATGTAAGAGGTGATAGTGAGTATAAGTACCCATATAATAATGAGTGAACAGTTATAGTGTAAAGATGTGAACTAGATATAAGTGATCAAAGTAAAAGTGATAGGTATACAAATAAACTATATGTTGCTAGTCCGTATAGGAAAGGTGAAACCATCCTCATATACACATATATGAAATTAATAGCATATATTGAAATATATGCTTAAAACATAGGATGGTGATGATAATTAACATGGTATAAGATAAAAATATATTAAAAATGCAGTGGAACACTATAGTAACTAGCTATATCATGCCGTGTTGCTGTCCGTGATCAGCAGTATATATAGTGGCTTACTATTATAATTAAATTGTACTAATTTGATTGATAGTAAGTACCATTAAAGAAATAACCCTCCTACCTCCAGCTCAGACGGCGGGCAGGATCCTTAAACGGGACCCCGCTATTTGCCTGGCGTCCTCCTTGTTGTCACGGCGTAAGGTAGAGGGGCAGGCTATTACAAAAAAAAATACAATCAACAATGGAGCACACAGGCTACTAATTCAGTTAGTTAGGTGCCTGACCGATTGGTTTCGCTAATTTTTTCTTTTTTTTTTTTTCTTCCCTCCACCTACAAGATTTCAGTTTGTTTTTAAATTGAGTTGTACAGTTTATAGGTCACAGTAAAGGTGAAAAAAGTTCTGAAATTATTTATCTTTGTCTCATTTTTTTACAGCACAGAAACCTGACATTTTAACAGGGGTGTGTAGACTTTTTATATCCACTGTGTGTGTGTGTGTGTGTGTGTGTATGTGTATGTGTATGTGTATGTGTATGTGTATGTGTATGTGTATGTGTATGTGTGTGTGTGTGTGTGTGTGTGTGTGTGTATGTGTATGTGTATGTGTATGTGTATGTGTATGTGTATGTGTATGTGTATGTGTATGTGTATGTGTATGTGTATGTGTATGTGTATGTGTATGTGTGTATATATATATATATATATATATATATATATATATATATATATATATATATATATATATATATATATATATATATATATACATACAGTCAGGTCCATAAATATTGGGAGACATCGACATAATTCTAATGTTTTTGGCTCTATACACCACCACTATGTATTTGAAATGAAACGAACAAGATGTGCTTTAACTGCAGACTTTCAGCTTTAATTTGAGGGTATTTATATCAAAATCAGGTGAACAGTGTAGGAATTACAACAGTTTGTATATGTGCCTCCCACTTTTTAAGGGACCAAAAGTATTGGGACAGATTAACAGTCATAAAACAAACTTTCACTTTTTAATACTTGGTTGCAAATCCTTTGCAGTCAATTACAGCCTGAAGTCTGGAACGCATGGACATCACCAGACGCTGGGTTTCATCCCTGGTGATGCTCTGCCAGACCTCTATTGCAACGGTCTTCAGTTCCTGCTTGTTCTTGGGGCATTTTCCCTTCAGTTTTGTCTTCAGCAAGTGAAATGCATGCTCAATCGGATTCAGATCAGGTGATTGACTTGGCCATTGCATAACATTCCACTTCTTTCCCTTTGCTTTTGCAGTAAGCTTCGGGTCATTATCCAACTGCACTGTGAAGCGCCGTCCAATGAGTTCTGAAGCTTTTGGCTGAATATGAGCAGATAATATTGCCTGAAACACTTCAGAGTTCATCCTGCTGCTTTTGTCAGCAGTCACATCATCAATAAATACAAGAGAACCAGTTCCATTGGCAGCCATACATGCCCACGCCATGACACTACCACCACGCTTCACTGATGAGGTGGTATGCTTTGGATCATGAGCAGTTCCTTTCTGTCTCCATACTCTTCTCTTCTCTTCCCATCACTCTGGTACAAGTTGATCTTAGTATGATCTGTCCATAGGATGTTGTTCCAGAACTGTGAAGGCTTTTTTAGGTGTTGTTTGTAAAACTCTAATCTGGCCTTCCTGTTTTTGGTGAACCCTCTGTATTTACTCTGGTGAAGTCTTCTCTTGATTGTTGACTTCGACACACCTACCTCCTGGAGAGTGTTCTTGATCTGGCCAACTGTTGTGAAGGGTGTTTTCTTCACCAGGGAAATAATTCTTCGGTCAACCACCACAGTTGTTTTCCGTGGTCTTCCGGGTCTTTTGGTGTTGCTGAGCTCACCGGTGCATTCTTTCTTTTTAAGGATGTTCCAAACAGTTGATTTGGCCACACCTAATGTTTTTGCTATCTCTCTGATGGGTTAGTTTTGTTTTTTTCAGCCTAATGATGGCTTGCTTCACTGATAGTGACAGCTCTTTGGATCTCATATTGAGAGTTAACAGCAACAAATGCAAATAGCACACTTGAAATGAACACTGGAGCTTGTATCTGCTCTTTGTAAATGGGATGAGGGAATAACACACACCTGGCCATAGAACAGCTGAGCAGCCAATTGTCCCATTACTTTTGGTCCCTTAAAAAGTGGGAAGCACATATACAAACTGTTGTAATTCCTACACCGTTCACCTGATTTGGATGTAAATACCCTCAAATTAAAGCTGAAAGTCTGCAGTTAAAGCACGTCTTGTTAGTTTCATTTCAAATCCATTGTGGTGGTGGTGTATATAGCCAAAAAGATTAGAATTGTGTCGATGTCCCAATATTTATGGACCTGACTGTATATATAGGCATCCGAATTCGAAAGTGCATGACGCGTTTCTCTAATAAGCCGCAACACGTGACCCTTTTTAGCCAATGGGACACAGTCCCTTACTTTAAAGAAAGCCTGCGAGCAAGGAGGAAATACGGTGTTGTTCCCAAACCTTGACAAAGATGATTTGATCATCGAAACCGGTCGGTAACCACGGAAATTAGCAGGATCCAATGGGGATCAGGGCGCACATTAATTCTATGCAGCATTGAGGTCAGTGCAATTACTGTTACATCTACCTTGACTGCCACGAAATGAGAGCTTTAAAGAGGGTGCTTCTTGGGTAAATAATAGAGATAGCGTTCACCCTTTTTTTTCTAAAACAGTGTGGCTTATCACAGTGGATAATAAATAAAGTATTTGATTTTGCACCTACTTAGCTGCATTAGATATAAATGTCAAAGTGCATAAACCATCACCAAGATCTATCTATTGTTTGATTTTAACTCACCTTTCCTTATTTTATATATTTTCCACCTAGCTTTCCTATGATTTATGTTTTACATGCTATGAGGAAAGCCTAATCTATCTATAGCTAGATATATATATGGGGTATTTGCTGCATCCCGCTTATAATATCTATGCTATTTCATTCAGGACTGTTATCTGGATAAATGCACATATATAATAAATCTTTCATTATTGTTATTTTCACTTTTCTTTGTTCACCCTAAATTCGTTTTCTGACATTCATTTTAGTTAACTTGCATATGTTCACGAATCACATTACTAGCACGTTTTACACACTTCATACCCTTAGCACAATAGACTTTAACTTAGTATATAGGATCTCTAACAGCTAGGATCTTCAATTCATCAACTGCACTTTTTTCTCCCTTTAGACCTTGTCAGTTATTATGACATCTTACATATGGTTCTATATTTGAGACCATTTAAATTTGAATCCGATATTTCACTATTTTTCACAAATATCCTTTCAGTCCGAGATATACATATACATATATATATATAAAACACATACATTAGCTTTCCACTCCAGCATATCAAGATCTTTATTATAGCTAGGCCTATATCCCTCCTGCATGTGGCATACTATTTATTTAGGCTTCATGTTCAATAAATTACTTTTTTCTTTTTGTTCTAATTAATGCAGGTGTTCATGCACCAAGGGATTTTTTAGTCTATAAATTGTGGTATATATTTTTTACGCGCAGCGAGGCGAGACGCTAAATCGTAGCACTTTGGCAATGAGCGCCGCAGGCGCTCATTGCAGGCGAGCCTCGCACAGCGAGGCGAGCCGTTAAATCGTAGCACTTTGGCAATCAGCGCCGCAGGCGCTCATTGCAGGCGAGGCGAGCCGTTAAACCGTAGCACTTAGAAAAAAAATACGAGGTGAAAAAAAATTACGAGATAAGCGGCGGAACAAAACCAGTAAAAAAAAACACTAAATACACACTAAAAAATAAAACAAAGGTCACTTACAGCATGGGAAACCAGGCAGGACGTCTGGAAGTGAGTTGGAACTGATATTTAGATCGATTTCGCAGAGTTACAGAGAGCGAAAATCGGCTAAGCGAGAAAAAAATGGCCGCCGAAAAAAATGAAAACGAGGCTATACTACTACGAACTGCGTAAAACACAGCCACAGACGTATGTGTTTGAAGTCGTAGGGGGTCGTAGGGATGAGTGAGGGCCGCAGGCTAGCTACGTGAGCCAGCAGCGTTAGCAACAATTTTTGTCAACCTGCACTGCTGACAACTATATATGTGATGATAATAAAAATTACATTTTAAATGCAAGTATTGAATACAGGTAATACAAACCAGGCTAACAGTAATTATATTTTATTTTTCTTTGTTTATCATTCCAATTAATCTGCAATAAAACTGTGCCAGTGAAACCATGGCCTGACTAAACTACATTTAACACTTAATATTTTTATTTTTTTCAAATTGCAAACCACACTTAAAAAGTAAAGTGCACTTCTGTAATTAATGTTATGCTTTAGAAATACAGTTTCAATATTAATCTTAACGTACTCTTGCAAAAATGTCTTTAAATACAACTCAAGAAAATCACAATTCTTTATAAACTTTAAGATTAATCATTGCTATCTTAAACATTTGAAAGCTCAATGTAATCTGTTGTATACACTCTCCAATAATCCATTTTTAGCTTTAATTAAAAGGACCACCACACAATGAAAACAAAATCTGAGAGAGAGCGAGAAAGATATTTCTATAGTTACTGTTGCAGTGAATGATGCAGGGGGCAGTGAAGTATAAGGGTGTTGCGTCTAGACAAACCACACACACTAGGAAGTTATGTCATTAAACCAAAAATGATTCTTATAAAAAAATTATGATTTTGCCAAAAAATGCTTTATGCCCAATGCTTACACAGCTGCCAATATTGTTAATTTGGTAAATACTTGACAAACTTTTTTTTATATAACAGCAGTCCTTCAAAACGACAACAGTAGCACCTGAAAACATGAGCTAGATGCTTTAATTAGACATTGATCATTAATAAAATGGTAACAGAAATAATCATATTTTATAATAAATTTACTTTCAAAGACTGCTTCTTGTATGCATCCACTATGAGGTCAACTGGGCGCGATGGGGGATCTTTGGTTTTATCTTGCAGCCAATGCTAAATTCTCAGGCAGCCTATGAAAAATTATTTATTTGGTCTCTTTTTAAAATCCTTTATATCGGTCTCTCATGACCTTAACAGGGTGGAGGAAATCCATGCAACGGAAAACTGGAACTCAAATATTTGAAAGTGAATGTATTATTGACTATTGCTATGATAAAATTGTTAAATTGTATTAATGAACAATGCATAATTAAACAGCTACACTTATTAGGGCACTTATAGCACATGCTTATTATAGCAATACATTCACTGTTGGAACCTTTTG
Organism: Discoglossus pictus; assembly: GCA_027410445.1. NCBI lineage: Eukaryota > Metazoa > Chordata > Amphibia > Anura > Alytidae > Discoglossus > Discoglossus pictus. Next base: position 86,991,137 of record CM050171.1, read on the forward strand.
TATAATTCATATTGAAGAAATTAAAATAATAAGTTATGTCACAATTCTGACACCATTTTGAAGACTAGATTGGATGAGGTACAGAAAGCAATAAACAGGTAGTCATATTTAATCCAGGATCCATGACACACCATGCAATCAAAATTGACCCAAAACCAAGCCAAAAAAATATCATACATGCATCAATATACCAAGTGTCCATTATATATCCCAAGAATTACTTCCATCTGAAGAAAATGAAGTTACCTTTACTACAAAAATATTACTGTGTGCTTTACATTTAAAAAAAATGTATATTTATTTTACGGAAATCGCACTGCACCTTACACAGAAAGGTATGTTGTAAATCTTAGAATGAGTTTCCTTGCACTTATTTACTTTCTTCCTCAACAGATGATCAGTATTAAGTTTAGATTTCAACTGCAATAAAGTTGAGGTGGCGCCCGTGGTTCATTCTTCTCGATATCCATTAGTAACACAACCAAGCAGGGCAAACAAGGCCAAGTTCTTTTATTAGAGAGTTTGGATTCAAACACAGTCTGAGCACTTCTGTGAAGAATGAACTCAAGCCATTCGTCCTTTCCTTTTATTCCTCCCAGTCTGTGCGCCTCTCTGTGCGGCTTTGACCATTCCTTTGAACTGGCCTTGCATCTTTGCCTTTTTCCTGAAGAAAATAAAAACAAGATCAAAAACATTGTTTTGTTTTTTGTACATTTCTTTGAATTTTGTAACTTCATCAAATTCATAGCAGGGTCATGGTTGCAAGACGTGCTTCTCTAAAATAAAAATGTTTACCCCTTTGAGTGAGCAACTGCAATGCAAGCTAATTGGCAGAAAAAAAAGATTCAAGTGGACAGAAAAAAAACTAATCTAGCAAGTTATTTTGAAATGCAGTTATTTTTAACATTTGAAACCTGTTTGCACAATTTATTCTTAAAGTGGAGTTTCAAAACAGTATACTTAAGGAAAGAAAAATGGATATGTATATAAATGTTTTAAAAATTGCAATTCCTTATAATAAGCTTACATTTAATTCTACTATTGTTTCCTGTCAATCAACCTTCCTGATCCACCGACCGAGTGATTATCCCCTAAGGCAGTGAATCTGTTGTGCCATAGAAAAAATGAAGACTGAACACTATTACCCAGAAATTAATAATACTAAACAGCCAAGTTGCTCCCAGGGCCAGGCATACTCTGCCTATTCATTTTTTTGTGGTTTAGACCGAATACAATGCATTCAGAGACTCAGGACTCTAGCCTGTGTGGGTGGATCAGAAAGGTTGATTGGTGGATAAAAATGTACAAACTTCAATGCAAGCAAATGCAACTTTTAATAACCGTCAGTTAATATATACTTATTGCCTCTAGTTTTAAATGATTGCATATTTAGAAAGTCCGATGTCACTTTAATAATTAGATTTTTTATTATCTATATAGAAGCAGCAGAAATAGGGTTCCTCCCCCTCTACAATAACACCAAAATTATCTCTAAATTCTAAAAAATGCATATTTTTCTAATTATTAAAAACATGGAAAGGAGCTGTAATATTTATGTTACACAAACGTTTATCATATACTTTCCCAATAACAAATTGGCTTTCTTACCTTCTGTTGAGATTGGCTTTGTTTAAAGGGATGTATGCATAGGGGTCATGTTTGCCTTTCTGTTTCGTATCACCTTTTCCCTTCTGCAAAGAAAATCAATATTAGAATAAACTTCATGTTTGATGATTTCATCTGCAAACCCAGACCAGAACATCTGTTTTATTTCTACTCGCAGATTAAACTCTTAAATGCATCTCCGATCTAAGCCAGCATAAATTCATGCAGGGAATAATACTGGTTAAACTCTTAACCTTTCCCTTTGCTTACCACCAGCCCCCATTCTCCTTTTGTCGATCTCTTGCCTTGCTTCTGTTTAATATCCATTTTCATGTATCACAACTATGCCGGCTTCAACATCCCCCATACCATTTCTCTGACTTCATCCACCACTTGCTTATTGTTCCTTTTAGTGCCCATGCTATGACTTATATTTTCCTCTTTCTAAAACGATTTACATGGTACTTTTACTTAATTGTGCACAATTTAAGGTATGTTGGTCAATTGGATTCCATGAAAAATATGTTTTTTGGACACATACATTAAAATAATTATCATTACATATACAATTATACCCCGCCTAATGATAGCCCTTTTAGCGCCGATTTGCTATAGCGCTGTTTTTTACGATAAACCCCACTATAACGCTGTTTTTGCTTGACAGACCCTTTTTATGCAGTGATTCTCTATAGCACTGCCCCATTATAACCCTGCTTTTGCCTGCCAGACCCTTTTTACGCTCTGATCCTCTATAGCATTGCCCTGCTATAACTGTACTGTATATAATTATGTTCCAAAGTACCTTAGATTTGTAATTTGCTCCAAACCCTGGCTTTTTGGAGAGTGGCCTGTGGATTCCAGATCCCCCAGCTGTAATGTATGAAAAAGAGTAGAGAGTTAATATTAGTACAATTCAATTATTCAGGGGTTAAAAGTAAACATAAAATTAAATGTTTAAAAAAAAATCTATACAATTACCTTGACTGACTGCATATGATTCATTTATGTAATAAATATTTATTCTTTAAGCCTGGTGAACTCTTTGCACGCACTACTATGTGTTGCACAGAAAATATAAAATGCCTGGGCCTTTCTTTATCACTGAATTCTGCTTACAAGTGATTAATGTCAATACACTAAGAAAATGCCACATCTCATGATTGTAAACCCAAATGACATTGACTTTATATCGGTATTGTTCTTGTTATATTAAGAGAAATAAAGATATGGGGGATGCAGATTGTAAACATAATAACAGGGTAAAACTACCATGAAATAGGAAAATAAATACATTTACATAATTATGGATGGAGATGAAAAACTGTAATCAGAAATAGTGGACATGCTTTATATAAATAGGTTATAAATAGCAAAATGTTGAAAGATCTTTGGAAACGTCCATTCTTTTACCATATGGAGCACAGAATTTGTTAGCTCTAAAACACTTGAAATTTGTCACATATTTTACATAAATCTAAGAGATCACAGTCATACCAAGAAATCTAATAAGGAATATGGATTTACTGGATCTGATAGCCTAGTTAGACTAAGCCAATACAAAATTGTCTGGGTCTATTGTGAAGTCACACTGTTAAATCAGAAATACAGCAAAGTTGGGATGAAACCCAAGGCACAGCAAATAAACAGTCTGATCAGAAGTTAAAACAATTGGTTGGTTTCAAAGACAAGGAGCTGCTAAATGGCGCTACCGAAATTGTGACATCGGCAGCAAAATCTTGGCATAGATATCTACAGGATGCTCCCCACCACTGCTGCTGCCTGTGCTGGTGGTGTGCTGGAGTACTCATAAGAGGAAAGGACCAAATTATGCAAATTACATAGGAAAACATGATAGGTGACTTCAGGCATGGCACTGGCACTCATTCCTGTGTTGGTGAGGGCCCAATGAATAGAGTTACCATGTCCCTTGTGAATGCCTGAAGTCACCTATGTATGCATTGTGCCCTCAGAGTGCATTATGAATCATGATAAAAACCGTTGTCCTTGTTTGAACAATAATGGTGACGTGATATGCTATGGGGTTCTGATTCTGTGACGGAGGAATAAAGCCAACTGGTGGAGGTGCTCAATAAATCCCTGTAGATGTGGAACAGAGTCTTAATTGACCCTGTTCATTGACAGTATAAATATTTATAATGATACATAATTAAACAATGGCCCAGGATAGAGAAACTCCCACAGAAAACTTATACTCAAAATATCCAACTTTCACTCAATTATTTAACACTGCCACACAAATATTTTAACAAATTTATATTTATTTTTGTATTTTTCATTTCTGTGACTATTGCTGTGCTACTTTATATAAAAATATTTTTTCTCAATGTTGGGTAAGGATAACCTGCTGTGACAAAAATCCAGTACAGGATCACGTAGATATAATGAAAGTGGAAAATGTTGAATATTCTGAAATAAAACATGAAATAGATAAATGAAGCCTAAGAAATGCCAGCAAGATACCTGTCCATCCCAATTCCTTATTTTCTGTTTCTGGCATTATTAATACACAACCACCAAACTGCCCCATAAAAAATGCTCAACATTAAGGGCTTTGACAATTTTGAAACAAAATTTTCTCTTAGCAGTTATTTTTAACTCAAACTAAACACCCACAATGTTCTCCCACATAATAACCTATGTGAATTTTGCTGTCAATCTGTACACAACAAAGTAAGTCTTTGTAAAAGAAAAAAAAAAAAAATTAGAAAAACATGCATACACAATTTATATTGACAACTCAACTAGGTTTGATGGGTTGCAGCACTCAGGGGGCAGATAAAAAAAATCACTAGTTTTCTTAATGTTACATATTGATAACTTTATAGGCGAATATGTTTTCAGATCACTGGACTACTGCTAATTTCAGTCCATCATATTTTAGTTTAACTGTTGGGCTACCCACAAAAGATACGCTTAATTTTAGCAGATTCTCCTTGTGTCTTAAGGCTTTCATCTTGAACCTTTAGAGAATTTTATGTTTGTTTATTTGGAATCGGAAGGGTTGGGAGGTACACTTCCATTTAATCATATGGTTACAACATTGTAGCAGCCTTTCATTAGAACTTGGAGAAATAAAAATATCTTGTATGTTCACTATCGACTGTATATTACTGCACCATTCACTCGTTTATATCCTATATCCATTCAGTCTTGCACTCAGATTTCAGTTTAACACATTTTCTAAGTTACTTTTCAGTGACAGACTAGCAAAGAAGGGGGCTGGGAAATTATTTTAGTATGCCTTCACCATTTCTTGTTAACAGCCCTAAGAGCCTGCCCTGTGTATTCGTGTATGTAAAATGTAACCCACCTACTAAGAAAGCTATAATATGCTGTGTGATTGTAATGAGATCAAACCACTGCAGCTAACTCTCTTTGATATACGGGGTACTTTCCAAACAGGAATAAAGAACTTGATTTGACATCATAGTTTCATTCCTTTTCCCCCTAACAAATCAAATCACAATCTTACATGCAAACATCTTCTAGGTCACTATATCCTGTTAGAACTTTCTCAGCATGACTTATGAAAAAAGAAGTCTATTTTGCACCAAGATTATAAAAAAAAGATTGTAAAAAGAAGAAAAGAAAAAAAAGTAAATAAATGCTACTAGAATAGAAAGAACTGCAAGCTTCCAAACTATTTTCTTACCCTAGCTACTTCCTTTCTGTAATGTAATCACAGTATGATACTTGCACACATGTATTTGCCACAACAAGGTTACAGTGATTGGGAGCAGCGTTGCCAGTGAACCTACATTTGGGATAGGTATGTAAGTATATAAGTCTGAACAGAAATGCTCCATTACCTTTATACTGAGAGGTTCTCTCTACAGCTTCTTCATCGTCATTATTATCTTCTCTAAAGCGCTTCTTTTGTGCTTTTTTCTGAAGAAGAAAACAAACTTAGCAAAAAAATTTTGATCAGAACTCATCGGACATTGCTATAAATGAGGCTGAAATACGTGATAAGAACAATCTATATTGTTCTTTGATTAATTACTTGCAAACAGTTGTAATAATATAAAATGAAACATTTCTATCAAGCATTTAAGAAGTAAACAGTAATCACCAAAACAATTTTCATGAGATTTTTTTTTAAATAAACATCCAACTGATAAATTATAAAACTGTTGGCAATAACTTGTATTATACCATATTTAGAAGCCAAGTGACAGCGTATAATTTATTTTACTTTTTTTTATTTTTTTTATTTTGAACATTATAAAAAGAAAAAACAAACAGTTTTTTAAACAGCATATTGTACATTTGTCTTTTCCATACTCATTTTATCTTTTACCAAATAATAAATTTTTGATCATTCAATTTTGGTGTTAAAATACTATTCACATAAATGCAGGTGGTGATATTACAAACTTCTTCAATTGTGCAATCTTGAAGTCTGGAGCGCAGTCATTTTTTTGATACTGCGGATCATGAACGATCTATTAACATTTTCCTACAGTATATGATGAATACTGATGTTTGCCATTGCGGATAGCCTTTTTTTAATCCACCTACAGCAAGACTGAGTAATTTAGTTAATGAAAAATCATTGCATTTAATTATTTGCTAGTATAGTCAGCCACACAAAAACAGAGTTGTTTTTTTTGTTAATGAGATCATTGCATTTCATATTTTTGTGGCAGGGTCAGAAAGGCTGATTGACAGCTCAAACTGGTCAACTTCAACATCCACTTACTGAAGGAAATGCAATTTTTTAAATGGCATTCAACTTATAAATGTACTGATTAGTTTTAAATTATACTATATGCTGTTGTGTCACTTTAAAAAGAGAAAAAAGGACATTTGTCAATACTGCTCTTCAACAGAGAACTGAAACCAAGTGAAAGTACTTTTTATTTTTTTTAAATGTAGTCCTTCACTTATATTCATAGAGCTTCCTACCCTCTGTAGATTCTAAAAGGACCAAAAACTACAAGCACCCTGCAACTGCTACAATCATATAAATGTCAGCTTGTTTGCTTGGGCTCTATAAACAATCTAATCTCAAATGAAGAAAAAAAAAGGTGAAATGTATTGTTGCAGTGAAGACAGTATATAAGCATTTAGAAGAAATGTATACATATAATAAGTCATTTATGGCCCTTTCAGAAACAGATAAATTATCATATTTGTATGATTTTAGGCAGCACAAACAGAGCTTTTAATTGTTTCCTAATATAACAAAACTAGGAAATTGCCCATCAAAAATGACAGGAGTAAAATTGTAAGGCTAGCAATGCTGTTTGCCACACAATGCGAGGCAATGGGCCCTCTGAGCACCATTGGCTCTCAATGTAGGGCTCGCGCTCGAGTGTTGGTGGCTTGGGGCGAGTGTTACCGCTTCAAACTAGTTTTTATGTCCTTCCTCATTTTGCGTTTTTTCGTCCTTAATTTTTTTTTCTCTCTTAGGCGATTTTCATTTGTTAAAAAACTGCAAATATGCATCAAATTAACTTGCAACTTGACTCACAGGCTCCCTGCCTCTCCAACTGTGGTGTGTGCAAGTTAATTTGAGGTATATTTGTTTGTTTTTTCATGTCTTTGTAGTTCCGTGGTTTGGTCATTAAAGTCGTAATTTTGCAAGGCACACAGTGCATGTACGGGTTTCGGTCCTAAGTCGTACGGGTCGTAATTCTGCGAGGGTCGCAGTTGTGGCTAAGTTCCACTGCCCCAGCGATGAGGGCCTGCGGCGCTCTTTGCAGGCCAAGTCTTGCGTGTCTCAAAAGTTTGCATAATCTGGCAGAAATTGTGAAATTTTGGCATTTATTTTGAAAATATGACTGATCATGCAAAAAAAAAAAAAAAGTATTCTATTAAGGGATAGTGATCATATGAAGCCATTTATTATCACATAGTTGCTTGGCTCTTTTAAATCATAAGAACAGAAATCACCCAAATGGCCCTGATCAAAAGTAAGGGTTAATTTCCCACACCTGTGGCTTTTTAAATTGCAATTAGTGCATGTGTATAAATAGTCAATGAGTTTGTTAGCCCTCATGTGGATGCACTGAGCAGGCTAGATACTGTGCCACGGGGAGCAGAAAAGAACTGTCAAAAGACCTGCGTAACAAGGTAATGGAACTTCATAAAGATGGAAAAGGATATAAAAAGATACCCAAAGCCTTGAAAATGTAATTCAGTACTGTTCAATCACTTATTAAAAAATGGAAAATTCAGGTATTTATTGATACCAAACCAAGGTCAGGTAGACCAAGAAAGATTTCAGCCACAAATGCCAGAAGAATTGTTTGGGAAAAAAAAGGAAAAACCCACAGGTAAACTCAAGAGAAATACAAGCTACTCTGGAAAGAGACAGTGTGGTTATCAAGAAGAACAATACGAAGATACTTGAACAAAAATGAGATGCATGGTTGAGATGCCACAAAAAAGCCTGGTTACAATAGGCCCGACAACACCTTGACACTCACAGCCTCTGGCACACAGTAATTTGGAATGACCAGACCAAAATAGAGCTTTATGGTCACAACCATAAGTGCTATGTTTGGAGAGGGATCAACAAGGCCTAAAGTGAAAAGAATACCATCCCCACGGCGAAGAATGGTGGTGACTTTTTTTGGGGGGGGGGGGAGCTCTAAAGGCACAGGAATCTTGTGAAAATTGATGGCAAGATGAATGCAGCATGTTGTCAGAATATACTGGCAGACAATTTGTGTTCTTCTGCACAAAGGCTGCGCATGGGATGGTCTTGGACTTTCCAGCATGACAATGACCCTAAGCACAAGGCCAAGTTGACCCTCCAGTGGGTACAGCAGAAAAAAGTGAAGGTTGTGGAGTGGCCATCACTGTCTCCTGATCTTAATATCATTGAGCCACTCTGGGGAGATCTCAAACGTGCGGTTCATGCAAGTCGACCAAAGACTTTGCATGACCTGGAGGCATTTTGCCAAGACAGGGCCTCATAAACAAGTATTACAAAAGACTGCACGCTGTCATTGATACTAAAAACGGGGCAATACACATTTTTAACAACTAAAGATATGCAAACTTTTGAACAGGGCCATTTCATTTTTTTCTTTATTGCCATGTTTTTTTTTATGATTGTGCCATACTGTTATAACCTACAGTTAAATATGAATCCCAAAATAAATAAAGTTTGCGTTTTGCCTGCTCATGCATGTTTTCTTTAAAAATTGTACACATATTACCAATTCGCCAAGGGTATGCAAACTTTTGAGCACAATTGTACTTAACTGACACAGTAATTGGCAGCACAAAGAAACTATACCTTTCAGAAATATTTTGTCATGGAACGAGATAAATGAGTTTTACATACTTTGATAATTCAATAAAAAAAAATAAAAAAAAACACTTACTGTCCGAATTCCAACTTCTTGCATGAGATCTGCCATCTCTTCATCAACTCCTGTTTAATGGGGGGGGGGATGTTTGTAGTAAATATATCACCAACACAGATTTTAGACATGCCTGATAATTACGTAAAAAGCAGCAGAGAGTATTCAATAAGAGGTTGTAACACAAGAAGGGGAAGAAACTCATAAAAAAAATATATATATATATATGTGAGAAATCCATAAGACACGTGTTTGATGCACTTTACAAAAGTATCACTTCAAATAGAACAAATGTTCTAGGATATAAATAGAAAACGGCTTTTAGACATTACTAAATATGCATGAAAAATGACTGCAATGCTTTTAAACAATTTTTGTTGGAAAAAGCAGCCTTGGAACCTATAAATAAATACATTTATTTTCAGTGTCAGGTGCATTCAATCTGTTTACAGGCAGTAAATTCTGTGACTTGGATAGTGCATTGCCCTGACACAGCCTATTTAGAGTCTGGCAGAAAGAAAAATGTGAATATTTTTGCAAATGCAACTTGCACATAAATTAATAATACATTTTCAACCATTTCATGTATGCCTTCACATGAAAATTTGCAAATAATGTTAGAAACCTACTCATCTAATTTTAAAGCTAGAAGGGTGTAATCTTTATTTATTGTAGAAAAGCAATCTTATCAAACAAACGTCCTGTGAGCGAGTGTGAAAGAGCGAGAGAGAGCGAGTGCTTGAGACCACAAATCTTTTTTTTATTATTACTTTTCTAGATAAGAAAGAACTACTTAAAAACGTTCAATTAAAAAGTAAAATAAAAGAAGAAGTGGAAAGAAATTTAACTCCCTAAGGTAGTTTCCAAATCAGTCCTCAAAGTACCTGAGCAAGGACAGAATTTAGAGATAACAGAGGCAATTATTCATAAGGTTATGGAGCTTCTGATGGACTCTCTTGCCTTCACTCAATTTTATGATTTTCTCTGCCATCTCTGGGATTTCAAGAGGATTACTTAGTAACCAATGCACTAAGAAGTATAGAGAAATCCATAATTAGACCAATTGTTCCCTGTTCCTACTCAGCACAACGCTGACAAGACCATCAGACACTGAAATGTACATAAGGAATTCATAGGTTTTTTTTTTATATTGAAAGGAGATGGGCCTAGTATTTCAGGTTTGGTCTGTCCTTGCAAGTAGATCAACAATATAAAAACATGACATTTCTACTTTGTAACGGTAGTAGTGAGTTATAAATTTAATGTGTCAAGTAACTTGTTAAGAGTTCTCAGTTGTGTCTCTTGAGTTTATTTGCCCAGATGCAGCATCAGCTGAGAACAAATACAACAAATGTTTAACAAGCTACCTTTAGATTTCTCCTCCTCGGCATCATCATCTGGGATAATAAGGCGGCCATCCGATGTAGTCTTGAAGTCGTGTTTTAACTTTGTGTTCTTAGAGTTTGGTTTTGTGGCTGTGGAACAAACAATATTAAACATTCTGACATTATCTACCAAAGTTTGTTGAATAATTTTAGATAGTGATGTGAATAATGACATGTAAAAAAAAAAAAGAAACAAATGAAAAGTGTGCATAAGAAATGTAATATATTATAGCAGTGATGTATAACTTTACAGCTTAATTTGTTTAGATACTTACCATATATACTTTAGTATCAGCAGACCAGAGTATAAAATAGTGGGAAAACGTATTGACTCGAGTACAAGCTGAAGGTGGGAAGTGTGCTGCCCCTTGTGTCCCCTTCTTGTGGCATCTATGACCCCCCTCTATAAAAGATCTCACCTGTCTCTTTCCCCATCCTCCCTCCTCATCCACGCCCCCACCCTCCCTCCTCATCCACGCCCCCACCCTCCCTCCTCATCCACTCCCCCACCCTCCCTCCTCATCCACTCCCCCACCCTCCCTCCTCATCCACTCCCCCACGCTCCCTCCTCATCCACTCCCCCACGCTCCCTCCTCATCCACTCCCCCACGCTCCCTCCTCATCCACTCCCCCACGCTCCCTCCTCATCCACTCCCCCACCCTCCCTCCTCATCCACTCCCCCATCCTCCCTCCTCATCCACTCCCCCATCCTCCCTCCTCATCCACTCCCCCATCCTCCCTCCTCATCCAATTACATCCCCGCCCTTTACCTTCATCAGCTGCTCCCTGCGCGTCTTCCGGCTGTGTCCACAAGGCATATGCCAATGACGTGACGTCACATGCGCGGCGCATCATTAGCATATTCCGACGCAGACAGAGCCAGAAGAAGCACACAGAGCAGCGGGGTGACTAGAGTATTACGAAGGCGGCCTTTTTAAGCTTTAAAAAATGTTTAGAAAAACTTGGCTTAAACTCTGGTATATACGGTATATCCACTTTTAATGGATCACAGACATGTACTATTCAGATTGCCAACTATAGATCTTAAAAGGGACATTGAAAGCATTTTTCAAATGATGCTTTCAAAGCATCCCTGTCACCCAATGAGCAGTAATATAGTTATGAGTCATAACTTCCCTGCCAGTGAAATTTACAGACATACATATGCAGTTTAATGAAATTAACAAATCATGCTTATTTATATATATTATATATTCATAAGGCCCTTTAGGAATAACGCTAATTTCTTAAACTATCCAACTAGTCATGGTCTCTAACCTCACCAGGTTAGATAAAATAAGAGGATACTCACCCAGGACTCTCTGTGCTGCGTTTGCATCAAGGAAGTTCAGGGGCTCATCTTCCTCCCCTTCCTTGAGCCAGGCCCGACTCTTTTGCCTCATTTGCTTCTTCTGCTGTTTAGTTTGCTTAACATCTTCCTCCTCTTCATCATCATCTGTGTCAGCCAATATATTGTCTATGCTACAGACAGAAGGAAAGAGCATCATTAATCTGCAAAAATTACCTTGCAGAGGTTCTTTAATTTTACACTGCCTTTTTTTCTGTACACAAAGGAAACAGTCTACATAGAATATAAATAATTATTTTAACACAGTAACTTTTGTAGAAAACATTACATAGTCTGGCAAGAATACCACTTTAAGTTTATTAGATTAAATAGAAGAGTGGAGATACTGATCCGTTATTTGCTCTGTAGCAGTATATAGGCCATTCTAATATTTAAAAGAGAATTTTAAACTTTAAAAAGGGTTATATTATTTATTATGCTACACACCCAACTTAAAATGCCCACTAAACTGTTTATTTAGGTCTTACACCCTGTAAAGGGATTTGTAAAATCAAATGGAAGCAGATCAGTAATACAGTTACCTTTCTCCTTTGAGTTTTGGAGCATCCTGGTCATCATCAACCTCCCCTTCAGCTGCTGCCTCTTTCAAAGCTCTCTGTTTCTTGTTCCTGGACTCTGCCTTGCGGAGATTAGCTAGGACCTTATGATAAACCTCAGGGAGCATGTTCTTCACCAAGTCAAACCTAAAACCATGAACAGTAAGGAACAGTTAGGTCTACTGTGAAAAGACATTTTACATAGAGAAAAGTTTAAACAAATGTAAATTCCCTTTTCTGTTTCATATAAATACATCTTATATTGAAAAAACAAAGGATTCTTCTAAAAAAAAAAAACATTTGGCATTTTGGAAGCTCTGCAATTTCTTGAACAATCTATCCGTGTAATCCTCCAAAAGATATCTCCGAGTATACTGAAGTACATCTCTTAGTATACTGGAGGATTACACGGATAGATTGTTCAAGAAATTGCAGAGCTTCCAAAATGCCAAAATGTTTTTTTTTTCTAGAAGAATCCTTAGTTTTTTAACTTATTAAGAATACTATATCTGACCTTTATTGCAAAAAAGTTATAATGTAGCCATATATAACAAACTATATAATCATTCCCCAATTATCTTGTAAGGTTGAACAAAACATATAGGGGCATTTCATAAAAGGACCACTGTGGCCACATGTTTTTCAACATGCTATTTTGAATAAAAACACGATAAAAAGGGCAAACATTTTTTAGAAAAGTAAAAAAAATAAACCTAGCCTTTACATTTTTTCCACTTTTATATGCAGTTATTATTTACTGCAAACTTAAATTTTCTCTATTGAGGATGCTTCTTGCAGCTTCTGTCTCAGCAGGGTGTGCCCTCTCATATGAATGAGCATTTAATTACCTAATGGATTCACTGACAGTTGTGTATGTCAAATTCCCATGGTGAAGATAAAAGCTTCCACTGTATTCATCCCACCTTAGCAAGTAGATTACTGGACACGAAACTAGTGTGATTGCACAGTATTGTAATTAAATATAAAAGTAATCAAATTAGAGGCTTATTTTTTTTTTTATTCTAAAAAAAAAAAAAAAAAAATCCTAGACATGAAGTACATGGCATCTCACCCAAACTTCCGCATAAATTTTGTGAAGATGTTTCGAAGTTTCATACGGAAGTGACGCCTCAGATCATTATTGATATTTCCTATTGATTCCATCTACAATGAAAAAACACACACACAAAATAAGTCCTCAGGACACAAAGCATCATAGCCATCCGAACAGAAACTGAAAGCATGCAGTCAATAATTATCACACACACATTATATATATATATATATATATATATATATATATATATATATATATATATATATATATATATATATATAAATAAATTAAAGTACAAAATTTAATATTTTTATATAAGGTTATATTTTTTCATAAACTGTATAAATACAGTGGAGTACTTAGTTGCCATGTTATTTTACATATATTTCTATATTTAACCACTTCCCTAGCTCCTAAAATGTTTGACTGGCTCCTCGCTAACCTGACTCATAAGACATCTCTGGTCTAGGCCAATACATTTTTAAGAAGCTGGTGGCCTTAAGTTGTGATGACATTTCGATATATATATTTGTGATATTTTCCAACAATTAAATGTGTACAACTTAATGCTTTTACAAATATGAGTGGTATGGAATGGTATGGAATGGGCACATAGAAAAGGAGAAGGAGGATTAATAACTGGTTCATAGGACAAACAAATTTGAATGGTCTTAGGAGAGTAAATAAAATTAAATGAAAAAAAACATTTAAGTGAAAAAAAAAAACAGCTATCGTTACAGTGCAAATTTCTGAGGGGAAAATGAGGGAAAAACTAAACTAAACTTTTCTATATATGAACCATCAAACCATGTATAATAAACGCAGCGACAGTTGCAGAGCTCCCATTGCGCAGATAGAAGCTTCCCGTGGATTCATCCCAACTCCGCAAATAAAGCTTTGAAACTAAAATAATAGATTCAACAGCAGCACAAATTTCATACAAAAAGGTAATAAATTAGAGGCTGTATGTTTTTTACATTGTAACTGTGAGAGTTAATCACCACTGATAAAGTGATTAGTAGATTGAGAGGAATTTTCAGGGTACCAAACCCAACTTAAGCTTCCACTCATTTTTTGCATTATATTATTATATTAATGTGTACTTTCATTTCTGCAGTAACTAGGACTTTTGCTGCATCCAGATGCATTACGACATCAAAAAGGTATAATGATTATTGCACATCTAAGTATCAAGTAAATCACATCAAATGTAGTAAAATGAAATTCACTCTGACAAAAGATACAGTAAATGCAGTGGGAAAATTATTTTTATTACCATAAAAAAATAACACACAACATGTTTTTAAAATGAGTTCTGCAACCCAAAAGAAAATGAATGCCTCCAAATAGGAAGAAAAATGATAAAAAGTGTGGAGTATCTAACCACTCTCCTTCTGGATATCTCCCTTGTTGTAGTGAAGGTGCGCGTGTGTATATCCATGTAGGGTCACTCAAGATTGGCAGGTAATAGAGAGGTTAGACTAATTGCAGTACACTGGAGAATTAACTGGCAACCCACTCCGGTATATTTGCCAAGAAAACCTCATGGATAAGCACAACCAGAAACAGGCAGATGTGCCTGGCGTGCTGCGTCCATATGGTCACAGAGAGTCGGACACAACTGAAGTACTGAACAACAACAAATCTAACCACTATCAATATTCATTGCATTACTGAATATTTGATCACACACAAAAGTAACAGTTTCAATACTTTACTTCCACTGTATTTTTAAAGCTCAGTTATCTCTCTTGCCCATCCCCACAAAAACCACTTAGATATGTGGAAGTGTGGCAAAGGACAATTCCACTGCAGTTGTAAAAAGGAGAGAACCCCCAGGCACATTGGTGGAGCTAGAGTTGAATGTTTTGGACAGTCATGTTTTAACAAAAAACAGAAAAGATAGAGGGATGTAGAAGTAATAAAATAAACAGAAACTGGAGCAAACGGTTCTTGTCGAGTGACCAAGCAATCTATCTAGCCTGGCTATTAGCAGTCCCCTGAATTTACATATATGGAAAATTGCTCTAAAATAACCTAACCCATAAAGAGCAATATCGTTGGCTGGTAATATGACAGCAAAGCATTCTTTAAGGGATCATCATAAACCTCCGTTTTTTTTTACCAAACCGTCCTGCTAAAACAGGAAATCTGTAGGCCCACACTTGCAAAATGCCCTTTAAAAAAAAACAATAAAAATTATAAAAATCAGCAATATTTTTAGGGAGTTAAAAAATATAGTAATTTTCTAAATGAGAGCTACCATTGTTTCTGCTGGTCTGATTGTAAAAGCAATTGTTAAAATGTGACATTCCTTATGTCTCAGTGATTTCATTAGCAACAATGGAAACCCAATCAGTCTATAACCAGACATCACCCACTGAGAAAGCACATTCTGTGTGTTATCAAGTCTATGTCTTTAATAGAAATTAATGAGACCACAATATCCAGTTACGGTATATTTGTGAGATAAGACATTAAATTCAGTGAAACGCGACAGGATCACATGTATATAAGGATCTCTCTTCCTCTCAATGATTCTGCTTCACAACAGACTTACAATTACTAATTTCTGATCTAATAGACTCTTTAAAATATCAGCAGCAAACAAGCAAGTAAATAGAGTACATTCTTAGAATACATTCAAGGAGCTTCACCAAGAATTAATTAATACTGTTATATCGATGGGATTCAAGTACATAAATACCAGAGAAGATTAATGTATGCAGACAAATCACACAAAAAATCTTAGAAAACAGATAAAATGCAATAATTACCAACACAATAAATACTTTGCGTAATGTATGCTGCATGAACAAAATGTCAGGCACATATACAGTAATAGGACAATAAATAAGGCCACTGTAGTGCTCATATAATATATATCATTTTATTTGTTTATTTCGTAACAGACTGGCAATAAAATAAGCATTTGAAGAAAATAAAATCAGATTTTAACACGTATTACTTAATGCTAGTGTTTCACATATGCTGCTCCTCTCAGTCACTCTTAGGTGTTCAGGGATGGGAGGGGATCTGCCCAGGAGGTTGCCCTAGTTTATTTTTTTTACTAAGTTCAGATTTAAAAAAAAAAATTATGAGGGCAGCCATCTGGACAAATCCTCCATCTCTCTTTGAACGCCAAAGGACTGGGGGAGAAGCGTATCCGACAGTTTGAAAAGCTAAAGTTCAAATGTAAGTTTTAAGCAACATTAACATTGTTTTCCTTTAAAATACCGATTGTTATTGCTAATTTGAATAAACAATCGAAACCCCAATGGTATGAGCACTATACCAAACTGAAATTTCACAGATCCCCAAACACTTGAATTTGATTGTCTACTCTTGCATTGTATTTATGTACACCTTGTTTGTTTTTTTATCACATATTTACTGTATCCATATTATTGGTCTCTATCAATGTAAATAGTGTAAATGTCTAGACACAAAGAATATAATAATTTAATGTTGCTCCTGACACACTCACCATCAGTTGCAGATGCTTGGACAGTACTTTCATGTCCATGATGAAGAGGATGACTTTAATGAATCCCAATGCAGCTTTCACCACCTCACGTGTTTTAGAGCTCAATAACAGACACACGTTTTCTAGTAGCTGCTCAATCACTTCCAAACCCATCTGATCTGTTAGAAGGAGAGGAAGTTCAATACTAAAGTATAGATCAGAAGCCAATTAAAGTCACCTAGCAGTACATAGATAACAGAACCCATTACTACTATAAACAGGAAATATTACAGCTTGAACAAATACTGAAATGGTTATTAAGCTACTGTGCAAGTACTATCTGAAACAACATGGGAAAATATACACCACTACTAAAAAAACAGCGTTGCTTATTTTTAAACACATGATCACCCTAAGAAATGTACCTGAAATGCATGAGAGAGACATACATTGATCTCATTCATATAACCTCCTAAACCTCCGCAGCACTCACTTGAACTTTTTAAGTTTATTATATAAAATGTTTTACAATATATCCGATGAATTTTTAATTTTGCAGATTTTAAATATTACAAATGTTTATATTTGCATTACAATGAGCCTTGCAAGGGTTAATACGTTTTAATGGCTTTACTGACTAAATAGGGGTTCAGGGTGCTCGCTCTGCATCAGGAGTTATGGAGCGTTACATAAAAATTAGAGACTATTGGTTCATCAAATAACAAAATTGCTGTTCTTGTTAATGCATTTAGAGACTTCTGTATTTAGAACCACATTTTTCAAGTGAAGCTTGTTAACTGTAAAAAAATATAGGAGTTCCATACCATTTTAATAGGTTGTGTTCACTGCATATTATCCCTCTACAGCATAAAATGATTGGCCGTGTACAATATGGAAACTGTGCACTCAGGCTGTCAGAGCAGACTTAATTATACACATTAACAGACCATAGTAACTTAAAGGAGCGCTTTTGAATGATACACAAGAGAGTTCTAATACTTTTTATTAACTATGTAATATACCTATATATCTGTTTACTTGAATGTAAATTATTTGTTTTAAGAAATGCTTATAAGCTATGTTTGTACGAAATCAAACTAATACCCCCTACATATGACTGCCCACTGCTTTGTATGCTGGATCTGCAGTATACTGTACTAGCCTATCAGGGACCATGTCTCAGCAGCATGCTGCAGAATGTTGCGGGGAGATGGTCACTAATTGGCTAGTGACCACAGCCCAGCAAGTACATCAGAATCTGAGCTGCAGAGGGCAGATCCAAGAGGGTAATATTTGTTTGAATTTAGGCAGTAATAACAGAGCTTATAAACACCTCTTAATACAATAAAGTAAACAAGTATATTATATATCTAGGAAAATCCAGAAACCTTGCATATTCCTTTAAGTCTTCAAGGGTGTGATCATGCCAACATTTCAGGATATCTTGTTTGAATACAGGTATATTAAACATGCATATTTCACTTCTGCAACCTAATCTTAAAAATGGTAACAAGACAGTTCTGGCTGACTGTGCCAATTAAATAAAAATAAATAAAAATGTCATTGTTTGTTTATTAAAGTGCTACAATGATTTTCAAAATAAATAAAAAATAAAAAAGTCAGATTCAACAGCATCATTATTGTGCTGTGTTTTTCTTGTTTTACATTCTAAAAACATGATGCATATTTTCAATTATAGCTCTTGTAAATATATTATTACAGGGATTTTCATAAAAAATAATAAAATAAAAAAAACACCTTTTGAATGAGAATATAAAAATATTCTGGAGAGAAAGGATTATTAGCGGGTTAGGTCTGGAGAGGAGGGAGAATACAGAACAGTAGCAATTAGAGATAAAAGAAGCTGCCTGTGTATTCCCATTAAGCGTATTAAAAAACAGGTTCTAAATTAAAACGATTGAGTGAAAAATAAAACATTCAGAATCTTCAAGGCCAGATAATTTGTTGCTCACAGAATACTAATGCTTTGCTTACCTTTAAATTCAAACAGGAGCCTTGTAAGGGTCAAAACAGTGCAGCTAATCATAGTCACAGAGCCAGTCAGGCCAGCAAACACCACAGCAAGATAACACTTCATAGCATCTGTCAAAGTAACAGAACAGTGCAATGAGGAGAGGCAAATACACATGTTTGCTTGCAGGAAAAATGATGGTTAAATCAATTTAACAGTGTAAAGCTGTAATTAACAGCCTAATGGTAGAAACCATACATTAGGAGGAATGCAGGATTGATACTTAAGTGAAATAAATGGAATTGCAATTTAGAAAGATAGGAACAAGACAGCGTGGGCAAGAGCATGAAGAGCGAGCGCGAGGGAGAGCGAGCGCGAGGGAGAGCGAGCGCGAGGGAGAGCGAGCGCGAGGGAGAGCGAGCGCGAGGGAGAGCGAGCGCGAGGGAGAGCGAGCGCGAGGGAGAGCGAGCGCGAGGGAGAGCGAGCGCGAGGGAGAGCGAGCGCGAGGGAGAGCGAGCGCGAGGGAGAGCGAGCGCGAGGGAGAGCGAGCGCGAGGGAGAGCGAGCGCGAGGGAGAGCGAGCGCGAGGGAGAGCGAGCGCGAGGGAGAGCGAGCGCGAGGGAGAGCGAGCGCGAGGGAGAGCGAGCGCGAGGGAGAGCGAGCGCGAGGGAGAGCGAGCGCGAGGGAGAGCGAGCGCGAGGGAGAGCGAGCGCGAGGGAGAGCGAGCGCGAGG
Source organism: Discoglossus pictus (assembly GCA_027410445.1). Classification (NCBI taxonomy): domain Eukaryota; kingdom Metazoa; phylum Chordata; class Amphibia; order Anura; family Alytidae; genus Discoglossus; species Discoglossus pictus. The sequence continues at coordinate 87,010,600 of CM050171.1, forward strand.
GAGAGCGAGCGCGAGGGAGAGCGAGCGCGAGGGAGAGCGAGCGCGAGGGAGAGCGAGCGCGAGGGAGAGCGAGCGCGAGGGAGAGCGAGCGCGAGGGAGAGCGAGCGCGAGGGAGAGCGAGCGCGAGGGAGAGCGAGCGCGAGGGAGAGCGAGCGCGAGGGAGAGCGAGCGCGAGGGAGAGCGAGCGCGAGGGAGAGCGAGCGCGAGGGAGAGCGAGCGCGAGGGAGAGCGAGCGCGAGGGAGAGCGAGCGCGAGGGAGAGCGAGCGCGAGGGAGAGCGAGCGCGAGGGAGAGCGAGCGCGAGGGAGAGCGAGCGCGAGGGAGAGCGAGCGCGAGGGAGAGCGAGCGCGAGGGAGAGCGAGCGCGAGGGAGAGCGAGCGCGAGGGAGAGCGAGCGCGAGGGAGAGCGAGCGCGAGGGAGAGCGAGCGCGAGGGAGAGCGAGCGCGAGGGAGAGCGAGCGCGAGGGAGAGCGAGCGCGAGGGAGAGCGAGCGCGAGGGAGAGCGAGCACGTGAGCGCAAGAGCGAGGGAGAGCGAGCGCAAGAGCGAGCGCAAGAGCGAGCGCAAGAGCGAGCGCAAGAGCGAGCGCAAGAGCGAGCGCAAGAGCGAGCGCAAGAGCGAGGGAGAGGGAGAGCGAGTTAAGAAAGAAATGAAGGATTACCAATTTAACGTTAGGTTCGGTCATACTAAGCATTACACCATTTTGAACCCAAGACAAAATCTCTAGTGGACAAACCAAACTAACAAGCAGAGCAGGTCTGTTTATGTAAACACTGTAATGTAGTTATATAATGCCAGTGTACATAGTTTTTATGATAAACAATGCAAATACAATCTCTAAATACTGCTTCTACGATTACATTCCACCCAAGTCCTTAATATTTCAATTTAAGAAGTATGTGGATCACCTGTTTGATCATCGACGAAGCGAAGAAAAGCATGTCCTATCTCTGCAAGTAGGGTATATGCATTCTTCCTGGCACCCACAGATACCTCCTTTGTACATATCACAACCTGAAATAAATGTAAATGAATCAGAATACTACAATTTCAAAGAAACAGGAAAGTCACATAAAGTTCCATGTGCCATCAGATGAATGCATGAAAATAGTGTGTATAAGCGGTTTAAATTATTATTTTAAATTATTAGAAATAATTATTGCTTATAAAGGCTTTGAACCCCTCTCATAAAAAGTTGCATAGATAAGGAGTATGGAGGCTCAGCCACACACAAACGGCTTGGTGCCGCCAGCAAATCAAGTGAATGAGTTGAGTCCAGAGACAAGCAGCTGAATAGCCAAGTAATCAGAGATCTTGCTTTGTCGTTACTCAGACTATACTTCCCCCAGTTGTCGCTGATGAAGGTATAATCACAACAGTGGAGAAGTTGGCATGGTTTGTCCTCTGACAGAACTGGAGAGAGAAATTATGCGATTGCTGGAAAAAGCCAATATACCGAAGGTGTTTAGTAAAAGATTGTGGGTCAATGTCTAGCAACCTCTTGCATTATCAAACATACAACCATTGAGCTCTCTCTCCGTGTAAGAGTGAAAAGAAAAAGACCAGACAGAATATTCCAATGTTTTAATTGGGAATGCCTCATTACATACACAATAGTTTCAGTGAGGGATTCATTCTGCAATCCTTAACATGTGACTAAACTATATCAGAGAAAGTTATAAAAAAAAAGTGATAAATGGCAAGTGGAAACTATGCATTACGTGCGATGGAATAGAACCAGACTGGTGAGCTCATTGGACCTTTAATGTCAAATTCAAACGGTGACATCTAATGTGGAAGAAAAATACCAAAATAGAGGTGCTCAATAAGAGAATGAACTAACCTTAATAGGTTAGTTCTATGGACATGATAACCCACTCTGAGAGCAACCTCTTTTAGCTCACTTGTGCCCTTCAAAGGGAGAAATCAGTCTGGTCCCACTCACTAGAGTGGTCCAGCCCCGAAATACCAGGCAATTCTATCCTGAACAGGAGAAACAGCAAACCCCAGACGTACGTTTCGGCCTCCGTTGGGCCTAGTAAATGAGATCTAATGTGGAAGTACTTTATTTAGAAAGTATATTAAAGAGAATGTGAAGCCCATCAATAATTAATTTGACAGAGCCCATTTTATATGTTCCAGTCTTTCTTGATGAAAACATAGCAGCCACTCACATGCTATACAGCCATTTTATGCAGTTTTATCTTGCATTTAAAAGAGCATGTTCTTAACATTACAATAAAACAATCTGCAGAAAATGGTTTGTAAAACATGTTTAAAGTTCTCAAACATTCATGCAGTTTTACTACTGCTCAATGGCTGTCACAGAAAATCTCCCCAGGGTAATTATGCATTCATAACAGTTTAAGTGGTAATCAGAAAAATAGGGAAATGTGCCAAATTGAAGTTATTTGCTTATCTACATAAATCTCAATGAAGCAAGAACATTTCTATAACGAGAATTAGCTTGGGATTGAATGATCTGGTAAAAACAAGAAGTAAAACACACATCTACATAAATAGCATTTGTAGAATACAGATCACTAAGAACTATTATGAGAAACACATCAACTATCAAAAAGTAATTTATGTCAATTTTAGGTTGTATTTGCTTGTCTGTCTATAATCAGTGTAGATGAAATGAGAAATTCACTTACAAATTATGATAAATGTTCAATTATCTCAGGGAATTAAGGCAGCTTGCAGATGCTTAGCAACCTGTCAAATTGTGGAAGGAAATTAGGTTTAACTTTGACTTTAACATATTCTGAGAGTGAATTCCTAGAAGGCAAAACTGGTAATAGACAGAAATAGTTCCACAAATGCACGGCGGTTTCAAATACAGCCCTGGGGATTATTCAAAGAGTAGTTATCCCTATGGACTCTTGCTTGTGAAGTATACTCTGGGAATTTAGGGGCGCAAACAGGCTTATCTGGGGTATAGGTATCAATACCTCATAGTAATGTAAGCGCTCACCTCTGGAATAATGGAGTTTATGAATTCTTCATGATCGACCGCAAGCTGCTTCACGATGTGGATCAGGCATTTCAAGCGAGGCTGTCAAGGGAAAACAAGAACAAAAGGTTTGATAATCAGACTTTGCTGCACATTATGGTTTTCAAACTAGGAATATTCAATATATGGCAGATGTTTTATTATGAGATCTCTGGAGGCCATAAACTAAACATCTACACAGCAGGTGGATATGGAGGTGGTGATATTTGATGGTTGAAATTATTCCTTTTAAAAAGAATCCCATGTTCAAGAATTGAAGGATTACCATTTAAATCTTCGGGTCAAAAAAGTGTAATGCATAGTATGAGAGGCCTATCTCTAGGGTACAAACTGAACTAAGAAGCAGCTTGAAAGGTTTGTTCATATAAAACACTAATGTAGCAAAACAATACCATGCTTCCTTATAACATATTTCCCTCTGTTTTCTAAAAGGAAACCATTAATTAACATTAAAAGTGCATGTGAATAAAGCAGCAAAGAAAGTTTACCTCACCATTGGCTCTATTCCTCCCCATCTCTCTCATTGTCCTTGAAAAGTGAATGATTTAAACTGAGATAGCATTGACTAGACTGTCTTATGAAGGCTTCCATAATGTTTTCTCAGTTGAAATCATTCACTTTTCAGTAGTGCTCAGGAGAATGAGAGAGATGGACAGGGGTATGGCAACAGCCATTAATGAGGTGAACCGGTTTCAATGCTCTGCCAGACACTTTTACCAGCCGGGTGGGTAGCCACATGAGTATATATGCAGTGCCCTCCTAAAGCTTTGATTTGCTGTTTGTATATGTATTTTTTATATTCATTAATGGTAAACTATAAATAGGTTTAACATGAAAACGTGCTTACACCGGCCCTTTAAGACATTACAGGGACAGATTATTCCCACATTTTCTATAGACATGCATTTAAAATAGAGCTGTGGTTCTTAAACGTTTTTCTCCTGAAGGGCAGCTTTAAAATAGCTGAAAGTCTACATAAAAACAGACAAACAAAACAACAACATTGTTTGAAAGTAGGGGGATTTAGTATTGAATCTCTAGAACACTGCTCCTAGACCTAGGGCCTGAGTGGTTGGGTGATTCTACTGTGATGGTCACTGGCATTTAAGGGCTCAATTACATGTGAAATATTACATAAACTGCCTTTACGTGGCTCCCATAAGAGCTTACTGATAATCTTAAGTTTTCTCATAAGGCCCAGGAAGTGCTCACCCAGAGACAAATCCTTATGTATAAACTAAACCTCCTGCAAGAGCAGATAAACCCTTAGAAGACCCTTAATGGGCCACTGAAGTTCATGTAATTGCTCTTCATTGAGTGAAAGAGCAAGTGCCCATTAATCTTAAAGTTACCTTTTTTTATTATTATTAGATTTAATTAATGAATACAATGTACCGTTAAAATCCTTGTTTACTTTTTCTCTAGCATGCCCATTAGCATTTTCCTCTCTAATAAGATGAGGGTGTGTGTAGCGCAGTGTATCGATGCAACATGGCGCGCCATGTTGGGCTCCACAGGGGAAAGCTGTGATCGATACCACAGCTTCCCCCAGGAAGCACATGCACTATAAAGCAGTGATATCACTGCTAGAGGTTGAGAACTTGCTAGTTGTTGTCTCAGGGCTCTATTCCATGGCTCCCATAAGAAAAGTTCAGAGTGAAGTTCAATTGTAACACATTACACTTGTAAGTCTAACCTCCGAGAAATGCCATCCAAGTTCTCCTAATGTACATAATAATATTGGATAACTCCTCAATGCCCATTATGAGGGTGTATCCCTGTAATAAACCATGAAATCTCTAACTATATTCTTCAGGGTGCCTATGAAACCTATGGCACCTAACTTTAACCCACATGATTATCTAAAGTTAACCTGTATAAAAAGGGTATAATACACAAAATGGGATAAACCTCCTGTACATTTTTTTAATTTAATCTCTTCCCTGATATGCTGTGAAAGTGTTGCATGCATTATAACACATTTAGAAAACTCAAAAATGGTCAATAGATTGGAAAAGTTCAGTCTACGTCCCGATCCCAAAAATAAGCCAGTGCTAAAGAGTGCTCTAATGACCACCAATTGCACTCATTTCACATGGCAGCAAGGTAATGCTTAAGATTTTACAAGCTCGACTCAAACATCATATAGACTGGAAATATGTACCGTATATCCATGTTACGCATTGGAAGAGGTACAAGAGATCAAATTGCCAATGTCCAATAGATAATAGAGAATGCAAAAGAGTTCCAGAAAAACATTTACTTCTGCTTCATAGACTATTCTAAAGACTGTGTGGATCACAACAAAATGTGGCATGTTCTGAAAGAGATAGGAGTACCACGTCATATCATCCACCTCCTGAAGAATCTGTATGTGGACCAAGTAGCCACGGTCAGAACCGAACATGGGACAACAGAATTGTTGAAGATCGGAAATTGTCACCTTATTTATTTAACTTATATGCAGAGTACATTATGTGTAAGGCCGGGCTTGATGAATCCAACGCTGGAATCACTATTGCTAGATCAATAACCTCAGATACTCAAATGATACTATTTTGATGGCTGAAAGGGAGTACTAAAAGATCCATTGATGAGGGCAAAAGAAGAGAGAGTGCAAAAGCTGGCCTGCTGCTCAACATTAAAAAGAGGAAGATCATGGCAAACGGCAATCTCAGTTCCTAGCAAATAGACGGGGAAGAAGTGGAGGCAGTAACAGATTTTCTTTTCCTGGGAGCTCTTCATATGGTGACTTTAGCCATGAAACTAAAAGAGGTTTGCTACTGGGAAGTAAAGTTATGGCTTGCTTGGACAAGCTAGGAAAAATTAAAGATCTTAAACTGTCAACAAAGGTCCCCATGGTTAGAGCTATGGTATTCCCAGTACCAACATATGGATGAAAGAGCTGGACCATAAACAAATCTGAGCACCATATAATTAACGCCTTTTAACTGTGGTTTTGGCGAAAACTACTTAGAGACCATTGGACTGCAAGAATATCTAACAAGTCAGTACTACAGGAAGGTATAATCATGAGGCTGAAGCTCAAATATTTTGGCCATATCATGCGATTACAGGATTCCCTAGAGAAGTTTTATGCTGGGAAAGAACAGACGCAGAGATGGATAGCTGAGATCACTGAAGCAGTGAACATGAACTTGATGTAGCTCAGAGGGTAAGTGACAGAGATGTTCATAAGGTCACAGAAAGTCTGACGCGACTGAACGACTAATCAACAACAGATAGAGTAAAGGGTTTATATAGATTGGTAAATAAAGATATATTAGTGTAATGTGTTCATGTTAGTTAGTGGATACCATTACATAGCACTGATATAGAGACAGAGATACAGACTTGGAGTCTCCTCAGAGAAGACGTTTGAGCTAGGGAGCTACAGACAAACCCCTGTTGGTATGAGTATGTATGTTATACAATAATCTTTTTTTGGCGAGATCCATAAAATAGCTCTGCAAACTAGGCTTTTCAAAATACCCCTAGCTGTGATTCAGTTTTACAGGAGAAAAATAAATAAATAAATATATATATATATATATATATATATATATATATATATATATATATATATATATATATATATATATATATATATATATATATATATATGTGTGTGTATGTATAGGCAATTCAACATTTAAGAGATCTTTACCGTTATATTGTCCAAATTGTGCTGAATTAGGTGACCCTTGAAGGAGCTATTTGTGTCCCAGTAGAAAACAAAATGCCTAAAAGAATCTATTTTCAGGAGTCTAATGAAAAAAATGTAACCCTACACATCCTAAAAGCAGAAAATAAGCCTTTCTAAAAGGGTAAATCACCCATATACAAATACTAAAGAACAATCAAATAAATCACATTGCCAATTACAGATACCTGCTCATACAATTAAACATGGACACCTACTAATGCAAAGTCACAATTCATGAATATAATGCCTCATGAGTTAACATCTACACACCTGCCCTTCAAATACATTTACAATCTTTCTCAACAATAATCCTGTCACCGCATTTAATGTGTATCCCCTGACATTTAATACCATGTAATAAGTGAGGAAATACATAATGAGATGTGTGCAGACTGCAATGTTCATATACAATTATAGGGCACATCAATGTGCTATTTACTGATATTCTTGAACTTTTTACTATGTTGGTTAATTGCCTCGGATTTGCAACTTCATACTTGCACTTGCTTACATAACATGATCACTCGCAAGTGATTCCCTTTTGTGAAAAATACCCCCTGGCAATGTACCAGTAAGGTCTTACGAGAAATAGCCTGCGGCAGCCATGTGTTGGCTCCATGAATGATCTTCTAAGAGCTCCCGTAGCTATGTATCAGCCTTGCAGGATTTTCTACGGGAGCCATGTAATCGTGCCCTAATCCTGAGATTTGATCTGCATCCACAGTCCCTCCTAAACTTGTTAAGGGAAAATGTAATATTTAGTAGAGAATTGAAAGCTGTATTTTAACTTTATATATAAAAACAAAACACTTAAGTGGTCCTATAATTATTTTTCTCCCTACCGTTTAACAATTATAAAGGTTGGTGCTACAACGCAGTTACAGTAGGGTTTCATAATCTATATGCATCGAAGAACCATTTGATTAAAGGTCACAGATGACTAGAGGGTCAGAGGAATAAAAAAAAGCATTTCCATTAAGGATAAATCGGACAATTAGAAAATAGACATTAAAAGTAACCATCCTTCCCTTAGCCAAAGCTGTTATATAAAAACAACGAGAGGCAAAGAAGTGATTTCAAAATTAATTTGAACATAATTGTGATTTTGATCCAATTAATTTCAGAACACTGACACTGAAAGTCTTAAATGCAGCAAGCATGTTCTTCTAAATGTGTTGGACGATGTGTGACATCAGTGTACTTTCATATACACTTGTTTGCGGATATTCAATTAATTGTAATTTTTATCCAATTTCACACACCCCAATGCCATCTTACAACAGTTATTTTATGTTCTGCAGTTGTACTTTTCTTTGTGAGGCTTTTCCTGTATTTAACTGAATGTTGAATATTCTGAATATTATCTTTTCAGAGCATCCGGTATCAATTCATCTCAGAGTTATTTCTTGGTGACAGAGTTATCACCGGCACAGTGTGTGCCATAGAGATTAAGAGTTCGTCAGTAACATCTTACCCTCTTAGCAGGTGATGAAGCACTCTTTAAAGACCCAAGCAGAGTTGTCTTGAGATTCTCCAAGTTATTATTCACAAAGTCTTTACAGGGAGGGCGCTCTCCTCCACATATCTCTTCTAGAACCCTGTAAGCTTTCTTTTGCAAGCTGTGATTCTTATTCTAACAGAATAACGAAAAAAAAGTTTTGTTTAGATTTCTGTGCAAATGAAAATCAAATGCGCTTTACTTCAAGTTACCAACCCACCTGCAAGTATGGCAGAATAGTTGTGTAAATCTTTGTCATAGAAGGTTCATTTGCGTAGGGGGCCATTGCTACAATTAGATCCAGCATAGACAATCTGAACAGGATTGAGAAAATTCTGGTTAATACAATGTCCCACTACATAGTGATAGAGAAAAAAAACATGCATTCTTGTACATCACACATAGCATAGAAGCAAAAATAAATAAATAACTTTACAGCTTTTAAGCATGATAGATACAATTATTTGTTAAAATTCCCAATGTGTGAAAGGTTGCAGCTAATAGAGCCGCTTTCTTAAGTAATATGAAAAAACATGTTTTAATGTAGTGTGATGAAATAAAAATATATATATTTTAAAAAGCTGTTCTTTTGCAAGAAGCTTAAACTGAAAATACCCAGGTTTCCTCACATTTTAAGGTTGGAGTTTTACAGCAAAATATAGGAATACTTTGCTGCACAATGGAAAATATACTCTGTCAAAGCTAAGCAGATTGTAAAAGAAGAGCAGCTCCACCCTAAAGATGAGAAGCAAACCAGCGGATAAACGGGAGTGCAATTTATTTTGATGGTTTTACAACTGAAAAGCATCTGTAACCAATATTAAGCGTGTAAAGGACAGGTGGAGATTTAGAAAAACACAGCTGATAACGTATGTTCTCACAATAGATCATTTCTGAAAATTATTTGACAGTTTTTTTTTTTTTTTCTTTAACTTGAAGGACCACCACCCAATGGGAAAAAAAATGGTTTGAAAATCAAGTCTGACACAGCGGGTTAATTAAAAAAATCATATCCAGTTATTACTTAAATTTAATTGTGACGCCTCTACAGAGCCCTGGAGATATCTATGATACATTGGTATAAGTTGTGTATGAGAGGGGAGTTTACATTTCTGGAGAGCAATTTTTGCAGTGACTGATGCAAGGTGTCTGCTTCTGGGCCAGTGAGAGGGAATGTGTGTTTTGTCTATTTCAGTCTTATCCAATTATCATTACAAAGCGCCCCTGTTACCAAATTCAATACATACATACATACATACATACATACACACACACATATATATATATATATATATATATATATATATATATATATATATATATATATATATATATATATATATATATATATATAAAATCTATGTTCATGGCTTACAATGCGGTTAATGTTGAAAATATGGTTTGGTACATAACAAAAGTGTCTTTTTAAAAAAGGTATGATAGCAGCTTTTTAAAGTTATTGTTTATATCTTTGGTTCTCGACTAATATTGCTTTTTATTGTGATCATACTTGGCTATATACACACACTAAGCTGACAACTTGCTCACTCTTCACCTCTTGAATTCCTTAATCATTTCATACACATTTCACTCAAATTTCCTACAGCTGATCAATTAGCAACATCTGCTAACTATACCTAATTAATCTTTTACACAATGTTTCCTCATGCCTTTTCCTTCCTCATTACATCCTGTTTTTTCCTCAAGCTTCTCTTCTCAACTGCCACATCATGTCTCCAACCTAACCATCTCACCTTACATGCTTTCCTCTCCTCTTTTATGCTCCCATGAGCTACTCTTATTCCTCCATCCACCATCTCCTCCCCCTTCTAAAGCTCATAAGCAGAAACACTTCTGCAAGTCCAAATCCCACTTCCTCTCCCTCTCTTTCTTCTGCTGGCTTCTTGGGACATACCTCCTAACACAGGCCCCTCACCTCCCACTCGCAGATTATACTATATGACCACTAGGGGCAGATAAAATATTACATACTAGGATCACTTACCAAATTACTTTCTCAGTTGCTTTCCTTTTCCTTCTAACTTTGCATACCCTCCTACCTAATGAAACTTCACTTTCTTCCTGACCCTTGCTATTTGTTATCTGCCTCTTCCATCCCCTTTAGATTGTAAGTAGAGAGTTTTCAATCTTGTAGAGTGCTTTGGGAAAAAACACTTTCTACAAAGATTCTAAGCTCAAACAGGGCCCTCCACTTTTTGCAGTTTGTTAAAATGTATATTTGTTCCTTGTTCATTTCCTCTGTATAGCGCTATGGAATATGTTGGCGCGTTACAAATAAAAGTAATAATAATAATAATAATTAATAATAATAACAGCTAATTTGCAAAGTCTGAAAAGATCCCAACTACTAAAATGTTACTTTGTAGCTATTCAGTTGCCCTATCCTTAGTGCTATGAAATCCAACTCTACCAAGATGCACACTACCATGAAAGCTATGGTACAGATTTGGAGAGGTCTTTCATACCCAACGAGAAGCATCAATAAAGTCTAAAAACGAGCAACATGGTACCAAAGTAATGCATGAGAGTCTATATAAAAGTTTGCTTTCGGACAATAAAGTTTGCATTTTTTTATGTGACGTTAGTACCTGTGACCTCTGTCACACACTTGTTTTAAGAGCAAGCCCTTTTTTGTTTTAAAAAGCTAAAATCAGATATTGATTATTCAACTCCAACACTAAAGAAAATTAAATGTCTAAATATTAAAGATGCTGGCTTACCTCATAAATTCTGAGCTCTCTGCTTCATTCAGCTTGTCACTTGCTTTGTCTAAGAAACTGCTGACCATCTGCATACACAATGAAAAATTAGAAATTTTAGTAGTCATATTTTGAAGTTAATGCAATCCATAAAACAAACCAATGTATACTATTTGAACCTTATCCAGTGAACCATTTATTATCAGTATTTAAAATCACTAGGAATGACTGCAATCGAATGTTGTTTTTTTTAGAAAGCTATGAGCTCTTTGGCAAGGGGAGTTGAAGAAAGTTTAGTTTAGCAACAGGGAATAGATCATCTCCGTCAAGGATCAACTAGGCACTGGCAACATCACCAAACTAGGAATGTCATGTACTGTAAAATATAATCAAGAATGAAAAAATATTTTCTTTTCATGAAAGATATGCACCACAAGTTTTAATTTCGGTGCAGTGTAGATATAAAAACTGCCAAAGTCAAAGGAGAAGCTTTTCATGTTTATAGTATGCTACAAGCACTGTAAACTATTGGTATAAAAGCATTTTAGATGAAAATCAGCTTTTTAGTATTCTTTGCTAGTACATGCTTCCTTTTCAAGACATGTGGAGGTACTGTTTGGAAGCTTACTTATGACTGACTTCTGAGTAGGTATGAGGCAGAGAGGAGATGTCACATTCTATTATATAAGATGTCACATATATAGATGTCACAAGATGTCACATATCTAGATGTCACATTCTATTATAAGTATTATATGAAAGAAGCATCAACGCAAGAAATCCCCTACCTTCACCCTTCCTTCCACTTCTGAACATGTAATAAAACTGTGCAAACAAAGCCCATTATCATTTTCCAAGTTTGCAACAAGGAAGACAAATATGGAACCCCTCCAGCACAAACAGCATTAGCTAAAATAAAAATTGTCTATAAAATTGCTTTTATGCTCATGCTAAATGTTATTTGTTTAATATTTAAATAAAAAATATGAAGCTTTTCCCAAAACTACAGGGGTCTTTTAATGCTAATGGTGTCAGAGCACTGTACAGTTATTGAATTATGTTAAGCAATCAATGATTTGCTCTACACAGAGAAGCTGCACATGACACACCATAATTACAGTTTAATAGAAGACTTAATTCCTTTAAAAAAAAAAAAAAAAAAAGGATTCTTCCCTTTCCAGAATCTGTTTTACTTGTAAAAACTACTGTAATGATTACAATATGATCACTCAAAATGCATGACAGACAATGTTGTAGTTTTGAGTCCCTTTAATGCACACAATTAAATTGGAATTTTATGATAAACATTGCATATTGTTTTAACACAAAGATCAGCTAGGAAGAACATTTCAGCAGCTTTCCTGTTACCTGCTCATCAGTGATTGTCAGATAAGATCTGACTGTGTCCAACACTGGAAGCCTGTGGGTAGCTCCGTCTCCTGGCCCTGGCTGCTGGCTGTACACATTGAACAGGATTGGAAGGAAGTTCTTGGCAAATCGGCTCACTTCAGCTTTGTCAGCTTCTACAGGCGGGAGAAAAATACACAAGGTGGGAATTAATGTAAATAAGAAGCAAGTATTTGTATTATACATAACCTATAATCCTTTAGGATTATAAGCGCTAGAAAGGGATTTAAATATATTCTGCTCAGCTCTTCAATTCAGCAGCAGTTTATCAGGAAAGTCCAAAATACATAAATGTCAAAAAAAAAATGTATGCCAAGAAAACCTTCTGACACAACAAAAGGAAAGATATAATTACACATGCAATATGCTCTAAGAATAACAACACAGCAGATGCAAGGTGCATTTCAATTTACATATATAAAGGGAGACTACATGAGAGAAACAGATATATTCTGCTGATGCTGAAAGATATATGGAAAGTTTCTAGTTTTTACTTGATTTATAATATAAACATGTATCTGATTACTTATGTACTTTATTTCATTAAAAAAGAGCAAATAGTTCCTGTCTGGCTCTGTCCATGGCAGTGTATACAGACACAGACTCTGTAGGGCTGGATATGTTGTGTTCCCCAATCGGACACTACACAACTTTGCTGCATTTTGTCAAATGTTGGAGAGATGGCAACAGATTGGTTAGTATGAGACAGCAAAGAAAGTCTGTGTCTTCAAGAGCTGCAGAGGGCAGACCCCCAATAAGGTAATAGTTTTTTTTATTTTAGACAGTAAAAACAGATCTTTAAAGCACTTAATAAAGTACACAAAAGTAAATAGATACAAATGTATAGTATATGACCAGTAAAATCAAGAAAACTTCCATATCCCTTTAAAGAAACTCTCAAACACTTTATAAACCATGTATGCAATAATAATTAAGGGGTCAGGATAATGGAGCAATGAGATAACAGATACTAATTGTAATACTAATTACTGGTTAATTTGTGCATAAGATTCAAAAGGAAATAGTTTCAGGCTAAAAAAAAAAATAGGGAAGAAAAAAAGTATACGTGTTAACTTTGTAAAATATATGGAAAAAAAAAAACAAAATATGAAAAAAAAAAAAAATATATATGTTTTTTTCAGGATTCCTTTAAAAAGGGAACACATAATTCTTGAAATCCCCTGCGACTGAAAAGAAATGTTTTGCAAATAAATCACTGGTTACAGTTATCGTTACCTTACATTTTTATTTCTCCCATGCCACTCAAGTAATAAAAACTTGAAAAAAATAAATAAAAAAAATGGGGGCAACAACCAAATTGCATTGCATTTCGTGCAGCAGTCCTGCCATGAGTGAGAGAGCCAGTAACATTTCTTTATTGGAGAGAATACATGTTTGCATCCAATGTTAGCAAACCTTATATTTCTGTGTATGTACAAATACACAAATGTTTCCTGATGAAGCCAATTAACTGTCAGCTGTGCATAACGTGGCATGGTGGAGGTTCCAAATATGGTATACAATTTAAAACTAGTGCATTTTCCTAGGCGTAAACTCAAAATGCAATTTATAGTTATAATTTATCCTTTATGACCCACCCACTAATAAAATCATTACCACCCATTATCGGGCATGCTCCATTTGTACCAAGTGTTTTACCACATTTGGAACCGGTGTCACTTTAACAGAACTACTGTAGAAATACATCCGTCTGCATTTTATGTGCATTCTGATATTTATTAACAAAGCGTAACTCCAAACCAATATAATCTGAGCCAACACCAAAGGCATCACCATCCTTTTTGAAGGTGCAGGCACGTTTGTGCATACTTATATTGGGTCAAACATTGCCATGTCTTAACAGGGGCATCCCATTTATTATATTCCTACTGATGAGAGGTATGACATCAGAATGCAGTTATACAAGCATTTCCAAAATAAAAATTCACACCTGCTTCACATCCTTTGCTGATGAGGGTTCTCAGGGCCTGGCATACAGTGAGTCGCAGGTCTGGTCGGTCACTGATTGCCATTCCCAAGGTACGTGCAATCCCTTTAAAAGAAGCGGCTACATCTGTTGGTTTGGTGCAGAACCCTGGCAACATGGTCCAGATCTGAAACATATACAAACTATTACTACACAAACTATAAAGTGCAAGCATTTTCTGTAGGGATCAATACAAGCTGTACAGTAAGAACATGACTTGTGTCCATAAAAAGAAACATGGATACAAAAAGAAATGAGACAGTGTGTGGCAGTGTGAACAAAATGTCCTCAAAGTAAAGAAAGAACATAATAGGAAACAAGCACGTGCTGCTCAGAGTGAAGGGACAGTCTTGGGAATATTCTGAGAAAATGCCAGGAATACAATCTGTGTATTGCGGTTCAAAAGCTTGCATAAAATCATGATATCGAATTGTGTTCTTGAGTGTAGGGAGAGCAAGTGAAGGAATGGAGAGAGTGGTGCAGCAGACGAGTGGTAGGTAAGTAAAGAAGCATTCATGATGCACTGGAGTCGAGAGGATAATAGTGGGGGATAAATATATATGTTTTGCAGTTGTGCATGAACAAAACAAACAGATTATTGGGTTAGACTGGCACTTCTTTGATATGGTTTAGCTGGGAGAATGTGGGAGGAGAGCAATCCCTTTTTCACCTAGATTAATCCTATTAACCTAGACAGATTTATTCCATCTTTCAAAACAGTAAAGCGTAATTTGCATTCTTTGAACATTAGGTTTTGCTAATTACATTTTTCTTTTCCTCTAATCTCATTACTTCCACTTCAAAACAAATTAAAAAAAGGGTTCTGCAAAGAAAATTATTTGAAATATCCTAGTTATAAAGCAGATTATGTTGGTGAATATGAAGCAGGAATAATTAATAAAAGAGATGCCAGCTTACCTGCCACTGAAGAGTCTCGTAGACTTTGGCTTCAAGATTCCTGCCTGCTTGGGTCAGTTCACCAGCTGAAAGAGCAAAGCATGGCCAGTCCATTAGTATATTGTCACTTAATGTGCTTTCAGCATTTCTAACAAAATACATTTAATACATTATTTTATTATACCTTTATAAATTAAGCAATATGCAAAATATATTTATTACCATGTTAGTTGTGTGTACAGAAATGTCAAATAAGTTATCAATTACAGCTGTCAAACCATGGACTCTGAATTCCTGTATGCGGTAGCTTAAAGGACCACTCAAGTCACATTTTACAGTATGCTCTTAAGAACCAATATTGATAACAGGCCAAATGCTTTTAGATACTAAAATTAAATACACCTTTTTATTAGGATGATCCTGCAATTATGCTGCCTTAGAGGCAGCCACTGCAGAGTATGTTTAGTGCATTTGACAGTGGTGTGATGAGCTTGCATGCAGATAAGATTATCATTCTGTTCTATTATATAACACCAATAAGTTTTCAGATTGATGATTGTGAAATATTTAATTTCAGAGTCCTAGGCACTGCCAAAACCGAAAATCACTCACTGCAAGGGTGTCTCCCTTTATTGAACACATACAGATGTTAAACAAACACAATTCTGCCTGGATATAAACTAACAGGAAACGTACAGAGAATATGTACATGTGTAGATTTCATTGGCAGAGGTTTCATGCAACTATAGTACTGCCCAGTGAGTAACAGGGACAAACACGCAGTTAAACATTTTAATCAGTTTTTCCTCCTTTGAGAGCTTTATTTAAATAACAAAAAACACAGTGGCATTTTATACAATATCCGCTTCCGGATGCAACAAAGAAAAAATTATTTCAATGTCCCTTTAACAAATTAAAAGCAGCATTTATTTATTTTATGGTCTAAAAAAAAAAGTAAGTATCTATTGTAGTATTTAAAACCACATTCTGTGAATATGGGATTTCCGTGTTCCTTTAAAATAATAAATTGTTACACTTCAATACAAAAAAAAAGGAGTCTGCCTTGTTCAAATACTTGGCTTCATTTTGAAAGTCTTTGCAGATATGAAAGTTACTCTAATGAAAAATGACTTTGCTTGTCTCCATCATTTAATACCGTGATCACTCCTTTGTGTTTCTATAAAGCAAAGCCAAGAATGGCTTCTATTAGCAGCCTGGCTTCAAACTGAAGTAAAATGAATGTTTAGATTCCATTTAAAGAGAAGCTACTTGTTCTAACAAATCTAAAACTATAGTCACACAAACTTGGATTAGCATCTCACCACCCCTGGGCCTTTTCAGCTTGTGAAAAGTTCACTTTGAACCAATTCAATGTACTGAATATGAATATGTTCAATCAACCCTTCCAGAACAATTCAGATAAAAAGAACAAATTGATAACAGATTCAGAACCCCAGAGGGCAGTTAGCAATTACTTGGTAGCAATCGGCCCATTAGAAAGAAATTTCACTCTGTTATCGGCAAGTGTATCAGAAAAGCGGATTCACAGGTAAAAACTTAAAACTTTGATGCAAGGAAATAAAGATTTAGTTGAAAAACATTCGTTTTTGCATATTATTTTAAACTATACCATAATGGGAAAATTTACTGTGCCCCTTTAATTGAGTGCACAGTAAGCACCAACAACAAATGTTATCTTTGTGGCGATAGCATGATGGTTTTGGTCCCAAATCACTTTGACAACAAGATTAAAGAAAACTTGTTTTGAGGGGCTCTCTTTGTGTCTCCAAAATAAGCCTGCTTCCTCATATCATACACAGAATTATCAAATGTCAGTAATAAACATGACACGTTATCCTATTCTCGCTTTCCATTAACATCATGCAGACACATTGCAAGTAATTACCTCGATTCTTTATACTAGCAGCAAGTGGGAGGAAATATCTTGTGAAGAAATCCAGCTCTGTGTTCTTTACGTTATCCCTGATCACAGGCACCAGCCAGCTGCGAGGGAAATCACAGGTGTCTCTGCAACAAAGAGGCGGTTACTGAAAAAGTATATGTATTTAACTTTCCAGTCACTTTCTGATGAGACGCTACATAGATTAACTATATAGTAAGCTACAGAGGAACAGATTCATTTTGGTATCGAAAACAGTTGGGTAGCCGCTGTAAGTTTATAAACAAGTATTTCTTATTTCTTATGCATGGTTGGCTAACTTTTATGGTCTTAGTTGTCACCCGTAGCTGCACAGTTTGTAATGCGAGTGGATATGTCTGAATGGTATCACCAAAGAGGAAGGCCACAGAAGTTTCCTGTCACCAGCTGGAGAGGGACAAAACTTCAAAGAAAGCAACATGGCAGGAGAAGTGTAACTAGTGACACATTATTAGAATTAACTCAATTTCACTGCACTGTAGAAACGGATTTTACTTGCATGTGAATTCAATATATACTAGGACAGTGGTTACTGACCATTCTTACTTTGGATCACTTCAATACCAGTGAGGGTCTTTGCAGACAACCTAACAGTTTTTCTACCCGTTTAAGAACACAAGCTATATAGGAATATGATCTTATAAACCGTAATCTCACATCTAGATAAGGGTAAGGACCCCCGTCGCCAATTATCAGGTCTTAGTGCTCTTTTGCATGTTTATATTACCATTTTGTAGACATGTTCTTAAATTCCAAAAAGACACAGGGTATTCATGTAAGAGAGAAAAATTGTATTAAGAATAAAAATGTTTCTCTATTTATTGATTTTAAGATTAAAGACACACTGTAGTACCATGTTGGCAGTAGGCTCTGTCAATTTTATACAATAACTGTTTACTGTGGGAAGCAATTAGTTTGTTTAGCTGCTTTCCTTGTAGATGTATTGGGCTTCCTGGCACGTTTCAATAGACATAGCGGGGGCCCCCTCTGTTTTCAAGCTTCCCACCCATATGTGAAGCAGGTAGACAAAACGAACTGCTTAATATTAAACATTGTTCTTTAGAAGAGAGCATACTATTCAAGGAACTACAGTGATCCTTTTACAAGTACAGCATTCAGCTTTATTGGATTAAAGATGAATATTTATCTCACAGTACGTAAACCATTGGATAAGAAAAATGTCATTAAGTCTTCAAGTCATATGCTTACTCTGTGCCATCGATCTGCAATGGAACGGCTTTCAATACAACCTCAGGACCCATACTTGCCACTGCAGCACCCACAGCCTGGTCCAGCTCTGCAGTATATAGAAAATGGGCAGAGACTCTTAAGTCAGCGAGAGTCTGTAAGCACTGAAATACAGAACAGTGAATCAGTATGCGTTCTGTTTAGTCAACATCTGCAATAGGAAAGAAACATAACCTATTTGTTTTAGCTACAATGTCATACCTTTTTCATAAATGGGTGGCATTGCTTTCCAGCAACCTCAAAAAATGTCTGCAGGACTTGTAGCACAAAGGCCCAGGAAGCATGGAACTTGTATGTTAAGCCTTCTTCCACAACCCTACGAGCAAAAACTGGAAGGTAAGTCTCTACACACACACCACCTGTCAGATACCCCTTAAATAAGTTCCCTGAATTAGAAGTAGTTAAAAAAATTGCTTTAAATAAAAATAAGCTTGTGAAGATTAACAAAAAAACACTATTTTAAAACATTGGGTGTTCTAGAACTCATTAACAGGGCAATGGTTTATGTTTAGAGAAATCATTTTGCAGGTTAAGGGTCACATTATTGTGACCAACCAGGATTTGTGTAAATTATCAGCCCTTCAAGGACTGCTGTAGTCCTGCATTTAAGATATAATCTTGATAATGAGAAAAACTGTTTTAGGACACAAAAAGCAGTTCAGATTGCATTTTTTCTTATAAAAAGTTTTGTCTGGTACCAGGTTATTTAAGACTGTAGAATAATTGGGACTTCAGAGGTTATGTAATCAATAGATATCCATTCAGTAACTAAGAAGATTGCCTTCTTGTTGCTGTTAGGTGATTTTAAATAGATACTCTCATATACCCAGAATGTGTAATAGTGTGTGTCTAACACCAATAGTGCACTTAAACATGAACCATTTCACTGCAGATACCTATTCTCAGTGTCTCACCTGAACATTTTACAGATGTGTCCAGAAGGTCCAGATGTTTGAGACGAAGCAACAGGTTCAACGCCAGTAATATGAGGAGCAATACATTCCGTAAGGAGAGACTAAAAATAACCAATATTTAGAATCATATTAAAAAAGGGACAGATAAAAGGATCTAAGTTTGGAACACCTGAAAGCTAGATTTTAAAAATCTTGGTCTTTGTAACTGAACACTAATAAAAAAATAAATAATAATAATAATAATAATCTGGTAGTTTTTTTTTGTATTTTTTCACCATGAATCAGATTTATTGCTAACTCCTGCTGCTTGTACATTTTATATATATTTGTGATAAGTATTATTACTTCCTGGAGCATACCAACATATTCTCATAATGATTCAATCAACTGGTAAATAAGGTCAGTTGACAATATGGTGCAGCTGCTTCTGCTGCAGCAAAGTTTCCTTGAAAAAAAAAACATGTATACAATCATTGAAATATTTTATTTGAAACCAATGAAAGTTATTTTTACACTTCTATCTTGAGACCTACATAATTGCATACTTTGAACGAAAAAATCCTAAAGTATTAGTACAGAGATCAGTGCACAAACCTTCAATGTTTTAGCCACTGCAGACACAACTTGCACATGTGGAGACAAGAAGCAGTTCATGGATGTGGAGAAGAGGCGGGGAAGGTGACCGAAGCACAGCTCACTCTGCAACCTTAAAATTAAAAAGTCTCATTTAACTCCAGCCTTAGGTTATCAATCATATTGATGGAAAAAATAAGTATGGCAGATTTAGCATCACTTTGTATCCCTTACAATAAAAGTATTCTTTTTGTGGCAACTACTTTTTTTCATTATTCTATTCCATTGATATATAAAAAATTTGGTAATGTACAATAAAAGGGAAATTACATGCATGCATTTTTCGTCACTGGAAGGTTTTTGTATATTCAAAACTTCCACTGTCCGGTGCATAAAATGCTGAATGGGACTTTCAAACCAATGCAATGGGGCACTTCCAATACATGTTTGCTGATGACATTTTTTTTAAACAAAACATTTCATAATAGCTTAAAACCAAAGCTTTAATTAAGAATTAAAAAAAGTAAGATTATTGTATTAAGTTTCTTGTACATCTACCACTAAGGGAAAAGAAATACAAGTGTGTCTCAAAGTTGCAACCAATGAATGCTTACGTAAAAAAAGAAATGGAAGATAGCAAAGATTTTTAAAAAACTAAGAAATAAAAAAAAAAAATACACATATTTACAAGGAATTTGAATACCATCTTGGCTAAAATGTTGCCTCATGTAAGATCTATTCAGGAAGAGTATAAAAAAGCAATGGAGGATACTTCATCACATTCAGCTACTCCTTTTTTGGATAGTGATTTACAAGATATTATTTTAATGCTGCTTGGAACACGTGGGAAACATGTTGATTATTAAACTTCTGTCAAAGTCAGTTTTAAACACCTTTCCTGGAAAGTTGAAATGTGCATAAGATGTTACCTGGACAAGTTGATGTGGGCCTTTTCCATAACTGCAAGCCATGCCAAGAGAGGCTGAAGATCATTCTCACTGGGCAAGTAATCATAGAGAGCCTGTTCATATAAAAAGACAAAAAGGTCAGTAGAGGTATTTTTATTATTGACCAATTTTTTTTATTTTTATTATTAATGATCAATGCTCAATTAAAACAATGAGCGCCTCTGGTTAGGACATTACTGTGCTCATATATTGTATCATTCTGTGGTTTCTATTTTCAATTGAAGATTTCAGAGCAGAAAAAAAAAATATATATATTTAAAAAGTATAAATACAGCTGTCTGTGTAATACTGTCCGTTATATATACATACTACATTAGGCTCTGTGCGCGTCCTTTTAGTTTCAATGAAATAAAAAAAAATAATGTTTTATGTTACATTTTGTAATACAACAAATGAGAACAAAAACACTTTTGTAATGCTTAGAACATGGTGTATTCACAAAGGAAAATGTTTTGTTCCATTTCATTTTAATACACATTTAGTTAGAATTTTTGTTTTGAGGCCAAATAAAATGAAAACCTGGTCTTACAAAATTACCATGGTAACTACAATTTCTAACGTTTCAGAAAGTGTAGCAGAATATCAGGAATATTTGAGAATCAAAAAGGAAAAGTCAGTGGTGTCAGACATGTCAAGGTACAGACAGGATAATTGCAACAAAAGCAGCTTTTATCTGTATGCTCCCATTGTTCCTGTACTCACCGTGATAATCTGGGCATTGAGCTCGGCAGTCAGTGCAGACAAGCTTGGGGATGAATTGAAGAGGGCATGAAAGGCCTGCATCGCACATGCTGAGATTAACTGCAGAAGTAGAGAAGAATTTAGCAATTTAACCACAAGAGCGCAAACATTTTATAAACCTACAAAAATATGTACAATCCTAGCATGTCTCACATAATTTAATAGATAAAAATGTAGACATATTAATACTTTAGTGCAAAGATCCACAGCGGGGGATCGTACTGTTTAAATTGTATGGCTGTCAGTCTGCTCCTCTCAACTATTTATCCTTCTGTTTTTGGCAATGTAAGCTTCTGTGGGTGTCAGAGACCAATACTGTAGCCAGCAGCATACTCCAGTGTTTGTGCCCAGGCCATATTAGTGTAGTTGCCATGGAGGATCTTAACTAATTCTACAGACCCTTTCTTTGGGACCTTGTTTATAGCTACAGAAATACCCCATCGTCAATAAGGAAATATGAAGATTCCACAAATTTGTATTATACTGTCCAGAGATGTAATTTATCCTGATCTTGTTAGGTAGATTACAGAATGGACATGTTACATAGGCCATTTGTTCAAAACTTTTATGTTTCTAATCTTAAAATTCTTTATGTGGGTTTCCTTCATAATGCAAATATCCATCCTATGACATTTTGAATGTCATGATTTATATTTTACACCGTGACTTGCATATTTAGTAAACTCTGGAAAAAAGGATTACCACAGTCTTAGATTGGCAAACATTCCATGTCTGAATAATTACAAAAAGGGAGGATTGACGATAGCTACAAACTGATTTACTTAAGGGTGTGTTTGCCACACATCTATTTAGAAATATTCTAAAGGAAGACTTACAACATCACTGGATCAGTATAGCTATGGATATAAATAACAATAAGAATGGAAGGTTGTGTGGTTACAGAGGAAATACTCTTGGAATGAAATTAAACCTAAATGAACAACCCAAGAGCCTTTAAATGTATTTCAAGGAGATAATGTTAAAAATGTAGTAGTAGTTTTGAGTGGACAGTTAAACTAATTGTGTGAACTTAGTACAACACATTATACTGTAGTGGCCATATAACAAGGTTTGATTGGTTTGTTGAGTTCCTGATCAGCAATAAATATCAATATTTGAGGGGGGGGGGGGGCAGTGAATCTTCTGTATCTATTTACTTTAGAAATTAACATTGTAGCTTTCAGCAGATCTGCCTCTCTCTCTCCATCCCCGTTTTCCACCCCAGATTAGGATTGTGGAGTGCAGCAAATCTGATGAAGTCCAAAATAGTAAAGCTCAAATGCATAGATTTTTCTTCCTACAAATTCTGATTTTATTGCTAAATTAGTAAATGAAGTAAACAAAGGAAACCCTGTTATAAGATCTACAGTAGTGTTTTACCCACAAAAATGTCCCACAAATAATATATTTCAATAAGGATAATGGAATGTTTGGATAGTTGATGCAAAATTTGTTAAAGGATAGGATGCAGAGGTTTATACAAAACAGAGTATTTTCCATTCAAGGAAAAAAGTTACCAGTGAGGTACAGTACTTACTACGTTACTCAAAGTCATAACCTTTAGCAAGGTCTCACAGCAAGACTTCACCACATTAACAGGGAAACAAGGCAACACGTCCTTGAGCAGTGTCAACATATGAAGAGTTGTGGTGGCTTCTTTACTACCTAAGAGGAGCAACAAAAACAGATTAATTCAAAAGAAAACATTAATAGATCTCTTTAAAAAAAAAAAAAAAAAAGGAGAACAAACTTTCAAAAACCTAAACCCCTTTCACATTAACTGAAAGAAATGCAATCTTAGTTTTCTGAAAAAAATACTTTCATTGCATCATTGCAAGTACTGGCGTGTGCACTTAACCGGATGAGGTATATTGAAGTGATTTTGGATTAGCAATGAGCTTGTTGATGGGGGGGGGGGGGGGAGAGAGACACAAGGACGGGGGGGGGGGGGGGGGGGGGGGGGAGAGACACAAGGACGGGGGGGGGGGGGGGGGGGGGAGAGACACAAGGACGGGGGGGGGGGGGGGGAGAGACACAAGGACGGGAGGGAAGAGAGAGAGACACAAGGACGGGAGGGAAGAGAGAGAGACACAAGGACGGGAGGGAAGAGAGAGAGACACAAGGACGGGAGGGAAGAGAGAGAGACACAAGGACGGGAGGGAAGAGAGACACAAGGACGGGAGGGAAGAGAGACACAAGGACGGGAGGGAAGAGAGACACAAGGACGGGAGGGAAGAGAGACACAAGGACGGGAGGGAAGAGAGACACAAGGACGGGAGGGAAGAGAGACACAAGGACGGGAGGAAAGACGCATGGGAGGGAGGGGGAACACAAGGGAGGGAGAGGGGAAATGAGACACAAGGGAGGAAGTAGACAGGGGGAGAGACTTGAAATGAGCACCAAAAGCACTCATTGCGAGGCCATTAAGGTAGAGGGTGGGAGAGGGGGGAAGTCTCTCTATATCGATATATTTTTTTGCGGTTTTACTTTCTAAGATCAATTTTTGCCTACAATACTTATTGTAGTTAATCTCTATATAAATGCGGAGCTCAGAAATGGCATAGAAAAGACAAAACATCTTGGTTATCAATGTAAAGATCTTTAACTTTCAAACATTTGAACTATCAATATCTGTGCTAAGAAATCTGAGCTATACAGAGTAACTGCATCTCACAGCAAATATCAGTACATCTTACCTCCAGACTTCTCAATTTCTTGGATGCAAAATTTAGCTGTAGATTGAGCAGCTGGGTGATGGCTGGGAGCAGTATCAGAAAACATGAACTCGCTGCCTTTTAAGATTGAACAAACACCAAGCTGAGCTGCCTTTCGAATCTAAAAAAATTGAGTTTAAAGAAAGAAAAGGAAATATATAAATAGGTTAATACATTATAAAAATAAAAAAACGGACAGATAGATTTAAGGTGTAGCACATACATTAGATAGAAAGAAAATGATAACTATAACTATAGAGAAAAGCTTGTTCTCGCACTCACTTTAGGCTTTGCATGGACTGTGAAGCTGAGCAGGCCATGATACACCTGCAATGTTGATGGGTAGCTCCAAGCAGACAGATCCTGTTTTCGCAGCAAGACAGCCAGACAGGAGACAATCTGTCAAGAACAAGAAAATATTGCATAGTTAAGCATTCAAAAAAATCATAAATGTCATTGGGTACTCTTCAATAAATGGTTCAATAATGTGACCATATCATTAAAGCTATGTTTAAGAAGCAGTGAAAAAATATATTTAAAAAAAAAAAAAAATTGGACTGAACTAAGATTGCTGAATTTCTTTTATATGTTTACTTTTGAAAGCCCGCTTTTGTTATCCTGGTTTTCCCCATCACAATTTGGTTTGCTGATTATAGTTACAATTATATTACCTCAAATAAAAGTAATGATAGAGACAGATATGTACACTAATGGTTGATGTGGTGATGAGAGGTGCCATTATCACATTTTATTTTTTCAGTGATGGTGATCTTTTTAGCACATCTAAATACATCAGAGAACCCACTGTACCAACAAAGAACAGCATATCTGCCACTAGATCTCACTATAAACACAGATAAAGCACCCTGGTGAAAGGTCCTACTTCTCGTTCCTAATTTAGTTTTATTTATTTTTGTGAAAATATATATATATATATATATATATACTATAACATACCCATCGGACAGCAGAGGTGCTACCGCAGTTGGCATGAGTAGCCATGATGTCCATAAAGGCCTTTGACGTGTCAGAAAACTTCTTGACCAGCACAGGACCTGGGACCCTGTGAATTAGGACATAATGCATTTTTTTGTCAGAACACATTTTATCCAAAACAGTGTAAAAAAGACCATCTCGGGCAAAAACTGACCTTTTCAGAACAAGGTTAAGCAAGTAAGCAACTGCTGCCAGAGATTCTGGAGAATCTACTGCTTCAAGTGTGGTCATCTGATTGGGGGGAAAAGGTAGACATTAAGAATAAAAGAAAAACTTCATAAACTTTATTGTAAGCATAAAAGGAATACAGCAATTTAATAACTGAATGCTATTAAAAATAATTGAATTTTCTTACAGTAAATGACCATTGAAAGTAGATAAAGACTGAATTGCTTCTATTGAAATGCGACTCTCTGTAAAGTCAGATTTGAAATGGAAGAAATTAATCTGTCTACAAGTCCGAAAATAAGTTAATCAAAGCTGTTGCGGTCCATGAACAGACAAAATACATAGAATAATAAAGACTATTTTTTGATGTTTAAAAACATTATTATTTTGGCCTTTTTATCAGTTCAAGTCCTTTAAAAAGGAGCACTCTCAAATTCTTACAAGGAGTTCCATATTTAAACTGCTCACAGAAGTAACCTGTCCACAATTTATTATAAAGTATACATTGCTGAATTTACACCTGGGTGTGTATTTTAATAAGCTTTTTAAAATTACCTTGTCACTGCGATGAAAGCAAATAGATTTTCAAATATCACTTGTTGGAAAGCAGTGTTTCTATTGGTGCTAGATAGAATAGCCAATCAAACGGTCTCTCAGGTTCTAGTGCAATAGAGACACTGGGTATATGAGTTTATGGGGTGGACTCAGCACAGAAAGGCTTTAGCCAGAAGATATTCACATATAATAGCTGTCAAACTGCGGTTTGCCATCACGCTTGCGAGGTGAGCAGTTGAGGCATTGAAGCCTTCCGAGCTTGCAGGACTTAGGCAATGAGCGCCAAAGGCGCTCATTGCCCTGCTCGCCTTGCAAAGCGAGCAGTTGAGGCATTGAAAGGAGCAATTAAGCAGCCACGCAGCACTCCGGTTGCAATGAGCGCCAAAGGCGCTCATCACGGGGCTCCCGATAAGCGTCAAAGGTGCTAAGAGAAGCACACATTGTGTGGCAAACGGCATTGCCTGGCTTTCAATTTCTGACGGGCAATTCGCTAGTAATTTATAAACACAGGTAACTTTCTTGTTCCAAGGGAGAGTTTCAGTAAACAGGTTAAAAAAATAAATAAAAGCATTTACGTGATTTTGGAGTTGGTGATATTCTTAAAAGTGATAGTTTATCAAAAAAAAAAAAAAAAAGTTACAAGCTTCTAGTGAAGAAATGTGTAGACTATAATAATCTCACTATTTGCTTAATTTATGAATGTATATACACATTGTACTTTATATGTTTCTGGTCTTGTGTCATGTGTCCACTCTATGTTATACATTTATAACACTGCCTTCTCTTTCACTCATTTTTGTTCTCAACCAAGTGCAGTGATGACCGGGAATCTTAGAACTCCCCATAATACTTATTTGATATTAAAACTACAGTATATATACATTTATTGGTTTCATATATGCAAACTACTAGTACTTGAAAAGAAATCTAGCAATGTTTGAAAACATGTAAACTACAACGATATAAAAAGGTATCATACAACATACAATTTCCTGTTCTATGAAATAACCATCACAGCTGCCCACAATTTTATAAAAAGTGTTCAGATTTAGAATAAAATGTTGTTCTGCAATTATTTCTATAGACAAGAGCTATAAAAATAATAACCATAATAGCCATAACAGAAAACTCACAAGTGCAGCAAAGTATTCTGTCTCTGTCTCCTTCCCTCCCTGGGAGCGGATTACTTCAGTTACAGCAGCCAGGACTGCACAGATCTGAGGAAATGAAGAGACATTAGAAAACGTCAAGCAACTAAAGGCCAGTCTAGACTTTCAGTTATAAGGATTGGGGCAATAAAAAAATAGCGTCTTAGGAATTATACGACCCTCTACAATATACTAATATTCTAGTGTTTAAAATGTGATACAGACAGCATGTACATTCAAAATAATTTACATTAACACATTTGTCAGTAACAACTAGTCTTGAAAATGTCCAAATATATTCAGAATGTGGCCATCTTCTTAGAAGCAGCTCTTAGGTATTTGGTGCATCAGTTATTACCTGTAACTATATACCGTGAAAGACTACATGGCAGGGGTAAAATGTGCTATATGTATCTCATCGGGTGCTGAACAGGTGCTGTCCAAATATAATTTAAACAAGTGATTGTTGCATCAGCGGTGTACTAATGTGTCTTAAAGATTCCCTCTGTGCAGGTAAAGTTGCATCCAGCATAATTAAAGCACAGTTATTCCAGTCATATAAAGTTATGAATTCCTACTATCTTTTTGATTTTCCTGTGCTCGCATCTTGTCAGCATGTTAGCGTATCTATGCCCTTTTATCATTTAGAGTGTGTCATTGTGTAAGGTGGCATGCAGAAAGCTGTGAAACTGCATTAAAAATGCAATATGGAGATTCACAGCTTGTTGCCCAACCCTGTCACACACAAACACACTATGGATAGGAGTGAGAGAGATAGCCTTCTAGAGGACAGTGGAGGAATTTAATACCAATAATTCAGAATTTCATGTATGAACTAATAGGACCTTCATGATGCTAGATGTTTACACTTTTTAAGGACTGGGACTTTTTTTAAACGCTATAGTGTCCCTTTAATATATATTTATAGAAAGGATAAATAATCTATGTAATTTCACCATGTAGTTCTTTCAGTAGTTACTGAGGAAATCACCAGTCACTTGGCTTATGAATAGACTAATATGAAGACAGATATGTGTAGACAATCTTAAAATCTGAGTTTTTATAACCGACACAAATAAGTGGGACAATGTCCAGAATTAAACAGTCCACTCACCTCTTTGTGTGCGGCAGAGTTGGACTCCCAGTACCTTTGCACTTTGCCAAATGTAACATTAGTGCAGTCAGAAAGTCCACTCAGGAAAGATGCACCAGATTTCACTGTAACCGCCATTTCATTCTCATCTTCCATGTGATCTTGAGAGGGCTCTGACTTTTTCTGTATGGACAGGGATCCCGACTGCAGATCATTATGAAGTTTCAGAGCATCAACAGTCAAGTCACTTTTACCTAGAACAGAAATATTAGGAACCTGATCAAACATTTGGTAAATCCATAAACATCCAACCCAATTATACTCCTGGATAGGACATTGTTTAAAAAGGCATTGAAAGCTATTTTTTTTATTACATATGAAAGTGTATTTAATAATGTACCTCTGTCAAAAGATATATAATTGTATGGACGGACGTGAAGAGAGAGGTAGATCGAGACAGGGAATTAGAAAAAGGTCTTACATGTTTCAATATAAAAAGGGAAAAATAGGATATCTAAATGGTCCTCTTGGGATGTTAATTCTACATGACTATGTAAGGCTACATTTCTGCCTATTTTATATATAATCAATTTGCCTATAAATTAAAGATATTTTGCCTGTTATTTTTAGACAAATGATGTATGCATGATGTATTTACATATTGTATTTTCTATATTTTTTTTTAATGTTATATAAAAAAAATATTTAATAAAAATAAAATAATGTACCCTTGTGTTTTATCAAGCAATACTCTCAAAGCAGAAAAAGAAAATTTAATGTTGTAACTGCTCTGGAGGCTTGTCCCTGCCAGCCAATGAGCAGTAATATAGATATAGGAGTCATACTTGTCTGCCAATTTAATCTAGAGGTGTGCATATGATGGTATATTTCCTGTTAGTTTCAATGAAGTGTAGACTTAATATGTTTTCATAAAAAACACAACACAACTCTGGTAATGTTTAAAATGTGCTCTTTCAAATGACTGAAACAAATATTTGTGTAAGATGTCCCTTTAATGAGACATGCTCTGTAAAGCCTTTATTTAAAATGCTTTGCAAAAACAATATATGATCTTGCAAGTTGTAGAGAAATGTTTGATTCTTCTTAATCTCTCCTGTTCTTTTTAGAGCATTTCCCTTCATTAGAAGATGGAGGTTTGTGTAAAAGGAACATTATTACACACATTGACACAATTTTTAAAGATAAATATATTTTATTCTCTGCATATACATTCTGATGGTCCCCATATATGATACTATCACACTTTTATGTGATGACTTGTTCCCAGTGGGTACAAGTTATGGGTTTACTTAGCTATGAAATAAAGCACTCAGAATATAAAAGGTCTTACTCCGACTTAATATCATTTAACATGTCAGGTGAACAGTGGCATCATTATTTTATTGTTAATATAGGAATGATCACAAAAAAAAAAAAAAAATCGATAGTTTCCATGTTATTCCATTAAATGCGTTTTATTTTTATTTATTTTTATTAAAAGGGAGAATAATTTCCTGAATTTACACCATGTTTTCTGAAGGACTGGCACAGGAAATTTACAAGATTGATTAACAAAAATCTAAAAACAAAACTATTCAAGGGCATGTCTGGTACCAAATATTAACTTGCAATATAAAAACTGGACTTTCAAAAATTCCCTATAGAATTTTATATGGATCTGTCATTTTGTTCAGATTACCTATTACAAATTGTGCTAGCCATTTTGTTCTAAACCAGTGTCTCTCAACATCAAATCTAGGGACAAGTGTAATTCTTGACCTATTCTATACTGGGAGAGGTTAGTTAAGAAATAAGCACAAATGGAGTGAGAATGTCTGTAGAAGGGATTAACCCTGTAAACACATAAAATACACTATTGTAAATAGATTAAATAAAAATTGATCCGATAATGATATGGATCTCAAAGGTAGTCCAGAAACGTACGAGATGGTAACAAACAGCCCCTGGCACCATAAAGAGTGAAAACCACCATTCTAAACAAAATAATGCACTATTTTGGTCTTTGTGGCATAAAGAGAAAATTGGTACGGGTAAGTGTAACGGACCTAATTACATGAGCTGAGATAAATCAATATATAATGGGATGGATTATGTTTGGCCTTGATAAATCATACTAACCAAGCTTTGCACCTCAAAGAAAAAGCTTTTGTATCTCAGGAATTAGCTTTTTAGATATTTTTAATAAACTGATGACCTTAAGCATGACTGTTGCGTTTCCATTTAACTACTAAGTAACAGACACATGTCCACTTGATTGCAAAGTCATATTTGGATACAAACATTAACAAATCAGTCTAAGTCTAGCTAGATTATCTCCTAAGGGTCCAATCCAACTGAGGATGTAATAATATCGTCTTAACTAAGGTTGTTTGTCAATGACATACAGTGCTATAAACAAACTTCATAGTAACTATACTGAGCATTGGAGTTATGCCACGGTACTTACTTTGTGTGCCTGTCTATCTCCCCCATTCTGTCTTTACTTAATTATTGCTGTTCCTTTTAGTACAATTCCCTTGAGCTTTTTTAAATACCATCTCTGGCCAATCTGCCCATCTCCACAATGCCATCACTCTATCATCTTAACAGTGCCATTAACCTGTAGCTGCTCACCCGCAAATACCCTCTCTAACACTGCACACTACCAAATGTAGTCTTTCTTTTTGCTGCATGCCCACACTTATAGCTGCCCACCTCTCCAGGACCCTCAGCTCTGCCCACCTCCCCCGTAAACCCCAGCTCTCTGGCTGCCCATCTCCCCGGAAGCCTCAGCTCTGTAGCTACCCATCATCCAACTGCCCCGGCAGTGTCTGCCCCTCCTGCCCATCTCCCAAGTACTCCCACTCTCTGCCCATCTCCCAAGTACTCCCACTCTCTGCCCATCTCCCAAGTACTCCCACTCTCTGCCCATCTCCCAAGTACTCCCACTCTCTGCCCATCTCCCAAGTACTCCCACTCTCTGCCCATCTCCCAAGTACTCCCACTCTCTGCCCATCTCCCAAGTACTCCCACTCTCTGCCCATCTCCCAAGTACTCCCACTCTCTGCCCATCTCCCAAGTACTCCCACTCTCTGCCCATCTCCCAAGTACTCCCACTCTCTGCCCATCTCCCTAGTACTCCCACTCTCTGCCCATCTCCCTAGTACTCCCACTCTGTGCCCATCTCCCAAGTACTCCCACTCTGTGCCCATCTCCCAAGTACTCCCACTCTGTGCCCATCTCCCAAGTACTCCCACTCTGTGCCCATCTCCCAAGTACTCCCACTCTGTGCCCATCTCCCAAGTACTCCCACTCTGTGCCCATCTCCCAAGTACTCCCACTCTGTGCCCATCTCCCAAGTACTCCCACTCTGTGCCCATCTCCCAAGTACTCCCACTCTCTGCCCATCTCCCAAGTACTCCCACTCTGTGCCCATCTCCCAAGTACTCCCACTCTGTGCCCATCTCCCAAGTACTCCCACTCTGTGCCCATCTCCCAAGTACTCCCACTCTGTGCCCATCTCCCAAGTACTCCCACTCTCTGCCCATCTCCCAAGTACTCCCACTCTCTGCCCATCTCCCAAGTACTCCCACTCTCTGCCCATCTCCCAAGTACTCCCACTCTCTGCCCATCTCCCAAGTACTCCCACTCTCTGCCCATCTCCCAAGTACTCCCACTCTCTGCCCATCTCCCAAGTACTCCCACTCTCTGCCCATCTCCCAAGTACTCCCACTCTCTGCCCATCTCCCAAGTACTCCCACTCTCTGCCCATCTCCCAAGTACTCCCACTCTCTGCCCATCTCCCAAGTACTCCCATTCTCTGCCCATCTCCCAAGTACTCTCATTCTCTGCCCATCTCCCAAGTACTCTCATTCTCTGCCCATCTCCCTAGTACTCTCATTCTCTGCCCATCTCCCAAGTACTCTCATTCTCTGCCAATCTCCCAAGTACTCTCATTCTCTGCCCATCTCCCAAGTACTCTCATTCTCTGCCCATCTCCCAAGTACTCTCATTCTCTGCCCATCTCCCAAGTACTCTCATTCTCTGCCCATCTCCCAAGTACTCTCATTCTCTGCCCATCTCCCAAGTACTCTCATTCTCTGCCCATCTCCCAAGTACTCTCATTCTCTGCCCATCTCCCAAGTACTCTCATTCTCTGCCCATCTCCCAAGTACTCTCATTCTCTGCCCATCTCCCTAGTACTCTCATTCTCTGCCCATCTCCCAAATACTCTCACTCTCTGCCCATCTCCCAAATACTCTCACTCACTGCCCATCACCCTAGTACTCTCACTCTCTGCCCATCTCCCTAGTACTCTCACTCTCTGCCCATCTCCCTAGTACTCTCACTCTCTGCCCATCTCCCTAGTACTCTCACTCTCTGCCCATCTCCCTAGTACTCTCACTCTCTGCCCATCTCCCTAGTACTCTCATTCTCTGCACATCTCCCAAGTACTCTCATTCTCTGCCCATCTCCCAAGTACTCTCACTCTCTGCCCATCTCCCTAGTACTCTCACTCTCTGCCCATCTCCCTAGTACTCTCACTCTCTGCCCATCTCCCAAGTACTCTCATTCTCTGCCCATCTCCCTAGTACTCTCATTCTCTGCCCATCTCCCTAGTACTCTCACTCTCTGCCCATCTCCCTAGTACTCTCACTCTCTGCCCATCTCCCTAGTACTCTCACTCTCTGCCCATCTCCCTAGTACTCTCACTCTCTGCCCATCTCCCAAGTACTCTCACTCTCTGCCCATCTCCCTAGTACTCTCATTCTCTGCCCATCTCCCTAGTACTCTCATTCTCTGCCCATCTCCCTAGTACTCTCATTCTCTGCCCATCTCCCAAGTACTCTCACTTTCTGCCCATCTCCCTAGTACTCTCACTCTCTGCCCATCTCCCAAGTACTCTCACTCTCTGCCCATCTCCCAAGTACTCTCACTCTCTGCCCATCTCCCTAGTACTCTCATTCTCTGCCCATCTCCCTAGTACTCTCATTCTCTGCCCATCTCCCTAGTACTCTCACTCTCTGCCCATCTCCCTAGTACTCTCACTCTCTGCCCATCTCCCTAGTACTCTCACTCTCTGCCCATCTCCCTAGTACTCTCACTCTCTGCCCATCTCCCTAGTACTCTCACTCTCTGCCCATCTCCCTAGTACTCTCACTCTCTGCCCATCTCCCTAGTACTCTCACTCTCTGCCCATCTCCCTAGTACTCTCACTCTCTGCCCATCTCCCTAGTACTCTCACTCTCTGCCCATCTCCCTAGTACTCTCACTCTCTGCCCATCTCCCTAGTACTCTCACTCTCTGCCCATCTCCCTAGTACTCTCACTCTCTGCCCATCTCCCTAGTACTCTCACTCTCTGCCCATCTCCCTAGTACTCTCACTCTCTGCCCATCTCCCTAGTACTCTCACTCTCTGCCCATCTCCCTAGTACTCTCACTCTCTGCCCATCTCCCTAGTACTCTCACTCTCTGCCCATCTCCCTAGTACTCTCACTCTCTGCCCATCTCCCTAGTACTCTCACTCTCTGCCCATCTCCCTAGTACTCTCACTCTCTGCCCATCTCCCTAGTACTCTCACTCTCTGCCCATCTCCCTAGTACTCTCACTCTCTGCCCATCTCCCTAGTACTCTCACTCTCTGCCCATCTCCCTAGTACTCTCATTCTCTGCCCATCTCCCAAGTACTCTCATTCTCTGCCCATCTCCCTAGTACTCTCATTCTCTGCCCATCTCCCAAGTACTCTCATTCTCTGCCCATCTCCCTAGTACTCTCATTCTCTGCCCATCTCCCTAGTACTCTCATTCTCTGCCCATCTCCCTAGTACTCTCATTCTCTGCCCATCTCCCTAGTACTCTCACTCTCTGCCCATCTCCCTAGTACTCTCACTCTCTGCCCATCTCCCTAGTACTCTCACTCTCTGCCCATCTCCCTAGTACTCTCACTCTCTGCCCATCTCCCTAGTACTCTCACTCTCTGCCCATCTCCCTAGTACTCTCACTCTCTGCCCATCTCCCTAGTACTCTCACTCTCTGCCCATCTCCCTAGTACTCTCACTCTCTGCCCATCTCCCTAGTACTCTCACTCTCTGCCCATCTCCCTAGTACTCTCACTCTCTGCCCATCTCCCTAGTACTCTCACTCTCTGCCCATCTCCCTAGTACTCTCACTCTCTGCCCATCTCCCTAGTACTCTCACTCTCTGCCCATCTCCCTAGTACTCTCACTCTCTGCCCATCTCCCTAGTACTCTCATTCTCTGCCCATCTCCCAAGTACTCTCATTCTCTGCCCATCTCCCTAGTACTCTCATTCTCTGCCCATCTCCCAAGTACTCTCATTCTCTGCCCATCTCCCTAGTACTCTCATTCTCTGCCCATCTCCCTAGTACTCTCATTCTCTGCCCATCTCCCTAGTACTCTCATTCTCTGCCCATCTCCCTAGTAGCCTTGTAAGTGCCCACTTACAAAGTGAGCTCCCTGATGTCCTATATCACACCCCACGTCAGGCTCTCTCACTCTGTCACATCTATCTACCTCCTGCACAGTTGTTACCGCTCCCATTACCTCCCTCTCTGTACCCGACCCTCAGGTTTTTGCACCGTTTAATTCCCCCTATCAGGTGGTCACAGTACTCTCTATGCACACGCTGACAGCCCGTGGCCCTGACCTGCCGGGGTGGTGAAGAAGCGGCTCCTGGCTGCCGCACGGTGCTGCTTGGCCTCGGGGTTGGACTCGCTGCTGTGTCCCTTCCTCCATCTCTTGACTTTCCCGGCAGCACCGGATCGCAGTTTCCCCGATTTCCCCATGACTGAAGCCGCTATAGAGCCACGCTGCACTCACGTGTGGCCTCAAACACTGACTGACTTCCGCCGGGGAACACCAACTCTATGGTTAGACTAGAGAGCTGTGTGACAGGAGAACAGCGCCCCCTGTGGGCAAGAAACATATTGCACGAAGGCCTGTACAATTATACAAGAAAAGTATATTTTAAGGCTCCATCTTTTTCTATTTATATTTGTAGGGAATCCAAGAGAATATTTTTCAGTTTCAGGGCTATGGTCACACCTTCAATTTTAACATTTTGGAGGGAGAGTCCCAGATGATAACAATCAAATCATAATTATATGTATTACAAGTAATATTAAATCTTAAGGACTTTTATCAATCTCCCAAAATCCATTATCTAATATACAAAAATATTCATGGATAACTCCCACTATATTATAACATACTTGGAAGGGTGAAGATGGAGATGTAGTTAAAAATGACAAGTCTAGATAAAAAAAGCATGGAACAAAATGAAAATATTAAAAGTAAAAGGAGACCTTTCCCATTTTCTGACCGCCACTGTGAGCGCGCTGCAGCACCACCTACTGATTGGAATGTGTTTAGGCAGTGATGCATGAAGCGCGCTACAGTTTATGCTGAACGGGGCCCAGGGAACCATTTTAATGAATGGGGACAACAAGGAGTGGGTTTTGGGGTTAGGGCGGTCCATTCCCTTTTGAAATTCGCCAAAAATTCTCCAGCAGTGGCAGCAGCAGTGCGGCCCACCAACCGCTAGATGGCGCTGTCGATTTTCAGTGTGTATACCATAGAGTTAGGGTTAGGTAAACTTTGAGGGTCAGGGTTAGGGTAACCATCTAAGGTTACAACTTGTGTTAAATATCGGCAGCGCTGCAAAATATCCGCCATCTAATGGCCACTTGCCAGCACTGCAGCTCTCAGTGGTGGCAAATTTAAAACGGGATAGATCCGTTAGAGCTTAGGGATTTTAGGGTTTGTGTTAGGTTTTAAGGTCAGGGGTTAGGTTTTAGGGTTAGGGGGTTAGGTTTTAGCGTTAGAAGTACATGTTAGGTTTATTCGTGTTTTTGAAATCTACCATAGCAGTAGCGTTCACGCCGCCAGTGTGCTGGAGTGTAACAGGAAAGATCAGAAAAAATGTTTTATTATAGTTTATTTTAATCTTTATTAGCAAATACACCAAATAACAAAAAACACTTTTCATGATATTAAGTCTGTGAGTTTTCAATCTTGCATGGCACTTTGGGAAAGCGCTATGGACACCGGATGCAAAGCTCAAAGACAGGGCCATCAACTCTTTGCAATGTGTTTATATTGAATATGTCTTTGCCTGAAAATTAACTTATGAATAGAGGTAAGATAATATAGAGCGGCGATAATAATAATGATATATAACCTTATGAATTATATTTTCTATGACAACTCCTATACATGTAACAACACATATTACAACTGTATGTTTTTGCCACTACTTTCTTCTATTACAAAAAATGAAATGAGAAAGAAATCAGTAATGGTAACCATGTTTATCCATTACTGAAAAAAGATAAATGTGGCCATCCTGCCTATGTAAATGTAATTCAAGTAGGTATAGTTGTTGAAAATATATAGCTGCAATATTACCAGATAAAGCACTATGCATAATTAATAATAATAATACAGACACGCAAGATCCTCATATATAGTACATAATCATGGTATTCCAATATTCAGAAATTGACACAGAACACATGTGACTAAATATTACTGCCGAAATAGCGTAAATTAATCCCGGTTTATGTAAATATTACATTTTAATACAAACCATGAATAATAATTTAGTAAGTAAATCGCATGTAGACAGGAGTGACCCTAATGCGCAATATACTGCAATATGCTGCAATAGGTTGCAGATGTATTCTTGGTAAATTCCCCCAGTGATTACATACTGGATTGTACAGAAAAATAGGTAAAATATTGAAATGTCTTCATGTTCCTTTCTTCTTTTACAGAACGTTAATGACTAGAAGGTGACAGGATGGATTTGGAACAGGATCAAGATGTCATTATTATTATCATCAGGATCAAGAATGTCATGTTCCCCTCGCACACTGCCCAGCAGATCTGTATTAAGGAGAGTATGTCAAGCCTGTACAGACTTAATAATACAAATGTGTGGAAAAATACCAATTCACTAATATCTATTCACGTTTATAGGCATGTTTTAATCGAACAGCTGTAAGGTACAATAAGCCTGACTATTTAAGATTCTCAGTGGTTGCAAATATTTTCTCTGAGTCTTCAATGGCTGCTTTCAGTTCATTTTTTATAGAAAAAAATCATCACATCCTCAAAAAATCCCCAAACTCTGAGAAATATCTCAAAATATTTTGTGACCTCCTTCAGTGCTCATTGCAAGCTCCGCGCTGAGCGCCTTTGGATTTCATTGCGAGGCTCTCCCCTGGTGTACTTTTGGTTATGTGAGCACCCTGTGCGTTCAGTGTGAGCCTCACGGTGATCGCCTTTCGTATTTAAGTTTTCTGTTGATCTGTAGTCTCGGGGGTTGTAAGTATAATGCTTAAGTCGTGCGGGGTCGTAGGGATGAGCGCCTACGGCGCTCATCTCCACCAGCGCAGTGAGCTCCTTTGGCGCTCCCTGCCAAAGTCGTGCGGGGTCATAGGGATGAGAGCCTACGGCGCTCATCTCCACCAGCCTTCGGCACTCCTTGCCTGGCAGCAAATGCGGCCCTCGCTTCACAGTTTTAACGTTACGTTACCAACGTTTTTTGGCAAGCCCGTGCTGCTCAGAACTATATATGTGATTGACTTTTAATCATACATCTCAAAAGTAAACAATCACATATAATACAAATATAAAAATTCATACACTTACATACATTTATTTTACAAACTAGCGACTTGCCCGTCAAAAAATGACGGCAATAAGATTGTAAGGCAGGTAATGGTGTTTGGTTGCGACATTAATTTTGTTGGTGTTCCGAGATCCTTGTGCGCTCATCGCGTGGCTCGCACTGAGGCTGTTGGTTGTTTGTGTGCTATGAGCAGCGTTGGTGGTGGTTTTGTATGCTAATGAAATAATTAATAAATGAATATACTTTACCTATTTTCAAGTAATATATGCAGGAATCATTGTGTTGAAAAGCTGACAATCTGTGTTCATGGTGCTGCACCATACAATGTGTGTTTTCACTGTTGTGGAGCTGCTGTGTAAGTGTCAGCAATGTGTGCAATGTGTAGTGTAATAGTGTGTGTGCGCGAGGAGAATCTGTTAGGGGACCTGTGTACTTCCACATTGTGTAAATTAGTGTTGTAAAATAGAGCCTAATGTGTGGTACGCAGCTGTGGCTGATTTTGGGTCCTTGTTGTTGGACCTTGTAAGGCTTTTTCGTAAAATCTGTATGTGTTTCGCTTAGGGGATTTTCGGGTGTCTAAACTCTTGAATTTCTACTTAAATCGAGGTGTAACTTCACTTTCATAGGTCCCCCCTGCTGTGGGTAAGCTTTTTTTGTGTTTGTTCTGTGTATTTATTGTGTTTTTAATGTTTTCATGTGCGCTAAGGTCATATTTTTGCGAGGTCGTCCCGTGGCTCGTATTTGTGGATGCTAAGTCCGTAATTTTGCGGTTGAGGTGGGAGCCTCCACCTCCTCAAATGCCTTCGGCGCTCATTGTCAGCAACTGCAGCTCTCGCTTTGCGAGGGCCGCAGTGGCTGCAGGTTCGCTTTTCGAGCCCGCAGCGTTAGCAACGACTCGCATGCTTACAACTATTTTACAAATGAATGTTTGCTTTTAAATACGGACATAGGGAAAGACAACATTGTAACTGGAATAGGAGGGTCCACATATTCCTGTCCTAGAATAAAATCTAAATAAGTTCATATCTTCAATAATCATACATAACTGCTGATTTTTCTCACCTCAGAAGTACCGTAGCCCTGGAATGCTAGAACAGGCTTATCTGTCCTTTAAAAAAATTATATTACTTTTAAAAAAACAGTAAAATGACTGTAGGATAGAAATGATTTGGTAATGTAGGCAGGGGCGTAGGAACTGGGGGGGATGGAGGGACCCTCTCAAGATTAAATGAATATGGGACACAAACAATAGTGGAATTAAACTTAATCATGAATTTCCAGATTTGACCACTAGAGGAGCAGTATGTCTTTCCCATGAAAGCTTAAACCCATAAGTTGTATATATATATATATATATATATATATATATATATATATATATGTTGGCATATAGAAAAACATTATATATATATATATATATATATATATATGTTGGCATATAGAAAAACATTATATATATATATATATATATATATATATATATATATATATATATAAATGGGGAGGCAGGGGCATTGAGAGTTTAAACAAAGACATTTAAAAAAAAAAAAGGTTTTGAAGGGCGCTGCAGCAATGGACCCCCCCCCCCCCCCCCCCCCCCCATTGCACGGGTACATCAGCGGTAGATCCCCCAGATTACTTTTGGGCTTCTACCCCTATGAATGTAGGTATAGATAATGAGGGGAAGTATTTAGGAGTACATTTGGGTATTATTTGCTAGTTTGAGAGTGAT
This sequence comes from Discoglossus pictus, assembly GCA_027410445.1. Lineage (NCBI taxonomy): Eukaryota > Metazoa > Chordata > Amphibia > Anura > Alytidae > Discoglossus > Discoglossus pictus. The sequence goes on from CM050171.1 coordinate 87,050,270, forward strand.
ATAATGGACTGTGTGGTGGTTTCCTACTTAGTAGAAAATGCTGAGGGCTGCATGATAAGTGCTTAAGGGCCACCTGCTGCCCACTACTGTAGTAAACCTTCAAACACTAATAGCTCCACACTAACCGTACTGCTACACTGACTACTCAATAACTTTACCATTATCTGTCCCATACCTCTACCATAAGGCTACACTTCACACATTACTCTGTTCTTCTCTGCACCTCACAAACAGCTTCTGTGTTCTCTTTCTACATAGATACTGAAAACACTCTCTCACAGATAAATAAAATAAAGGACCACCGTAGTGCCATACCTAAAATAGAAATATTTACAGAACCACAATTACAAATAATAAAGACATTAATAAAAAAATAGAATACATATTTTTTATAATATAGACAGAAAGCCTCTAGATTATTACCTTTTATATACAGTTATTCTGTTGTAGAAATTACCATTTTGGTTTCTGCTGATAAGCTTCTTGGAATAGGAGCAGACATTTGATACAGGAGAAGCATCTAGCTGCACAATGGGAATGTGGCACCTAGAACTGCCAGTGCTTTCAGCAAGACTAATGGAAAGAGGATTACCGGTACTTTAAAATAACTTACCATGCTGAGAACTTAGAGAGTGACGTCAGCTGAGAAAAGAAAATAGTACAATGCAGTAAAAATTATTTGTAAAATGTTACTTTTGTTTTGTACTCAACCCCTGAACAGCGCTACGGAACATGTTGGCGCATTACAAATAAGCATAATAATAATAATAATAATGATGCATATGGGTTCCCTGGTGGTCCAGTGGTTAGGATTCTGTGCTTTCACTGCTGCAATCTCGTTTTGATTCAGTGAGGGAACCAAGAGGTCACACCACCCTGAAGCCATGCAGGGTTGGGCCTTGTCAGTAATTGTATGGGAGACCACCTAAGAATACCAGAAGTTGTATGCTGTGGCCCACTGGAGAAGGAACTGGCAACCACTTCAGCATCTCTGCGATGAATACCAAGTGGATCAGCATGGTTTGTTATGGTTCATGAGGTCACGGATAGTTAGTAGAAAAATCATTAAGGGGTCCGCCAAGACCCTAAACAATATTTGAAAAGTGACACAAGTTGATTAATTGGTTTTGTATTAAACCATGAGACTCAGAGTGTGGCTCTTTAATTATTTTAACTTTATTCTAAAAATAACTATTTTAACTCCTCTAACGTCAATATTTTCCATATAGATTTTTTTCATTACAACTAATTAGAATGATGTATCTTTTTATGCTTACTTTTCATTTCTTAAATAAATAGTACCTTGCTGTGTCACTTTAAGTGGTTCAACAAGACCCTCAACTATTTTTAAAGGACCATGCCAGTTCAAGAAAAAAAAAAAGACACCTGTTTGTCACGTATGCTCCAAACTAACAGTATCAGCAGCTGTGTAAGCAAGAGCACTTTTGGGAAAATTCCTGGATTGTCCAAGGAAATTATCCATGGATTATCTTTCTTAAAACAGGATTCACAGCATTTCTGAATCACCTACATTACTTTGCGTATGAAACCAAACAAAATACAAGAGCCTAACGTGACTGTACGTTGTTTACCCATAATGTAATACAATATGGTGTAAGCACGAAGACAAAGCCTTGATTAGAGGTGTCTCAGATACCGTTATAGTTTCCTTAGCTGTGACCCCTCCTCCTAAACAGGATCAGCAGGGAGCTTTGGTGGCAGAGCCTGACAACTAATCAGCTGTCCCCAGCTCTGCTTGTTGTAGATACTATCACTAAGGCACAAAGCTCATGGGATCCCAGGGAGGGATATTCAAACAAGAAGCAGATCAAAGACTGAGATTGCCAGGACTGTAAACATAAATACTTACTATGGTTTTTATGTCCAGTGCTACCTTTTATAGGAACTTTATAGAATATTAATGACATGCAAAGATTTAGTAGCACTATGTCTTACATTGCAGAGGATGCAGAGCTGGTTGAAATGGATACCTTAGAGGAGACAAGCTTCAGAAGTGAACCTGGGAGCTCAGATTGCAGTCTGAATGAAGGGCTCACATTGTCCCCTGATCTGGGATTGTCACCAGTTACCTGTATGTGTGTAAGCATGGGCCACATGAACTGTGCAAACAGGTAATATATTATATTTTACATGGGCACTAACACAGCTGTCCCATTTATGGGGGGGATTTCACTATTTTCATGGGTGTTCTCTGTGTCTCATTTACCCTCCCCCCTAATTGTGCTTCTTTTGCAGGACACACATTTAAAGATGGAGTCCTGTTTTCCAGCTCTGACCATGTCCCACTTTCACATGGGTTTCTCCTGTTTTTTTTCTTCAAAATGTATGAGAAAGATAGAGTGTCAGTTCTAGAGATTATGGGCCATATTCTATTAAGTACTTGCAAATGCCTTGAACTCATACATTTGGCTTCAGGTGTTTTTTTTAATAAATGTTTATATGCATTCTATAAGTAATATTTGCTGAATATGTAGCAATATTAAGAGTGTGTAAAAATTTACAAATTGGTCAATTGAATCGGGCCCTATGTATTTATAATTATTTATTACACTTTATTTATAAAATTCCAAGATTTTCCATAGCACTAATTGCAAAGGTACAATAAAGGGAGACCATAGGCAAATTACAAATGTAAAAAAAATGTTAAGGTATGTAAAATTATGGATGAAATACAATGAGCCAACAGACACTTTGGTGCACATTGAGGTTTCTACTAAGAGCAGTTTATATTAAGTGTTCATATCTAAAACTTGATTTTCTCCCGACAGAGTACAATTTTCAAGAATACAAATGTCCCTCTTCTGCCATTTAAAATGTTGGGAGGTACACAAACATAAATGTGCAGTGCATAGCAAAGACACAGTAGCTACAAAAAATGTAACTTCTTACAGTCAGGGTGTCCCCCAAGTTTTGGGTGAATTCTATAGCTGTGAAATATTCACTCCCCTAGATTCACTAAGCTTCACAAGGGTTGCAGAGTATTTCTATGGCAGATATCTTATTCAATGGGGAACATTATGATTGGTGTGGAGTGAATTTACCCCTCTGTTTTAGAAGAATTCCTGCTAGTCATCACAAAAATGTACTCTGTTTCTCGGTATTTCTGGGAAAATTGTCATTGTAGTCCTGTGTACCATATCACAAAAAATGTCATAGCTTAGTGAATATCTCCCTTAGAAGGAAACTGGGAGCAAAACTCTGCACTTGCAACATTATATTGCCTGAATGCATTGACCCATTTGCACTGTTTGTGTATCCAACAGGAGGAACAAAGGTGCATAGTAGTGAATCTTTAAATATTAATGTGTTAATTAAAGTTTTATACATACGAAACTGCAGAATTACATCTTTAAAAATAAATGTAAACTAGATACGGAGCCTATATAATACATATATCATTGTATAATATCTATATATATATATATATATATATATATATATATATATATATATATATATATATATATATACTTTAAATTAATTTTCACACTTTGTAATTAATGTATGGATTTATGGTAATTAAATAATATATGTTCATAGCAAACCAATCAAAAATGGACTGTTAGAGGGTGTTTTATCCAGCTCATATAGTGTGCCAATGATACAAAATAATGTTACCATCCTTTATATAAATTATATTTTTATAAAAATATATGAATTACAATTATTTAACCTGCCTGTCACAGAGTGGCCTGTCACAGCCTCCTTGTTTATTTAAAAAAAAATGTGATGGAGGCTGCCATGTTTCCTTTGGATAGAATTTTTAGTTTGCATAAATCACAACTGTGGCCGGAGACATCTTCAAAGCGAATCATGGCAGCCTTCATAAGTAGTTGATATTAATCTTGTTTCTTTTTATCAATGGCAAACTTTATTACCTAGCAAAATACTTTCTGTCCCTTTGAATTTTTTTTCTGAGGGTCACAAAAAATATTTTAATCTGCATCTTTAAATTTAATGGTGTAATGAAAGAATTAAATAATATGTGGTTCATTATATTTCACATATGATGAAAAATATATTCTATCTTCTAACTTATAGACTAATGAAGTGCATATTAATTTGGTATAATAGACATATTGATCTGATGTTAGGCTTCAATATGTACCGTATTTTTCCGTTTACAAGACGACCCTTACTTTTTCAAACCCCAAATTAAGAAATCAATATTTTAAACATGGAACAGAGGACACTTTTAAATGTTCAAAGTACCCGTGTATTTAGTACAGTAACATGAAATAGTACACTCAGTGGGAGGAGGTCCAAACTGTCTCTCTGAAGCTTTATTTCCAATTTCTTTTGCATATTTGATGACTTTTAACTTGTATTTGGAAGAATATGACCATTGTTTTTTTAGTTTCAGACATATTGAGCGTTAGTGCTCAAAATATTAATGCTAGGATTGACAGACACAGACTGTTCCGTTTATCCAACACAATAACGACACAACCCTACCCCCACCTAGGACTTAACAGGCTAGTGATTGGGGGAAGCTTGTTCACAGAGACAAGGAACCAAAAGTTATGCTACGGCAAGGGCAGGGTCTCTCAACTGGTCACCCCTGTGTATAAGACGACCTCTATGTATAAGACAACCACAATTTTGGCGTTTACAATTTAGGAAAAAAGTATAGTCTTATACACGGAAAAATACAATATTCCTTATTTAATGTCACCATTTAATGTCATATTTGAGATGCATGAAAGGTTGAAATAAAGAGGTTAATAACTGCAAATGAGTGGGAATGGGATACAATGGCTGTGATGGCAATTCCCCTTATAGGAAATAGACATTGCAGCCTTCTACAAAACAGATAGCAGCCCCTAGAGTGCTTAGTGAACGTCCCTTAATAGGCTGTGAAATCCTCATATCACAACCATTTTGTATTTATTTTACATGCTGTATATATGGAGAATAAACTATATCTGTCCTTTTTTTAACTTAGTATTTTAGGCCATCCAAATGATAATAGGTGTAGTTTAAGTGTTTAATTCTAGTCAACTGTTTTTTATTACAAATAAATTAGGGCCTAAACAACATTTATTAAAAAAATAAATAAATAAAGATTAATGATCTCTGCTCTTATAGAAAAACATTTCCCAAACGCAATAATATAATAAAGAAGTGTAATAAATTAACTGGTATTTTTCATACATGCATTTTGATTGCAGCAACTTATGTTGGAGGATTGCTATGGAAACTGCCATACAGCAAATTGGTTTATTATGAGACATCTATAGCTAAGACTAGTTTATCAGGATCCCAAATTCTTGCAAGTCTGGACTATACTGTACCATGGATACACTGCACACAACTAAAGGCTTGCACTAATTCTACAGATCATTGCTGTTGCATGTAGTTCATTGAGTCCTACTCTTGTGTTAACCACCTATGGTTACTATAAGATAAAGGGGGAAATTGAATAAGCACTGCAGTGGCTGTGACGTGCATTCTTGTATTTCCTATGCATTATTTCCTATGAGCAATCATTGCCACCATAGCCCCTGTGATAGCTTAGTCAATATCCCACAAAGTCAGTTTGCCAGCAGCAGACTTTAGCAAATTTCCTTTTATTTTCTAGGTCGTCCAACATCACTCCAAGGCGCAGACTGAAGCTGTCTCCGGACTCCCAGAACACAAGTCCTACAGACCTTAATTGTCAACTTCCGGCTTCCATGGAAAAAGCACCTTGCACAGGTCAGGATGAATACTTACATTGAACAAGTCATTTATTGGTTTAATACAGCTCATAATGATGTACTGTTTACTCTTGTTTGTTTTTTCATTTGCATAAGACGATATGCACTGAATATTGTAACAAATAATAGACATAGGTTTAGCGCAACGTTCTAATGCTAAAAACTTGAAAATTATCACTCATCAGTTTTTTTGTGTTGTACATGACGTTATTGATGGCTATACTTATAAAAGACATATTACCAGGACCTGAAAAAATTGGGCAATAAATGATAACAATGTCAGGAGCAATTTGTTACAGTATTTCCTGCCATTTTAACCTTGAATCCAACTGTTAAACTATTAAAGAAACATCAGAAAATAGAAGATATATATCAGTCTATAATGCATTCACTGTTACCCTAAATCTAACAGTCTTCGAAGTGGGTGTCTGGGGGTTGCTGTTTCTCCCATGGAGAGGACACTTGCCTGGTTCATTCTTCATGAGATATGTCTTCTGGAAAGGCTGCCCATTCGTTCCTCTTGTTTTTGTTTGTGTAGAATAAAAACTTGTATACATTTTGGACATTCATTGAAGACAGTATTAATAAGAGAACAGCACATTTGTGCATAGGAGGTTATGAGGGCCCTGCTCTCATAAGACCAGTCATTTTTATACACCAAATGTTTTATTATAGTATTCAACAACACAAAGTCTATCACGTTAAAAATGACTAGACCTGGTTTTCTATTATCTGATTCTTTTATATGGCCTTTTCCCAACTGCAATTGCACAAATGTTAACCTGTACAGGCCTCACCTATTTATTTAAATCGGCCTGGAAAGCACCATTTTTTTTGTTGCATCTGAAAAAGAGTATTTGAAAACGGACCTTTATTTCCTTTCTTTTCAAATGTTTAAGTGTCATAGGAGTCTATGTCAGAAAATGAGCAATGAAAGAAATATTTGAATCATACATTTCATACAGCTATATCATCTGTACACAAACAAGACATACTTCCAAGTTTCAAGCAACTTTAGCTATGTTTGTAAAGCTATTTTTGTGATACTTAACTTGTACTTTATGGTTTGTTTCCATATCCCTTTAAAATCTAGTCAGTTTACTGTTGCTGTTTTTACCAGATTTCACGGAAATCATTTATTTCTTGTAAGTAGATTACATTGCTTTTTTTTTACAAAGTGTAATGGTCTATCTTGTACATTTGCAGGTTTTCCAAATGAGTCAACCCCAAAAATGAAAGAAAAAAAGCTTGGAAAAGAAACCAGGTTAGTAGTAATAATTGGATACAGTTGAATATAAAATGATATAGTTATACTTAATGGTATATTTATCAAGCTTAAAAACCACTGTGTGGTATTCTCTCTATTCCACCCACTATCCCTCTCAACTTTCACTTCCTTATCTATTATTTCTGCCTATGTCTCTCGCATTCCCTTTAGATTGTAAGTTTGTGCGTTTTCAATCAAGTAAGGTGTTTTGGGGAAAAAAAACACAATGGATATTAGATTTAAAGCTCAAAGACAGAGCCCTCCAATCTTTTGCCATGTGTTAATATTGTATTTTGCTTTGTACTTTACCCCTATATAGTGCTATGGAAAATGCTGGCATGTAATAATTAAAAGATAATAATACTAATAAAAATTCTGTGCTGCATTCTCAGCTAGGTAATATCGTGCACACTAAGCTCTACACTGAATGTCTTCATTCAGATGGTTCCGTTTTTCTCCTTTGTAGAATATGCCTTCTTAGAGTATTCTTCAGTTTTTTTGTGGCTATGTACAGCAGATTCATACAGTTCCAATAATTCCATAAGGTTAAGGTCACTTTGATATTTTAGGACAATGTGTCCATCTCAGTATATCAAGCTCAAACATGGCAAATAGTTTTGTCCTATATTATCATAAACTTCATCATGGCTTCCAAAAGTAAATATTACAATTTGTACCTCAGGTTAAATCTGCTGATATATACACATTTGAAGTAGTAAATTAACATACAAGCTAGATTTGTCAGACTCTTGTCTTTGAGGGCTAGGCCATATCATCAATATATTCTTGTATTACCAATGGTATGTAATGCAAAAGGATTCTGCCGCTGATTGATGCAAAGAAGATATCCTAAAAATCCATAATTATACTATTAATCAAGGCCTAAATTTGGACATCCCTGATATAAACCATTGATGATCAGCTGATGGCCATTGGAGGCTTGTTGTGCAGTCATGCCCTGTTGTCTGTAATGGGAGATCATGCCTTGCTTCCATTTCCTTGCTTCAAAAGTAAGATATCAATTATTTTGTCCCATAAAAGAATCCCATCATTGTCTATTTTTCTGTCACGCCCCCATTATTCCAAGCATTGTAACACAGTTAAGTAATTCCAGTTTGTATATATTTTTTCTACAGTGACTCTTCCTTTGACTCGATCATCAGTAAACCGGTGAGTAATTTCTATACACACCTAAATAAAACCATGCAGTATATAGTTAAATGATATAGCTAAGTGGTGTAGTAATTAAATAAAAAAAGCACTTTTAAGCCCCCACTGGAGCCCGTAATGTAGCCCATAAATATTACTGATATTCAATTGGCCTCTTCTAGCTACCCGCAAACCATTTGTGAGTTATAGGCTCAAAATCACTGCTGTTGTCAAAAACTTAACTCCGTCCTATCTCCTCCTTTGATGTTTCAAGCCCACAATTGTTACCAGTGCTAAAAACGCAAAATCTATAACCAATTGCAACAATTCAACAAGCCCGCAATTGCCCTTCAAACCTGCAAATGCCAAATGTATCAAAAATGTCTACGAGTACTAGATAGGACTTGGTTATGAAGTGGAAAAAGCGCACATTGTCGTGGTGAAAATAAATAAATGAGGGATAGGTGGACACCCCCAATGGAGCAATATGTTTACTAATGCAGGCTCTATTGTATGTGTAGTATTAGAAGAGTACAAGACCATGGAACAGTATCCAATTGGTAAGTCGCTTCTTTGTGTATCTGTCGTTTTCCCGTTTTGACAAATATGCAGTTGGTATAGAAGAAATAAGAGACTCTCATTTTTTATGTCTCCTATACCAACTCCATATTTGGCAAGACGGGAAAACTACGGCGATAAAATCTGAAGTCTAACAATGCTGTTTGCCACCTAATGCGAGGCTCTCCCCCCTCTAACTTGTGTGCATCGCAATGAGCGGCTTTGGCGCTCATTGCGCATGCGCAAGCCCGTAACTTTTAAGATAGCATGACCGACAAATCGTAATTACGATAACTATATATGTAATTTCAGCATTCCAAGTGCCTCTGTGCATACATTCTGGTTACATTGTCTTATTTAAAAACATTACATTTTGGTTTTGTGTCTTTTACTCATGTTCTAAGTCCACTCACACCATTTGCTCGGATGTGCAGGAGTGGAGTAAGATAACACAGCTCTGAAGTAGTCATATCAACTTTGATATTTTCTTTTATTGATTATACCAACTATTATTCATTGTTATTTACATTTTTAGGATAATCCTTTTCTAACCTAATGATGCAGCAAGACCTTTCATGGCATTACAGTAGAACTTTACATTTTGAAGTGTAATTTAAGTAAAGTGAACCTTATATAAACATTCATTTTGTTTCCAGTAATAATAGTTGTCAAACTGTGACTTTATCAAACTTTGCGTGGTGCGTACGAGTTAGGCGGTGCTCATCTCTGCGAGCCTCACGAAGCGAAGCGAGCCATTAACACGTAGCACTTAGGCCGCGCTCATCGCCCGCGAGCCTCGCATAGCGAGGCGAGCCGTTAAGCCACTACAACGCACTACAACTATCAGCACAAACGCAATGACGCAATGAAACTCGCAGAACTTAGCCACAAGGCACTTCCTAAACACGGGATTGCCTTTGCCTGCAAGCGGTTGACAAACGCGGGACTTAGAAAAAACTAAATTTCAAGACTCAGGACTTAGAAAAAAAAATATGACATGCAAAAAATGACGAGATTAACAGACGAACAATAAATACACACTAAATACACCAAACAAATTACAAAAACATCACAGACAGCATGGGGCAACAGCCAGGACGTCTGGTAGTGAGATGAAACGCGAATTAAACCCGATTTAGACAATTTTCGGCACTCGAAAATCGCCTAAGCGAGGAAAAAAATGGCCTCCGGAAAAAATGAAAACAAGGCTACATGACCCCGACCCACGCAAAACACTGCCAAATGCGTAGCACTTTACACATCAAACTACGAACTAGAGAATACACTATTACAAAAGCCGAAAAATTCTCACGAGCCGCGTAACACATTAATAACATTACGAATATACAATGCGGCTTTACACAATAAACCAAGGGCTTTCCCTCGCGCATGCAGACGATTTATAATGTACACTTGGAACATTCATTACACTTTATCAGCAGGGCACCAACGCTCAAAATGTATATTCTATGCTGTCGGAAAATACAAACAGATTGTTAGCTCTTCAGCGTATTGCTGGCTGCATATATTAATTATAAATACTTAAAATATATTAATTTATTCAGTAAATAATTTGTTATAAAAATATATATATCTCTTTATCATGACTCATGAAGGTGTTCAGGGGACCAAAAGTACACGACAGGAGAGCCTCACAATGAGCGACGAAGGCGCTCATTGCGAGGCACGCAATGAGCGCCGAAGTTCCTCAGAGTACAAAACGGTTTACATTGTGTGTCAAACAGCATTTCCATGTCTTAAAATCTTATTGCCCCATCATTTTTAACGGGCAAGTCGCTAGTACGATATATTACTTATCCTTGCGATACATATATAGCAGATAGTGAAGGTTCACACTACGTATTATTGTTTAGATTTAAACTTCAAAGTTCCATTTAGCTGTCAGTACTGCTCAGAACTTGACATAACATGCAGATACTGTTATTTCACTAAACAGAAATTGTTATGTAGTATGATACTTATATATAGAAAAGAGACACATATTAAATTACATTTTTCAACAGTATAGGCCTAAATACATCATTACGAAATATATGTTACAATATAAATTAAAAGGGCTATAAAGTATGCTTAGCCATAATATGTTTTTTTGTTTAAAGAGAAAACTAACAAGAAGAGCAAAACTGAGAGATAACGAGGAGAATGCAGCACTTGCTGGAGCAAAGAAGGTAAAATATAAACAAAGATACCCTGTTCTCCTATCCATATGATCCTATCTTTGAGGATCATCCCTTCAAATTCATGACTTCTGCAATCACTGCCCATTCTACATATTGAACTCTTTAACTTGTCTACACAGCCCATTTGAAGATTTACAGATGTGCATAGGATCAGACATCCAATCAAACTCTGATGTTGTTTTCCTATACATTCAGTACTTGTTTTCTTTGCAACCTAACTCTAATGGAGGAACCACAGATTTTTGAAAGATCCCTTTACTTTTCTAATCCTGTATCCATAGCAATTAGACGTATTATCATTCTACCACTTTTGTTATTTTTTTTATAGCAAAAGTAACTGTACTCTTATTTGTTCTAGTGGATAACATAATACCACCCTTTCTCTGCAGCTTGTATTCTTGGAATTTAGCCTAGTGAGCACATTTTTGTTTATTTCATCATGTAATTAAACATAAAAACGGTTTATATTTTTTTGTTTGTTTATTTTTCAAGAAAAAGTCACGTATGAAGCTTTCAGAATTGTTTCAAAGCCCTGAGCATGTTAAAGGGCAACAGAAGCAGTGGTCAGAAAAAGTAAAAGTTGCTCAAAGTACTGAGAAGAAGCAAACCAAGAGTACGGCAGATGGCGGTGCAGCAAAGTTTGAGAAGCTTTCTGTGAGTATGATTTGTGAGCATTATGTAGGTTGTCTGACATTGCAAAATAAGAATGAAACAAATGTAATAATACTGATACATTTATAAATGCACATTCCTATATGTTCCTAACATAGCATGTAGTCCAAGATCAACACTGTTCAAATGGTCTGGGGGTTGGATAAATGTTTGGATAAACAGCACATACAGCGTTATGTTGTATAACTAAAGATGGAGGGATATTAATCCAATATTGAATAAATAATTCCCCCCTTATGATACTACAATTGGCAGTGTTTCAATATTTTTTTTTGCTTGCCTTCCTCTGGAACAATTATCAATAAGCAATTAATGTGCATATTACAAGAACCAAAGGAGATCTAAAAGGGTTGAACTTGATGGCCTAATGGTCTTTTTTTACCTCAATTATAATGTTACTATGCCAAGGCCTTTACTAATTTTAAGAAGTCTCTTTAACATTCAAAGAGACAGTTTAAGTGATTTTCGTGTTAAACCTATTCTTTAGTAAACCGTTCATAAGCATTAATGATACATGTGCAAACAGCAGAAAATCAAATGTCATATTTATTTACACCACGTTCAAAAGGTTTAGAGCCACTGTTTTAACAGACAACTAGAGTATAATATTTTAGTGCACTGTGTACTTATGAAAAGATAAAAGTGAAAATGGGGGAAAATTATTTTCTAATGTAAAAAAATAAAATAAAAGACTGTTTAAATTATTTTCTATTATACACAACTGTCTAGTCAAGAGTAGCACATATAGTATTACTGTATCTATGTGCTTATGTGTTGTCAGGTTGGGACATACATTGGCTATTAGTTAAGTGTTTAGTAAGCAGTTAAGTGTCTAGTAAAACATATCTATGTGCAAGTTTTATAGTACACCTAATTGTGTTAGTTTCAATATCCATCATGGTTACATCCCACATGAGTAGACTGATACACACAGATAGCAGAGGTCTTATAGGCCAGTAATACATTATGCAAAAATTAAATACAAATATAACTCACAAAATGTATATAATGCATGTGAAAGACATTTTTCTACATTACAACAAGGAATTGATGCACATTGCATTTAACCTTTTCTGTGCTCATAAGAAAATGGTAAAATATAATATGGTTTCTTTTATATTAAAAAACAGTCCTGAAGAAGATTAACTATTTATGTAAAAGTTATAAAACTAGCCTAGCATTAAAAGGCATGTGCTACAACTTTACAGATACATTTGAATTTTCTACTTTTTAAGTAAAGCTTCCCCTTTAATGATGAACAGAGGTATAGATAGTGAGATGAAGCATTTTGTTTTCCAAAAGTGAAATATGTTAGTTGTGGAAAAATAAAATGGACTGCATGCCATTGAAGAGTGAAATGCTTTCTCATGCCAGGGTAAAGGCTGGTGGCCACATGGAAGCATCTGAGAGCCGTATGTGGCTGTCGAGCTGCCTATTGCTGCTTTTAAGTCTTTTTCATATCTAACGAAAACATTTTGCTCGTTATTAATTATAGTTCTTCAAAAGAGAAATATGCAAAAATTCACACTCATCAATAATATGACCATGAAAGTTTCATGTTTACCATATTTAAATAAAAATCTTATTATGCATGTTCTAGGTGAATGATGTCAGCCCTAAAGTTCCAGTTGCCGATTGTGGAAGTACTGATCTTATTGGGGATTTTTCTCAAGTAAGTGGACCAAATTAAAGGGCCATTTATCTCACTATACAGTGGGGGGAAAAGTATTTGAACCCTTGCTGATTTTGAACGTTTGTCCACTGACAAAGAAATGATCAGTCTATAATTTTAATGGTAGGTGTATTTTAACAGTGAGAGAAAGAATAACAAAAAAAACAAACATACAAGCAAAACGCATGTCAAAAAAGTTATAAATTGATTTGCAGGTCAATGAGGGAAATAAGTATTTGACCCCTTTGTCTTAGTACTTGGTGGCAAAACCCCTGTTAGCAATCACAGAGGTCAGATGTTTCTTGTAGTTGGCCACCAGGTTTGCACACATCTCAGGAGGGATTTTGTCCCGCTCCTCTTTGCAGATCCTCTTGGCCAATTGAATAGGGGTCTAAATAAGAACATTACATATTTTTTTTAAAGAAGTTTTTAGTTAGTAAGCACCTATCCAAAAGCGAAATTTTCGCTAAAAACTTGAAACAAAAAAATGCTATGTGCTTATTTAGAGCCGTATTCAATTGGCCAAATCGCAATTGAATGAGGGCCCAAGTCATTAAGGTTTCGAGGCTGATGTTTGGCAACTCAAAACTTCAGCTCCATCCACAGATTTTCTAAGGGATTAAGGTCTGGAGACTGGCTAGGCCATTCCAGTACCTTTATGTGCTTCTTCTTGAGCCACTCCTTTATTGCCTTGGCTTTGTGTTTTGGGTCATTGTCATGCTGGAATACCCATCCACGACCCATTTTCAATGCCCTGGCTGAGGAAAGGAGGTTCTCACCCAAGATTTGACTGTACATGGCCCAGTCCATCGTCCCTTTGATGCGGTGCAGTTGTCCTGTCCCCTTAGCAGAACCCCCCCCCCAAAGGATAATGTTTCCACCTCCATGTTTGACGGTGGGGATGGTGTTCTTGGGGTCATAGGCAGCATTCCTCCTCCTACAAACATGGCGGGTTCATGCCAAAGAGCTCAATTTTGTTCTTATCTGACCACAACAGTTTCACTTAGTTCTCCTCTGAATCATTCAGATGTTCATTGGCAAACTTCAGGCCTGTACATGTGCTTTCTTGAGCAGGGGAACCTTGCGGGCACTGCAGGATTTCAGTCCTTCACGGCGTAGTGTGTTACCAATAGTTTTCTTGGTGACTATGGTCCCAGCTGCCTTCAGATCATTAACAAGATCCTCCCGGGGTAGTTCTGGGCTGATTCCTCACCATTCTCATGATCATTGAAACTCCACCAGGTGAGATCTTGCATGGAGCACCAGACTGACAGTTATTTTGTGTTTCTTCCATTTGTGAATAATCGCACCAACTGTTGTCACCTTCTCACCAAGCTGCTTGGTAATGGTTTTGTAGCCCATTCCAGCCTTGTGTCGGTCTACAATCTTGTTCCTGACATCCTTGGACAGCTCTTTGGTCTTGGCCATGGTGGAGAGATTGGAATCTGATTGATTGATTGATTGATTGATTGCTTTTGTGGACAGGTGTCTTTATACAGCTAACAAGCTGAGATTAGGAGATTTAAGAGAGCACTCCCTTTAAGATGCTCCTAATCTCAGCTCGTTACCTGTATAAAAGACACATGGGAGCCAGAAATCTTGCTGATTGATAGGGGATCAAATACGTATTTCCCTCACTGACCTGCAAATCAATTTGTAACTTTTTTTACATGGGTTTTTCTTGTTATTTTTTGTTATTCTGTCTCTCACTGTTAAAATACACCTACCATTAAAATTATAGACTGATCATTTCTTTGTCAGTGGACAAACATTCAAAATCAGCATCAGATCAAATACTTTTCCCACACTGTAAGTGCTCTTCATGGTGTTTAAGAGCACAATATTCTATGTTAAAATGATTTATTGCTTTTTTTAAATTGCACAAACAGCTAAAAATCTGCAGTATTAGGTCTGTTTACAAACACATTGTAGACTTGGTGAACACAAGATTTATGTTTTTTTCTGCATTCAGGAATGTAGCAGGGATCATTTAACCGACAAGTAATATATTTAGGAGATTCCAACAGTCATTTCTCTGCACAGATGAATTTGGGAAGGGTTAACCCTCTTTCTTCTTCTGCTCTCTGCACAGAGCTCTTGCTTTGAGTCTGTCTGGAGGCATGCCTAATTCTCATGTAAACAGACACTTCATTTTTTATATTCTTTCTGTGAAAAAAGCACCTATTTCAAAAATTCAAAACATATTTCAACATATTGTTAGGAGTACTTTACAGTGGTGTGTTCCAAGTTGTGCTGAATTAATTGGCCCTTTAACTAATTAAAACAAAACAAAAGAGAATCCTGAGATGGAGGAGAAAGCACTGGGAACAAAGGACATGAGTAGACATGAAACATAATGGGTACAGAGTGGCTGTAATGATACACCTGGACATTTACCGCCTTATTAAATTGCAATTTCCAAATTTAAAATGGCTCTATTTAAGGACACAGCATATATTTTTACAGAAGTGTTTAGTTAGTGAACTTCTATTCAGAAGCAAGGTCTTCACTAACTAAAAACTTCTGTAAAAAAATATTCTATGTGCTTAAATAGAGCACTTTTAAATTTGCTGAATCGCAATTTAATAAGGCTTTTAGAGTGCAGGGAAAATAGGGCAAAGAATACGCATAGAGACATAAAGGGGGAGGATTGACAGGGGGGAACAGTACCGAGGTAGACAGAGAGTTTGAAGGCAGGAATGAAAAGTGAAAATTCAGTATATAGAAGACAAAGAACTTTTTTATTTAATATAGATGTCTATAATGCAATCATTTAGAATAAATCAAGATGCAAAGCAACAGGGACACAAAAGGACACAGTGGATATTCCATATATGCTATAGTCTAAAATTATTGGTAATGATACGTTCTTTATTAGTTGAACATTATTTTAACATTTATTTTCTTACAGTAAACTTTCATTGAGTTTAGTTTGCAATTTTTATCTGCAAGTCACTGTTTTTATGGGCATAGTTATATCTCCTGCTAATGGGCTAATGGACAATTATTTCCTATGGCTGTGAATGTATGATGTTCATTCTAGGCTGATATGGCTAATTACCTTATAATGTCTGGGTATGTACAGTCCTTTAATTTGTGTCTTTATTATGTAGATAGACCTGTAAACATGACACATTTTAATGTAATTTAGTTTAACAAAATGCATTTGTTAAAATTACATTAAATGGATAAAGTATTAGCTTTTACCAGTAGTTTTAAATTATACTATATTTGGAACCTCCAGGGTGTCCCTTTAAATAAATAGTCTTACATGAAAACAACTAATGGAAACATAAACATAGTAAGATAGAATCACCTTTGCTCTTAAATAGAAAACTTGCTTTAACAAAGATACATTACATACATACACACAAACTTTTTCATACAAATCTATGGAAATATAAGTGCAATTACTACACTTTATTTTATTTTTTTTGTAGACATGGAACATGATAAATGGTTGAGCCACCATGGCCTGGTGTGTTTTTTAAGTTTAGCAGTGATTACATTTTTCTTTGTTTACAGCCTTATTGTTTACCTGTGGAAAAGGGGAAACATGAAGACCTTAAATATATCAACTGTAACACAGTAAGTAACAGCTAGAATCTTACTAACTGTTCTTTACAAACAAGTCACAACACTCCACTGCATCATTAGGATCTGTATCCAGATAAAAGTTGTTAGACCATGTATTATGATGTTTGTCAAAATAGAAAAATGCAATGCTACTGGAAATAAAAGCTGAGCAATCTACCTTGCACACCTCTTTTGAACAGTATAGATTTGTATTTGTTCTTTCTATGTTCTGGATAGACCAATGCCAGCACAGGCCATAGTTAGCCAATATTTACCAAAACGAAGTGAGATCAGGAACCAATATTTTGTTCTAGATATCCGCACAAATATATGAATATAACTATATTCAAAAAGTTGTGGATACATTTGTGTAAATTCCCTTCTTGTATTAATCACTATTGCCTTTGTCTGTTCCATGTACCTGCCATAATATCTGTTTTGTTACATTGAGCCTTCCATATCCATAACTTAGAACATATCATGAGGACATCTTTAAACTCAGGTCAAAAATATTCCTGCTGATTTGCCAGCACTCGTGACATCACGAAAAGTTAACAAAACTGCTTTATGCATCTCCATCCCAAATAGAGTAGAGTCAGAGGAGGCGCTCATCTCAAGGCTTGCAAAGGGGCTGATTGCGAGCCATGAAAGTGGCGGGTTGGCCAAGGCCTGCAATGATCGGTTAATTGGCGAGGCCTGTAAAGTAGACAGGGGGGAGAGGCTCACAATGAGCATTGAAGACGCTTATAGCAAGGCCCACAAGTTAGAGGGGGGAGAGCTTTGCATTGTGTGGCAAACAGCATTGCCAGCCTTCAAATTTTATTGTCATTATTTTTGACGGGCAAGTCGCTAGTCTGATATAAAGTTGGACTTTAAATTTACACACACAATATATCCTGCGTTCACTCCAAGACTTGCTCTCACGCATGTACTGGATTATATGTACAAAAGTGTTGGAGATGTCCAAGAGTTCTCCAACACTTCACCCTTTAGTAAATATATCCAAGTATTTATTTCTGGGAATGTGTATGTCCGTCTTGTGAGTGAATGTGTTTCTGTGCCTCCCCAATATGTTTCAGTATCATTTACTGTATGCAAAGATGGGGTGAGCCAAAAATAAGTGAATTAAACAGTAGAATTACAGATAGTTTTGAATAATTTGTTAATCTGTCAAGTGTAAAGTAAATATATTTTCATTTCAAAAGGATATTTACATACAAACATGTGCATATGTATCTATTTTTTAAACTCTACAATAGTTTCATAATAATGGCAGTGTCCCATTTAAATTGTCCTATTTTATCGCCAGTTAGCTGCTCTTATGTCTGGAGGATATAAAGATGTTGTGAAGAAATTTCAAGTGGTGGACTGTCGCTATCCTTATGAATACGCTGGAGGACACATTAAGGTACATGATCCATACATTTTACATTTGCCGCTCCATGAAAATCAATGGAGCAGCATTTTCTTCATTCACAATAGCTAATTATGTAAATCAGACATCCACTGCAGTTATTTTTATTATATAAACTATATATGAATAGTATGTGGCCGTGGATGTCCAATAATCCAGAAGATTATTCAGAGTAGTGTAGTATAAAGTAATACGTTTTTATTGGACGGACGTTTTATTTAAAGTGACAAGCTTTCAAGAGATTTGACCTTCCTTTATCAAGTCTAAAGTAAAAATGCCATTACATGGTACTTTCAGTTCATATTATCATGGGATATATATAAATCAAGTCAAATATAGGGGAATCAATATAAAATAGGGAATTGATATAATATAGGAAACGTACTAACACATTGTGTATACATATACATAAATATATACATAAAAAATCAGAGTATTTCAGTTTACAGTGTTACCATTTACTTAAGTTAATTACTTTAGTGACAATTGTGTTCTTTTTTTTATTTTCTGTAATAATTATATTAATTTCCAGTTTTTTCATATACTGTATAATATATAAAGGACCACTGTAGTCCACAGATTTTTATCATTAATTTTTTAATAGTATGATTTATTACAACAGTTGTTTTTCGGGTTGGAAAATAAATTACATGAATTTAAAGCCACACATAAGTTTGCTTGATTATGAATGCATCTGATAGAGGAGAATTAGTAGTGTATGCAAAAAAAATTGCATAAAAAGATCCCCAAATAAACATTTAAACACTTACATTAAAGTCAGCAAAATGTCTTGTAATTTCCGACAGTTGCAAATTAGGGTTAACACCCTCCAAACCCAGGCTAATTTAGCATCAAATTTAAATGATTTACTTTGACCAATAGTTAGCTGGAACTTTTGAATTAACTCTGGGGTTCCTGTTTGTGCTGCGAAGTAGCCTGGGATATGTAGTGTATTACTGATGTGTGCTGTGTATTGCTGCTGACATACAGACAGGAAGCTGCTAGGAGATTGTCTGAGCAAGCAACAGCTGGTAAATAATGAGTTATTATTGCTCCCCTGATGCTGCATGCTGATTGGGGGGATCAGATGCCTGTGTAGACACCCCCTGGAGGTATCAAAATAATCAATAGAGGGATTTTTAGATATTAATAAAAATAAAATGGTTTATGATATGTGCTGCATACACAAAATCCACTTTTAGCCTAAAAAGTGTAGAAATGTATTAACACATGAAACTTGGATAAGTTAACACCTATAAAACAATAACACTAATGCAACACAGAAACAGATAAAATACAGTGTGTTTGAGTTAGTTGTGTTGTCTTATATGATTTACCCTTACTTGACATGCATGATTTACTTTTACTTTTTTATATACAAAAACTCTTGTAATGTTTAAAACAAGACCTTTCAAAAAATACTTCTGTGGCCCTTTAATTTTTCTTTTTCTGATATATTTTATAGCCTTCTTGACTTTATGATTGTATCTTGTCCAGGGATCCTGGAATCTATTTAGGGAAGAACATATCAGAGATGTCCTTATAATGCACGCACCTCCTCCAGAAAAGAAGCTCATTGTGATATTTCACTGTGAATTTTCTTCAAAAAGGGGACCGAAAATGTAAGTACAACTTATTATTTCTTCTATATATAACAGTAAAAAGTCTTTTAAATACCATAGCATATTACAGGTCAGATGGACATGGAGAGCTGCACACAGGTCAAGACTTGGGGATTTCCCTGTCATGCCCAGGTGAGTCAATCAGACTAACTCAGTTCAATTGACTTGTTTGTGCACAGAAGGAAAATCTCTGTATTCTTACCCGTATGTGGCTCTCCAGAACTGGCCTGGTCAATACCTACTGAAAAAAGTTTAAAAGTTATCTTACTATTGGATTTAAAGTGGACCTGTAACCTCAAAAGAATAGGGATTGTTATAAAGAGCATTTCTATATACATGTTCACATTATTTTGACCACTGCCTACTTTTGATGGCAGCAGTGCGTCGGCTGACACTACGTTTGAGGGCCAACCAACAAGCTACAGTTGAGCAACTCACTGTCCAAACAAACCAGGGGGCTGCCAGACGTGTGTCTAAAACGACAGTACTGTGAACCCTGTTGCGTATGGGTTTCCAAAGCAAACTGCTGGTGACTGCTGCCAGGGTTCATTGTCAGACATTGCTTCAAATTGCATGACAATACCAAAATTGAACCCTTTCTGATTGGGATGCCTTCTCCGATGAGTCAACATTTTCTGCTCCATTAACTGGACAGATGTTGGCATGTCAAGCACGACATTTTTAGAAGAACCCTAGCTGGTGGCAGAAGCATTATGGCCTGGGGAATGTTTTCCTGGCATTGTCTAGGTCCAATCATACCTCTGGAGGCTCTCTCAACCCGATTGGGTTATCTATCCATCCTTGCAGATCAAGAACACCCATACATGTTGACTGTCTTCCCTGAAGCGGATGGTATCTTCCAGCAGCACAATGCAACATGTCATACAGCCAGAATTGTCTGGGATTGGTTTGAGGAGCACAGTGAAGACTTCCAAGTATTTCCCCTGCCTACAAATTCCCCGGACTTGAACCCCATCTAGTACCTGTGGGACCGTATGGATCCTCCACCTCGCACTTTTCAGCAGTTGTCGAATGCACTGCAGTCTGCATGGCTCCAGATACCCTTCCCAACTTTCCAGCATCTTATTGACTCACTACCACACCACATAGCTGCTGCACACTGGGGTTATTCTGGATTTTAGATGGTGGTCATAATAATGTGACTGTGCTAGATAAGGTTGGTTCAGCCTTTTCGCATTCAAAATGTATTCATCAAAAGTGCTGGTGTACAAATTTCAGAAATTGTATTAAACATTCATTGTACAGGTACTTTAAAAGTGTAAGTTACATTTAGCATAATTAAGACCAGGTTATTCTGCTGGGTTGGACGGCAGCAAACTGAATCTTCATATTGTATCTTGTAATGCACGCAGCATGGCCAGCATCTCCCTATTGGTCCTCTTGGATTGTGTGATGCTTGATCAACAAAATAATTTGTAGACCATGTCACAATAACTTATACTAATTAATACGCATTGCAATGCTGAAACATATCACTGATGTTCTTTGACATAAAAATGGCTACATCATGAGCTATAAGGAAGGAATTCGGCTAATACAGAGCCTCCTAAATGTCATAGACCTCACACCTCCTAATAGCATTACCTTAGAGCAGGCATTCAAACAGTCAACAAGGGAAGGTATGGAGAAAATGTTGTTCTCTGCCCCATCTTTGTACTATATATCTGCTCACTTGACCAAACCAGGAAATGTAAAGAATCTGTAAGTAACCATCACACATCAAGACTGTGTCCAAGCAGAAGGTGTCCATGGCTGTTCCCAGGAATCGTGCAGACTATCAATTCCTCCACACTCGCATGTGTTTTTCATGTAGTTGCTGGACCATGCAAATATAAAAAAAGATGATTTTTGTGACTCTCTTTATGATCCATAATATAGGCGAATTAAACTTATTGATAATCTTCACTGAATTACCATCAGGAAAAACTCTGGGCTATTATTCTGAACTATTGCTCTGCGCAGAAATGTCTTCGCTGGGTACTCATCCTTCTAGGGTGCTATTGTGATCTAAATGGCTGCTTCTTCAACCCACACATTGCTGACCCGTATGCTTCTTCTATGAACCATGAATGCAATAATATTACTGAATGTGTTGTGTTCAAAATAGGTTTTACTGTAAGAGGTGTCTATCACCAAGCCTGGGCGGTAATCCAACTCTCTGGATCCCAATAACTTGTAGAGCTTTAGTTGAAGAACTTAAGCATTCCTTGAAACGTCTACATACACTTCTGTCTATTGTTGTGTAATGATATATTACAAGTCCAATTTGAAAGTCATTACCCAGAGTCCTTAGCTTTGATGAAAGAAAACAATTTTTTCCAGAGTGCTTGGGACATGTACTCCATACATTTGCATATATTGAATTATATTGACATTTATTATTTAACAGCTATATACCACACCTTATAAATATTGGGGAAAATTAAACTAAATACATTGCTATTGTATATTTGAACCAAAATGCAATTTTTTTAATTAATAAAAACGTATCCATTGAAAGCATTTCATGTTGAATCTGAAATAGGGTATTTGATAATACCACTGTGTGCTTTCTATCAAATGAATCTCTCACAGCAGAAAACATAGCTGTATGAGTCATACTTGTCTACCAATGAAATTTAGAGACATGCGTATGCCTTGTGCATTTCCTGTTGGTTTCGATGAAGTTTTAAAAGTTTTTACTTAATATTTTTTTTTCATGCCAAACACAAATTTGGTAATTTTTAAAGCTGATCTTTTAACTAAAGAAAAAATTGTGTTCAATGTCCCCTTAATATTATTTTGTCTTTTGAAGGTGTCGCACTTTAAGAAATATGGACCGAAATATCAACAAATATCCTAATCTTCACTATCCTGAACTCTATCTTTTAAAAGGAGGATATAAGGAATTTTATGAGAAGCATAAGGTACTGTAGAAACATAAAATATGGATATGATGTAATGGTCTAACTTTAATACATTTTATTTAGTAAGGATCAGTATAAACTCTTATATTTATTGCGATATAAAAAATTTATAATTTAGGAGAAAATTTTCGTTGATAGGTCGTTTGTCTAGATTTTTTTTTCAAAACTGTGGCAGAATGTAGATAACATTTATTTATACTTTCTCACCAAAGCTGTACAGCAGTGAAATAGCTTCAGGGAAATGTGCCATAGCTAGGAAAAAATGAGAGGAGCAAAAGGATGAAGGAAAAAGAGCTATCAATCTATCTATCTATCTATCTATCTATCTATCTATCTATCTATCAAACAATTGGAATTGCACATTAGAAAAACTGGACCATTAATATGGCCTCTTAAAAGAAAACTGAAATCATTATAGACTGGCTAAAAAGAACAATGATCCCTATTCTATTAGAATACCATAAGTGACTCTAACTCGTGATTTTGGTGCTTTTTTCTCAAAATGTTTAGATGTATTCTATTGACTTAAGTACGCACTTTACGTCTTACAGCCTCCACACATAAACCCTGTGTTTTAAGTAGGATTTCTGGGAGCATGATCATTTGATCTGGAAATATTAAGTAAGCTCCTAAAAAGTTAGACGTAACCTACAGTTAGAGGCCACAAATGAATGGGAACCAATAAGTAATATTTGCCAATCTAGTTCTCTATAAAATGCATTAGAGCATCTGTTTTAGTCCATGTGGGTTTCATTATATTTATTAACCCCTTGAGTCCCAAAATCGATATTACTCAGAATAAACTGTTAAAATAATATTTTCTAATTGCATATTTATGGGTTTGAGACGGTTGTGCAATTAATTATAATGTCTTTCCATGCCTTTCCATGCTTTTAAAGTCCAGTATTGTGTGTTTAATTTCTGTTACATCTATAATAAGTATTTAAAAAAGCCCCTCCAAGGCCAATTTAATACTCGTAATATTTTTGACAGGAACGTTATACTTCTTTCAGTTGCAGGTCAGACTTAATTTTCAAGCTAGACCTTCTGGTCTAATAGAATATAAATTTTGTGCAAATGTAATTATTTAGAGCTCATAATATTCCAGCTGTACTAAAAGCAATGGAGTCCTAAGGCCGAATTTGCGGGTTTGGCTGGCCCGTAGTGATTGTGGACGGGTAACTCATAATTGGATTGCGAGTAGCTAATAGAATATGTGCCAATTTTAAGAGTGGTTTTAAGTGTGTATACATTTTTGAGTTTGGCAATAGAATAGGGCCCAATGTAACTAATTTAGAGCTAATATTGGAAATGTAACACTTGCTTATTCAGCCTGAATATTTAATTCTAATTAGTTCTACAGGCCATGTAGCTCATTATGTATTCTGCCAGAGAAGGGAAGGCCAAAATCAGCTTAAACGCTCATAATCCCATTTATTTCTGAGGTCATTTTAAAAAAGGAAAGCAATTTTCCACATGCCTTTCTACCCTCCATTGCAGCACATATATAGCAACTTTAAAGCCATGTTAAGAACTTGTTGGATGATATTGCATATTAATTCTTCTTTATGTTTTAAAATAGATGGATAGAACATTTAACTACTTTTAAAGATCACTATAATCTCATATTTATAGTATACTGTTTTAAAAGACTTAAAGGTCCACTGCAGTTCAAGAAAAAAAAAAACTTTTTTGTCAAGTATGTACCATACTAACATTATTAACAGCTGTGTAATGGACATAACACATTTTGTGTAGGAAAATCTAAATTATTTGCTACATTCCATCCCATCACATCCTGAGAGCTGCATTATGGTTGTGTGTTTGTAGTTATTATGGAGGGGGGGATGTGGGCACCTTGCATCATTCAATGCAATTGTAACTCTCCAGAAATGTAAACACCACTATCACACTCACAACTTTCACTAATGTATCATGGTGACTTTTTTCCAGCTTTTTTTATTCTTAGTCAGAATTAAAGATTTAAAACATAATTTTTTGTATTTTGCTGTGGTCCTTTAATAATGAGCAAAATGTTTTTAGACAGCAAAACATATGAGGCCTTTAATTTATTAACTTTAGTGGTCAATTTTTATACTTGGAAATAAACCTTGTGTGAACGTAAGACTTCTAGTGAATCAGCTGCCAGAAAGTTCTCCATTTTGCAATATGATAAACTGGATAGACAAGGTAATGCCACTTACAGGTGACAAAGCAGGTGTGGAAATACATAACGGCAGCCCATAGTAAAGGATAGTTAAAGGTAATGTGTTTTTCTTTTGTTTTCTAAAAGCAAGCTCTTCAAAAGAGCATGCTCTAAATATAGGAACTAAATAGCCCTTTAATCAACAATTTCATAGACTCACCCTCAGAGTTCAGCATTGTTGAGGTTTTTTTCTCTTTCCCTCCCCTGAAACGAAGATCTTTCTAAGTTTACATCATAAATGTAATGCAGGACAAGATCCTAAAGCAGCGTTGAGCTACTCTGTTTTACAAGGTCTTCCAACAGGCAAGGATTTTAATATCTCTCTGCATGAACACAGTTGGTTCAGTCAGAATGAATGTAACTGAGTAACTTCTGTGTACTTCTGTGCAGAGAGAGCCTCTACACAAGCAAATATACAGACATCACGGACTGTTGGTGGCCCTCGTAGGTCAGAGTTATGAACCAATGTCCTAAAGTATTGCCAATTAGTTCCACAAGCATCACTAATCTGATCAACTGATTAAACCAGCATCATGATCCTTTGCTCCAACTATGTAACTCTTGCACATGCTCAGACACAGTATAAATGCAGGGTGTCTGATTGCTCAAAATGGTTCATGCAAAATGCTAAAAAAACTATTCTGTAGGTTAATGCAGTAACTGCTAAATTATAATTTTTAAAACAGCTTAGTGTGAATATGGCCTTTCTAGATTCCACTGGGCTACTTACATTTACTAAAAGAAAAATATACGTGGATAAATTTGATGCAGACTAGAGAAGAATGAATACAATCCTCTGCCCTGCAGTATGTTACAATTCTATTCTAAGAGAGAAATCTAAAACATGCAGCTCTCTCTGTTGCCCCAATGACTTGTAGAGCTAAACTGACACCTCCACTGCAGACTTGTTATACTGAAAATGTTTTCTGTGTTGCAGAATCTCTGTGAGCCAAAGGCTTATGTGGACATGTTACATAGCGACTACCGGGAACAATACAAGAAATACCATCGGATGGAAGTGGCAGCACGTAAAATCAGAAAAGAGCTGTTTATGAATCCATCACCAAAGAAAAGCACTAAAGCTGTGACATCACCAAAGCTATTGAAAGATGTTGTCGAAAACTGAATACATTTTGCTAGTGTGCATGGGTACGGCCTGTCTACCAATGCAGCGTTCTTTGGTATGGTTATTATTGTGAGAAGGAAAAGTGTGGTGAACTGTGACATATTTGTGAACATCACTATTACACATACCAATGACCCAGCACCTTAAAAAGACACTGTAGTCCCACATTTTCTATCATTCATTTAAAAGATCATATTTAAAAAATTGCAAAACTTATTTTGGAGGAAACACAAGTGGCCTATAGTGCTTGTGAATCTGGGTTACAGATACAAACCGATGTTTCATATGTTTTAATAACATCTAGCTACATATATAGATAAGGGACTTAAAGGGCTACTGCAGTTTTAGAAAAAAGACACTTGATTGTCAAATATATACCAAACTAAAAACATTTTATGAGAAACTTTGAAGACTCTGTTTATGAGCACGGGAATTCATTTTGTGTTTGTTACAATACTTCTTCAGCGCTGTATTATGAGGTTATGTATTATGAGGGGAAGGAGACATCAGAGAGCCATTGTAAAAATAATTGGATAAGCCTGAAACCACATGCCTTCCCTCTTCACTGGCTGAAAAGCAGACTCATTTTTTACACAAAAGTAAACACCCTCACACACTCAACTTCCACCAACGTATCATGGATTCCCCAGGGCCCAGCAGAGGCTTTGACTTTATCATACTTACCGGTAATTATGCTCATAGTTAGACACAATGTTTTCAAATGTTTTTTTCATTGTGCAGTGGTCCTTTAAGACATTAGCTAATACATTCTCCCATAAAGTCAGATCAAACATATTGATTTTTATCTATTTATGCATAAAGTATATTTTTTAAATGTCTGATAGAAATTTTTAATTGACAGTGACCTTTTTAATTTGGGGAAACATTTTAGTCTTTTTTGATACATTTAGCATAAATTATTTGAAACTGAAAACCTTAATTATAGTATACATGTTATAGAAGAGTATAAAGTGTATAGTTGATGTATAGGTTTGTATAAAAATAGAGAGTGTAACAGTTATTATATAAGAAAATCAGAATTCAGGTTTGCTATGGGCCAGTGAATGTCAATACTTTGTCTCATTCATGTCATGCTAAATCATCATTTGTGCGGAATATCAAAAAATATTAGGGTTTTTATGGCCAAATAAAAGGTCCCAAATGTGTTGTCAATTTAAAATATAGCACTAAATAGGCATAACATAATTTGCTTGCATTATTTCAAAAATTATTTGGTGGTATAATAGTCACATTTGATGTAGGATTTTGTAGGATAATTTGTATGATTTGTTGGTCTGTAAATCTTTTTACAGGTCCTTCCCTTGCCTCCCCTGCTATCGGTCATTGATAATTGGAGCGGAGAGAATTGCACTTATTCACATTTATAAGTAGCATACCACCTAGAAATTGTGCACACAAACTGGCTAGTAAAATCACAGGGAAATATGAAATGCTACTAATGATCTGAGCATTTGCAACTCCCTCTCCTCTCTCCCACTGATTGAGAGAAGTTAACAGGATAACATAGACGTGGAAAGAATTACAGCCTTTTAGTATATTATTTTCCTTCAATGCCTATGGGATTTATGTTACCAAACAATGGTAATTAATTGCAAAAATGCTTATGTTGAGCTATATTTTAAATGTAGAACTTTGGACCCTTTCTGTGTCCCTGTAAGTGTCCTTGCATTTCATCTGATAGGTTACTACCTTGACCTTTCAATTACTGAATTATATAACATATGAAGAGTCAGGAGCCATGTTAAGATTCTTGAAATTTGTAATTTATGTTAAACATGCTCCTTTATAGCCAGAAATTATTATACCTACAGTGTAACCTAGGTTTTAACTTTTAGTAATCAGGCCCATTTTGTACACTAGTGACAAGCTATGTGAATCCAGGTTTGTTACTAATATTATTTCTCCAATCATTTGTAATAACTAAGGTTCTCCAAATGCATTGTATTAATACTGCAGGTAATTTTCTCTTTAACACATAGTGTAAATCTTTTTACCCCACCCATTTTCTCAGACACATTCTACTAGTATTTCTAATATGTGGTATCCAGTGGGTCTTTATATGAATTGTAACTGATCCTGTTGCTAGCTAAAGGGTAGCTGTTACCTGCAAATTACTTGGAATTTAAACCCTCTTGACTGCCCTCTTGGGAAATATGGCTTCAACCAAATTCATCATGAATTCTCCATAGAGAAATATGAGGGCAATCCAGTGCATTTTTTAAATATGGAAATGATGGTTTTGGCTTAAAAAAACACTTTAGTCCTGAGGTGTCAGCAACCTATTAACTCAAAATCAAATTCCCTGGTTAACCTGCTCCCATTATCCCCCACTTCCAATGTTAGCCTTATGGTGTTATTATTCGTATGAAGACATTTAGTGTAAAGAAAAGGTGTTCTTGACACTGAGAGAAAGACAGCTTAATGTTCTACTATCAATGCAAGTTCTGTAGGATATTCACTTTAGGCAATAGGGCTCTGACTGTCCTTATTTATGCATAAAGTATGACGTGTTTTTCTATTTTTTGTATTTGCTTTTCTGTACATATGAATAAACAAATTGTGTTTTATGTATAAACTTTGCAACAAATTGGTATTATAGAAGAACCCTATTTGTTGATTTCCATATAATTCAATGTTGAGAACAAACAACAGCATACCATCTGCCACAAAATAATAAAATAACAATAATAAACTTACGAAGCAATAGGCATACAAACTTATTGGTGAGTAAATGGTCAATTAAGTTACATAATGAATATTCCCGACAATAATTGCCTCTCATTCCCGCTTTCTTATTTGGTTCTCCGATTTGTCCTTACAAAAAGTACCAAAGACAGTGGCTCACAAAATCTCAGCATTTGTGCTGTTCAACACTAGATAGTGCATTACTGAAACAATTATACTATGGGGTTTCAGCCCCCCGATGAGATCACGCAAGATACCTAATGATGAATTGGGTGTTTGTTGCCCTGTCATCAGTATTAGGGATCTTAGGGAAGGTAGCATACAGTAGCACACTATTAAAGGAAAACCTGAGGATGATTTAGCTAATATGCAGTGTCAGTTTATTAGAAATGCTGCTTGTTATAGGTCTAATTTACTCTGGATAATGGTTACAATTTTTGGCTGAGCCATATATACAAATTGTGTATAAGTTCTAGAGGACATTATAGCAATAAGAGCAATATATCACATATAGTGTACGAACAGCTCCTAAATGCTATACCCTCCTTATCTTGTATTTTCAGAGTACTAATCCCCTCTCTCTGATTATTAGATTACTCTTAAATTAAAGATATTTGGAGCAAAAGAATATTGATATATTCACTATTTATATATATATATATTATAATATATATATGATAGTACCATATATTAGTAGTTGTAGGAAACAATTGATTCTATTTGTAATAAAGGTACATTTTCAATTTGATTTCTGGGATCGCTAACTTGGAAGTCAGACCTTCCTATTTTGAATTCATATAATTTTAATATTTTTCACTAATTATAGGGGATTTATTTGTTTTGCCAAATATCATAATACAAAGAAACAATCAGGACATCCTTCTTTACATTGGTCCAATTCATTGTTACATGGTGACTTTATTGGTCACAAATCAACAAATCTTGTGTTCCCCTTTACTAAACAAGCCTTTTCTAAAACCAGTGGTGGAGACATGCCAAAGAGGTCTCTAAAGCTTATCCCATCTGGCAACTAGTGTTCATAAGTGGCACTGTTTATTTTTTTAAACCAAATGTGCATACATTTATGACTGGACCAGATTTTAGCTATTGAAGCGACATGGTATATTAGTTAATTTGCTTATACGCTTCTAGGATGGGAATACATATTTATTTGAATACACAATACATTTATATATGGTTATTTTTAGTATCCTATGAAAGGGATCCTTTAGGGGGAAAAACTTCTCTTTTGTGAAATATGTTACACAGGAACAACATTGAAATCTTTATAAGCATAAATGCATTTTTAGAAGAAAAAAAATACTTTAAGCACTCAAGTGATCATGTAAAGATGACGACCTGTTCAGTGTATGAGGAGACAATTAGATAAAAGGGAAAGTGTAACCTCCACTTTGTGTAACTGTCTGAGCATGCATGGGGGTATCAAACACTAAAAACTGAATTTGTTCACCAATTCTTTGTAATCACCTTTTCTTCAATAGTGAAGACAAATGCTATTGGCAGAAAACACCATCAAACCTGAAAAGAGAAAACACTAGTAGAGCATGTTAAAATTAACATTTTACCTAAAAATATTAGACTCATAGTTTACATAGCTGCTAATGTTGATAGTTTTCTACATCATTATGACTTAAACTTACAAAATAATATAAATACATGGAAAATTATGTGGAACACTTTCTTACTTTCATAATACGAATATTCACAACCTTCACTATCATTTATCACTCATAATCTGAAATATCAGAATCTACAATTTAGATGATTTATATTGGCATGGAGATATGGGACAAATTTTTAAGTAGGATGGCTACTCATACACTTAGATATTTTACTGGCATTGTTTTCAGTCATTCCAGGTTACCCAAATGTATTGTATGAATTTGGAGCGCATGAAAAGAGTGTAGATCTCTAGCAAGCCTATTCACAGATCCATCAGGAGCCCACATCTATTGTGACCACATTTCACCCAATTGCTTCTTGTACTAATTATAGCAAAAAAATATATTAAAAAAACATCAGGTGAAGTAGGCACAGTGCTCACAGACACAATCAGCCTTATTAAATTGCGATTCGGCCAATTGAATAGGGCTCTATATAAGCATAGAGCATATTTTATTTACAGAAGTTTTTAGTTAGTGAAGACCTTGCTTTTGGATAGAAGTTCACTAACTAAAAACTTCTGTAAACAAAATATGCTCTTTCCTTTTATAGAGCCCTATTCAATTAGCCGAATCACAGTTTAATAAGGCTGAACATCAATTTAAGACAAGAGTCTTTTCATAAGCATGGTTAATCTTAAAGGAGAGAAACTGAAAAGTTGAACCACTGGACAGATTGGCCAATGCAATGGATGCATATATATAACCAGGAAACAATATCTGCAACACATTATTCTTTTAATCAGTGGAGTCTCAGATTAATAGGAAGCTGCTTTAAGAAGTACTCTTGAAGGGAGCAAGAGGAACCTTCCTGCTGGATTAAGAAGACTGCCATGATGAACAAAAAATAGCATATCAAATGTAGATAGTCTAGAATTCCCTAGTTTTAAATTATTATCTAGCTATCTGTGACCCTATTTTAAAATTAAGCTGTAATTCTGAGTTCAAGCTAATTTTGTGTACCAAAAAGCAACAATATTTAGAGCTTTAACTAATGAAAAATTTGCTTTGATTTTATAATTCACTCAAGCCTAAAGAGAAAGACTTATGGGAAACAACCAGTCATCTTTCTGAATCTAGGGCCAATTTGAGATCTAGTAAAGCTTTCATGAGCATAATATGTTCCAGTGTAAGTTCTAGCAAAGGCTCAGGCCCCTAGTTAGTTGTCCAAATCACAATTACTGGAACCTGTAATGGAGCCAGTAAAAGTTACAGATATTTAATTGGCTACATTTGGCAACTAGCAATACATTTGCGTATTACAGGCTCAAAATCTCTGAGTTGGTCAAAATCGTAACTCCGTCCTATCTCCTCCTTTGATGTTTAAAGGCAGCAAGTATTACCAGTGCTAAAGACGCAAAATCCATATTTAATTGCAACAATTCAACAAGCCCACAATTGCCTTCAAACCCGTTGTCATGAATCAGCCAGTGGCCATATTGGGTTTGGACAAAGTGCATGGCTCCTGCTGTGAAAGAAAAGGTTTGGGGCCCACTTGTTATGGATATATTGTTATGTTGTGGTCTAGGGGATAAAGTATTATAAGTTTACCCCTTAGCATATTCCCATCCCTTCCATGTTTAGGCTCATTGTAATGGGTATCCTGTGAGGGCTCTAATGGAATATATTGGTTGTATGTGGGTGGAACATTGGGTGTTATATTTGTAAATATGAATGTATGTTATTATATTAGTATGTTATTATATTGTTGAATACAGCCAAGCCTCCTTTGTTCCCAAAGGCCTGTTAATCCCATTAGCTAAGTGTCCAGCAGAGAACTAACAATGGGGAGCTCACAGCTGGAGAGCAGACAGGCAGGCACCATAACCCCAGGGGGTCTACAGGGATTCCCACTCAGAGAATCAGGGCAAAGTCCAGAGGGCAGGAAGATGTTTCTCCCTTGAGAGCCAGAGACCAACTAAATTAGGTAGCCACACCTAGTGGGCGGCCCAGGGGAGGGGTCTGGAAGTTCCCAGAGCTTACCTCTAGTCCATTGGCTAGAGGTAATCAAGTTACTCTGGAGATTACCCCATTGGCCAAGAGGAAGATAAGGGTTGGACAAAGGGGTAGCCACTCCCTGTACTGGTTTTGTGAGTTGTTTAAATACTTGTGTAAAAATAAAGAAGTTGTTCATAATTTTCATCAAGACGTGGTGTGTAGATGTATTATTGACCCAGGGGCATATGCTGGTAGAGGAGATCGTTTCTGACTCCCTGCCAGGTTTTTCCAGGCACACTACCTTAAGCTGGGACTTATGCTCTTGCATCCGCAAAGAAGTTCCATTGGTCTGAGTCACCCAAATCTTAGGTCTAAAACCTACAGGAGATAAGAGGACTAGGATCCTCTATACTCCATCATCATTGTAGGTTGTGACACCCGTAACTGGCAAATGTTTAAAAAATGTATACGAGTACTAGATAGGACTGTCTGTGTGACCCCCCAGCCCCTAAAACTCCAATTCCTGCAATCGGGGTCCATAAAGGACTCCCCTGCTCCAATAATCAACCCCCATGCTGCACAGGTCCAAATTGGGACCCCCACAGCATTTAAATATTTATATTTCCTTTAAGTGACCTATAGCATCTAACCAGTAACCCTGCCACAGGGGTACTACAAGTACCCCCATAGCACCTAATATTACCCCCCCCCCCCCTATGCTGCAGGGTCCCCATCCGGATCCCTGCAAGGTCCCTAAATTAACCCTTGTTGTGACCCCACAGCATTTAAATATTTACCTTTCTCCTTTAAGGACCAGCGCTACAATAAAAATGAACCCCTGCCCTACCCTATTAACCCCCCACTACCTAATTAACCACCCTATACCCTATTAACCTCTAGTCTACCCTATTAACTCATACAATACCCTATTAACCCCTACGCAAACTCATTAACTCCCAATTAACTATTAACCCCTCCTAATTAACTAAACTAATTCCCCCTCTAATTGAATACCTATTACCCCTCTAATTAAAATATCTAACCCACTAATTGCAAAAAATAAAAACACCCTCTACTTACATAAAATAAAAAAAAAATACATTATAAAAAAACAACATTACAAAAACTAAAAAACAACTTACATCCAATAAAAACACTATTAAAATTAAAAACAATATACAACCTGTAAAAAAAAAAAGGGTTAATAATGCCCCTTACCTAGCCAAAATGACCCTCCAGCTATTATCACC
Organism: Discoglossus pictus; assembly: GCA_027410445.1. Lineage (NCBI taxonomy): Eukaryota > Metazoa > Chordata > Amphibia > Anura > Alytidae > Discoglossus > Discoglossus pictus. Next base: position 87,083,956 of record CM050171.1, read on the forward strand.
GATGTCCTGGTCCTCAATCTTCTGCCCCGAACTAGTCAGGCTATCCATGTTGATTGTAGAAGGTCCAGTCCTCTTCTTTCTCATCTTCTGGGCCAGGAAACAGCCCTCCCAAAAAAACCTGATGCGCTAAAAAAAATAAAAAAATAAAACTGACGTAGGTCCTCCCAAGAGGATCTCCGCACTGCAAATGGTGGTTCCCGCCCATGCTCCAGCATAAGAAAATGCATTTGAGCATTCTTATTGGCTGTAACAGCTGTCAATCATATTTCAGCCAATCAGAATGGGTTACAGGGTCTAGGGGTTAATTAGATAGGGTAGGGGTTAACAGGGTACGCAGCACGGCCGTCTGTGTCAAACACGGAGCAACAAGGCAGGAGAAGTGAAAGCCTGTTAGATGATCTTGCAGGCTCCTCACATCATCACTGACCAGGACCTCTGCGGCAGTTCTACATACAAGCCCTGCCACGGGGGGTACTCCAAGTACCCCCCCCCCCAGCACCTATGAGCCCTTAATTAACCAAATCACTCGTGGGGCTCTATACAGAGCCCCATGAGCCCCTAATTAACCCTGTCACTCGTGGGACTCTATACAGAGTCCCAGTTAGGGTTAAATAGGTCTAGATGGGGTTAGATAGGCCCAAATAAGGTTGAATAAGACTTTATAGTCTTACATAGGACTAGACAGGGTTAAATAGGTCCAGAAACGCGTTTGATATTATTTTATGTTTTTAGATTATTGATTTTATTCATTTTCATTGTGCTATCCCTATTGGCCATATATGGCATGTATTGAGGATTATATGGTGCAATAAATATATGATAAACACACTATTGTTTGTACTAGTGTGTTTCAATTGTCCCCTATAGTAGACATAAGGAGTTGGAATCATATTTTGTTCTGTAGACACTATATAATAGTGTACCAAATAGCATTGGTGACCCAACTGTACCTGCTACAAAACTATCTGCATTGTATCCTGAGCCTGGGATTGAGATCTAAGGATTGGACATCGGGTACTTCCAGAGCTACCCTTTTTAATCCATACAGATACCTCATAACTTTGGGGTTATCACATGTGAGTGAAACACTATATGATTGATTTTTTGACGTGATTACTATACACTCATGTTGCACTAGGAGGTGGCGCGCTGCCTTTCCCCTACCCTTCATATCATCTCTACCAGTTACTTGGACATGGTGGGAACGGTGTCCTGAGAAGAAGCTGCACACCTCTGGCATCTATATTGTGGTTCTGGACTTATATGGACCGATATTTACTCCGATTTCCATCTATGTATCTTTCCGGAGGAACTGTATGCAGACACATCAAATATAGTTCATACATATATATGTATACACAGTAGGTAAACTATAGAGCGCTTCTATTTTGTAGCAATATAATATATGTAAATTGTGTGACAAGATCAGTCTCGTCACTGCGAATTGGAGAAGCTTGGTTGCCCACATTCTGCCGTTTGACTACGGCCCATGTTGACTTTCCCCCTACAAAGACATGGAAGGCATGCTTCATTTGGTCAGAAAGGACTGTGATCTAACTTTTGAACCACTGGACCAATTTGTATCATTTTGACACATGTTTGTATTTGGAGTATGCTGATTCTGAAAATGTATGTTTTATGTGAATGTGATGCATACTTTTAAAGTTATGAAAAATGTGTAGAAATGTGTTACAGATTCTGACCATCCCCCATTAGGTAAACACAAGAGATAGCAGCAGCTGAGCAAGATCCTGAACAAGATAAACCTCACAGGGTGTCGCCAGGACTTGAACAAAGGGCCAATATATGGAGTTTCCCCAGGGGCATAGTCCAGGAGGACAAACATGAAGTGTCCACGGGGACAGTCTGGGTGAGAATGAGCATAGTAGCCACGCCTGGGGTTGGCCCATGGGAGGAGTCTCATGGGTCCCATGTAGGGACCCTGTCTGATTGGCCAGAGGTAATTAGGGGTTGACCAAAGGTAGTCACTGCCCCTACTGTGTATGTGGAAATGGTTTTTATATATGTCTTTGTTTTAATAAAGGAGAGAGTTCACTGCTTGACCCTCAAACACAGAGCTTATGTCTCATGCTTGGGGGGATTCATGGTATGCTGTTACAGACTGACTGCCAGGAGTGTAAGCATCTTGGGGGTGCTTTTCCTGCTCAGCTGCTAGCGCTATTCGTGAGGTTCCAGTTGCAGGCTTGGAGTATATTCCCCTTGGATCCAGTTCTTGGGGGATTGGGTGTCCTGCAGTAGTTGTCCCTATATCACTGGACGGGCGGATCGGCTAAGACGGCCTGGGCGCCCCCTTCTATGTGTGGGGGTACCGTTACACTGGTGGCAAGCGGCGTAATTGTTCCCACAGCCAGAAGGACAGCTACAGGAGACACCATTCTGTGGATTTACAAGTTGGGGGCAACGCATGTCCCAGTACAGCGACCCTAAAAGCAGCAGAATGGAACCAGCAGTGCTATACGAAGATGAGGACCTGGATGGCCGGGATGCATTAAGGAAAGGCATCTGGTACCAGGCCCTGGATAATGTACAATACCAGCGGGGTGAGAGTCTCCCCAGTGAAGAGCAGCGGTTGCAGAAACAAGTGGCCCTGCGCATGCCCTTCCTGGGAGAGAAGCCCCTTGAGGAATGGGTGGAGGAACTAAAGCTCCGCGCATGGCAGGAGCTATGGCTGGAGGATGCCTACTAGGCGCTCTGGTGGTATATGGCACAGTATATACCCTGGATACCCTGGACAGCCGAGCATGACAAGCCAGAGGGAGAGGAGTTTGATGGTCCTGGCTTGTTATGGCAGTCATTTGCAGAGCCTGACTTCGGGAGCCCTGCGCAGACCAGACTTCAGGATATTTTCTATGAGAGGGAGGCTAGGCATGACTGGGATGACCCCCATGAGGTAGAGCAAGACCTTGTTCACCTAGCAACCTTGGAGTGGGAACTGGAGAAGGACTACCGAGATCTCTTCCACTCCATTGGGAAGGCTCAGCATTACAACAAGGTGAGAGACCCAGATCCAGACCCCTTCAGCTGGGAAGATATTGTAGAGGTTTATTGGGAGGAACCCCAGGCGGCAGGTGGAGATAGACCGAGGTCTCTCCACCGGCCCTACAGGGATGCTGGGTGGCTAGCCCAGATCCCCAGCGCCAGTGTGAAGTGCAGGGAGTGGAGAGCATTGTCTCCCCTCCCCAGCGGAAGTGTACCTTGCAGGGAGAGGAGAGCAGCGTCCTCCCTCACCAGCGTCAGGGTGAGCTGCAGGGAATTGAGAGCTCAGACTCCATTCTCCAGCAACAGGCTGAGCTACCAGGGGCAGAGACGGTCGGTCCTGTCCCCCAGCAACAGGGCTGTTTAGCCAAAGGGGAGACCGTCGGCCCCCCCCCCCCCCCTACAACCAGGCCCCAAACAGGCTACTTCCGTGGTAGCGCTGGCACCAGGGCAGAGTACCGCTGGTTTTCTGCCCACTCAGCAACCCACCAAGGCAGCTTACCAGTGCCCAGCACAGCCTTGGTGAGGCACCTGGACATGGACAAGTTTTTCCTCTACCCAGGTGTAGTAACCAGTTATTGTGGGTGGGCTGTACTGTTGATTGTGTTTTATGGGTGGCCTTCTGGACTAACCAGGAATCTGACCGGCAGGAGGTCAGATATCCTGTTAGTCTGTTTGGAAAGGGGGAGAGATGTGACGAGATCAGTCTCGTCACTGCGAATTGGAGAAGCTTGGTTGCCCACATTCTGCCGTTTGACTACGGCCCATGTTGACTTTCCCCCTACAAAGACATGGAAGCCATGCTTCATTTGGTCAGAAAGGACTGTGATCTAATTTTTGAACCACTGGACCAATTTGTATCATTTTGACACATGTTTGTATTTGGAGTATGCTAATTCTGAAAATGTATGTTTTATGTGAATGTGATGCATACTTTAAAAGTTATGAAAAATGTGTAGAAATGTGTTACAGATTCTGACCATCCCCCATTAGGTAAACACAAGAGATAGCAGCTGCTGAGCAAGATCCTGAACAAGATAAACCTCACAGGGTGTCGCCAGGACTTGAACAAAGGGCCAGTATATGGGGTTTCCCCAGGGGCATAGTCCAGGAGGACAAACAGGAAGTGTCCACGGGGACAGTCTGGGTGAGAATGAGCATAGTAGCCACGCCTGGGGTTGGCCCATGGGAGGAGTTTAATGGGTCCCATGTAGGGACCCTGTCTGATTGGCCAGAGGTAATTAGGGGTTGACCAAAGGTAGTCACTGCCCCTACTGTGTATGTGGAAATGGTTTTTATATATGTCTTTGTTTTAATAAAGGAGAGAGTTCACTGCTTGACCCTCAAACACAGAGCTTATGTCTCATGCTTGGGGGGATTCATGGTATGCTGTTACAGACTGACTGCTAGGAGTGTAAGCATCTTGGGGGTGCTTTTCCTGCTCAGCTGCTAGCGGCTATTCGTGAGGTTCCAGTTGCAGGCTTGGAGTATATTCCCCTTGGATCCAGTTCTTGGAGGATTGGGTGTCCTGCAGTAGTTGTCCCTATATCACTGGATGGGCGGATCGGCTAAGACGGCCTGGGCGCCCCCTTCTATGTGTGGGGGTACCGTTACAAATTGCTTCTCTGTTTTTTATTATTTTCTGTAATTAGATATTAGAGTTAAATAGGTTCAGATGGGGGTAATTAGGCCCAGTTAGGGCTAGATATGCCCAATTAGGATTAAATAGGTCTAGATATGGTTAGATAGACCCAGTTAAGGTTAAATAGGACTAGATAGACTTACATAGGACTAGACGGGGTTAAATTGACCCTGTTAGGGTTAGATAGGCCCAGTTAGGGATAAATAGGTCCAGATGGGGTTAAATAGGCCCAGTTAGGGTTATATAGTCCCAGTTCGGGTTAAATAGGTCTAGATAGGGTTGGATAGGCCCAGTTAGGGTTAAATAGGTCCAGATGGGGTTAATTAGGCCCAGTTAGGGTTAGATAGGCCCAGTTAGGGTTAAATAGGTCTAGATATGGTTAGATAGACCCACTTAAGGTTAAATAGGACTAGATAGACTTACATAGTACTAGACGGGGTTATATCGACCCAGTTGGGGTTAGATAGGCCCAGTTAGGGATAAATAGGTCCAGATGGGGTTAAATAGGCCCAGTTAGGGTTATATAGTCCCAGTTAGGGTTAAATAGGTCTAGATAGGGTTGGATAGGCCAAGTTAGGGTTAAATAGGTCCATATGGGGTTAATTAGGCCCAGTTAGGGTTAGATAGGCCCAGTTAGGGTTAAATAGGTCTAGATATGGTTAGATAGGCCCAGTTAAGGTTAAATAGGACTAGATAGACTTACATAGGACTAGACAGGGTTAAATAGACCCAGTTAGGGATAGATAGGCCCAGTTAGGGATAAAAGGTCCAGGTTGGGGTTAAATAGGCCCAGTTAGGGTTAGATGGGCCCAGTTAGGGTTAAATAGGTCCAGATGGGGTTAAATTGGCCCAGTTAGGGTTAGATAGGCCCAGTTAGGGGTAAATAGGTCAATATGGGGTTAACAGGGTTTAGTATGGGTTAAAAGGGTATAGTTAGGGTTAATAGTGCAGTGCAGTGCTTAGACTTTGTATCATGGGGGTGTGTCCTATTTATCCTTAACCCTAACTGGGCCTATCTAACTCTAACTTGGCCTATTTAACCCCATCTGGACCTATTTACCCCTAACTGGGCCTACCTTTCCCAATCTAGACCTATTTAACACTAACTAGGCCTATCTAACCCTACCTGGGCCTATTTAGCCCCACCTTACAGTACCCCAGCGGCCGGGAATGGTAATAGTGTGCTGTGGCCCCTTTAAGGACCCGTGGCGGGCATTTGGAAAATTTTAAGTGCAGCGGGGGGCCTGATTGATGCGGATCGGAGACCCCCGCTGCAAGGGTCAATATGGGGAGGCTGCGGGGACCCTGAAAGGGACCCCTGCAGCATGGGGATGTGTTTAGGGAGCAGAGGGAAGCATTAGATGCCGGAGTCGGACTGCTCCGAGGGAGCACATATGGGCTTTAGTAGCCCTTGCAGACACTTTTTTGTGCCTGTAGGGATTCCTCCGAGGACAAGGTTCACCCCATAGATTTATGGCTGCGTCTTACTACGTAGCTTCCTCGGATAATTTTAGGGAGCAGGGGGGAGCATTAGATCCCGGAGTCGGGCTGCTCTAAGGGAGCACGTATGGACTTTAGTAGCCCTTTCAGGCACTTTTTTTGTGCTGTAGGGATTCCTCCAAGGTCCGAGGTTTACCCCATAGATTTATGGCGTGTTAGTACGTAGCTCCCTCTGAGCCGTGGCGGCTGCGAGGAACATATTGAGCAATCGGTCCTCACAAACAGCACAAGATGGCTTGATGAGGTTGCATACCCATAGCTTTGAATAGATAATTTGCTGTGCCAAATACATATAAATCATAGAATACATGTTGTATATGACTATGGCACCAGTTCTCCAAAGTTTGGGCTCCATGGATATTATCTCATTATGGAAACTATCAGCTTTTGTGATTAAACATGTAGAAGATCTTAGTATCAATTACTTTAAAACTAACCTGTAACACCTTTCACCCTTTTTGCCTATGGTTGACTTGTAATGTTTGTTACAATTGTTAAAGTCATAAATCATTTTTTCGGTGATTACCACTTATGGCGATTCCACTTACGTTATAGAATGATTCATGTTTTTATATGTTATTTATCTTTAGATCCCTTTTTTAGTCTTACGGATACTACATAACACTACTTCAAAACACATTACATGTCTTTCACTCTTAATAAGACAGTGTTGTGAATTACAGACACTGGATGGCCTGTTAATCTCATATGGTTTATATTAATATCTGTTTTTGTACTGTATGGAAAAGAATTGTGAAATAACTTATTGTTTTCCCCAAAAGTATATAATAGGATAATAGGAAAAAAATATATATTTTAGGGGAAAGACTGAAAAATTGTTTATGTGAGTGATATGCTGATTTCATGTGAGCAAGATAAGAAAGCAAGCAATTTGATCTAGACCTGAGAGAGTAGTTACTTGTGAGACAGATTGCTTGTGTGTGATAAAACTCCTGTGTTTGGAGGAAAATAGAGAGAATCAGAGATCAAAAGAGTTGCCAGATATCTTCAAAAGATACTGTCAGGTCCTTCAGGCGTTTACCCTAACAAAATGGAAGCCAGTCTCCACATATCTTAAGCAATGATTTTTTCTTGAGAAGATTCTAAGCTGAAATGCAGGGCGCTGTTTTCGTTTATTTTGCAATTAAACTGTTTTTGCCTTGTACTCTTCATATGTATGATGCTGCTGAATATGTTGGCGCATTAGAAATATAACAAGATATTAATAATAATAATAATAATAATAATAATAATAAATCAAGCATAGATATGCATGCACTTTCATTAATAGCATCTATTTTAGTATAGTGGTCCTTTACTGTGTCTCTGAGTGGGATTGTGTTAGTTTTCACACCGAGATTGTTTACTTGAAAACAATTGTGAGAACTATGATATGTCAGACTAGGTAATGGAATGGTATTTGAAAAGAAATTACATCCACACACACACACACTAGGCCCATATCCAACAAATGCATTAACGGTATGTCTAGGTTTCCCTGTTTTTACCCTTTTCTAATCTAACACAAATTCCTTTTATCAGAAACACACATTAAATTGATTCATTCTTTAGACATTTAAAAAATAAAATAAAACTTGTTTTTCGCACCCCAAGAACTGCTTACATAGGCACAGTGAACCTCCCGATGCAAACTGCATTTGCACACATATTTTAACCCTTTACTTACCTTCAATCTAACAGCAACACAATGCAGAGATCTACAGAGCAGTATCTGGCTCCTTCTGCTACCTTGTGCAGGGGACTACACATCCTATGATGCCTTCCTGTAGAAATTGCTGTCACAGATTGATACATATATTAGCTGCCTGTAATTGGCCAAAACAAATTATGATTTTTTTTGCAAATTTTTGCAAGGATTTTCAGGGGTGTTAACTCTGAAAATCAACTACTATATATTTAATTGCTAATGTATATTTTCTGAGCAATATATTGCCCATTATTTGTGGGGAAAATAACTTTTGTGAAGTTTAAAAATGCATGGTAAAAAAGTGTCCCCTTTGTTCCAAAATGTGTACCTTACTGTCATATGTTTTCTGATGAAAAATGGATGTATGTGTAGTGTCCTGGGCAAAATGTGAAGGGGACAGAAAATTAGATTAAGTTCCACACTGTAATTACTGATGCAGTCTAAAGTGTAAACGCTAGGTGTCACTATTTGACCACATAAGCACTCTTATGAAGAAAATCAAACCAAAGTCATAGACAAATATGAGTGTAACGTTGCAAGCCAGCTAGGTGAATTTAATGTAACATATAATAAAAATAATTGGGTATCTCTAGGAATTAGGCAATTGCACACAAACACTAATGGCAAATTGTATTTGCTAGAATGTTTTATAGTAGCACTTACAGGAAAAGCTTTTTCCTCCATTATATAAGGCCCCTACTCCCTCAATATCCAGTCTTGTTTTGTCCTCCTGCTTGATGAGATGTTTTTCTTTGAGGACTTACTGTCCCATTATTGAATAGTGTCCAAAAGCAGGGAGAGTTACCCTCCCTCTTCTTGTAATACTGCCTGAGTAAAGCTCCAAGGGTCCTTCCCCTCTAGTGACCTTGTGCCATAAGGTATGTACCTTATCAATTTACATTTCTAATGTGTGATCCCTAAATTTGGGCCTTTGGGTAAAGGAAATGTGTAACATAGATACTCATGGTATATGTGATGTTAAAGAATATTAAGCAATAAACAATGAGCCCTATTCTATTAGATGCCCGCAAATGCCTCCATCCCATAATTTTTGCTGCAGGTGTGTTTTTTATAGATATTTAGATGTCTTCTATTGACTCAATCTCGCAATTTACCTCCTTAAGCCTAAACTCGTAAACTCTGCCTTTTTAAGTAGGATTTCAGGGGGCATGATCATATGATCTGATAATATTTAAGCAAGCCCGTAATTTACTTCTTAGACACAGCCAATAGTAAATGAGTCTGTCATCATGACATCCGTAAAACATAGAGAGATGTAAACTGCAATCGGAGGCTTCAAATTAATTAGTGCCAGTAAATAATCATGCTTGCAATAAAGCAATCTAGCACTATAAAATGTATTAGATCATCTGTTCAAGTCCATGTGGGATATATATTAATCGCCATGATATGTATTAACCCCTTGAATTGCATATTTGTTGGTTTGAGATTGCTCTGCAATTCATTCTAATGTGTTTCCATGCATTGCTATGCTTCTAAAGTACACCATTGTGTGTTTAATTGCTGCTACAACTATCCTATTTAGTACTCATAATACTTTTTGACAGACTCTTGATACTTTTTTCAGTTGCGTATTAGATTTTATTTGCGAGCTAGAGCTTCAGGTCTAATACAATACTGATTTTGTGTAACTTTAATTATTCAGAGCTTTTAATAGTCGAGCTGTGGGGAAACCAATGGAGTTCTAAGGCCAAATTTACTTGTACTCGGATTGTAAGTAGCTAATAGAATATGTGGTAATATTAAGAGTGATTTTAAGTGTGTATATAAACACACAAATTGGGCAATAAAATATGGCCCAATATGGAGCAGCTGAAGTGTGCTGGGCTTTAAATTAGAAATCCTTAATTATTGTATTACCTAGTGCATCTTCCAGAATGACTGTGAGAGTTTTAGGCTTCAGTGATGCCGAGTTGATTCCAGCATCCACTTTAATTTAGACCTGTCCTTATCAAGTAGAACAAGGTTTAAAACTTATATTTATCGAATTTGGATTGCAGTGACTGAACAGTCTGGATTGCTCTGGATCTCTGTAGCAACTTTTGGACTTCACTTTAACAGCAGATCTAAATAATATACTGGACTAAAAGGTACTGGATGGATATACATGAAGGAACAATCTGAATCAGACCCCAAACACAACACACATTTGGCATCTATGTGTTGAAGCAGGAGAAAGAGTTTTGGGGGCAAGAGACAGACATCTTTAAACCCTGTTGCAGGACATTGTTACAACTTGTTTTTCTGTTTGGAGGATTCAGCAGTAGGAGACCTGCTCCAAGTGTCATTGAAGCAAAAACTCCATATACAGCAATACTGATCCGCTATCTTTTGGTTGGTTACCTCTGACTACAGAAACTTAAATAAAGAGACAACTCAGGACAATTTACAACCATATTAATATATTTTCCAGGAACTGTCACCATTGGCGGTCAGTGTTATTTTTTAAGAGGACTCACTGCGATCATTACTATGTAAAAACCACTAACCCTTCCCAATGTGAGGGCACTTACTTAAGCATAGTGACATCTATATGAAGTAAACTCAGAATCCTGAAGACGTTTTGGTCGTAGGAGATGGCAGGTGTATCAACAAGACGCAACACCAAAGACATACAAACTTATTGTACACCAAAAAAAACTTTACAAGCGCCTCAACAAGCCTCTATGCCAACTAAGAATACCACTTCATCAAATATGGAGGCATCCGCCCCAAGAACAAAGGCGGACATTCAAGACCTGAAGGAACTGATATCCTCCTTTAGAACGGAGATCAAGTTGGAAATTCAAAAGGTGGCAACGGAATTGTCTACAGAGATAAAGGCAGTAGACTCTAAAACAACACTATTGGAGGACAATTACAATGATCTTCTTCGTGCACATATGCAACTTGAGGAGGAGTTGGCCCTAATGAAGGAAGAACAATCTTTTCAACAGTCTGTCCAAGAAAATTTAGAGAACAGATCCTGTAGACAAAATGTCCTCATAAGGAACCTCCCTGAGTCGGTGAGAGATCTCCCGCAATATTTGCTAGAATGATGCAAATTTCTTCTGCCAGACATGTGTGGACAGAGTCCACAGAGCGCTGGGAGTTCGGTCATCCAACTCTGATCGACCAAGAGATGTTATAGCGCGGTTCTATTAGTTCTCCATCAAAGACAAATTTATGAGAGCGGCTAGAACCGGCATCCCTGAAGTAGAAGGCTGCCAATCAAGTATCTACTCAGATTTGTCTGCAACAACCCTATTTAAGAGGAAGACGCTAATACCCATTCTGGAACTTGTACTAGCCAGAGGTTGGAAATACACCTGGGGCTTTTCTTTCCGGCTGAACATCTCCAAGGAGGGGAAATTGTACACCATTCGATCTTTTAAAGAAGGAATTACACTTCTCTCTTCATGGAACATTCAGCTACCAGAAAATGTCAACCCTTCTCCTGAATCAACCCTGCAACAGAGGCGACGACCAAGAAGCCAAGCTACTACAATAACCTAAATATGCCTCTCATTATCTGTCTAATGGACATATCAATACTAGGGGACTTCACTTATGCATATTGGTCTACATATTGGAAGTACCCTGAAGTGCTACCTTTCATTTATCTCCTTTTTTCACAGTTATATGCTTGTTTACACATCCGTTTTATCTTGCAATGTCACTTATAATGTTACGAAATATTTTAAAAGTGCCCTATAGGGTGTAAATATAGTTACATTTTTAGGTGAACCTTCTCAGTATTCATTGTTCTGGATACTAGTTGGCTCACCGATTAAAGTTAAGAGGACAGCTATTGCTCTCCTCTAAGTAATTTAAGTTACTGATATTTCTACTTTTTCTTTTTTTCTTCCTTTTCTTTCTCTTCCACAGTGTACCATAGACATATATCTCTACTCACTTATGTAGTGACATAATGAAATTGCCTATCTACTATCAGTAAGGTATCAGTAAGCTAGTTAACTACGAATCTCATTTTAGATCACAACGTTGTTACATAAATTGTATAAGTCTGGTTTATCCTGCTCGGACTTCTTTTTGTCTTTTTTTCCATATCCATATTTTTCTCAGGGAATCGGCCCTTAATTAACAGATCTCAGTCTCTTGCTCCTTGTGTCCTAGTCAGGAGGTCATCTTGCTTCAGTCTAGTAAAAAGCCTGACTGATTAGTTGATATCCTCAGTCTCTTTCCTCTATCTCAGCACCAGGTGAGTTATGGACATTAAAATAATTTCACATAATGCACAAGGCTTAAATGAACCTATTGAAAGGGGGTAGTCCTTCAGGAATACCATAGACTGGGAGCAGATATTGTCATGATACAGGAAACCCACTTAAAAAAAAATTCAAAACCTAAATACTAGGGAAAAACAAACTCACAATCATATCATGCTGCTACAAAGAAAAAAAAGTTGTCTTGATTTTGTTTCACAAAACACTTACCGTATATACTCGAGTATAAGCAGAGTTTTTCAGCCCTTTTTTTAAGGCTAAAAAGGGCCCCCTCGGCTTATACTTGAGTCACTCTCCCCCCGTGTTGGAGGTATTTAGGGGGGTTTAGAATGAGGAGGTTTGGTTTAGAAAGAGGAGGGGGGTTGAGGAGGGAGGTGGAGGAGGGGGTTGAGGATGGGGGTTGAGGAGGGGGTTGAGGAGGGATTTGAGGATGGGATTGAGGATGGGGGGGTGGAGGTTGAGGAGGGGGATTGAGGTTGAGGCGGGAGGTTGCGGAGGGGGGTTGAGGATGAGGATGGGGGTTGAGGATGAGGATGGGGGGCTTGAGGAGGGAGGTTGAGGAGGGGGTTGAGGATGGGGGGGTTAGGATGGGAGGGTTGAGGATGAAGATGGGGAGGTTGAGGAGGGGGTTGAGGAGGGGGTTCAGAATGGGGGGTTGAGGAGGGAGGTTGGGGATGAGGAGGGAGGTTGAGGATGAGGAGGGGGTTGAGGATGGGGAGGTTGAGGATGGGGTTGAGGAGGGAGGTTGAGGGGGGTTGAGGAGGGAGCTTGAGGAGGGGGGTTGAGGTGGGGTTTGAGGATGAGGAGGGAGGTTGAGGTTGAGGAGGGAGGTTGAGGATGGGGTTGAAGATGAGGATGGGGGGTTGAGGAGGGAGGTTGAGGAGGGGGTTGAGGATGAGGGGTTTGAGGAGGGAGGTTGAGGATGAGGAGTGGGGTTGAGGAGGGAGGTTGAGAATGAGGAGGGGGGTTGAGGAGGGTGATAAGGGAGGGGGGAAGAGACACAGGGAAGGGAGAGGGGGGAAGAGATACAGGGAAGGGAGAGGGGGGAAGAGACACAGGGAAGGGAGAGGGGGAAGAGACACAGGGAAGAGAGAGGGGAGAAGAGACATGGAAGAGAGAGGGGGGACACAAGAAAAGGGCATACAAGAGGGGGACACAGAGGGCACAAGAGGGACACAGGGGGTAGCACATTTCCCACCCTCGGCTTATACTAGAGTCACTCATTTTACCCAGTATTTTGTGGTAAAATAGGTGCCTCGGCTTATACTCGGGTTGGCTTATACTCGAATATATACGGTAATTTTCAACATACTAACACTCAAAAAGCTATTGAAGGCAAATATATCACAGTTTGTGGAATTATTAATGATCGTTCAGTATCACTTCTTAATGTCTATACACCAAATTCAGACCAGTCCACCTTCTTTCGCAGTTGGCAACATTCTATTTGGGTTATAGGAGGAGATGCAGTTCTATATCCACTCAGAGATAGATCTGGACCCTCTACCCCATCACAAATCCCCACCGCTACTAAGGTTTTTAAATCAATCCTGAGCCAAAATTTGATACATGGAGGGGGATGAATGCGACAGGGAACGAATTTACCTTTTACTCAGCCAGACATAAATCCCAATCACGTATCGACTATATATTGCTACAACAATAAATGGCTCCAGATATTAGTGGAATCAAGTTAGACGATAACGAATATAAGCTAAGCCTGTTGGGCGGAGGATATTCTCCTCACAGTTACTAACCCATTAATTAGCTTACCTAGCCTATTTAAAACTTGAGCAATTTTGGCCATATATCAGGGTTTAAAATTAACGCAAATAAAAGTGAAGCTCTTAATGTCTAATTTCCCCAGCAACTGGAAAATTTGCTGATTTTAAACTATCCCTTTAAATGGTCCTCGCATTTATATACCTAGGTATTCATATCCCTAAATTTACTAAACAGATATATGATGCCAATTACCCCATTATCTTTAAAGGAATATATTAAGATCTTCGCACCTGATCTTCATTAAATATCTTGTGGTTTGGTAAAATACATGCCATTAAAATGAACACCCTCCCTAAACTGCTATACCTTTTTAGGACTATACCATCATCAATAAATCTTAAAGACATAGCAACATTACAAAAAGCAATATTTATCTTTTCATCCGGGGCAAAAAGAAACCTAGAATAAATAGGGCAACCATGACAGCATCAAAACAGAAAGGAGGTTTAGCAACTCCTGACCTTCTACGATACTATAAGGTGGCGAGATTAGCCGAAATGGCTAAATGGTATATTAAGAGAGACCCCCCCCCCCCCCCCCCCCAGTTTGGGTGGAGATAGAACGTCAAGTTTTATGGGACCAAAATATTCTCCTGAACCAAATACTATGGCTAAGCATCCATCAGAGTATACATTTCAAATCACTTCTGATGTGTCTGAGTCACTCCATCGTACTATGGAAGCATAGTAGAGAACTCCTCTACAACAAAATGGCTCATGGCTAACGCCATTGTGGCTACCCCATGCAGACTTATCAATCAGTAAAAATACCCAATTTGCTTGATAGATTAGAAGTCAGATAACAATTGTTGCAGATGTACTGTTAGAATGTCAAAACTGGTCTCCATCAGACTTTAGCATAAATCACAGATTGCCACACAAAGAATGGCTTAACCTGATGATGGTTAGCACACAAGTGGGACAAACTGGACAACAAATTAGCTAGCAAAACTCCCTTTGAGTATTGTTGCTTTCTCAACTCAAAAGGTAAAAAAAACCTCACTATACTTTATAACTACCTAAATGAACAGACCATGCCTAATAATTTATCCTATAGGGCCTCCTGGGAGGCTGAGTTCAATATTAACCTAGATGATGAACAATGGGGTATAATTATCAAAAATGCAGCAAACTCCTCTTTAAACATTATATTGAAGGAAAGTGTTTACAAAACTAAATTGAGATGGTACCTTACCCCAGCTAGACTCCACGGTTCAAATAGTCAGTTGGATGGCAATTGCTCCAGAGGTTGCAACACCATAGGTTCCTTAAAACATATGTTATGGGATTGCCCCAAAGTCCAGCATGTTTGGATAGCAACCTACAATACCCTGGAGAAACTTTGGGATACAGTTATTCCTCAGAAACCAGAAGAAGCATTATTAGGCTTACCACTCCCAGGTCTCTTCTAATTTATATTCCTTTTCCTACAAGAACTCCTGGATTGCAGAATTATGTACCTCAAGTAGGTAATCCCTTTTAAAATTTTCAAGGGGAGTTATTTCCCTTAACTTGTTTGAAATACAATCTCATCACATATTATAATTGTCTAACTGCGATTCGTCGTCACGCTTCAGACGAATCGCAGTTAGACAATTATAAAGTGCTGCGCATTGCGCAGAGCGCGGCGCAAGCCGCGCTCTGCGCCCAAACCGCGCTTGCGCAGAGCGCGGCGCAAGCCGCGCTTGCGCGGCCCGAGAGCAGGTAAAAGAGTGGGGAATAGGGGGGGGGGGGGTAGAGGCACAGAGGGAGAGTGGGGAAGAGGGGAGGGAGAGTGGGGAAGAGGGGGGGGAGAGTCACAGAGGGAGAGTGGGGAAGAGGGGGGGAGAGTCACAGAGGGAGAGTGGGGAAGAGGGGGGGGGAGAGTCACAGAGGGAGAGTGGGGAAGAGGGAGAGTGGGGAAGAGGGGGGGGGAGAGGCACGGCACAGAGGGAGAGTGGGGAAGAGGCACAGAGGGAGAGTGGGGAAGAGACACAGAGGGAGGGGGGAGAGACACAGAGGGATAGGTGGGAAAGAGACACAGGGGAGGTAGAGGAGGGGGAAATAACACACGGGAGGGAGAACATGGGGAAGATACACATGGGAGGGAAATGGGGGGGGGGGGGGAGAGGGGAACAGACACAGGGGGAAGGGGGAAAGAGGCGCTCATCACAAGGCTAGTAAAGTAGAGGGGGAGAGGCTTACATTGTGTGGCAAACAGCATTGCCAGGCTTCAGTTTTTATTGCCGTCATTTTTGACGGGCAAGTCGCTAGTAAAATTATATTTCAATAGGCTCTCATTTATGTAGATGAGTCTGAGAACTTGATATCTAAACTTTAGAGCCTCTTCAAATGGCTCAGATAATCTCAAATCTGAGAGGTATATGGTCCATATCATTGTTAGTTAAGAGGCTGTGGTTTATCTGTCTGTCTATCTTATTCAGCCACATTAGAAATCTACATAGACTTCAGAAAGTTAAATAGCCAGAAGAAGGCTTTCTTCCCTTGACTGTCTGTTATACATAAAAAGGTCTCATCAATGAAGCGATTCTTATGACTTATTTCACTGGAGGAAGGTCAGACAGACCTCATTGGGAGTAATGTAAGATATATTTTTCAAGATCTCTGAGGTGAGGGCAAGCCTTATGAAGATCTGAATATGGAGGCCCATGCTGTCAATATAGTCAGTAAATCTCATATTGACACCCTTTTTGGCAATTAATATGGTTAAATTATTTATATCAATAAAATGTATTAATATTAATTAAAAATGCATATTTGATATATTTGCCAATTCTTAATTATCTGAGTTCTTACTACATATATATAAGCTTTGGCATCATTAAATTGACATAACTGTATTATGTGAGAAGATATTTAATAATTATGAATAAAAATAACATCAAATCAGTATCTTTCAGTATAACAATCAAGGTGGTATAAACAATTGTAGCAGGTATAATACAATGATGAAGAATCAGTTATTATAACATTGTCCAAATAATCATATATAAGACATGCCCAATATGCTTATTATAATTGATATGGTAATTATGATATCAGAGATAGATTTTTATTTTTATTTTTGGTACGTTACAATTATTTATATATCAATATACCACTCCAGTTTACACTTATACAAATTTAGGGCCCTATTAAATTCCAGCCTCGTAAATAAGAGGCTTCTACTTAAGCCCTACGTACTGCAAAGTTTCTCTAACTTACAATGCTATTAAATTAGCCCTGCTGCGAGCAACGTATGAGCTACGCAGCAGGGCCGTACGTATCTACACTGCGTAAATGTACATGAGGAGTGACAGCCTGCGAGATGATATCGCAGGCTCCCACTCCTCATCAATTGCTGCGGGGGTCCTAAAAGGGACCTCCGCGGCAGTCCCCCACATAAGCCCTGCCGTGGGGGTACTCCGAATACCCCCCCGGCACCTAAAATGAACCCCCCCTCAATGCGGGGGTCCCCGTCGGGACCCCCGAAGTGTCCTCACATGAACACCTTGCTGCAGGGGTCCATAGGAACCCCCGCAGCCCCCACACATTAACCCCTTGCAGCGGGGGTCCTCGATCGGCACCGATCAGGCCCCCCGCTGCATTTAAAACTTTTAAATTCCCCGCCGCGGCTCCTTAAAGGGGCCGCGGCACACTATTACCCAATCCCGGCCGCGGCACTTAAAATTAACCCCCCTCTATGCTGGGGGTCCCCATCGGGACCCCCGAAGTGTCCCCACATAAACCCCCTGCAGCGGGGGGCCCCGATCGGCACCGATCGTGACCCTGCTGCAATTCAATTTTAAATTTCCCGCCTCGCGGGTCCTCAAAGGACCGTAAAGGTCCTGAAAGGACAAAAAACTAAAAATATTAACCCCAGGCAACTATAATTACCCCATTAACTCATGGTGGTCAATCCAGATCACCATAAGGCCTAAATTAACCCATTAACTCATGATGGTCAATCCAGACCACCATAAGGCCTAAATTAACCCATTAACTCATGGTGGTCAATCCAGACCACCATAAGGCCTAAATTAACCCATTAACTCATGGTGGTCAATCCAGACCACCATAAGGCCTAAATTAACCTATTAACTCATGATGGTCAATCCAGACCACCATAAGGCCTAAATTAACCCATTAACTCATGATGGTCAATCCAGATCACCATAAGGCCTAAATTAACCCATTAACTCATGGTGGTCAATCCAGACCACCATAAGGCCTAAATTAACCCATTAACTCATGATGGTCAATACAGACCACCATAAGGCTCTATTTAACCCCATCAGTCCCATAAGGGTATATTATTACCATTATGGGCCTGTTACAACCCAACATTAACCACATAA
Organism: Discoglossus pictus; assembly: GCA_027410445.1. Lineage (NCBI taxonomy): Eukaryota > Metazoa > Chordata > Amphibia > Anura > Alytidae > Discoglossus > Discoglossus pictus. The sequence continues at coordinate 87,102,171 of CM050171.1, forward strand.
GTGCCATGATGGTCCTCAAGGACCATCATGACACTAACTACAAACACTACACTATAACCCCCAATAAACCGTTTAATCTAAACTAACCCCCCTCTACACTAATCTATTAACACTTACACTACCTACCTACACTACCTACCCCCTAATAAACCTCCCCAACACTCTAATTACAAAAAACAAAAAACCTACAGCACAGAAAACAAAAAACCTACAGTACAAAAAACAAAAAAACCTACAGTACAGAAAAAAAAAAAAATTACAACCCCACCCCCCACTACAGAAAACAAAAAAATACATTACAACCCCACCCCCCACTTCAGAAAATAAAAAAATTACACACCTGAAAAGGAAAGACAGATAAACACAATACAATACATACATATAATACATTACATACATTACATACAATACATGACATTACATATAATATATTACATATAATATATTACATATAATATATTACATACATTACATACAATACATGACATTACATATAATATATTACATATAATACATTACATACATTACATACAATACATGGCATTACATACATTACATATAATATATTACATATAATATATTACATATAATACATTACATACATTACATACAATACATGACATTACATACATTACATATAATATATTACATATAATATATTACATATAGTCCAAATCAAATACCCCCTATCTATCTAACATACAATCTATTTAATTTAAAATAAATCCTAACTATATCAAATACATCCCCCTATCTATCTAATATACAAAAAATCCTAACTACATACACAGACCCTTATTCTAAACTAAAATAAAATAATTACAGTCCTAACTACATACACAGACCCTAATTCTAAGCTAAAATCAATAAATTAAGACCACTTACCTTTAAGATGTTGCTTCAGATCACTAACCTATGGGTCAAACAAAAAAGAAAAATTAGTACAAAACATTAACATCAAATAAATAAACATTCTATACATTCTAAATATTCAACTCACCTTTACAGCATGTCCAGTCACTGTTTAGCTCTTCCGGCGCGGCCCTGTTAAAAAAAAACAACACAATACATGAATACATGAATACAATATATAAACAATAAATAAAATACACAAATAAACATCTAAATATACATTTAACTTACCTCCCCGCGATGTCCCCGGCCTTCTCTCCTTCAGCCCCGGCTGGGCCGCGGAACCATCCGCGCTCTAAAAAAAAAAAAGAAAAAAAACTAACGGAGGTCTGCACTGGCAGACCTCCCCGACGCTAATGAACCTCCCGGAGTCGTTTCCGGGAGGAAATTGGCATTGTCAGCTTGTTATTTTCTGTAGTGGGGGGTGGGGTTGTAATGTATTTTTTTGTTTTCTGTAGTGGGGGGTGGGGTTGTAATTGTTTTTTTTTTTCTGTACTGTAGGTTTTTTTGTTTTTTGTACTGTAGGTTTTTTGTTTTCTGTACTGTAGGTTTTTTGTTTTTTGTAATTAGAGTGTTGGGGAGGTTTATTAGGGGGTAGGTAGTGTAGGTAGGTAGTGTAAGTGTTAATAGATTAGTGTAGAGGGGGATTAGTTTAGATTAAATGGTTTATTGGGGGTTATAGTGTAGTGTTTGTAGTTAGTGTCATGATGGTCCTTGAGGACCATCATGGCACTTATGTGGTTAATGTTGGGTTGTAACAGGCCCATAATGGTAATAATATACCCTTATGGGACTGATGGGGTTAAATAGAGCCTTATGGTGGTCTGTATTGACCATCATGAGTTAATGGGTTAATTTAGGCCTTATGGTGGTCTGGATTGACCATCATGAGTTAATGGGTTAATTTAGGCCTTATGGTGGTCTGGATTGACCATCATGAGTTAATGGGTTAATTTAGGCCTTATGGTGGTCTGGATTGACCATCATGAGTTAATGGGTTAATTTAGGCCTTATGGTGGTCTGGATTGACCATCATGAGTTAATGGGTTAATTTAGGCCTTATGGTGGTCTGGATTGACCATCATGAGTTAAGGGGGTAATTATAGTTGCCTGGGGTTAATATTTTTAGTGCGAGTCCTTTCAGGACCTTTACGATCCTTTGAGGACCCGCGAGGCGGGAAATTTAAAATTGAATTGCAGCAGGGTCACGATCGGTGCCGATCGGGGCCCCCCGCTGCAGGGGGTTTATGTGGGGACACTTCGGGGGTCCCGATGGGGACCCCCAGCATAGAGGGGGGTTAATTTTAAGTGCCGCGGCCGGGATTGGGTAATAGTGTGCCGCGGTCCCTTTAAGGAGCCGCGGCGGGGAATTTAAAAGTTTTAAATGCAGCGGGGGGCGTGATCTATGCAGAACGGGGACCCCCGCTGCAAGGGGTTAATGTGGGGGTGCTGCAGGGGTCCTGATAGAGACCCCTGCAGCATGGGGATGTGTATAGGGTGCAGGGGGGAGCCTCACACTGCTGTCTCGGGCTGTTCCGAGGCAGCACGTAGAGGCTTTCGGATCCCTTGCGTGGACTTTTTGTCCACGTAGGGATTCTTACGATATGCGAGACTCGTGCATAGATTTAAGGCTACGTAGCTCTCTCGGAGCCTATTCTCGGCCATTTTCTCGCAGTCATATCGTAAATCAGGCTGCGAGAGATTCGGTTCTCGCAAACAGCAGGAAAACTGCCTTTTGCGAGCACCGAGAGAACTACGAGGGAGAATTTAATAGGGCCCTGAGTGTTCTAATTATGATATTGTCTCAAATTCAAAAGAAAATGTTTTTCATTGCAATTAGGTACTAAATCAAAATATGTTGGATTGTTATAACATCTGATATTAATGGTATTTATAAAATTAATCTGTAAATTGTATGTCAATTTACAAGTTACACAATTATGATGATATTGTTCTAATCAAATTAATATTGATATAGCAATCTACTTTATATTTTTAGAAATACCCTTTTGACCTTAACTCATATTATTATCTGCATCTACTTACATTTTGACATTTCAATGTAAAACTACCACGTTACACACCATAGACAAATTTATTAAATGGTAAACCAGACACTTTGGGCCTCATTTAATTGAGGTTTCAGGAGATCCGGTAGCCCATAAGTGAGGTTGCAAGCTAATTCGCTATTCAATTGGTGTCTTTTTGCGGGCTCAGAATGTCTTCCAAGTTATGTCTTTAGAAAAAATGGCGATGGTTAAACCCGTAACTTACAGCCTCCAGAAGCCTTTGATCTTTCACTTTCGCAAGGCTAAAATCGCAAATCGCTATTCAATTGCTTAATTTCCTCAAGCGTGCAAATGTTTTCACACCCGTAAATGGCAGATGAAGGAGAAAATCTAATGAGTGCTAGAGAGGACCCCCAAGGGGGTTAAACACCCATTCGTAACACTGTAAATGCAAATGAAAAGTCATTACTGTACTGTAAATAACGGGGAAAGCGATGACAGGCATTAGAATTAATTGCACAACAGTCTCAAGCCTGCAAATCGGCAAGATCTTAGATGTATTTTTATATTACATTTCAGGGTTAAATCGACCTCGGGAATCAATGAGTCAATACATATCAGGCCATCCATATGGACTAGAATAGTATTGGCATTTTTTTTTTCATAATTCTTTATTTTTTGGTTTTGCGAGTCTGATCGCATATCGGACCCCTGAACTTAATTAATTGACATGTAACCTCCATGTTTTACTGCCGTAATAAAAACAGTCTAATTTTCTATTGGCTGATTTGAAATGGGCTGTTACGGGCTTGCTGAATTAATCATGTTCTCGCCCTGAACTGCTACGGCCCAGTGCATGGTTTACGGTTTCGGGGCAGTAACTTGCGGCCTTGTGCTATTGAATAGCATCGCAATCGGAGATGAATCGGTGCCTGCAACACAATCACAGACATTCGGCTGTCTGCAATCGAGTTACGGGCTTCAAATTGAATATAGAAATATCTTGACAATATCTGACTAGCAGTCAGTGGTTTCCATTGGAACTGACCATAACTTCCAATATCTTCAATGGATCATTGGAAGAAGGGAAGGCATGTTTTTATTTTATTATCTGGATGTCAAGATCCAGTTACTAAAACAAGTGGTCTCAAAACTATCTCTAATTATAGAGGATTTTTTTATATAGTCGGGTCTAGTCCAGAAGTTCATACTAGATTATAGAAGCAATTCATTTAATATTGATACTAATAGTTTAAACTAATTCTCGATCAGTTCAACAGTACCTGAGCTTTGGGAGCTTTAAATTAATTCTTTGTTGTGGAAGGACAGGAGGATTCTCCTTTTGTTGAATCATAACAATTTTAAACAGTTTTACTCTTTAAAAATAAGGTAAAAGTTTTCTTTTCCCCTGGTGTGCTATTTATTAGAAGAATCTTGTATCTGGTTGCCAGGAGTAATTAAAATGTTTAGAACAACAAATAATGTGGTCCTGCAGCCATTGTTTTCCCCAGTTTTTTCCAGTACATCATAATTTCTTGGAAAAATATTAAAACTGGAATTAATGAAAACTGATTATAACTTCTAAAGGCAATCCATTCTTAAGACCTTTTTTATTCAAGACAAGCTCTACTGCTTTTTTTTATTTATTTGTCATGCTGCCTTTTCTTCTCAGAGAGTGCACTGAATGCATGGTAGACTATAGGTAGTCTCCTGCTTGGAATCCCTAATCTTTTGTCAGGTCTTGGCCACATTTTGATTTGGCCAGCATACAAACTGCCATCACGATCTCCTCTTTGGTTGCAAGACAAGTAATCAGGAAAGCAGATCCCTTTCATATAAACTGAAAGATATAGGAAACGGCATCTGAGTATTGCAGTTTCAAGAAGGTTACAAAGATACAAGGGCCCCTATTCAACTGGGCAGTTGTAAGTTACCGGAGCCCGTAATGGAGCCCGTAATGGAGCCCGTAATCTAAACGATCCATGGTCTTACAAGCTGAAAATCTCTGCGGTTGTGAAAACTCCCACCCAGCTAAGCCTTTGATCTTACAAGCCTGTAAATGTTACAAACGCAAATCGCTATTCAATTGCTACAATTCCTAAAGCCCGCAAATGTTTTCCATAAATAGCAAATGTAGAAGAAAATCCTACGGGTACCAGATAGGACTCATAAGCACTGTAAATGCAAATAAAAAAATCAATACTGCACTTTTAAAGACAGGGAAAATAATGAAAGAATTAATTGCACAACAGTCTCAAGCTCGCAAATCTGCAATAAAAAAATATTTGTTTTTATGTTTCATTTTGGTGTCATATCAATCTTGGGAATCAATTAGTTAATACATATCAGGCCACCTACATGGACTAAAACAGTATCGCCATTCATTTCTAATATTTTGTACATTGACGAATTGCGAGTCTGATCGCATATTGGGCCTCTAAACGCTAATTGATTGAGGAGTAAACTCCATGTTTTACTGACGTAATGATGACGGTCTCATTCACTGTTGACTGTTTCTAAATCAATACCGTTGTTACGGTCTTGCTTAATTGATCATGATCACACTCTGAAATGCTACTTATGATTGCATAGTATACGGTTTCTGCTTTCGGCCTGTAAATTACGGGCTTGTTTAATTGAATCACTCTATAATTGTAGGAAATTTCAAGCCCGCAGATATACGTCCTGTATAACGTAATCTGCATGTTTACATTTAAATAAGGCCCACTGTCTATCACATTTCGGTCTGATGGTAACCTCTGAGAATTACCAAGTACGTTTTTTTAGGTGAGATTAATCAAACTTCACTTTTCAATTCTTCATCAAATCTGGAATAAAAAAAAAAATGCCTACATATTCCCTCCTTGTATCACTTAAGGAAGAACCTCAATCAACAAAATACTCCTATATTGCCCAACCATGGTATTATCTGTTTATAGATACACTATTTATTTGTAATACTTAAGACTATCCTGGAATTAAGTCCCACTTTTCTGTTCTAGTCAAGATAGTCTAAAATGTATGACTTCTGAATCCTGGAATCATTTTGAAGCCAGAGTAAATTGTACTCTTGATTGAGTATCTAAAGAACATGGCAGCTTTGAATTTGTGTCTCACGAACTTGTCTTTTGGATGACTGGGACTGCAAACATAATTTAGTGCCTTTATACTTCTTGTCTAAATATAAAGCTATATCAGCTTTGATAGTGAGATATCCAAACTGTAATCTCTACATTTTTGCTAGCTGTTTAAGGAATGCATCTTTTTTTATTGTATCTTATTGCTACTTGATATTTTGCTCTGATATAGAAGGCCTTAATAAGTCATATTAATTATGATTATAATAATTATTCTAATCTCATCCTGAGATTCTTGCCTTCTACGGAAAACACTTATATAAATATATATATATATATATATATATATATATATATATATATATATATATATATATATATATATATATTCAAGAGGCATTACAGATTAATGGTTACAAAATGTGCATTTATTAGAATACAAATACTATGGAAACAACATCTCCTAACTTAGCAGAAAGGCATTCTGAAGCTAACAATTATGTCCATGTGTTTGTATGAGAGTATGATACTTTATCAGGCCTTCACAGTGTAGATAGTGAGGAAGAGCTCAAGAGAGCTGAAGAGTGCAAGAGAGCAAGAATTATTCTGTATTTGAATCCCATACTCATGTCCTTCACAAAGTCCCCTCACTGGTCAGCTGTCCACACAAAGGATTCCTTCGGCCACATGGAAAACTAGAGAAATCCAGTTCCCAAAGTTACACATACCCATACGTACAAGAATACCATATATGGTCTTCTGCTAATTCTCGGAATTAGACTGTACTAGTCAAGGCTATCACCATCATGTGGTTATATAACAGAATGCACCTATATGTGGCAACTTAGCTTTATATTAGGGCTGATAATTCTGTAATCCATAATTCTTGATGCCAGGCCGGTTTTACATCCCCCCTTTGGCAATGAAAGACACATGAACATTTTCATTACAATAGAAGCTCAAAAAAAGTATAAGAGTGAGTATATGATTAATTTGAAAAGTTTCCTATACCCCGCTATGTGTGTGTGTGTGTTTCTGCTATTTTACTAGAGCTGTTTCAATACGTATACCATAGTACAAATCATATAGACATGCTTTTAGATAGCAACACATGCATTTCTGAACAATAATACTTAATATAGACAATATTAACACAATTATGAATGGATGTAATATAAGATTTCAAAAAGCCCAACCCCATGACGAGTTTTTTCAAAAGGAATTAACACATTTCTGCCACCAGGATGCACTTGACAGATCAGAAAATGTATGTTCAATCCTTGCTGTTGATGGTGAAAATGTATGTGTACCCTTTCTCCAAAATTTTGTAGGTGTTTGAGCAGTATATGATCATCTTTAAGTTGCATTACCCATTTCTGCCAAGGTGTGTTGTCTGATACAATTGGTACAATCAGAGGAGACCCCAGGGTTTTATTGTAGGTTAATATCTGTGGCACTGTGAGATTAAACTGCTGTGAACTTATTCTCACCGGATAGTCTTTGACACAGTAAATTCCCTGAGTAATCTGTTCCCTAGATATACAATGTTTAAACCATATGTGTATCTCATCCCTTGGTTTCAACGAAACAAAACACACCCTTCCCTGTCCTAAGGGGAATATCAAATCTTGGGGTTTAACCTTTTCTACAAACCTTTGGCAGTATGAATGCTTATGCCAGCATGAATCAAATACTGTTCTAACGTGATTGGGTAGACATAAGATTTTGGTGGGGAATCTCATTCAACCTTCCACATCTACTTGTCCTATGGTGGTACCATTTACTATGAAGTTGGGAAACTCTAACTCATGATGTAAAACATGTGATTCTGTTACTGGAGTTCCCAATGATGTCATATGGTAGATGTTTTGGTAAGTTCCCCTGGCTGGTACTAATGAATTAGCTCTGCATATATTTCCCTTGCAACCCAGCCAACTGTTCACCCATAACTCTTTGTGGTCAGAAGCAAACCTGTTAATTTCAGCTTGCTGCCAACCTCCCAAAGGGTTATGGTTATTATCCATAGCTTGCGCCAGGATCTTAAAATCAGTTGATAGCTTGGTTTGCATGGAAAGACATACAAAATCCCAAGACACTTCCCTTAACTGCCCAATTACCCCAACCAATATCTCCTGAATATGCTGTACAGCAGGACCCTGTATATCTATAGCTGCTTTTGTCAGTCCCTCTACAACTGCATTAATGTTTTGTTGTGTCTGTAACCCTTTGGCATTTAACAAAACCTCAGACTGTAAGGTTGTAGTCAGACTGGAAATATCAATAGAATTCACAACCCCTAGACCAGTTCCTACACCTCCCAACACTGTATCCACAATATCCCTCATACTTCTGGTACCCATTACCCATCTAATTAAATACCTTAACATAGTAGCTGTAATTGTGGAACAATTTTGAAAGTGTTTAGAAACTAGCCAATCTGTCAACCTTATTCTCCATGAAATCAGCTGAAATGTAGCATCCCTCAATATTGGTGTGGGGTTCATAGCACTAATTTGAAAGGGACCACTGGAAAGTACTCTCTTATCCCCACACATGGGGTTGTCAGCATAGTTATCCACCCTTGGTGGAGCAAGTGTAGTAGAATAGGTCAGAGGAAGGGCTCCTGTTGTAGGTTCCCTCCCCTCATCTATTGTTAATGTTACTTTCACTTGTCCACCCCGGTTGGATCCCACTACCTCCAATTTTACACCTTCTTTGGTCATGTTCTCAGTGATCACTTTTGTTATGCTATACCCTTGCTGATGCATGGACATAACAGGGTTTTGAAAATTAAGGGAACACCTAATACCTTAACCTATCAGACCTATTGTTTATTTTCCCCAGTTTGCCCATTCACATTCCCAGTTTCTTTTATTACCCAGATTGTCCCTCCAAAATCCACTAATGTTATTATAGCTTTTTGTCCACAGTCCAACCCCCACTTAAAGTCAGTTGATCAAAACATGGTTTTTCCAAATTGTCATTGCTCCATATTTTTGTCCATGCCTTGATCGTCTGTGTATGACTTGATCTTCTTTGTTTTGTGGAAGAGGTAGTTTGTGGTCCATCGATTTCCTGATTATTACATATGAATATCATTGTCCATAAAATCCCCCAAAACAAATGCATTTTCATCTTCCTTGTTGACTTCTCGTTGCCAAATCGGAAAAGCAGAAATTTCTTAGCAGAAATATCTACATCTGGGACTTCTGTCCCTTTGTACAATTTACATTGGTCCACATGGACCCATTTGTGACCAGGCTGCCTTCTGTTTTTTCTGGGGTTTGATCTTATTACCTTAAGCACTGTAGTACCTAATGTATCTAGAATGACATAGGGACCCTCCCAATTTGCATCCCATTGAGAGTTTTTATTAACATTTTTAATCATGATCATTCCCCCCTTCAAACAAAGTTTGAATTTTAGATGACACTTTACAATCAGTTGGGGCCATATTAGAGGCAGCAAAATGTAGCAGTAGTCTTCAGTGCTCCTGAATTTGGGAGAGATATTGGTCTCTTAACATGGCTTCTCTCAGAGGAGTGGACAATTGAGGTTCACCTGGGTGGCCTAGAGCCATCTGTCTCCCTGTCATTAAACATAGAGAGAACATTTAGTAGCAGTAGCAGGTGTAGCTCTAATAGCCATTAGAACTGCTGGTAAGTGTGTAAACCAAGAATTACCGTATTGTGTAAGAATTCTGGCTAACCTAGACTTAATGTTTTGATTCATGCGTTCTACTATACCCGAGGATTGTGGGTGATACGGAACATGGAATCTCTGCTGTATTCCCAGTAGGGCACAGAGGCTTTGCATTATCTGTCCAGTAAGATGTGTACCTCTGTCTGACTCAATGAGTTCAGGAAAACCCCACCTTGAAAACACATGTTCCCATAATGCTTTTGCAGTAGCTTGTGCAGTGTCACGCCTAAGAGGAATAGCTTCAACCCATTTAGAAAAAATATTCACAATGACTAAGGCATATCTAAGACCCCCTTTTGATAGTGGAAGTGGGCCTATAAAATCAATCTGAATAGATTTCCAGGGACCATCAGCTACTGGTATCCTCTGGAGAATTGGTCTTTGTCCTTTAGGGCGTGGATTTATCTGAGCACAGATAAGGTATTCTTGAATACACTGTTGAGCTGATGTTGCTAACTGTGGCCAAAAATATTTCTGTCTAAGGTGGTATTCTAAGGCACTGTGACCAATGTGTCCCAAAAGAGAGTGAGTTTGCTGTGTAATTTTTATCTGTAAATGCTTTGGGACTGCAAAAAGAAGTTTGGCCTGTGGCTCTGTAGGACTACTATAGCAAATTAACCCATCCTGAATAGAGTACCCACTGGTAAGACTTTGCTGGTTCTGTAACAAAAGAGAAATGTTAGTATCTTTAGCCTGCTCTCTCTGTAGGTCTGGTACTTCGGATGTCTCTTTAGTAACCTTTGCTATATTTGTCCCTTCCTTAGATACATGGTGTTCACTCCATGCATCCCCTGCTTCTGTATCTGCCACTCCTGGTTGCCATTGTTCCCCCTCTAAGGCTGCCTGTTTAGTCAACATATCCACATGTGCATTTCCACGTGAATGTTCATCAGTGGAATTTGTGTGCCTTAATCTTAAGTATAGCTGCCTGCAGTGGGTGTTGTGTTCCCCAGTCAACTAAGTTCCTCAAAGCCATTGCATGTGACAAAGTTTTTCCCGCTGAATCCACCATTCCCCTTAGATCCCATATTGGTAGGTACTCTGTCAGTGACCTAGTAACATAGGCACTGTCACTGTAAATACTAATAGGTTGTGTGTCAAACCTGTGATATGCCATGGAAATGGCTTCTAGTTCTGCTCTCTGTGCTGAAAAGGAACATGGCAACATAATCTTAACTTCCAATTGCATAGAAAGGACCCATATTGCAAATCCAGTATGGAATCTGCCATCCTGCCAAAATCTTGATCCATCCACATAGATCTGTAGATCTTGGGATATGGTTTTGTCCCTAAATTATTTAGGTGATGACTATCCGTGAATGTGGGTCTCTACACAATCATGTGGTTCTCCCTGTATGTACATTAACTTTGGCAAGATGTATTTTGCATTATGCTGTACAGTAATGTCACAGTGTTGTAAATCTGTCAGCCACCTGGTAAGGCGCTGAGTTGAGACTCCACTTAGGGTTTTCTCGAACAACAACTTCAGTGGTGTATGAGGTGTTTGGAGAATCAGCTTCCTAAATCCCACTATATGCTCTGTAGCTTGAACTGCCCAATGTACCCCTAACAAAACTTTGATGCACGTATCATATCCTCTCTCTACTGGAGTAAGGAGTCTGGAAAAATAGCCTGCAGGCCTCCATTTCCCAGCCTTCTCCTGCAGTAGAACTGAAGAAATTAAAGTGGCAGTAGTACATGTTTGTAGGGCAAATGGAGCCTCACTGTCGACAGTGGCAAGAGCTGGAGCTAATGCTAAATCCTCCTTTAACACCCTGAATGAATCCTCATGTTCACTATCCCATGTAATCAGTCCTGTCTCTTCTCCTTTCAATAGATCATCGAGAGGCTTTGCTTTTTCAGCAAAACCTTCAATGAAGTCTCGTGAAAAATTCACCAATCCCCCAAATTTTCTTAATGACTGTCTATTGAAAGGATTAGGTACCTGTAGTATTGCTACCACTATATCCTTAGTAGGACATCTTGTTCCACTTTGGATTGACACCCCCAAAAATATTACCTTCTCTTTCATTAACTGAACCTTTGAAGTATTTAACTTCAGGCCGGATTTGGAAATTAAACCAAAAAATTCTCTTAGCAATTCAATGTGTTCCTCAACTGTCTCTGTCTGTAACAAGATATCATACATTCCTCAAATGTTCTCTGGGGCAGAGAACATTTCTAAGACCTTTGCTAGGGCCTGATGAAAGTAAGTTGGGGAACTATGGAAGCCTTGTGGGAGAGAATTGAATGTATACTGAATATTTCTGAAACTGAAGGCAAACTTATATTGACATTCTGGAGCAAGTTTAATAGCCCAGAATCCATTGCTACATCTAGCACTGAATACCGTGGAAGCAACTAAGTTTGTTACTGGAGGGGTACATTTGTTGATCATCCTAAAATCTTCAGTTAATCTCCAGCTTCCATTACTCTTCTTTACTGGCCACAAAGGAGAATTATTGGAAAAAGAACATTTCCTAATCACACCCTGCTGTTCAAGCTGATCAATAATTTCAGTAACTGGTTCTATAGCCTCCTGTTGGGAAACGGTACTGTCTTTGTGGAGGAGGGTCAGGACCTTTAATCTTAATCTCCACATCTCTCAATATCCCTCAATCATTTTTGTATTGAGCCTACATGTCAGGGAAATCCATAACCAACTTCATCAGATTAGACTGGCTACCTGTGTCCGGCCACACCCTTTCTGAAGGAACTGATACAATGGATGCCACTGGACTCAGGGAAGACTCATCTAACATAACAGGTTTCCTTCCTGTTGTGTCCCGCCACAGTACATTGTTACAAAGATCCACTATCATCCCTTCTGCTCTCATAACGTCAGCACCAAGTATAGTACCTTCTGTATTTCTACTCTGCCATATTGGAAGTTCTTTAATCCACTGCTGTAATAATGTAAAAGTTACTTTTGGAATTAGAAAAGCCTGGGACCGGGATCCCCCAAGTCCCACTAGAAATGTCTGTTTTGCCCCATATGGGGACTTAGTGGAAATCCGTCAAAGTCACTGAAGCACCTGTGTCAATGAGCAATTTTGTGTGATAGCCCGCAATCACACCATTGACATAGGGGCGTCCAGAATGATCCATTAATGTACCACAAATAGGAACCATGTCTCCCAGGGCCAGTGTTAGTCAGTCAGATAAGGATGTCAGAGAGGAATTATTCTCATACTGCCTCTCTTGATTCCTATCCATCCCTACCATCATCATCCTTAAAGCTTCCTGTGCTGGCCCATACAGATTATTCCTAGGCCTGGTCTTTGGAGCACATTCCTGTCCTGATGTATCTGGAGGTTCATGTCTGTCCTGTCTAAAGGAAAATCCTGCCTATCCTTTGTAGGCCATGAAGTATTTGAGTATGCCTGATCATGCCTATGTTTTGGAGGATCTGATGTATGTGCCTGCCATCCGTCCCTTTGCCTATGCTCTCTCATCCTCAGCCAGAAATCTCTGAATCTGTCCAGGCTTCTTACAATAATTACAAATCCCTCTGAAGGAAATTTCCAAGGGATTACGTTTTCCTTCATTAGTAGTCACAACTGCAATTTTACGTGGCCCTGTGACTCCTTTCCTTAGAATGTTTTGCTGTGCCTTACCAATAATACACAACACAGCCTCCATGGTGTCTTTCTCTTCTGCCATCATTTGTATGCTACGGTCCAAATAAGTGCATTTTCTTACTAGATACTGTAACATATCTGATGGGGTCTGATCTGGGGGGACTCTATGTGTGAATCTGTACACTTGCTCAAATTTAGAAGCAAACACCCATGGGTCATCCTGTACAGTTACTCTCATCTCAGCAAGGGAATGGCTATCTAAGTCTCTGTTCCCTGTGACTAACCTAGATACAGCTCTCAGCCTGTCCCCTTCTGTACCTCATTTGTGTTCTTTAAACCAATCTCTATTGCTATAATTTGGACCACTAACTGGGGCCTCTAATTTAGATGCTAGAGCTCCTGGAAGCCACAATTTTAACATAACACATGCCTCTTTAGGAGAAAGAATGTACTGTTTCATAGATGACTCAAAATTAGACATAATGGACAATACATCTATCTTTGCATCATATTGTGTGAATAATGGTTTAAAAGTTATCAATTGTTTCACTATTTTATCTCAGTCTTGTTGCCTGATTATTGCAGATGTTTGTGATGTTATAGAATTCCTCTCTCTATTTCTCTCACATGGTGTTGAATGTGAAGCATCTGGTACTTGACATAAACTTAGTGGGTGAGATCTTACTATGTGAGGGGTTAAGTCTGGTATAGTCCTACTAACATCAGAACTGTCCCTTACATCATTTCTTTATCTTACTTGTTGCTCTTCTTCTACAAGATGTTATCCACCCTCTTCCTCTGATGATGTACAAGCTGGCTCATTACTATCAATTACTGCAATCGGATGTTGCTGAGCAGATAAACATTCTCTGAGTGAGGCTACTAATTGTTCCCTTGCATGATAATTATCTTCTAAAGTATTCACATACTCTGCACTTATGCCACATTTTGGACAACAGTCTGCTTCTTGACTAGTCTCTGTAACTGCTGCAACTGGAATACTCCCCATTATAGCCATATTCATCTGGTTCTTAATACACATTAACAATTTCATACAGTTCTGTAACTTATTTCTCTCCTTGGTTAAGCACCATTTTTTCTTATCAATTTGCTTATTTTGCTTTTCACATTGTAGCCATAAATCATGTATTCTGCTAAGCATACTATCATTTTCAACAATCACTGGTTCAAAATCGCCACATTCAGCATATTTAGCAATTATCTCCATTACTTACACTTTGATGTGTCTTCAGCACGGTCCCTAATCAAAAAAGGTGTGCACCCCAATTTAATGTCTCCGTCTGGATACCAATTGATCCACAGAGATGAAGCCTGTCTTACTCCAATTGCGTCTCTGGTGCCTCTGGATCCCAAAAACCAAAAACGTTGTGGCCAATGACTTTCTTTGTAGAAAACGCTCAACAATAACCCCGATTATCACAGGTTCAATTTTTCATCCGCTAAGTTCACTTGTAACATCAAAGAGACATTTTGGATTAAATCCCCCGAAATGTAATTGAATGTACATGGTAAGAAAAATAGGCTGACTCGCCCGTTAACCGTTATAAAAACGGTTAATGAATTAATTACAATATTATTATTCATAATCATATTAATTATGATTATGTAGCGGAACCCATCACTGTTTTACCCTGTTTTATGATTATTATGGTTAAAATATGATCCTACAATATGTATGCTGGTTTATGCTCTGCAGAATATTGTCCCAGACTTTTGCAGACCTAGGCTATTAGATAATCCTATTACAGAGATTCAAGAGATAAGAAAGTTGTAAAGGATCCTTGCATTTTCCAAAGTGTTTTCATTCTCTGATAAGAACAAAGAAGTGTAATTGAATCAATGTCTGATTGTATCCAAGTTGTCAGGGAGGTGTGACTCACCTATTGTCCCTCTATGTGTATTGTATGGGGGATATGTGCACTGTCTGTGTGTTATGTGTAAAAACATACTTTTACTAACTTTTGAACCCCTGGTCTGATTCATGCCATTTTTGTATATGTTGTTCCCCTGGGTGAGAGATATTGAATGGTGCGGGACTTAAAGGTGTACCCCCTGTTTTTGGGGTACATCCAGAATGGGGTTAAAATTGTGTCTGTTTTAATTGTGTTACCTGTTATCTGAGGGGAGGAGACGTGGGGGTTGAACCATGTAGATAATTGGCTGTTGTGATAATTATGTGGGTGTAGCCCTTCAGAGGGCACCATTGCATAAAAGGAGATTCCCTGTCATTAAAAAATAGTTCCTCTTGACCCTTCAAAACGTAGCCTCGTCTCGTTATTTGAGGGGATCGCTATCATACTGGGGATTGCTATGCTTCTGCATACTCCCTTGAGCTGTAACTACTGAACGCTTGTTCCTGATGTACTATCCTTGGAGTCTGTGGTGGTTTTGGTGTCCGGTGCGGTGCTTGTAGGCCTCGACGCAAGCTAGGACGCATCCATCAACGGAGGTACCCGGTCGGGGTGCCAGTAGATCCGTTACAGATTATAATAATTATTCTAATCTCATCCTATGTGATTCTTGCCTTCTACGCATAACACTTATATATGTATTCAAGAGGCGTTACAGATTAATGGTTACAAAATGTGCATTTATTAGAATACAATAATTAATACAAATACATTAATAATACATGGTAATACTATAGAAACAACATCTCTTAACTTAGCAGAAAGGCATTCTAAAGCTACCAATTATGTCCATGTGTGTGTATGAGAGTATGATACTTTACCAGGCCTTCACAGTGTAGTGAAGAGTGAAGAGATGGAGAGGAAGAGTCCAAGAGATGAAGAGTGAAAAAGAGAGAGAAACAGCCTGGAATGCTACTTATATTCTGCATTTGAATCCCACCCCCATACTCATGTCCTTTACTTCTTACTGGTCAGTTAGGGCCCATGTCCTTCACAAAGTCCCCTCACTGGTCAGCTGTCCACACAAAGGATTCCTTCGGCCACATGGAAAACAAGAGAAATCCAGTTTTCAAAGTTACACACACCCATGCGTACAAGAATACCATATATGGTCTTCTGCTAATTCTCTGAATTAGACTGTACTAGTTAAGGCTATCGCCATCATGTGGTTGTATAACAGAATGCACCTATATGTGGCAAGTCAGCTTTATATTAGAGCTGATAATTCTGTAATCCATAATTCTTGATGCCAGGCCTGTTTTACAGAACCCCATAAGATTCTCATGTGTAAGAAACTTCGCTAAAGCTCTCATCTTTATTTGAAAAACATATTGAACAAGATGATAATGACAAGTAATGATAAGGTGACTGACAGATTGAAAAGTTTGTTCTGTAAAGATGACAAAGAGAAGGATAACAAAAATCTGTTACAGCATATGATTCGGAAATACCCAAAATAAAAAAAAAACATTAGATGGTTGTTGTGAGAGATGGGAAAAAAGGTACATCTGGATGTCCTACTCCTTGGCTGAAGGGAGATGCATATAATGTGTTGATGTTAGATGATACTGAGTCTGCTGTGATTAATACGATTATGATATGATGTAGGATTGTTTTGATAAATGGAAAGCTGAATATAAGGGAATATGAGTTGGAAGATCCCAGCCCCCTACCCTTATCCTTTTAAACTTTCCTCTCGTCCTAGATTCTCCAAATAAGAGATAAAAATGTCAATTCAAAGGGAGAATGAAAACATTATGCAAAAGACATTGAAGAGATCACTTTTCCAAGTGGACCCTCATTCGCGGGGGTTCCGTTCCTGGGGTCCTTGCGAATGTGCAAAAAACGTGAATAATGTAAACATGGGTAAACTACCAGTTTACCCATGTTTTGTGCCTTGGGAAAGGGTGGGTGTGTTGCAGAAAATTCTACAAATATCCTTTTTAGAGTGTATATATATATATATACAATTAGCACTCTTTGCAATTTGTGTGATATTTGGCTGGGATATAAGCAATAAACCAGTATTTTCCATATAAGTTATGAAATAGACACAGATTTTTATACATAATAATTAGTCATCCCCAAGTGTATCATAAAAAGTAGATGTACGCACAGATAATACCAAAGTATGTGTTATATCTTATTGGATAATATATAAATAAAATATCATTGGTTGTTAGTGGGTCATTTTTCAAAACCCCTTCTATTCTTAAAGGTATAGAGCGTCCGTAAGAGCTGGCCCTTTTAGAGTTGAAAGAATGTATTATAATCAGATGTAGATCAATAGCCAGTGCTTATATAATTGTATACCTGCCCACCTAATAAGAAGTATTGTGCTGATATTTACTGCCCCGGACCTACAATACTGTGGTTTCAGATGTTTTGCATTTTTTTCACGAGAAACGGAACTTGGGAAGAAAGAAATTCTTTTGTGTGAAAAAATAAGTCAGTATTAAGTTATGAAGTGTTTGTTTAATTTGTATTCTGTGGGAACTGACAGTGAGAGATGGTTTGTTTTGTTATGTAGTCATGTTTCAAAAATGATTTAGAAAAGAAGGTTTTATAATTTAATTATATATAATATATATATAATTTAATTATTTTTTGTCAGTGTAGTGTTTTTTTTGTTTGCAGTTCTGTAATAAGCCACTCACTTTCCTAGAAGGTTTTTCAAAACCCCTTCTATTCTTAAAGGTATAGAGTGGCCGTAAGGGCTGGGCCGTTGAAAGAATGTATTATAACGAGATGTAGCTCAATAGCCAGTGCAAATATAATTGTATACCTGCCCACCTAATAAGAAGTATCGTGCTGATATTTACTGTCCTGGACCTAAAATACTGTGGTTTCAGATGTTTTGCATTTTTTTTTTCACCAACATTTATTAAAATCCTGCTGCAGGAGTAAAAATTATTTTTTTAGGGAAATATTTATGAAATATAGGATTTAATGCGTGAATTATGCTTTTATAGAAAACATTTTGTATTTATCCCCATAGAGTGTAACATGTAATTTGAGAAGCTGATTTTATGATATATCACATATATAGTTGTGAGCATGCGAGCCCGTAGGCAAAGCGAGGGCCTCAGTTGCTGGCATGGAGCGCCGCAGGTGCTCCTTGCCAGCAACTGCGGCCCACGTGAAGCAGGCGCTCCTTGCCAGCAACTACAACCCTGGCAAACTTTACGTCGCCAAGCAAAAAACTTACGAGACACGTTAACACCCATTACGGACTAGCAAAAATCGTCCGCAACCCGCGGACATGAAAAAATGAAAAACACAATAAATACACACAACACATACATAAAAAGCTTACCTACAGCGAGAGGGAGCATCCAGGACATCAAAAAATTAAGTTACACCTTCATTTAACTCAAAATAAAAGAGTTTAGACACTAAAAAATTCTCTAAGCGAGAGAAAAAATGGCCGACGAACAAAACGAAATCGAGGCTACAGCACTCTAAACACGCAAAACACCACAAGAAACACGCAAAACACCACAAAACACCTACGGATATTCCGCTACAGAAGAATACCACACATTTGCCGCCATTTTAATGCGTAAGTACACAGCTACGCTAACGGTTTGGTCTCGTGCACGCACACTATTACACTGCACACATTCATGACGCTTACACAGCAGCTCCACACCACTAATACTCTAGCAACATCAACACAGATTGTCAGCTCTTCAACAGAATGCTTCCTGCATATATTACTTCAAAATAGGTAGAGTATATTAATTTATTAATGTATTATTTATTTCATTATTATACACCAAACAGCATTAGCTCACTTACAATTTCATTGCCGTCATTTTTTGAAGGGCAATTCGCTAGTATATATATATTTACAAGTTTGGTGGCCAAATAAAATTGCTTTTGTTCTGCTTTTATTCCTTTAAGTTTAATTTTATTTGGATTAATATATCTACATGATTGTCTTCCACATAATAAAGTCAATAATTTTATTTTATTATTTTATTTTTATTTTTTGTATTTATTTTTTTGGTTCTTACAAAGTGATTTAAAAACATTTATGCACAATTTTGTGAGCTCAACATTATGTAATTATATGTAATCTGTATTTGTTTAAATCCTATGTTAATTTTTTTTTTTATCAACAAATTCTTTATGCCAGCAAGAATTTTTTTTTTTTTTTCCAAGTGGACAGGGAGGGGGGTTAGGCGTAAAACTCATGTAAGACTCTGTGTTATATGTCGGTGATTAAGTGGAAGGAGTAAATATTCAATTAAAGAGATCTGTACTCTTGGAGAGTTAGAACAGTCTGAAATTGACAAGAGTCTCCAAACTAGCCCCATCCAAGTGGGTGGAGCTTAGTAACACTGAGAATGTCATGCTTAAGGATCCACCCACTCCTTTCCGACTCCACCCCTGACACCTCACAGACCATGTCAAAGGAACCAGCCTCTTCTGATGCAAGCCAAGGCCTTATGCTAAGATGAGAGAGGAGGTGTTTGGAATACATATGACAATTGAAGCAAAGAGAAAGGGGGGTCTTGTTTAAAGTGTGCAATACAGAGTTTAGAGATGTTCATGTGTGTTTCTGTATATTATTTTTTCTGTATGATCAGATACTGTGGTTGAAGTGAATATGAAGTAGTATTGATTTAAATATTGTACATGTAAAGATGTTAATTACTGAGACTAGGATTAGGAGATATTAAAGAGATATTGTACCTGACAAGGTATTATTTTAAGAAGTGCTGTAGATGTTAATTAAAGTAGATATAGCTTAACAGAGGAGACCCTTCCTATAAATAAAGGCGAAAGGAGACCCCTCCATTTAAAGGCACGTAATGTCTAGACTAAGGTTCTGCGTAATGGTATTGATTGATGATTAACAATGGAATTCAAATTTGCTACTTTAATTTTGAACGGCGTTGGAGTAAACAAAATGGCAGTAGGAGTGAACATCGAATTAACTGGGCCCATGAATGTGAGTGTGAGTACACTCCTTATACAGGAACACCTGAAGACACTAACCTAACCTTTACTGAAGGTCAGACAAGAACAGCACAGTTTGATTTTTGTACAATCGTACCCTGCAATGAGATAATAACCACTGGGAGTAATGACTTTCCTAATGAGTAGTTTGCTAATCATACCACAGAGAGAGTAGATGTGTGGTGGTAATATGGAGGACTAAAACTGAGACAAGTATTGCCACCCAACTGACAAGGAACTTGTGCATTAATATAATTGGTGATGCCTTTTACCTGCTTCCTGAAAGAGAACTAAGTTTTACTGGAACAGAAATCTACAAAGTCCATGACCTGATCTAAGAAATCCACCCCACGTGGTAGCTTTGATGACAAAGTCTACATCGACTCCATTGGAGTACCACATGGACAAACAAGTTCAAGGCCAGAAATCAAATTGCAGCAGTATTTGAATCCATGTTCGCCTGAGGGGTGACAATAAATAAGAATGTTGACTGGATAAATTACATCTACTATAACCAACAAAGATTTGTGAACTATACATGAGATGCAGTACAAGACTTGACTGAACAACTAGATAAAACAAGATTGATGACATTGCAAAACCGCATGGCACTTGACATGCTTTTAGCAAAAGAAGTAGGTGTTTGTAAAATGTTTGGCACTGCCTGCTGTACTTCAACCCTCACCTGATGTGACCGTTACCAAAGGCCTGGAGGGATTGACTGCCCTGTCAAATGAACTAGTAGAAAATTCAGAGATGGAAAGGCATAGCCCTCTCTGTGATTACTTCAATCAATGTCGCCATTTTGGTCACTTGTGGTTCCCTGTGCAAAGGGACTGATAAAGATAGAATATTTATATGAAACTTGCAATTCTACACCGCAAGCTTGCCTAATGACATGGAGAAAGAGAAATACAACAGTAATGCCTAAAATCCATGCCCATCCCTATGAAGGACATATTCAAACTCTTGCTCATTGACATTACAATATGCTAATACAAATCTGGACTTTTATATTTATTGCACGCTATCTGGACTGTCTCTTGGACACATATAACAGCATATATGGATGTTTTTATCTACCCCATTGGTTTCTTTCTTTTTTCTATGGATTTCGTCAAACATGTGCATACTTGTCTTCCTGGGTGTAATGTTTTACCATCAAGATTTCATTGTTTTTTGCTCCTGCTTTCTAATCACTGATTGTAAAGCTTTCATTCAACAGAGTATAATATTTGGACTATGAAACTTCTGCTATGGAACCCATTATTGAAAGATTATTTTTATTATTCCACAAATCATATCACATAATAAATTTCATAATGTATATATTAATATTCTATTTATAACTACAGGGAGTGCAGAATTATTAGGCAAATGAGTATTTTGACCACATCATCCTCTTTATGCATGTTGTCTTACTCCAAGCTGTATAGGCTCGAAAGCCTACTACCAATTAAGCATATTAGGTGATGTGCATCTCTGTAATGAGAAGGGGTGTGGTCTAATGACATCAACACCCTATATCAGGTGTGCATAATTATTAGGCAACTTCCTTTCCTTTGGCAAAATGGGTCAAAAGAAGGACTTGACAGGCTCAGAAAAGTCAAAAAAAGTGAGATATCTTGCAGAGGGATGCAGCACTCTTAAAATTGCAAAGCTTCTGAAGCGTGATCATCGAACAATCAAGCGTTTCATTCAAAATAGTCAACAGGGTCGCAAGAAGCGTGTGGAAAAACCAAGGCGCAAAATAACTGCCCATGAACTGAGAAAAGTCAAGCGTGCAGCTGCCACAATGCCACTTGCCACCAGTTTGGCCATATTTCAGAGCTGCAACATCACTGGAGTGCCCAAAAGCACAAGGTGTGCAATACTCAGAGACATGGCCAAGGTAAGAAAGGCTGAAAGACGACCACCACTGAACAAGACACACAAGCTTAAACGTCAAGACTGGGCCAAGAAATATCTCAAGACTGATTTTTCTAAGGTTTTATGGACTGATGAAATGAGAGTGAGTCTTGATGGGCCAGATGGATGGGCCCATGGCTCGATTGGTAAAGGGCAGAGAGCTCCAGTCCGACTCAGACGCCAGCAAGGTGGATGTGGAGTACTGGTTTGGGCTGGTATCATCAAAGATGAGCTTGTGGGGCCTTTTCGGGTTGAGGATGGAGTCAAGCTCAACTCCCAGTCCTACTGCCAGTTCCTGGAAGACACCTTCTTCAAGCAGTGGTACAGGAAGAAGTCTGCATCCTTCAAGAAAAACATGATTTTCATGCAGGACAATGCTCCATCACACGCGTCCAAGTACTCCACAGCGTGGCTGGCAAGAAAGGGTATAAAAGAAGAAAATCTAATGACATGGCCTCCTTGTTCACGTGATCTGAACCCCATTGAGAACCTGTGGTCCATCATCAAATGTGAGATTTACAAGGAGGGAAAACAGTACACCTCTCTGAACAGTGTCTGGGAGGCTGTGGTTGCTGCTGCACGCAATGTTGATGGTGAACAGATCAAAACACTGACAGAATCCATGGATGGCAGGCTTTTGAGTGTGCTTGCAAAGAAAGGTGACTATATTGGTCACTGATTTGTTTTTGTTTTGTTTTTGAATGTCAGAAATGTATATTTGTGAATGTTGAGATGTTATATTGGTTTCACTGGTAAAAATAAAAAATTGAAATGGGTATATTTTTGTTTTTTGTTAAGTTGCCTAATAATTATGCACAGTAATAGTCACCTGCACACACAGATATCCCCATAAAATAGCTAAAACTAAAAACAAACTGTTGTTCAATAAAAAAATTAATCCTCAAAAATACAACTTGCTTAATAATTCTGCACTCCCTGTATGTATTCTTTTAAATGTTCTTGTTAGGAGTGTATAAAGGTAGAAGGTGCAAATGACTCAGTGAGATAAGATGTAATAGCTCCATGTTGTAGGGAACTCATCTGACTGTATATTTATAGACCAAGAGTCTCTTTAAATATTAGTCTCAATATCTTACCTCTACTTTGAAATAAGTTTAGCTTTTTATTGTTTAGCTATAGGTGTGAAATGTATGTTAAGATTATATCCTGTCATAGTTGTATTCTTTTCTTTTTGATGACAATTTTCATTGTCATAGGGGGGAGTGTTGTGGAAAATTATACAAATATCCCTACATTTTTAGCGTGTATATATATATATATACAATTAGCACTCTTTCCAGTGAGTGTGATATTTGGCTGGGGTATAAGCATTAAACCAGTATTTTCTATTTTTATAAGATATAAGTTATGAAATAGTTAAGTCTGCATGACCCATGACTTGGCAATTTCATTTACAGACAGTACACATATTTTTATACATAATACCATTATCCCCAATGTCTAATAAGTGCTATTTACTGTGCACAAGTGTATCATATAAAGTAGATGTATGCACAGATAATACCAAAGTATGTGTTATATCTCATTGGATAATATATATTTAAATAAAATATCATTGGTTGTTAGTGGGTCATAACATGTTGCAAGATGGATTATTTCATTGTTATGTAAACAAATATAAAAGTCTGTGTCTGGTTATATTTCTGTAAGTAGCAGTTTGGTGAGTGGCAGCCATTTTGGGTGCATTTTCTACTAAGTCACATTTTCTCTAATAAACTCTAATAATAAGAAAACAACCGGAGGACTCTGTTTTTGTTACCATGACTATTTTCTGAGTATGTGAGTATGGGTATATTCGACAACAGGTGGCACTCACCCAGCAGGGAAGCACTGCATTCTGCTGTCCAAACCTTTGAGTTTATTTAAATATCAGTCTAAAGATCTTACCTATACTTCCTAATAATTTTATCTTTTTACTGTGTAGCTATGTGTGAACTTTATATTGAGATTGTACCCTCTAATATTTGTATTCTTTCATTTTGAAGACATTTTTTATTGTCATAGGGGGGAGTGTTGTAGAAAATTATTCAATTATCCTTACTTTTTAGCATATATATAATCAATTAGCACTCTTTCCAGTTAGTGTAGTATTTGGCTGGCTGTGAACCAGTAATTTTCCAATTGCAAGCTATTAGGTATGAAATAGTTAAGTCTAAATGACCCATGATCTAGCTGTTTCAGTAAGAGACAGTACACATATTTTTATACATAATAAATCAGCCATCAAAAGGCCATAATTTTCCCTTTGCGCAGAACATTAAAAAGGAAGTATTACTGCACATTTAGAGTGACATAGAATAACATGTTTGATAAGTCTTGATAACGTGTGTTATAGCTTATTGGATATTATATGTAAATAAAATGTAATTGACTGTGTAATGATTGTTTTTATTGTCTCCTGTAAACAATATAAATACTATGGGCCCTATTAAATGCGTAAATAATAGGTGAAAACGCAAGGCCTACGTAAATGAAAATTGAAACCTTTTCCGACTTAAATTCAAAGTGCTGCGAGATACGAGCGATGAATGCGAATGCGTACACGTTAGAATATGCGCATGAGGTACGATATCTCGGATAACTTTGCGTATGAAAAGAGCGCGAAATACGTGATACGTACCACTTAACCAGACGGCAGTATGCCTTTAAAATGGAGCCAAAACAGAAAATAATTGACTGTGCTGGAGCTTTTGCAAGTAGACACACAGGTCTAGGCGTTGGTGGGTTTTTGGTGAGCCAGGAGAGAGAGAAGAGAGAGAAGAGAGAATTTAAATTTTTGATCTTTTGAACTAGCAGATAATGTAACCCTTTGTTTACAACACACATAATTACTGATATCACATAATTCACACACATAGATTAATACGTACACATAGCTACACCTAGTGGTAGGCCACTGCACACCTACACCCCCCCCCCCATACAATTACTGAACTACACATAATATTTGCATCTTTTTTTACCTCCTAAACCAACACACATATTATCTTGATTTATCGGTAATTTATTTTCAGAGGAGTTTAGAGGAGGGGAGGCGGTAAGGCAAGAGAGGCGCAGAGGAGAGTGAGGAGAACATCTGAGGAGAGGAGGAGGAGGAGGATGAGGAGGAGAGGAGGAGGAGGAGGAGGGAGAGGAGGAGGGAGAGGAGGAGGAGGAGGGAGAGGAGGAGGAGGAGGAGGGAGAGGAGGAGGAGGAGGAGGAGGAGGGAGAGGGGGAGAAGGAGGGAGAGGAGGAGGAGAGCAAGGAGGAGAGCAGGGGGGAGGGAAGTGCCCCCAGAGCTAGGAATCCAAGTTGAAGGGGCAGAGGGTCAGGGGCCTGATCCCTTGGTGGGAGGTAGTGGGGATGAGGGAGCGGCCCCAGGGATAGAAGAGGAAGACCAGGTACCGTCTGTAAGGCAAAGGGTTGTGGCAAGGCCCAAGGCCCCCAATTATAGCCCAGAGGAGATCCAGGTTCTCCTCAGTGAAATCTGTTCCCGCCAGGGGATCATATGTGGTGGGAGAGACATTAATGCCAGCAAGAGGCGGCAGGCCTGGTCCCAAATTGGCAGAGCTGTGTCGGCAGTAGGGGTCACTAATAGGGACTGGAGGACAGTGCGTCACAAGTTCGATGATCTAAAGATGGCTGTCAAAAGAAAGATGTCCGATGAGGCAGCAGCAGCACCTCAGACTGGTGGTGGGCCCGCGGTCCCTTTTGTTTACAAGCAATGGGAGAGGACAGTGATGCGCTTTATCCCTTGTGAATCTGTGGTGGGAATACCAGGACAGATGGACACAGATCGTCCTAACACCCTGCAACGTGAGTATCATATCACACACATGGTTGGCTGAGATTGTGGGGGGATGGGCTGTCCAAAAGCCGGCAGATAACATGCTGTATGTATGTTTGTATGTATAAATAGGCTTGTGTTCTGGCTGTTGTATATAATGAGCTGTATCCCTCTAGAACAGGGGTGGATAAGGAGAGCCACATACATGCCGGCCTTTCAAGATATCATGCTCCTTGTATGTATGTATGTATGTATGTATAAATAGGCTTGTGTTCTGGCTGTTGTATATAATGAGCTGTATCCCTCTAGAACAGGGGTGGGTAAGGAGGGCCACATACATGCCAGCCTTTCAAGATATCCTTTTTGGGCACAGGTGAGTCAATTAGGATGACTGAAAAGGCGATTGGCTCACCTGTGTGGCCCTCCAGGCCCGAACCTGCCCACCCTTGCTCAAGAATTATATGGCCTCCTACACCCCTGCCCACACACAGGGATAATTCACATACAATAGCACTGTAAGCCCTATGGTTGACTAAAGATTTATGGGGCGACAATAACCATTTCAGTCCTGGTAGCAAACCTATCATGTTCATAATTTGTCTCCCTGATATGTCAATTTCTAATTATATCCAGATTGATTGCAATAGAGCAGGGTGTCCATAGTCAAACTTGCTGGGCTGCGCACAGGCCTGGATATGTGGATTTCCTTTATGTGAACAGATGAGTCAATTAGACTTAATGACTTGGAGAATGATATTCTCAGCTGGGTGCAGCATGGCTATCCACAAATGCAGGCCTGACTTTGGCCTCCACTGCGATCGAGAATTAAAATTTGGCTGTGCGGCATATGTGGATACAGACTCTGTAGCACTGCATGTGTGTCATATACTGTCCTAACCTGGCCCATGTCTCAGCTGCATATTAACAACCATTGCTGGAAACTTGTCAGATTGGTCAGTCTCACATACTGCACAGCAGATGCAGCAGAGCACGTGTCTGAGGCACATGCAGTACACATTCATATGAGCCATGATCCACAATGCTCATTATGCAGCCCGTGGCTCATCTGTGTAACACAAGCACCACAGTCACTCACAGGTGACCATGATGTCAATGATATGTAAATGCATAGCTGGCAATTGTGTATGGCAACCAACTGAAATATATGTTTATTCCATTGCAGTATCCACAGATTCAGAAGAGGAGGAGGCAGGAGTGGCTGAAGTGGGCCAGGACATTCAGGAGGGTCCGGGACCATCCAGATCACTGGCTCATACGGAGCGGGAAGTGATGCCCAGGCCCTTTTCGTCGTGGCCACCTCAGGGCCTGCACCAGCCACACCATGCTGTGCCTCCCTCAGCGGCTCCCCCCTCAGCGGCTCCACCCTCAGCGGCTTCACCCTCAGCTGCTCTGTCCTCATCCTGGGCTCCACCCTCATCCTGGGCTCTGCCCTCATCTGGGGCACTGCCCTCATCCTGGTCACAGCCCTCATCATGGGCTCCGCCCTCATCTGGGTCTCCGCCCTCATCCTGCGCACCGCCCTCATCTGGGGCACCGCCCTCATCCTGGGCACAGCCCTCATCATGGGCTCCGCCCTCATCTGGGGCACCGCCCTCAACCTGGGCTCCGCCCTCATACTGGGCTCCGCCCTCATCTGGGGCACCACCCTCACCCTGGGCTCCGCCCTTATACTGGGCTCCACCCTCATACTGGGCTCCACCCTCATATGGGGCACCGCCCTCATCCTGGGCACTGCCCTCTTCTGGTGCACCGCCCTCAGCCTGGGCTCCACCATGGGCCCCGGGAGGAAGTGCCCCGGCCCCAAGTGCCCCGGCCCCGGGAGGAAGTGCCAAGCCCCGGGAGGAAGTGCCCCGGCCCCGGGAGGAAGTGCCCCGGCCCCAAGTGCCCCGGCCCCGGCCCCAAGTGCCCCAACCCCGGGAGGAAGTGCCCCGGCCCCGGGAGTAAGTGCCCCGGCCCCAGGAGGAAGAGCCGCGGAGTCGCCGGCCACGGAGTCGCCGGCCGCGGAGTCGCCAGCCGCCCCGTCGCCAGCCGCCCAGTCGCCAGCCGCCCAGTCGCCAGCCGCCAGACAAGCACCTCCAGGCCCTCTGCCACCGCTCTCTGGCCAATTACGGAACATCATGGCACACATAGAACAAGAGGACCAGGCACAAAGCCAGAGAGCACGGCAAATGCTGGACATAAGCGAAAGACAATTGGCTGTTAGTAGTGCCATCCTGGCTGGCAACAGGGTGATCTTAGCCACCACCCGTGCTATATATGCTGAGATGAGGAGGCACAACCGAAGGATGGAGAGATATGAGGAACGCGCAAGCCGGGAGAGACGCGCATTGTTGTGTCAACTACGTCGCCAGCCCATACCTCTCCAGCCTTTGGTTGTACAATCGCAATCTGAGATGTCTGCCTCCTCATCTCAGACATCGCCCACTCTTGAACCCCAGCCACCTGCTGTAGTGGCACCCCCTGCTCCCACACCACGTCGTGGAAGAGGGAGACGGGCCGCAGGCACAGATGGTGGGGGCCCGCTAACTCGGAGTAGGAGGTGTTAGGACCATCCGAGAAGGCCTCCTGACCACTCCTCACAGAATACTGATTGTTATAGATGTTGACATAGTATTGGCTACAGAGTGTGTACATGTCTGGTTATGTTTAACATTTTAACAATTGATGTTCAATGTGGATTGACCTTGAGCTTAAATGCTGTATTTAATCATAATATTGTTCCGAATGATACATTGTTTTTGTCTTTGTAGGTGTTAATAGCCAAATCTCACAACTCTGAAGACATTTTCTTCATCTTCGAGCAGTACAATACCATCATGTGAGTAAACACTCAACCCAGTTCACAACGGGCATTCTATCAGGGTTATTCACCACTGCAGATGGCTCTGAAATGCAATATATGACTACATATCTTTTCACTAAGAAACATGACTGTGTGATCTTCCATTATAATGATCAGTGTCCCGGCTATAGAGTTGCACAGTCCCATTACTATCTGCTAATCCAAACCAGCAATTCCACATAAGTTTTTGTAGCATTCCATCCCGTTAACATTATGAAATTGGATTCAGTTTTTTCATGTCATCCAAACCAAAGTGGCAATTTCCTTGGTTTGACATCATGATCAATGTGCATGTGTTTAGGGGTAATGTGAACAGTGTAATCTGTCTGGCCACCCATTTAGAAGTGATATGTGATATCAGCATGGCACAACTATTCCATATAGATAGTGATAGTACATTTTGCTGAAGGATTGTGTTCACAGTGAAGCATGCCTTGTCGTATTCCACATCCTAAACATATTCCTGGAAGGCTGACTGAACAGGATAGAATAAATATGGTTATTACTGCTCGGAGATGATGTTCATGTTAGTTGGTTTATAGTAGTGTCAAAAGCAAAAACAATGTACTCTAATAACAGCTTATGATTGTTCTAACACCTCCTACCTCTGTTTTCCAGATTCACATCATCTATTGACCAATTCACACTGTGTGTGAAATCGCTTAGTATCACATGATCCCTGTTTTATAGTGTCTGTTTATTCTGTCAACCATATGGTTGTTGTATGCGCATTAATGGTTATGTTGATTAAATGTCGTGTTATATGCTGTTGGTTACTGTGGGGTCCTGACCACATGTGACCCTAGGAGATGCTATGCATTACCCTCATGATGTTGTCTGTTTCCTCTTCAGATGTCCTCAGATTTGCCACAGCCCCTTGCCATACTAGGATCTCTTCACAACACACACATGATATTAATGCACAGTCTTGTCCATTTCTGTTTGTACTCTGTGTATGAAATAAAGTATGATTATGTTATACTGTTATCACTGTTTCTGTGTGTTTGTACCATATCATGCTTTCTAGTTGAGAGAATACAGATAGAATGAAGTGTCATTTTTCAATACATATATCTGTGTGTGTTTACATAGATACATATGCTACATTAATCTGTACCTTGCCAATATACATGTAGGTGCAAGTCGGAGGGGTGTGAATTCTGAAATTATGTCTATAGACATGCAGGGTTGTATATAATGACTTGAAGGGCTCAACTTGAATGATATGAATCGACACTCATGATTATGTAGTAATGTAAACGCAGATTGAACAGAATAGTTACACCACTAACTGATGGTGCTGAGCACATCTGACTTTCAGGGTAATTTACTTGTTACATGGTAAATATCCAGGATTACACAAACATTGAGTGAAAAAAAACGGTTTAATTGTTCACAAAGCCACACAGTGACAAATTACCACAGGCCTGCTCAGTATCATGGTGGAGGTGGGTAGGATACAGAGTTCCAGTAACACACGGAAAAAGGGACATGGGGCCAGAATGCAGGCAGGTGGGATGACATTGGTATAGATGATCAGTTGAGGGGGGGATATACAGTGCATCATCCAACATGAGGCAATATCAGTTATATTATTAAATATATCAGGATAACATTCGATATTCAAACCCAACAATACAGAAGAAGATATGCTCATGGGGAGAAGTAATCTGTAGTCTTGTGTGTGCGCGCAACACACACTCCTATGCAACTGCAGAGGTAGAATTGCTCAATCAGTCAATGTTAGAACCCCCGTAGGTCATGTCACTGGAAATGGCACTATGAGAGAAGACTCTACATACCTAAGTTTGGACACTCAGATGGGAACCTGACCAGGACCATATCAGTGTGTTCAAACTAATTTCATGTGTTAGCAGAACTCACAACAAACTGGCCAGTTCTAGGTGTATTCTGTTCTGTGAATGAGCATCTCTATTATCTGCTGTTGCATATTCATAACTGAAGGTAAACAGAACCTCATTAACAGTTATGTTCCAAGGCTAGAGTTACTCTTCCCCATATGTACAAGGAGGATCACATCAGCACTGAGGAAGAGATCTGGAAGGAAGTATGATACAGGCTTCCCAATAGTCCAAGTAGAGGAGAGAATGGCATATCTAAAGCAATAGGTACATATAAATCGATGTAGAGGATGTGATATCACACCCGATGCAACACATGATGACTGACATATGAACATACATGATGCAATGTGACAATAGCATAGTCCTGGAACGTGGGAATGCTCATCATTCCTTGTTCTGACCGTGGAAAGGGACTCATCTTTGCGATCTGAAACATACAAGGAACATGTCAATATTTACATTGCACATGCTCCCGGAGCGCTTACAGTGGTTATAAAAAGTTATAAAAAGTCTACACACTCCTGTAAACAAATTAGCCAATGAAAAATCATTTCAGAACTTTATCCACCTTTAATGTGACATATAAACTGTACAACTCAATTGTAAAACAAACTGAAATATTTTAGGTGGAGGGAAGAAAAAAACAAAGAAAACTAATGTGGTTGCATAAGTCTGCACACTCTCTTATAACAGGGGATGTAGCTGTGTTCAGAATTAAGCAATCACATTCCAAATCGTGTTAAATAGGAGTCAGCATACACCTGCCATCATTTAAAGTGCCTCTAATTAACCCCAAATTAAGTTAAGCTGCTCTAGTTGGTCTTTCCTGAAATGTTCTTAGTCGCATCCCACAGCAAAAGCCATGGTCCACAGAGAGCTTCCAAAGCATCAGAGGGATCTCATTGTTAAAAGGTATCAGTCAGGAGAAGGGTACAAAAGAATTTCCAAGGCATTAGATATACCATGGAACACAGTGAAGCCAGTCATCATCAAGCGGAGAAAATATGGCACAACAGTGACATTACCAAGAACTGGAGCTCCCTCCAAAATTGATGAAAAGACCAGAAGAAAACTGGTCTGGGAGGCTACCAAGAGGCCTACAGCAACATTAAAGGAGCTGCAGGAATATCTGGCAAGTACTGGCTGTCTGGTACATGTGACAACAATCTCCCGTATTCTTCATATGTCTGGCGTATGGGATAGAGTGGCAAGACGAAAGCCTTTTCTTACAAAGAAAAACATCCAAGCCAGGCTGCATTTTGCAAAAAACACATCTGAAGTCTCCCAAAAGCATGTGGGAAAAGGGGTTATGGTCTGATGAAAACAAGGTTGAACCTTTTGGCCATAATGCCAAAAGATATGTTTGGCGCAAAAACAACACTGCATACCCCCAACACCATACCCACAGCATGGTGGTGGCAGCATCATGCTTTGAGGCTATTTTTCTTCAGCTGGAACTGGGGCCTTAGTTAAGAGATAGGGAATTATGAACAGTTCCAAATACCAGTCAATATTGGCACAAAACCTTCAGGCTTCTGCTAGAAAGCTGAACATGAAGAGGAACTTCATCTTTCAGCATGACAACGACCCAAAGCATACATCCAAATCAACAAAGGAATGGCTTCACCAGACGAAGATTACAGTTTTGGAATGGCCCAGCCAGAGCCCAGACCTGAATCCAATTGAACATCTGTGGGGTGATCTGAAGAGGGCTGGGCACAGGAGATGCCCTCGCAATCTGACAGATTTGGAGTGATTTTTCAAAGAAGAGTGGGCAAATCTTGCAAAGTCAAAATGTGCCATGCGGATAGACTCATCCCCAAAAAGACTGAGTGCTGTAATAAAATCACAAGGTGCTTCAACAAAGTATTAGTTTAGGGGTGTGCATACTTATGCAACCATGTGATTTTCTTTTTTGATGTTTTCTTCACTCTACCTAACAGATTTCAGTTTGTTTTTAAATTAAATTGTCCAGTTTATAGGTCACATTAAAGGTGGAAAAAGTTCTGAAATGATTTATCTTGGTCTCATTTTTTGACAGCACAGAAACATGACATTTTAACAGGGGTGTGTAGACTTTAGACCTTTTCGATCCACTGTACCGATATATGTTGCTCATTTCATACAAACGTCTTCACTGTTCTTTCCCTACATATGAAACAAGCTACTCATCTGGCTAATGATGTAGGAATATCACATAGATTACACATTAATGCATCTTTGGAGAGCCAAATGTGGTGTTTTACCTTGGACGCAGTCCCAAGCTCATCCACTAGGTGATTTGTTCCACCAGGACACGTGCGCTGTGGATCATCATTAGTTATCACCGCTTACCTATCTGATGTATTCTGGAAAGAGATAGGCCGATATTAATAAAGTGATTGATGTGTTATTTGTGTCCTTCAGCATACGTGGCCATATTATTACACAAATACTCACTATGTAGTTCACAGTGATGTAGCAGTTCTGTTGCTGGTCATGTTTTTCCATGTCTAGGTTGTTGAAAGAAGAGTTGACACACGGCAGCAGCTCTGTAAGGTTAATATGATGTTAGGATTACAGTCACAAATTAGACAAAGTATGTGTTCTATTCGTATTGGATATCTCTTATTAATAAGAAGTCATTGCCGGTTAGTGAGTTATGCCATGTTGCTACTGGGTGCCAAAATCTGGATTTCGGCATGGTCTCATGTAAACAAGTCTAAAAAGCTGTGTCTGAATATATTTCAATAGTAGTCACGTCTCCAGCCAGTCAGCAGCAGCCACCATGTTGGGTTTGGCTGGTGATCCATATTGGATCGAACTGAATAAAGTCGAATCATGAGGAAATAACCAGAGGACTCGGTTTTGTCTTATCGTGACTGGTTCTTGATCTCCAAAGTATGTGTGTATGGTATTTATCTACAACATTTTGATCCCATTTCATGTGGTTTGGCAGGATCAGACAATGTGAACAATACTGGTCCGTAGAGGTTGTAGGTGACTTTAAAAAGGGATTGGGTATATTTTTACATTAAAAAACCAAACAAGCATTAGGGGCTATCCTGGATAAATAGAGAGGGAGTATTGATCCAGGGATGAATACGATCACCAGTATCTGGGGTCAGGAAGGAATGTTATATTTTTCTGCCCTGTGTAGACAATTGTCAGAGTTTCACTTTTTGTTTTTCTGTTACTTCCTCTGGATCAATTAACAATAAATCTGCGTATTGTAGATCATAGATCTATAGAGGTTGAACCTGATGGACTAAAGTATTTTTTCAATCTAAATTACTAGATAACAATGTAACGTGGGGCATATATACATTGACATAGTGGGATATATAATCCACTCAAATTATCTATGCCATTGATGTTTATAACCGTCAGTACTTAAGATGGGTATGGGAATGTGTGCTTACTTACCTGTAACTGATCATGTGGCTTGTTCCAGTGTACAAACATCGACAACGTCTGGGAACTCTCCTCTACTGTGGACTGGTTGGAATTCTGTATGACAAGGGCGATGGATAAAGGCGGATTTGGGAGTTAGCCATAATCCAGATACATTAGACTGTGTTCCATGCATATTGGGTATGTGCTTACACGTGAAGTACTCACGAATTAGGCGGGCACGTTGTTGTGACCCCTGCAGATTATCCACTTCAGGGGGAAATAAAGGCTCTTCCTCCCCATGTAGCGGAGCCGCATCAATGTCCCCCAGACAGTTGGCCTGTACTGCTATATTGTGCAGACAGCAGCAGGCAACGATGATGCGACAAACTTTCTGGGGCTTGTATTGTAGAGCACCCCCAGTGGAATGTAAACATCTGAAGCGCATCTTTAGCTCAATTACATTCCGGCAGGTTTTATGCGCAGCATTATACCGCACCTCTGCCCAAGTATGGGGATTGCTCACAGGGGTCAACAACCACGGCAAACACCCATATCCTGCATCACCTGGTGGAAATAAAATATGATGTTGATATGAATAGGATGTTGTGATGTTTGACAAAGCATATGCCCAAATATCGTCATCATGACCTATCAACACATCCCTGTGGCTAATACATAGTTAATGATATATGTAAGGGAGATGGATCATGATTGCATCTGATAGGATAATTAGTAGTGTATTAACACATGTATTCTATATGAAGCTTCAGATCAATTACAATGTGATTTCCACAAATGTAAAATCCAGATGTATACACCCACAGGACGCTTACATGAGGCGGAGATACAAGGGAAATACAACAGGGTACATATTGCGACCCTTCTGGTAGAGAGCAGGAAGTTACTGTTGCAGTTCTTGTACCGAGCACATGCCAGAGGTCTGAGGTGAAGCGTGATAGTGTATTCTTGTGAACGTAAATGTGATGCTAATTCAGGTGGAATTTCCCAGGGGCGTACACGGTCAAACGCAAATGCCAAAAGACCTTGAAGATTTTGATAACTTCAAGGTAAGCTAATTCATGTTTATTCCGGGATATATTCATGCAAGAAAAAGTTTGCCAAACACTATTAATTCTCCTCTATCAGATGAATTCTGAAGTCATCTCACTTACATAGCCCTTCCAATAACACACAACACGTTATGTAGACTAGAGATGTCCATGTCACAGGATACAAGGGAATGCATCAGAACATAAACCTAATGATTAATCAATTGTGGTTTTTGTCATATGTTGTTGTGAACTGCATACTGTTTGGCCAAGCTAACACAGGGTTATGGCCAGCAATGAGCTATTATGTTCTGGCTTTGGGAGTATTACTCCGTAATGCACATGTGAACATCATAGCAATAGAGGGAAACATGATGTACCGTATGTGTTATTGTATCCAGTCATAGTAAGATATGGTTGACTGCCATTACTAATGTGTACTCACCCAGTAGCCATCCGGATGGAAATCTGCCGGACTCAAATATGTCACATATTCCGGATGCACGCAGGATATAGGCGTCGTGAGCACTTCCCGGGAAGCCTGCATACACACCTTGTATGCGCATGTTCGCATCGCAAACAACCTGGACATTGATTGAATGATAATGCTTACGATTTTTGTACAGCGCTTCTTGCTCTCTAGGAGGTATCAGTGCCACGTGTGTACAGTCAATAGCACCAAGCACATTGGGGATACCTCCTAATTGGAAGAAATCGAACTTCACCTTCGAGATCTCTTCAGCAGTGTTAGGGTAACTGATGTATCTGGCAGCTTTCCGACCGATAGCACCGAGGAATGCACTCAGACAATTCGAGAGGCTTGGCTGAGACATTCCTCCGGCTATGCTCAGGGTGGTCTGAAAGCTACCAGAAGCAAGGAGGTGTATTGCAACTAACATCCGTGTCATTCCTGGGATGGCTCTATTTGCCCCTGAGCGAGGCTCAAGGTCCGCTCTGAGAACCTCATAGAGCTCCCCAAGACTGGCACGGGTCAGCCGAAAACGCTCATACAACTCCCCATCAGTTAACCCCTCTAATGTGAGTCTCTCCCTGTACACATTGGGTGCCCTTTGCCTCCTCACAGGCTCCTGGCCAGGCTCCTGGTCAGGCTCCTGGTCAGGTTCCTGGCCAGGCTCCCCCCCTTCTGCCTGAGCCACCACATCCTGTACTCCCCCCAGCAGCTGATCACCGACAACATTGTCAGCCTCCCTGTGTGCAGGTGGCCCTATATCCCTCTGTCCCTGTGCTACTGGAGCTCTCTCTCCTCCCTGATCCACCCCCACGATACTAGGCATGGCCTGTGGTAATTCCCTTGCCTGGCTTGGTTCTGCCCCAGCATGGATCACATCACCACTCACACCCTCATTCACTCCCAGACACTCCTCTCTGCCACTCCCCATCACCCCCTCAATCACACACCTTGCTTCCTGGTCTTCATACTGTGCTAGGTGAGATGCACAAAAGCATCTCAACCTCATCCGCCCACTCATCCTGTCCATCATCCCTCTCACATGATCATCTATGCTGTTTCAGACATGCTGATGACTTGTTGGGGATGGGGTTATATAGCTTGGTGATTGCATGACCTGGTATTAGGCACGTTAATTTCTGCTTTGCCATTGGTCACCTGTGGATCTTTACATGGCATTCCAGCTGATGATTTTACGTCAAGAAGCCTCTCAACCTATTACATACGCACTTGGCCGCATGTAATTGGCTGTCCCAACACGGGCCGCCAAGTGTGTATGTAATAGGTTGAGAGTGCCAACGCGGGCCGCCCAGTGCGTATGTAATTGGCTGAGAGTCCCAACGCGGGCCGCCAAGTGCGAGTTTTATTAGTACTTTGGAGAGAGGGAGATTAGTTTTTTTTTCTTTTTTCATTGTCTATTTCATAAGTCCTTCCATTTAAACAATACACATATTTACAGATTTCACATATTTGCAAGACGCATAGATTAAATAACACACATAGAGACATATATATATAGTTAGGACACACACCCCACACACCCATCCCCCCCACCACACCCCATCCCCCAACACACCCCATCCCCCAACACACCCCATCCCCCACCACTTATTAAATACACATAGCACACACATCTTTTCTTTCCAACAGACATTCCAGTAATACTTTTATTTCTTTATCGTTATATTGATTTGTAGGCGCACTCTTTTTGATTGTTTTGTATTTTATTACTAGCATATTTACATGTAAGAGTTACACATATTTACACATTACACATATTTGCCTGACACATAGATTAAAGACACATAGAGACATACATAGCGTTAGGACACACACCACACACCTCCCCCCCAACCTTTGCACCGCATCCCCCAACAGTTATTAAAAACACATAGAACATACACTTTTTTTTTTCATCACCTATATAACAGTTACACTTATTTTGAGTTATCCTTATTTTGTTATTATTTCAGCATGGAGGGAGAAGATAGGTGGAGAGAGGAGGAGAGGAGAGGAGCTGAGAGTGAGGAGAGTGAGGAGAGTGTAGTGAAGGGTGGAGGAGAGGTGGAGGAGGTGTCCCCGGAGGGGGTGGAGGAGGTGTCCCCGGAGGGGGTGTCCCCGGAGGAGGAGGGGGTGTCCCCGAAGGAGGAGGAGTGGTCCCCGGAGGGGGAGGAGGAGGAGGAGGAGGGGTCCCCGGAGGGAGATGCCAGTGCAGCACTTGGAGAGGAGGGACAGAGGGGAAGGGGCCTGTTCCCAGGGGGCGGGGTAGTTTAGGGAAGGGACAGGCCTCAGGAAGAGTGCAGGGAGGCCAGGGTCCCCGAGCACAGTCGAGAGAGCAAGGGGCTATTGGCAAGGGCAGGCGCAGGGCCCGTAATTATACGCCCCAGGAGAATATGGTCCTCCTGGGTGCGATCCGTGACCGGCCCGTCATCCTTGTTGCAAGGGAAGCGAAGCCTGGGCCTAAGGCTCAGGCTTGGAAGGAGGTAGTGGAATTGATGAAGGAGGTGTCCACGGTTCCTAGGGGCTTGAGGTCCTTGAAGCACAGATATGTGGATATCAGGGCCACTGTGAAGAGGAAGATGGCCAAAGAAGCTGAGGGACACAGTGTCACCTATAAGGAGTGGGACAGGATCGCAAGGGACTTTCTGGGACCATCGCCCGCAGCTGGAG
Source organism: Discoglossus pictus (assembly GCA_027410445.1). Taxonomy (NCBI): domain Eukaryota; kingdom Metazoa; phylum Chordata; class Amphibia; order Anura; family Alytidae; genus Discoglossus; species Discoglossus pictus. The sequence goes on from CM050171.1 coordinate 87,140,337, forward strand.
CTTCATCCCAGTGGCCCAGCAGGACCCAGCCTCCAGTTCAGGTGAATATCACACACACCAACATGCCACCACATGTGCATCACACACACTAAACATGGTGACCAACAAGGACACTGACATGTCAGCTCCATGGAATTAACATGGGATGGATGGAAGTGTCATTAAATCCATGAAGCTGACAAGTCAATGTCATTCCTAGCCACCCCAAGAGTAATCAAGCAATAGAGTCCATGTACTGGTGTGCCCAATGCAGCCTATGCAGTTACAGACCTCAGAAAAAATACAGACAGCGTTAGGAGCCAGGAGAGGTCAAGACAAGAAACCAAATAATAGATCCAATCTAGAAAATGACAGCTAATGTGAGTTGCAATTAGGATAATCATCCATGTTCAGGCCTAGATGTCAGATAGTTAGGAGTGAAACCGCAGAAGAAATACAGACAGCGTTAGGAGCCAGGAGAGATCAAGACAAGAAACCAAGGAATAGATCCAATCTAGCAAATGACAGCTAATGTGAGTTGCAATTAGGAGAATCATCCATGTTCAGGCCTAGATGTCAGATAGTTAGGAGTGAAAACATATCAATGTATTGATCAGCATACTAATGACATGTACCTTTCTTTTCTCTATTTCCGCATCCAGTAGGAGGTCTGGGTCCAGTGATGAGCCAGGAGCGAGGCCGTCAGCCCCCGCCCCGCAGGAGACCGCTCAGGGGGAGGAGGCTACAGGCTCATCCGAGGGCCCTGGCTCTTCGGAGGGGGAGGTTGTGGTCGTTGACAGCCCCCCTGTCCAGAGCCCGACTGTCCCCCTCCTCCAACGACTTGCCATCTCGCCGGGGCCCTCAGAAGTAGTGGAATATGCCACAGCTCCTCCTTCCCCACACACTGAGCCACCGGGGACACCAACATCAGAGACCCTGTCTCCAGCCGGGTCCCAGATCCTCCCCACTCTCTCCCCGCCATCTTCCCACCCGGCCCAGCCAGCAGGACCCCAGCCCCCCCCCACCACCAACGACCGAGGCTGCGCTGCTGGAGTTGTTGGCCCTCGTGAGGAGGATTGATGCCAACATCTCTAGCATGAGGCGCAGCCTGGACAGGCGCTTTAGGGAGGAGAGGAGGCATCATCGGAGGCTGGAGCAGCATTTGGTCAGGCTGCTGGGAACGGGGCAGGTCACCAGCCAACAGCAGCCTGGCCGCTCCTCTCCTTCCACCATGCCTCGCCGCCACCACCACCCGTGGTTCCACTACCTCCTCCAGCTCCCCCACTACCAACAGGGAGACGGCATCCGGCCGCGGACGATGCAGGTCCTGTGCCCAGGCGGAGGAGGACCTAGGGGCTGTGGACATAATTGTGCCTTCTCAACAGCACTCCTCAGTGACCATCTATTGGTCACAATGCTCACCTCATCTAGCCTGGCTACAGAGTTTTGGATCTTTGCCTATGTGATGGTGATATTTTGTATGCAGATGGCTACCTCCCATCACATGGTCCATGATCCTCTTCTCTGTGGACACGTAGGGTTCGGTTGAACATGCCACCAATTGATGGTCACTGGGGAATGCTGCTGGGAAGGGATGCTGCAGTCCCCTTTTTTTTAGGCCCTTAGACTTTAGGTTTTCTCTTTGTTTTTCTTTCCATTTGTTTTGTTTTAGGTACAATTCAGGCCCATGAAGGCATCTCCAACATCTGCAAGCATTGTGGAGGAATTATATGAGGCGTAAGGTTTTCCAAGTGCCTCTCAGGTAGACATTACTCCAATGACAGCCCCCTCCTTAACATGTAGCTCCCACAATCTTCAAGCTATCATATTGCCAGATATCTCAGACATGATTATTGTTAGCTGAAATGTAGACTAATACCGCTATGGCGGTGGACTTGCAAAGTCTCACAATGGCATGTTAATGACAGCCAGCATTAATATATGCACTAATAAAGCATGTGATCCTGACCTCAATATCGGTCTGAGAACAGATCTTTGGGTCTGATGTAAGAAACAGTGAATCTGGCTGCTGACCTTTGTGTCCTGTCCATATTTATTGGGTATTTGCCCATATTACTCATTATCCAGAGACCTACTGTAGCTAATAGTTAGTAATGCTTGCAGATGGGAATCAGGTGAGTTGGTATATTGGTACAGTATTTAGCACTTTACTGTACATGCATTGTCATTATTTTTTTTCTATCCTCCTCCGCCTTTTTGTTTTTTGTTGACCATTCATTTTTGTGGGCAATTTCGCACACCACACTGTATGTGTGAAACTGGATTGGATTACACAGTCCAGAGGTTGAATCATTTGTTCCATTGAGCAGATCCAGACAAGTTGTAAGTGCCATGCACTCTAATGGTTTCTTCAGTTAAATGGAGTGATTTGTGATGATCCTTTTTCTCATCATATTCCGGTGGCAGCGGTATACTGCCTGCATGTGACCCTGGTAGGTGCTATGCATCATGCTTATTCTAGTCTATTAGATTGACGCCTGTAGGTATCCCCTTTTTTTTATTTAGCCCCTTGCTCTCTCTGGACCCGCCCACACCACACACATGATATTAATGCACAGTCTTGACCACTGCTGATTGTGGTCTGTGTCCAAAAATAACGTTTTGTTATACCGTTCTGTGAATGCACAGTCTTGACGACTGCTGATTGTGGTCTGTGTCCAAAAATAAAGTTTTGTTATACCGTTCTGTGAATGCACAGTCTTGACCACTGCTGATTGTGGTCTGTGTCCAAAAATAAAGCTGTGTTATCCTGTTCTCACCATGTCGGTGTGTTTTCAATGGTTGGGGTTAGGGGACATCCACATGCATCACATTAGTGTCACATTACTATAGCTGTAAACTAATGAGCACTAGTTAACCTGCAATAGATCCATACATACTAAGAGTAATAATAGTCCTAATAGCATTAGATATCATATAATGCATCTAATTGATCTACAATCTAGGCATAATAAAGGGTTAATGCACAGGCCAAGTACAATTAGCGGGACTGTGGAGTAGGAACATTCCCCTGAGGGCCTAACAGGATAATGATAGGTGATACTGCAGTGGCTTGTCAGTTCCTTCTCCAGTGATTTGGGATTTGTCCATCCACTCTGCTTTCACATGCACTTCCCCAACATCACTTAGCAATCGAAACTAATGTAAATTGATGAATAGCAGAACATAATGGGAGGTCAACAAATGGGAATGAATGGACATCTTGGCACATGGCCACCAGCAATGGCGTGGGACTTCCTTGGATAAGAGTAGTGGCTATTACCCCTGATGGAGGTGAGTTGGCTGGTGCTCATTGTGCCTCTGCAAACCCTCTGTGTGTGTTTGCTGCCCTTGTGGGTGGGAGAGTGAAAGCAGAGTGACAGCAGAACTGACAATCCACTCCGGTCTCACCAGCATAGGAACCTTGTAAGTAAGCAGTGACAGAGGGTCAGAGACAGTCAGACCTGACCGAAAGACCAAACAAGAGGTATTGTGTATTTCAATGAAGCTGTGAGCTATCCCATTAAGGGCCATTGTGGGTGGGAGAGTGAAAGCAGAGTGACAGCAGAACTGACAATCCACTCCGGTCTCACCAGCATAGGAACCTTGTAAGTAAGCAGTGACAGAGGGTCAGAGACAGTCAGACCCGACCGAAAGACCAAACAAGAGGTATTGTGTATTTCAATGAAGCTGTGAGCTAGCCCATTAAGGGCCATTGTGGGTGGGAGAGTGAAAGCAGAGTGAAAGGCCAAATCCCAAACCACTGGAGAAGGAACTGACAATCTACTCCGGTCTCACCAGCATAGGAACCTTGTAAGTAAGCAGTGACAGAGGGTCAGAGATAGTCAGACCCGACCAAAAGACCAAACAAGAGGTATTGTGTATTTCAATGAAGCTGTGAGCTATCCCATTAAGGGCCATTGTGGGTGGGAGAGTGAAAGCAGAGTGACAGCAGAACTGACAATCCACTCCGGTCTCACCAGCATAGGAACCTTGTAAGTAAGCAGTGACAGAGGGTCAGAGACAGTCAGACCCGACCGAAAGACCAAACAAGAGGTATTGTGTATTTCAATGAAGCTGTGAGCTAGCCCATTAAGGGCCATTGTGGGTGGGAGAGTGAAAGCAGAGTGGACGGCCAAATCCCAAACCACTGGAGAAGGAACTGACAATCCACTCCGGTCTCACCAGCATAGGAACCTTGTAAGTAAGCAGTGACAGAGGGTCAGAGACAGTCAGACCCGACCGTAAGACCAAACAAGAGGTATTGTGTATTTCAATGAAGCTGTGAGCTATCCCATTAAGGGCCATTGTGGGTGGGAGAGTGAAAGCAGAGTGGACGGCCAAATCCCAAACCACTGGAGAAGGAACTGACAATCCACTCCGGTCTCACCAGCATAGGAACCTTGTAAGTAAGCAGTGACAGAGGGTCAGAGACAGTCAGACCCGACCGAAAGACCAAACAAGAGGTATTGTGTATTTCAATGAAGCTGTGAGCTATCCCATTAAGGGCCATTGTGGGTGGGAGAGTGAAAGCAGAGTGGACGGCCAAATTCCAAACCACTGGAGAAGGAACTGACAATCCACTCCGGTCTCACCAGCATAGGAACCTTGTAAGTAAGCAATGACAGAGGGTCAGAGACAGTCAGACCCGACCGAAAGACCAAACAAGAGGTATTGTGTATTTCAATGAAGCTGTGAGCTATCCCATTAAGGGCCATTGTGGGTGGGAGAGTGAAAGCAGAGTGGACGGCCAAATCCCAAACCACTGGAGAAGGAACTGACAATCCACTCAGGTCTCAAGAGCATAGGAACCTTGTAAGTAAGCAGTGACAGAGGGTCACAGACAGACCCGACCAAAAGACTGAACAGGACATATTCACATACTCCAAATATGTGCCCCATATTTGTGTTCCCAAATGTAGATGTGATGAGCAACATGTATACAAAATAACAGGGTTAATATGGCATTATTTTGAGGTTTTTGTGTTTTTATGTAATCAGGTAGTGTGTCTTTAATTTTGCTTTATGTAAGCTGCAGTATGGCTTTTCATTCAAAATGTAACAACTAATTGGTTGTATAATGCCTTTGCTTTGGTGGGGGGAGGGGATGGTGAAATCAATTGTAATGGCCTTCCATGCTTTTCCTCTGTTAAACTCACTTTTACATTTTTAAGTTGTCTGTACGTAATGCGTAAACCATTTTGCAGGTGTTTTTTGTGCACTTAGCGATTTTGCGAGATACGAGTGTCTACGCAAGGAATTCTTTTCCGCTACTTACTACGTAGCGCTTTTCGGAGGCAAATCTCGGCAAAGGAGTCCGAAATTACGCAAGTCAATCGCAAGTCGACTTGTATTATGTAAATCGCGTTACGATGCGCATTTGCGAGATACGATTTCATACGCAGCTCGAATTTAATAGGGCCCTATGTCTGCTGATTTTCTGTCAGTTGCAGCCCGGTAATGAATTAGTGGCAGCCATTTTGGGTGGATGTGCTACTAATTCACATTTCTTTTTTAATAAAATCCAATAATGAGAAATAAAGAGGACTCAGTTTGTCTGGGTGTCATGCCTAAGTTTCGGAGTGAGAAGTGGTCTGTGTGTAAGATTTTTCCCCAACACAATGTCTACAGAACATCCAGTCTTATTCAAGGACGTATATAGAAAATGTTTTGCTAATAATGAAACTGCTTTGTTTTTACTAAAGGACAGCTTGTAAAGTTACAATATATCACTTTTGAGATAATTGTAGTTGTGCAGTACATTTTTTTAAGTAATATTTAAGTGCAAAAGTACCTATTTCATAGAATTAATTATTATAAAGGTTTAACAAGGTGAAATTATTGTATGTGTTATGTTTTGTTTATTTATGTTGGATAAACACTAGAATATTGTGACATCTATTCTTCCAGGCCTATCCTGAGCTTACATGATGGCCATGGTGCAAATGAGTAAACAATTATGAAAATCTTTTCAAGGTATTTCAAAGCCTCTAAGAAAGAAACATGATAAGAGATGGATTACATTATGAGTTAAGAAAAGATTTTAGAGCTTTATTAATAAATGTATATTGACAGCAATACAATTAGCAATTTTCTTTTAAATACACAAATTGTTGCAAGATAAATTAAATAATGTCTTATCACTTATAGAGACATGATTAGTAGTATTGAAACTGTCCTAATGATATTTTTTTGCTGCTTTAGCAGGAGTACAAAATAATGGTTTATTATATTTATTACAAGTATTTAATATGGTTATTAGCTTTGCATGATTTACATTATCAATCAATTTTAGTTTATATCACTTGTTTATTATAAAGTTATGCATATGTACACTCTTTTGGGCTTCAGTATCTTCTCTATGCAGATGACACTCAAATCTCCCTCTTATCGCCAGATCTATCCCCCTCTCTTCTAACACACGTTTCCAACTGCCTTTCTAGTTTATCGTCTTGGATGTCCACCCACCATCTCAAACTCAACATGTCTAAGACTGAACTCCTAATCTTCCCTCCCTCTACCACAGCATCAATTCCTCACATGTCTTTCACTGTCAACAACCACATCATCACTCCCACCTCCCAAGCCCGTTGCCTTGGGGTTCTACAGGTCCCTGCCCTGTCTTTCATGCCTCACATAGTCACTTGCCATCTTGCTTTCTCCATCTTCTACATCTAAAAATCATCTCCAGAATTCGCCACTATCTTACACAAGACACAACTAAAATCCTAATACACTCTCTCATCATCACTCGACTTGACTACTGTAACTCGCTTCTTGCTGGCCTACCCACCACCCGACTATCCCCACTTCAATCTATAATGAATGCCTCTGCTAGACTCATCGTCCGTACACAACGTTCATTGTCGGCATCACTTCTCTGTCAATCCCTCCACTGGCTTTCCTTAGCCTCCAGAATAAAATGTAAACTCATGACCCTAACTTACAAAGCCCTCAACAATTGTGCACCCCCTTACATCTCTGCTCTCATCTCTAAATATTCCCCAAACCGCCCTCTTCATTCTGCTAATGACCTTTTTCTTTCTACAACTCTTGTCACCTCCTCTCATTCTCACCTTCAAGACTTTTCTCGTGCTGCCCCTATTCTCTGGAACTCCTTGCCTTGCTCCACCAGATTGTCCTCCTGCCTCAAAACATTCAAAACTTCACTAAAAACGCATCTCTTTAAAGAAGAGTATCACCTTCCATCCTAACACGCTCCTCGCCTCTCTCTCCCTCCTTTACACACACGATACCTTTAGGTTGTAAGTCTGCAAGATTCAATCCTGCAGGGTGCTTTGGGGAAAGCACCATGGACACTGGATTCGAGGCTCAACGACAGGGCCCTCCTTGCTTTTTTATGTTTTGATTTATATTTACCTTTGCCTGGAACTTATCTTATGTACAGCGCTTCGGAATATGTTGGCGTGTTATAAATTAATGATAATAATAATAATAATAATAATAATAATAATAATAATAATATGTTAAATTTATGTTCCAGTTAGGGCCGTTTTTGGATAGATGTATGGAAGTTTCTTGTATGTTTGGATTTCTGTCACACTTGTCTACCCCAGAAGAAGATGATAACAATGCCTGTAAAGACAAAGAAAAGACAAGCGTGCCCTGACATATGATGAGAGAAAGTATCTACCAAGTACCTATTGTGATGACAACGGATAACAACATATACAGAGTTTAATGACTAATAGACTGGCTCCACAGGAACTCCAGTAACTACTTACACTGTTAAAACACTATTAAAACCAAGAGAATGAGTACCTGTTAAAATCATCAAAAGGAAAAACTGGTTGGACGCCAAGTGAAAAAGTGCTTACCAAGTTTTGTTGACAACCCCGACAGCTGTAAAAATAAATTGCAGGAAAGACCTCCTGAATACATCTGACCCACTGCAAGAGGGTCTCTCTATTGGCACCTTCCTGGGAACCTAATTGCTAACCTGAGTAACCCCGCACCTGTCTGCTACACAAAATCTTGCTCAAACCCAGTGAAGATACTGTCATATTCAGACAGATTAGAGGGGCCTTGGAGAAGCAGGAAGATATCCCCAGAATGATACCCTAATACAGACTGTGGCACCCCTTCAGAAGACCAGGATGGTGTGGAATGAGAAAGTCCATATAAATCTTGACCTATATCACTATAGTCATTATAGTAATACCTAAACTGATCTGAGAGAATACACAAAAACAGATTAAGGGACAAATCCACAAAGGCTAACCAGGAAAATGAAAGAATGATGAGCCACCATTTGGTGAAGAGAAAGCGTCAGAGGTGAGATGGATTCCTGAAGCCACTAACCTAATCTTTATTGAAGGTCAGTGTAACCGTTTGCCCCCTAGAGGATGGTGCCAAGTAAAGTAGTGTAAAGAGTTCTTGACAGGAGTGATGGAGTTCAACTTCTAAAGAACTCCTAATTGCTGCAAGTGCAACTTCACTTTAAAGCCTGGAAATCAGACCTGGGGGAGTGGCTGATTAGGCTCTGGCCTGAGTGCTGTGAGGAGTCTGTGTGGAGCTGCAGTCTATGAGAGAAGCTGTGAGGTGAGACAGTCAGGAAGACTGGATCCTGGGAGCTGAGCTGAAATAAGCTCTGAAGTAAGACAGTCAGGAAGACTGCTTATAATACAGATTAAAGTACAGAGAGACACTGGCAAGTAAGTTGGATTGCCTGGAGAATACAGCCAGCAGCTTAAGAAGAGACACTGAGTGTTTCTGTGTGACCTGAGAGGAGAACGAGACAGAGCTCCTGAACAGGACCTACCAGGACTTACAGAGCAGCAGAGGAAGTTGCCAGTAAGAGGAACAGTCTGTGTAACTGCAACAACACTTACCTGAGAGACTGTTTGCTTTAAAAGTGGAGGACCTACAAAGGATCCATTGCAGCTGACAGAAAGAGACTGAACTTAAAGGTACCACCCCTCTATGTGAACAGTTATTGTTTTACCTGCAGACCGAAAAGCGGTCTCAGGGCCAGCCAGGGTGTTCCTGAAAACTAGCAAGCCCGTTTCTGTAGATGTTTCTTTTATGCTGAAGTTAAGCTATTATTTGTTTTTGAAAGCCTTTATTAAAACAAAGCTAAAAGTATATTGGACTCTTGGTCGTGGTTTATGGGAAAATCACTGGAGCAATCAGAAGCCTAAGGCCGGCCCTGTCACAGTCAGAAAGAAACAGCACAGTTTGACTTTTGTACAATCGTACCCTCAGAGAAAATTAGTAAAGTCTGAAATGGTCAGACAAATACATCTGCATAGTGCACTCTAAAGATGACAATAAAGTGTTCAGTTTGGGACTTGGCCCCTTGAACTATCTGCCATGTAGGTTAAGACAACCACCAGAAGCCAAGTGGGCATTGCCCAGATGCAAAAACAAGAATGAGCATAACTAAGGACAATAGTGAAACTGGATACAAAAGAGGCCAATATACAACCTCCACAGTTCACTCCTTATAAAGCAAATTACACCTGTGTCTCCTTCAGTGAGATAATAACCACTGGAATTACTGACTATCCTGATGAGTGGTTTGATAATCATACTATCATAGAGAGCAAATATGTGGTGCTACTATGGAGGACTAAAACTCAGACAAGTGTTCGCACCCAACTGACAAGGAACTTATGCATTAATACAATTGGTATTGCCCTTTTCACCTGTTTCCTGAAAAAGAACTAGGTTTTACTGCAACACAAATCTACAAAGGCCTTGACCCGATCTAAGAGATTCACCCCAAGTGGCAGCTTTGAGGACAAAGTCTACATTGACTCCATTGGAGTACCCCGTGCACTATCAGACAAGAAATTAAATTGCAGCAGTATTTAAATCCATGTTCACCTGGTGGGTGACAATAAATAAGAATGTTGACTGGATAAAATATATCTACTATAACCAACAAAGACTTGTGAACTATACAAGAGATGCAGTACAAGGTTTGACTGAACAACTAGATAAAACAAGTCTGATGACATGGCCCTTGACATGCTTCAAGCAAAAGCAGTAAGTGTTTGTAAAATGTTTGGCACTGCCTGCTGCACATTCATCCCTAACAATATGGCACCTGATGGGACAGTTACTAATTGACCTCTCTATCAAATGAACTAGCAGAAAATTCAGGGATGGAAACCCATTCACTAGTTGGCTTCAGTTGTGGTTCGGAAGATGGAAAGGCATAGCCCTTTTTGTGATGACTTCAATCAGTACCATGCTTAGTATTTTGGTCACTTGTAGTTCCCTGTGCAAAGGGACTGATAGAGAAATGGATTGACACAGCCATCACACAGAAAGAATACCTATATGAAACTTTGCAATTCTATGCTGCACGCTTGCCTAATGACATGGAAGAAGAGGAATATGAGAATCATGCCTAAAATCCAGACCCATCCCCATGAAGGCCATATTCAAACTCATGCTCATTGACATTAAAATACATTAATACATATATCTGCTGCAAAAGAGAAAAAATGTAAAGACCTGTGAGAACACCACATACTCCTTGTCTTATGCCTGAATTTCTGCACATGATGAACCAGAGGATCTCACCATCCAGAAGGAAGTGATCCACCTGTTTACTGTATGGAGAAAGAGGGGCCTAACTAGGTGTGATTTGTAAGACTAGGCCTGTATAAAGCATGTTTGAGCATATGTTTTTATTGTTTTTTTCATTTTTCCTTCTCCTCTTTCCTATAACTGTCATTCTTTTTGCTGTTCTTTGGCTTCTAACATTTCTGCACCTTGTTCTATCGCCTTGCTGAGATCTAGTACGTACTAACATCAAATAAGGAATTGCAATTAGGGAAAGAAGAAGTTATCTTGCATATACTCTGGGTTATTAGTCATATCAGTGAAAACTTTATTGGTTATTCATTTACATCTATCATTGAAATGGCTCATAAGCCTAGGTATTGGTAATTGGTTGAAGAATTAAGTAAAGCCATTTTCTCTGCATTAACCATTGTATATTTTACATATTTGGACTTTTATATCTATGGCACCGCTATCTGGACTATTTCATGGTAACATATGACACCATCTGTTGAGGTTTTCATCCACCCCATTGGACTTTTTCCTTGTTATATGGATTTTGTCAAACAGGTGCTCACTTGTTTTCCTGGATCAATTGTTTTAACATCAAGATTTCATATTTTCTTGCTTCTGCTTTATAATCAAATTGTAAAGCTTTCATTCCACAGACTTTAATATCTGGACTGTGAAACTTCATGCTATGGATTTCCATTATTGAAAGACTTTTTATATTATTCCACTGATCATATTGGTTTATTAAACTTGCGATTTTCTCATGTATCTATTGATGTTCTATGTATAATTATGTATTATTTTGAAATGTTCTTGTTAGGAATGTATTAAGATAAAATGTGCAAAGGGCTTCATGAGATAAGATCTAATATCTCCATGTTGTAGGAAACTCATCTGACTGTATATTTATAGGCCAAGAGTCTCTTTAAATATTAGTCTCAATATCTTACCTCTACTTCGAAATAAGTTTAGCTTTTTATTGTTTAGCTATAGGTGTGAAATGTATGTTAAGATTATATCCTGTCAAAGTTGTATTCTTTTCTTTTTTGATGACAATTTTCATTGTCATAGGGGGGAGTGTTGCGGAAAATTATACAAATATCCCTACATTTTTAGAGTGTATATATATATATATATATATATATATATATATATATATATATATATATACAATTAGCACTCTTTCCAGTGAGTGTGATATTTGGCTGGGGTATAAGCATTAAACCAGTATTTTCTATGTTTATAAGATATAAGTTATGAAATAGTTAAGTCTACATGACCCATGACTTGGCAATTTCATTTACAGACAGTACACATTATTTTATACATAATAATGTCATCCCCAAGGTCTAATAATTGCTATTTATTGTGCACAAGTGTATTATATAAAGTAGATGTACGCACAGATAATACCAAAGTATGTGTTATATCTCATTGGATAATATATATATAAATAAAATATCATTGGTTGTTAGTGGGTCATAACATGTTGCAAGATCTCAAATAATCATGCAGTATTATAGACGTAAAGAAAAACCCGCGAATGTCGGATCCGCGAATGTCGGGTGTGCAAATTTCGAGGGGTTCACTGTACTGAGTAAAGATGCAACTATAATGAGGATGACAGTAACCACAGCAGGAGAGGGAAGAAGAAGTGTTGAAAGTAAAGGAAACATGGGGACATTGTTGTAGAGATTTCACATTTAGAGTCTGAAGGCTCAATTCAATTACGAGCCTGCAACTCGATCGTTGTAGGCAGTATGTCTGCAGGTGTGTTGCGGGCTCCTGTTCATCTCCAATTACGATGCTATTCAATTGCTCAAGCCCGCAAGTTACAGGACCAAAGCCAAAACCGTAAGCCATGCACTGGTTTGTAGCAGTTCAGCGCAGGAACATGATCAATTAAGCAAGCCCGTAACCTCCCATTTCGAATCAACCAAAAGAAAATGAGACCGTCATTATTATGGCAGTAAAACATGGAGGTTACATGTCAATCAAATAGGTTCGGGGCTCCGATATGCAATCAAATTTGCAAAACCTCAAAATAAAGAATTGTGGAAAAAAAATGGCAATACCGTACTAGTCCATATGGGTGGCCTGACTCACTGATACCCGAGATCGATTTAACCTCGAAATTAAACATGAAAATAAATCTTATTTACTGCTGATTTGCCGCTTGAGACTGTTGTGCAATTAATTCTAATGTCTATCATCGCTTTCCCCGTTATTTACAGTGCAGTATTGTTTTCTAATTTGTATTTACAGTGCTATGAACAGGTGTTTAACCCGCTTGCGAGTCCTCTTTAGCACTGGTAGGATTTTCTCCTTCTTTTGCCATTTACGGGTGTGAAAACATTTGCAGGCTTGGGGAAATTGAGCAATTGAATGGCAATTTGCAATTTTAGCCATTGTAACTCTTGCGAAAGTAAAAGATTAAAGCTTCGGGAGGCTGTAAGTTATGGGTTTAACCATTGCAATTTTTTTCAAGGCCATAACTCGTAACCCGTTCGGAGCCCGCAAAAAGATGCCAAGAATAGCAAATTAACTTGCAACCTCACTTACGGGCTCCAGTAGCATACAAAATCTCTATTTAATCGGGCTCAGAGTATCCAAAGACTAGGGCCCCTTATTAATTGAGCAATTGTAAGTTACTGGAGCCTGTAATGTAGCCCGTAAACTCATTTTCTATTCAATTGGCGTCTTTTAGTGAGCTGCAAAGATCTACGGGTTACAGGCTGAAAATCACTACTGTTGTCAAAACCGTAACTTCAAGCCCTTCGTAGCCTTTTATCTTTCAAGGCCGCAAAAGTTACAAGCACTAAAATTACAAATCAATATTGAATTGCTACAATTCCTCAAGCCCGCAAATGTTTTCACACATTAATAAATGACAAATGTAGAAGAAAATCCTACAGTTACCAGACAGGATTTGCAAGGGGGTTTAACCCCTGTTCGTGGCACTGTAAAAGCAAATACAAAATCAATACTGCACTTTTAAAGATGGGGAAAGCAATGAAAGACATTAAAATTAATTGCACAACATGCTCAAGCTCGCAAATCTGCAATCAAAAATCTATTTTTTTTATCTTTAATTTTGGTGTTGATATTTATAACATAGTGGGAAAAAGCTTATATTTATTTACATTTATTTACAAGAACAACGACGCGAATTGGACACTTAAAAACAATAAAAAAACATAAATGGGATAAAACATCCCCTTTTCCATTATCTGTTTATAAGGTCTTATTATAGAGAATAAACTTTGTATCTGCTGGATTGTATTTTCCTCAAAGCATTAATATATTCTTTTTCAATGCAGTTCCATATGTTTTCCAACTATAATAAGTAACCAATAAGTATGAGAGACTTTTTATTTATGTTAGCCAGGGCAACACAGTAGTATTTAGAAAGAATGTGTCTTTCCAGTGCAGTACTTTCATTAATTCCTCTTTTGTTATAAATTAGAAATTGTACTCTGCCACCATACTTCTAAATTATATTGTAGTGCTCAGAAATTTGATACTGCGGTTGTATTTAGTATCCCATTGTACACTCTCTATATGCTATTTATTTCAAATAGCTGTAGGAATCTCTGAGCTACATAAAGCTATTTCGGAGCACCCCCAATTTTTGAGCTTCTGTTCTCTATATGCTATTTATCTCAAATAGCTGTAGGAATTTCTGAGTTACATAAAGCTATTTCGGAGCACCCCCAATTTTTGAGCTCCTGTTCTTATAACGCTTCTTTCTTGATCTATAAGTCACTAGTTGTAAGTCTATAGCGAACTTAATCTAAGGGCTTTTGTTTGTAAAAGTGCTCCTAATGTTCCCTGTACATATTGTATCTGCTAACTTCTGATTTTGTCTCTATAATACGGCAGCGTGTAGCTCCATGCCGTCTGTCTGAACTTTAATTTTGGTGTCATAACAATCTTGGGAATCAATGAGGTTATACATATCAGGCCACCCACATGGACTGAAACAGTATCTCCATTCATTTTTATTATTATGTACATTGCCGAATTGCGAGACTGATCGCATATCGAACCTCTAAACACTAATTGATTGATGTGTAACCTCCATGTTTTACTGACGTAATGATGACGGGCACATTTACTATTGGCTGTTTCTAAATCAGTAGTTATGGCCTTTTGTTTAATTGATTATGATCACGCTCTGAAATGCTACTTTTGATTGCATGGTTTACGGTTGCGGGGTTGTTCAATTGAATCGCTCTGCAATTGTAGCAAATCTCAAGCCCGCAGACATATGGCCTGTATAACATAAACTGTGGGCCTATGAATTCCACACCAAGGAAAGAAAGATAAATTAAAGAACATGGAATGTATTGATGAAAGCAGCTTAATGTTAAGGTTCAATGTTAAAGGGTGTGTCTATCAGCAAGGCAGAAAGCCAAGGTACATAGGGAGAGACAAAGGTACTCAGGCAGAAAGAGGGTGAGAACTACTGGTGGGAAAGAGGGGCAGATGAGATGGAGGAACTTATAAATAGGTCAAACCAGCTACTTCAGTGCCTTATAATAGAGGGAGATAATAACTAATTTTCTTCCAGGTCAACTATACACGATTATAACAAAATAATGCATATTTATATGGTGATGTGAGAGACAAGTTTCATGTCATACTCTTTACTCTTTACTAACTTAGAGCCTCATTCAGTTCAAGACTTGTAACTCTCAAAAATACTATTTTTTAACTGCAGGAGCTTTTTTCAGTAATGTAATACATGTATTTAATTGCCCTCACACTCATTACATAGCTCACCTGCAACTTGTAAATCCAAGCCTTGTCAGTAAAGTTACAAGGCTTAGAATTACAAGAAATGTTGTACTAAGTAGTTTTCCTTTCCTCAAACCCCACTGCCACCAATGAGAATTTCCAGGGATTGCATCCATCCATGTCGTGAAAGGAATACCTGGGAATCTCCTTCTCCACTCACCACCGATTGCCCCATTCCCTGCTCACACCCAATTCACAATATACATAACCATAAGGGTCGATTTGGACTCCCATGTCACCAATAAAGGAACCTCTTGCCATGGGAGTGCTTAAAGGACCCCCATGGCACCTAAATGTTAATCCCCACTATGGGGGTCCCTAATGACATAATCACTTCTTGTCCTTTTCATTTTTGTTTGAAGTTTTGTCCTTATCTTCTCTGGCACTAAATGGCTTTCCTAAAAATAAAACTCTGCTATAAAAAGAAAATAACTGTAAGTGATAGAGCTACGCCTAGGGGGAACTCCTCTGCCCCAAATGGCTGTTGCTGTGCTGGCTGCAGCTTTAAAAGAATTTATAAGCATTCTGATTTTCTGAAATAGATGTCCATCATATTTCAGCCAATCAGAATGGTTTTTCAGATGTCACCCTGCTCATTTTGTCTGGAAAATGTAATTGGACCAATCACATTGCTCAGATCCATTAAGTGGCAACAGAGTTAACTGTCAATGCCACAAGGTTCCATTAGGGACCCCTATGGTGGGGGTTAGGTGCCAATGGGGTCCTTTAAAGTTCCCATATATGCATATTTTAGGTGCCATGAACCCCTATGGTTATATATATCGACAATCGGTTATGAGCAGAGAAGCGGGCTTTGTGGTGTGAGTGAGGAAGGGGAGAAGACATTTTTTTATACCTTTGCGAGAGGACATGCAAGTGGGTTAAACACCTATTCATAGCACTGTAAATGCAAATAAAAAAACAATACTGCACTGTAAATAACAGGGAAAGCGATGACAGACATTAGAATTAATTGCACAACAGTCTCACGCCTGCAAATTGGCAAGATCTTAGATTTATTTTTATGTTTAATTTCAGGGTTAAATCAATCTCGGGTATCAATGAGTTAATATATATCAGACCACCCATATGCACTAGAACAGTATTGGCATTCATTTTCATAATTCTTTATTTTTTGGGTTTGCGAGTCTGATCGCATATCAGGCCCCCAATACCTAGTTTATTAATCCATGTTTAATGCTGTAATAATGAAAATTTCATTTTCTATTGGCTGATTTGAAATAGGAGTTTACAGGCTTGCTGAATTGATCAGGTTCCCGCTCTGAACTGCTCCAAACCAGTGCATGGTTTACAGTTTTAGCTTTGGTCCTGTAACTTGTGGGCTTGAGCAATTGAATAGCATCGCTATCGGAGATGAACGGGAGCCTGCAAAACACCTGCAGACATTCTGCTGTCTGCAATTGAGTTGCGGGCTTCAAATTGAATATGGCCCTATCTGTTTACAGAAAAAGGAGGAACCTACAAATGTAATATCATAAAGTCTTGCTAATATATTCTTTTGTGAGCTCACATTTAACTGAATTTATTTTCTATGTTCTGTGTCAGTATTGTGACGTTTGTTTTATGTTTTATGATTTATGTGGATCCTGTTTTGAGTTTTCCATAGGTGTATTTTAACACAGGTACAGTTAAGTGAAAGTTCTACGCATAGTGTGTCCACTTTGACAGACAGTTTGATAAATTGTTAAACTGAATATTTTGCTTCGGGCACTGATTATTCCAGGACAGACATTATAAAGCCACGCTTATATGATGTCAAGTATTTTGAACATATAATAATAAATGTTTTATCTAGATTTGATTCATAATTATGTTGAATATTATTGAATCATGCACTAATGCATGATTAGCATTTCAAGGAATTTGGTTACAATTTATCAGTGTTTGTTAAAAAAAAGACTGGATCTAAAAAAAACATTTATTTCAGTTAGTGTGGAGATTTTTTACAGACTATTTAGGATCCTTTATGTAATCACCTTTGCACTCCATTGACCTGTAATAAGTATACATCATGACATAAGACTATATTATACCAGATAAGACATATTATTCTTATAGAGGGATATTATTAATTTTGATACAATTCTAAATAAGATAATTATTTATTATAATAAAAGAAAGGGTTTGCATGTTGTAGATATTGATGCATATGTGTAAAATGCCTTCCTCTTTTACTGAAAGTTTAAAAAGTGATGCAAAATACTAAACTCCCCATTTTTGTAGCCAAATTCTTTTACCCAAAATGTAGTAATGATTTAGTACGTAATAGTGACCAGTTTAAATTGTTTAAAGAATTTTGGTAGAATTATAGAAGGAGAAAATTACACTTCAATCACACTAACATGTAGAAACACAGGCACTTGTTCCAAAGACATGATTATTTTTAAAGGTTTTAATGATAGCAAGCACCAGGTCCAATAATTTATGGGTTATACTCAGATGTAAGGACAGTCGGAATTGTCAACCAACCTAATATAATTTTGTATTATTTTTATTTTAATTTTTTAATTTTTTATTTTTTTCTCTACTGTTTTTTTTTCCGGCCAAGGTTATTTTATTTTTTCTATCTGCAATTGGTATGCTGACAGTGGAGTTATCTTCATGTTAGTAATATTGAGAGATAATAAAATAGGTTGACACTCCCCTCTGTCAGAATGGACATGATATCAATACTTGGAGAAGGGATAAGAGGAGTTAACACATGAAATACTTGGTTTAATATATATATATATATATATATATATATATATATATATATATATATATATATATATATAGTAAATAAATAGTACATCTGTGTTCATATTTGAATGTCTTTAGCAAGGTAAAAATCCTGCTTCTAGCTCCGAATTCCAAGAAAAACAGTTATTACACTGCATTCTGGGAAGCTGAGCTGGGACATGCAAATGTGCCCACAATAAAGATTGAGGTAGCGTTTAGTGTCCAGTAATCTATATGAATAGTCAAAGTATTGCAGTATATACTGAGCTAACAAAGACACAGACCTCAGCAATGTAAATAATATCTTGATAGGTCGGCATGTCAGTCTGTAGATTAGGTTTTAGAAAAGGAGACAGCAGAGCCATTATTTAAGTATACAGTACTAGTGAAGAAACCAACATAGAGACATTGGGCACTATTAAATTCTATTAACACTATTATATAATTGGCTGCAATTTGAATGACAGATATTTCAGCCAATCAGAATGGGACATAGAGGCATATCCCATTCTGATTGGCTGAAATCTGATTGACAGATATTTTGGCCAATCAGAATGCTCCAATGCATTTTTTATGCAGGAGCATGTGCAGGAACCGCCATTTGCAGAAGGGAGCTCCTCATGGGAGGAGCTGTTTTAGAATTAGTGTTTTTTGTTTTTGTTTTGTTTTTTAGAGAGTCATGTTTTTTTGGGATGGCCGTTTCTTGGCCAA
Organism: Discoglossus pictus; assembly: GCA_027410445.1. Classification (NCBI taxonomy): domain Eukaryota; kingdom Metazoa; phylum Chordata; class Amphibia; order Anura; family Alytidae; genus Discoglossus; species Discoglossus pictus. The sequence goes on from CM050171.1 coordinate 87,159,117, forward strand.
GAAGATGAGGACATGGGCTTCAATGAAGAAAGAAGAGGACTGGACCTTCTACTACCAACATGGATAGCCCGACTAGTCCAGGGCAGAAGATTGAAGACCAGGGCATCATTGACCAATGCTGCAGTGGCATTTTGGCAAGGTTAGTGGACTAATTAACCCTTTCTTTTTTTACAGATTGTAAGTCTTTTTTTATTTTAATAGTGTTTTATTTTTTTGTTGTACTGTTTTTTTTGTTTTACTTGTAACTTATTTTTCATTTTCTGTAATGTAGTGTTTTTTTTTTTTTGTTTTTTTTTTACTTTTAAAATTCTTTATTATTTCAAAGTTTAAAAACATTACATAAAAATAAAGAATACATGGTTGAACTACTTTAAACACAGCACAATAATATATAAGATCACCTGATAAATTATAATTTTAAATAGATCATTCATTCTTTCTTCATTAACAGTAGCGTAGTCTTTTTTCTACAAGTCTTACACTTATAAAGAAGCAAGCAGTATAGTAAACATTAGTATCACTGATGGGTGCCAGATGACCTTTAGTTAAATTTTCGACACATATCTTTTTGGTACGTTTAATGCATGTTTTAAAGAATATTAAAGTAGGAGTAGCAAAAGTAAAAGAAAAAATTATAATAATAAACAAAAAAAAAAATCAAAGAGAAGAAAAAAAAAATAAAAAAAATAAAAAAGATTTGGCCAGGAAGTGAGTCTGAGGTAGGGGGTGGAGTCGAGAAGGCGGGATATTGTTATAACACCCTTAGGAAAAAAGAATCTCTCCTATCCTTTATAATTCTGGTCCCATACTTTCCATTTGCTCCGTGGGAGATGGTATATCCCGATATCCTCTATTTCTCTTTCTAGATCACAAATTTTATTTATTTTTATCAAGATTTCAGACCAGGATGGAACTTTTTTTGTTTCCAATATAAAGCTATGGAATTTTTAGCTGCCATAAAGATATGAATCAAAAGCGCTTTATAGTCCATCGTGATTTCTTTAGGAAAGATGTGAAAAAGGGGCATTTCTTTCTTTAGGGGGAGATCTAGGTCAAATGTGGTTTTTATTTTAGAGAAACATTCTATCCACCATTTTTGTATGATCGGGCAATCCCACCAAATGTGGATATGTGTGCCTTTTTGTCCACAATTACGCAAACAAAGTTGACTTTCCTTATTTTTTGGTAATTTGGGAAACTTTTAGGGGAACAAAATACCACCTATTTATTAATTTAAAGTAAGTTTCTTTATGGGATGCATTTTGAAGGAACTTATCTGTAGCAGAGAAAGCCGAGATCCATTTCTCTAGTGGCCATTCTTCTCTTGCTTCTGTTTCCCATGTTTTTATACTAGATGTTTTAGTAGGGATCTGTTTGTTTTTAATCAGATTATGGCATTTGGCCATTAAGTGAGATTTATTATCATCTAGGATTAGTTTTTCGCAATCGGTCAGACTTCTTCTTTCTAAAATATACAGTTGTAGTTTCAGCTTTTCACACATACACAAGTATTCTAGCCATAATGAGCTATGTAGTTTAAATTTACCTATTAACTCCTCAAAGGAGATAATGGAACCATTGTGAAAAAGATCTAATAAATTCATTGCCCCTTTTTTGGTTAAGATTTCCAAGAGAGGGATATTCATGTCTCTGGCTAGTTTTTCTAGCGAAATTATCGGACTTGGAAATGGAATTAAGGAATATTTTTCATTCAATTTATCCCAGTATTTAAAGTTGTTTCTTAATGTTTCTCCCATAGATTCTACCCTTATTAAGTTCTTTATTTTATTTTTTTGTAATATTATGCTTTGCAAATCTATATTAGGCGACATTTATTTTTCAATTTGGAACCAGTGCCTAGATTCCCACTGATCTGTCCATCTTATAATATGTGCTATAGTAATAGCTTCTTGAAACGTCTGAATAGAGGGATATGCCATGCCTCCCTTTTGAAATTTTTTAGTTCAATTTGTTATTTTGATTCTAATTTTTTTTACCTTTATGAATGAACTTATCTAGAATATTTTGAAATATTTTTATTTTTGAATTTGGTAGATGAAAAGGGATACTTCTCATTAAATACGTTATTTTAGGGACCAGAAACATCTTTGCTGCTATAATCCTTCCCGACCATGAGTCATAAGTGTTTCTCCATCTTTCTATGGGAGCTTTCAGGTTTAAAATAGTTCGCTTAACATTAATATCCATCATCTGTTTAAACTCTGGATGTATTCTTATGCCCATGTGTTTTATACTATTTTGCCAGATAAATGAGAAATGAGACTCTAGATATAAAGTTTCCTCTTCGTTCTGGTTAATCATCAAAGCTTCGGATTTAAGTACATTTAGTTTGTAGTTAGAGATTTTATTAAATTCACGTATGGTCTGTTGGAGATTTTCTATAGATTTGGACGGGTCTTCTAGAGAGAGTACAATATCATCCGCAAACATAGTTACTTTGTGTTCTATTTCTCCCACTTTTATACCTTAAATACCGTTATTTTCTCTAATCAATGTTGCTAACGGTTCCATAATAAGAGCGAAAATCAGCGGGGACAAGGGACATCCCTGCCTAGTGCCATTAGAGATTTTAATGTCTTCTGATTTAAATCCCAGGCCTACGACAGAGGTAGAAGGAGAGCCATATAGGGCCTTAATTGCTCTAGAGCCAAAGTCACCTAGACCTAGCTTAGACAGTACCAAGTCCATATATTTCCATCCTACTCTGTCGAAGGCCTTTTCTGCGTCTAAGGATATAAATACCGCTGATCTCTTCCTTCTTTTAGCAAAAGATACTAGATTATTTAGTCTTCTCACATTGTCGTTTCCCTGTCTATTTACTATGAATCCATTTTGGTCTTTATCTACCAAGGATTGAATAACCTTGTTTAGTCTGTTTCCTAGCACTTTTGCGTATATTTTAATGTCTGTATTGATTAATGAGATTGGGCGGAAATCTTTACATTCACAACTTACTTTCTCTTTCTTAGGAATAGTTATTACATAAGTCTGAGGCATTTCTTTTGGAACAAAGCCCATCATTTTAATTTCATTTAGTGATCTAGTAAGATCAGTTATAATTTCTTTATGGAAAATCTTATAATAAGAGTTAATGAATCCATCTGGGCCTGGGGCCGATGCTATCTTTAATTTAGTTATTACTTCTGAAATTTCTTTTTCCGATATTGGTTCGTTCAAAGTTGACAACTCTTCCAGGGAAATTCTTGGCATATGTATATGATCCAGAAAGTTTTTAATTTCTATTTCTTTAGTTTGAGTTTTGGATTTTCCTGCTAGATTATATAGATCTGAGTAATATGTTGCAAATACCTCTGCTATTTTAGCGGGATTCATAATAATTTCTCCTTTGTGTCTTATTTGATCAATTCTCTTATGAGAAGAATTACCTTTATATTTGTTTGCTAAAAACGTATTTGCTTTATTTCCTAGGTGATGTATACGTTTCTGTAGGGCCCATCTAGAATTATCTACTTTCGTTTGCTCTATTGTTCTTATCTGTTTTTGCAGCATCTTAACTTGTTCCATATTTATTGGGTTTGGGTTATTTTTGTTTTCTTTATCAGCTTTGATTAAATTAATATACAATTCTCTAAGTGGCGTACCGTTCTTTTTTTTCATTTAGGCTTGCATTTTAATGCAGATTCCACGTATATATGCCTTATGAGCCAACCAAATTATATTATTGGATGCAACTGAGTGTCTGTTAACCTGAAAAAACTTCTCAATTTCTTGTTTCAATTTTGCTTTGCCTAATTGATCTTTAAGCAAGATGTTTTTCATTTTCCACGATGGAGGATCATATTCTGTGGAACCTATTTTAAAGGTGGCTGATATTAAACTATGGTCTGAGAAGTTTATAGCATCAATTTCCGCTTTAATTTGCTTTTTTAATGCTAAATCATTAACCAATATGTAATCTATTCTTGAATATGACACATGTCGTGCTGAGGAAAAGGTGTAATTCTGTACCATGGGATTTAAGCACCTCCAAGAATCAAAAAGACCATATTTATATAGGATTTTGTTAAGCTTGCTTGTTACTTGTGTTGTGTCTTGAGTATCTATGCTTTGTATTTTCTTTTTTCTATCTAAGCTGGGATTAATAATCTCATTAAAATCCCCGCAACAAATCAATAAACCAGAGAAATATTTCTTCAAAGATTTAAGTGTTTTGTTTACAAATTTTGTCTGACCTTTATTTGGGGCGTAGATATTTAAGATAGTAATTTTAGTATTATTAAGAAGACCTGACCAGAGAGAAAGACGACCTTCTGGGTCTGAAATTGTGATGTCTTCCTTCCAATTTAGTTTTTTGTTGAAAAAGATTGCTGTCCCTCTTGTTTTTTTCCCATACCTTGCATTGCTAACCGAAACATATTTATGGTTGTTGTAGTCCGTCCCCTTTCCTATCTGCCAATGGGTCTCTTGAAGGCAGATTATATCTGCATTTTTTTTAATTAAAAGTATTAAAGAATAGGGATCTTTTTCCTTGAGAGTTCAATCCTTGCACATTTTGGCTTATTATTCTCAATGTCATTTAATGTGTCTTAATTCTGCCTTCTAGTCCACGCCCTTCTCCCTCCTCCTCCCATCCCCCCTCCTTCCCTTCCATCCAGCCAGAAGAAGAAAAAAAAACAAAAAAAAAAACAAAAAAAAAAAACAAAGAAATTGTCCTCCCAGCGTGTAAGAAACTACAGACTGGGAAGTCCTTAAAAGGGAGCTTTTCCCTCAGCCCCCTCGGCTCCCCACTCGTAAAAGAAATACAAAGTGGGTAGCCGTGGAGGGGAAGGAAATAGTGAACTTTTCCTAAGTTCAGTCAGTCCTAGGCTACCGTCAGTGGTGCAGATTCATAAATATAAACAAAGCATTGACTAAAATAGGAGGGAGTTCAATAATGCTTCCTTATTTTGGATCAGTATTATGTTTACTGTTTGGTTTTGGTCTCCTACTACGAGGAGATTTATGACTACCTTTCCTGTCTGCCTCCGGTTTTCAGCCCCGATAGAAGGTGGAAAATGTATACTTAAAAAGTGAAAAAAAAAATCTGAATATATCTTAGTGAATAATTATATCTTTTTAACCATTGTGTCTTTGTATATATTATAAGCAGAGTCTCAAAAATTCTCCACTCTATTTGCCCCTTTTTTAACTTTCTTTCCCTTGATTTTCCCCCTCCTTTCTTTATTTTTTCTTTATTTTCCTTTTCCCCCTTTTCTTTATAACTTCTTTTCAATTATAGTGTCTAACTATATAGTGTTTGTATACATTTTTGGTACTTAGTGAATTAACTAATTAATATTATGTGTATTTTTATTAGTCTCTTCCTCAATTGATCTTACCTCTGAAAGTGTTGTGTCTATTAAAAATAAGTAATGTAAGTGAAGTATTATTAATACGTGTCTTAGTGAAGAGCATATTTAGTCTAATTTAAACCTATACTGTTATAATATATTTTCCATTTTCCCGCAACACTATGTGTGAAATCTTTTGTTATATTGTGCTGAAAACCGGAAGCAAAAAGTCAAGACAGAAAAGAAACAAGAAAAAAAAAAATAATGCAGAAAAACAATCAAAACATATATTTAATAACATGATATGATAGTCAAAGCTAACCAAAAAGCATTTCTCTATTTCAAATTCCATTCCTCTAGACATTTTTTCGCCTCGCTGTGTGAATTAGCCACTATTTTTTTTGATTCATACATTATAATTAGTTTTGTGGGGAATCTCCATTTGTATCTTATATTGTTTTCCCTTAATATTTTGGTGGCTTCTGAGAATTCTCTCCTTTTAATCAGGGTTTCTCTTGAAATATCTGAAAATATTATCAGATTTTCATAGAGGTGTTCGAATTTTTGTGGCTCATGGGCCTTTCTAACAAGCGCTTCTCTATATAAAGAGGAATGGAACTTGACAATAACATCTCTAGAATGGGCTCGTTCTATACTTCTAGGCAGTGGAATTCTATAAATTGAGTCTACTATCTGTTCCAGTGGAATGTCTTTTGTAATCATACATGAAATACATTTTTGTATATACTGCTTCAGTTCTATCTGATTAATATTTTCCGAAATTCCTCTAATACGTATGTTATTACGACGTGAAATATCTTCCATTCTATTTATTTTAATTTTTAAGTTTAAGATTTCTGATTTTAATTCATCAGTCTCTAAAATAAACTTTCTTTGACTACTTTCTATTTTATTATATCCTTCTTCTAAACTGTCTATCTTTCCTCCTAGTTCATTAATTGCACTTGAATTTTTAGCAATCTCCATTGTTATATCTATAAATAGTGACTTCTTAAATTCTGCAAGTACTTTTCTCAAAATAGATGTTGTGAGTGTTTCTTCCTCTGGTTTATCTACAAGTTGGCTTTCTTCAGTTTCTAAGGTTTCTTCTAAGCTAGACTGGTTAGCTGACTGGTCTAATTTATTTGTAACTTCTGCTACCATCTGTGATTTATCCATATCTTTATTTTTATTGCCTGGAGAGAGAAACATACCTGGAGTTTTTACCATTGTATTTTTCTTTTCCCTAGCTTTTGTTTTAGGGTTGTGAGTTTCTTTTTTCATTTTGAATAAAACCTTGGAGGTTCTAATTATAAGATAAAAGGCCCTTTGGCTTTATGAATCTTAACGCCCTATTTAGGTATATTCAGAGTGTTTTAGCCCGAATATATACACTTGAGCTGATGTAACTCTGTTACCATGTCAGATAGTGTTAATCTTTCTAGGCCTATTCTTTCTCTCCCTCAAACTTTATATAATTTTCAAAGCAGTCAATGATTTCTATAAATTCACAAGATTTTTCTAATTTACTTTCCCCCTTCCTGCCCCTCCTTCTTTTTCTCACTTTTTATTGTTTCCGTTTATTGCCTTATATTGTTAATCACACTTGCTTATAACTATGCAAATTACATTATTTATTATTGTTAAAAATGTCTTTGTTGGTTAACCTTCAAGCTAAATCCATATAAGAGTTACAATGTTTTGTCCCATTTCTATCCCTTATACACAGAAAGTCCTATATTTTAATACAGTAAATAGTGGTTTACTTAGTTAAAAGGCTTCATGGTTTTATAAGCATTGTGTCTCTATGTTGTTATATTTATCTGGGCCATGAAAGATCCAGTTTTCCTTCAAAAATGTCTCCAGTTATGTTTCTTGAGATTATTTCCTTAACGAATCTCTCAGTTCTATTTAGGCTTGACGTATTGAACAAGAAAGACTTAGACTTGATGTATAGCAATAAAGTTAATTTGTGTCCCTTTGTAATTTCCTTTTTCTTTCTTTACTCTGTAGTGAGAAGTTCCCTTCTGATTTTCTTCTTTCACCTTTCTGGTCTCTTTCCAGATTTGGATTGGCAGAGTTGAACAGGAGGTCAGGAAGTCATAGTCTTTTATCTCATGAAGCTAAAATACCCTTCTTATCTGTGGGTTAAGTGGTAGATTCTTTCTCAGCTTTCTCAGCTTCATGTATTGGTACAAGATTGTGTTATAAAGGGAACCTTATGAGGTCTCAGCCATATTGACTCAACTGCTTAGCATATATTATGTTGGTCTAGGTAGACTCCAAGTTGTCTTATGATAGTAAGAGCCGAATCTTTTAATTATGGAGCCCACTCAGTCATTATTTTCCAAATATCTAAGTAATTCAGCAGTATAATTTTCTAAGCCTTAAGTTGTCTTAAGGCATTGTTCTCTTGTTCTAGCCAGAGATAATGCTTAACCCAGAGCGCTAAGGTATCTTCTTTAATTTTTGTTTATATATATCACTGTTCCAGCTTAGACAATGCACTTTGAAGTATCATAGAGGAGATTTCACATTCACACCAAAATTTCTCCAGTGCTTAGTTGTGGCTCAGTTGGACGAAGTAGTCTAAAGTGCAATTGTGCTGTGCTTGAAACTATATCTGTTCAAATAAGATCATAGTTCTGTTGTACTAGTAGTAACCGGCCCCTTGGCTTATGGAGCCCTCTCATTCCATACTTTCCATTTGGATATGTCTGTGTATTTCAGCCATGTGTCGTCTTAGCCCTTGGTTTATAATATGTTAATAATCCCTTGTTCTCACCAGGGATTTTACTTGGCCCTGGATACTGGGATATTTGCTTCAGTTTTAACTTTGTGGAACTCAGTTCCAAATTTAAGCAGTGTTCCTTAGCAGTGTTACAACACAGCTTCCTTAAACTGACATAAAAGAAGATTCCCAATCATACCCTCATGTCTCCAGTACTTAGTGTTTGCTCACTTGATTAAATTAACCTAAGGTGCAGCTGTGCTGTGCTTAACCTTTGCAGGCAATACAACTTTTCTTTCTCTCCTCATTCTTGTCTCTTTTTATACATAGAGAAATGGATCTAGAGGAGTATTTTTAAACAAGTGAGGTTAATAGGCTTCATGAGGTATCCACTATCACCAGTGTTTGTGGTTTATTGCCAGTCTAATAAGCCTTGTATCAAAGGCACAGAGTCTCTCATTTTAGACCCAGGTACACGGCGGTACCATACAGAAAAAAATCTTCCTACCGGTACTGGACACACTAATATCGTTCCTGGATGGGCTGGTAGCTGTTCCTCCCAGCGGTACTCCTTTAGAGCTTCCCCTCTGGTATTAAGATATTTATCTGTGTCCAACTCCTTCCAGTTTCATTCTCATCTTATAGGCTAGGCTCTTGCTCAGCTCCAGTCCATGCTGTAACTCTTTAGCATAGTTGCAGGTAGCAGCTGGATTCTGTGGTGCTAACGGAGATACTGCTCTGCGCTTCCTGCACCACTGAACATTTTGGCGCCAAAAGCCTGTTTAGCTGATCATCCTAACAGCTTCCTGGGCGTGGACTGTCAATGTAGTGTTTTTTATTTTTTAGTAATGTAGGTTTTTAATTTTTTGTAATGAGTGGGTTGTTTTATTTTTTGTAATTTGTAATGTTTTTTTTTAATTACTGGAATGTTAGGGATTTAATTGGGGGAGGTTAGGGGGTTAATATGGGGTAGGATAATTTAATTAGGGGTTAATTAGGTAGTGTAGGGGATAATAGAATAGGGTAGAGGGGGGTTAATAAGATAGGGTAGAGGGGCTAATAGGATAGGGTGGAGGTTAATAGGGGTTAATAAGAGAGGTTAATAGTATTAGATAGAGGGGGGCTAATCAGAGTTAATAGGATAGGGGTTAAGAGTATAGGATAGAGGGGGTTAATAGGATAGGGGTTAAAATTATAGGATAGAGGGGGATTAATAGAGGTTAATAGGATAGGGGTTAATAGTATATGATAGAGGGGGTTAATAGGGTAGGGTTAATTAGTTAATCATAGGGATCATTAGTGTTAATTAGTTAGAGGGGGTTAATACAATAGTATAGGGTAGGAAAGGGTAGTGCAGTGCTTAGAATTTGTGTTATGAGGGTCCTGGAGGACCCTCATGGCACTTATAGTGTTTATGTTGGGGTTATAGTGTCCTACAGGCATCTATATATACCCCTATTAGACTGATGGGGTAATTATGGTCTCATGGGGGTCTGTATAGACCCACATGGGTGATGAGGTTGATATTAGGTTCTGCTGGTGTACTTATAGTACCCCCGCGACAGAGGTTAATTAATAATGTAGCTCAGGTCCTTTAAAGACCCCTAAGGTCCTTTAAGTACCCGTGAGGCGGGAAATTTGAAATTCACATGTTGTGGGTGTCCCCATCGGGACCCCTGCAGCAAGGGTTAATGAAGGGACATGGCGGGGGTCCCAATGGGGACCCCACAGCATAGGGGGTGTTGATACTAGATGCCGCAGGGGTCCCGATTTGGACCCCTGCAACATGGGGATTTATTTTGGGAGCAGGGGGAGGTTTAGTGGCTGGCGGGGGGTTTGGGGGCCAGAGGTGGGGTCTATTTTGCTGCTCCTGCAGCATAAGGAAGGGCTCTGAAAGCCCTTGCGAGTCCTATTTTGAACTCGCAAACATTTGCCAGTTGCAGGTTTTCAGACACATTAAATTCGGGCTATGTGTTAAAACTTAGCCTGTAATGTAGGTCTTAGAGATATTTGCTATTAAATTAGCCCTGTAATGCAGCCCCCAGATGGCTTGTTGGTTAACAAGCAGATCTTAGAATAAATAGCACAACATTCTCAAGCCCGCAAATCGGCTCAGAAAAATACTTCATTTTATGTATATTTTTTGTGTTATATTGATCCCGGGCAATGTGTTAAAACATATACTGTAACTCGCATGTTATGGAATATCATATTTGCGGCTTTATTAATATTTCATTTTGACTAGAATGTGGGTTCGCTCGCTGAACCCCGTAAGACTTTGAAATAAATCCTCCTTCTCCTTGTGACGCAATGCTGACGATCTCTATTTCCATTGGCTCAATTTAAACCTGTAACTACAGGCTTGCTTAATTAATTACGTTCAAGCCCGCAAAGCTACCGACTGACAGATGGTTTACAGTTTTGCATCTCCAGCTCGTAGCTCGCAGCCTTTCTAATTTAATTGCATTGTAACTCAACCAAAATCAATTTATTAGCAATTTGCGATTGTAACATTTACGGGCTTGACAGATCAAAGGCTTAGCTGGGATGGAGTTCAGATTTTGACAGCCCGTAGGGTTTTTCCGCCTGTAACCCGCAGATTATTTGCAGGTAGCTAAAAGAGGCCAATTTAATAGCTGTAACTATTGCGGGCTCCTTTATGTACTACGGTAACTCAAAATCGCTGAATGTGGGTTTTTTGAGTTGTTTAAATACTGTGTGTTTCCAAAATAAAGTTGTTCTTAATTTAAAAAAAAAAAAAAAATCGCTGAATGTAATAGGGCCCATAATATAGTAGTATTGAAACTGTTGAAACTATTGAAACTGTTCTAATGACATGCTTGCTACCTTAGCAGGGTTAAAAGACTGAAGGCTGCTTATACATTTTATATATCCATATATATTATAAGCCTTGAGATAAATTATATTATTAACTTGATTTGACTATGCTTTGAAGTATATTTCCATGTATAATCCCCTTGATAATAATAGAATTGTATATATGTGAAGTTTAAGTTGCTGTTGGGCAGGATTTCTCTTAGGAAACGTGTGTATGTTGTAACAAGTCTTGGATGCAAGGATTTTTATTTTTATTTTTGTCACACTTTTGCCTGTGCCTAGAAGAAGATGACTACAAGTTGGAGACTACTGTGCCATGGTATCCCGTAAAGAGAAAGAAAAGATAAAAAAAGGAATGAGGAGGCCAAAAACTTGCCATGATATATGAGGAGAGAAGGTATTTTCACAATATTTATCCTGGTGAAAAAAGATAATGATCAAAGGTCTGATACAGCATTTGCCAAATAAAGACAAAGCTCAGACAGAAGTCTTGCTGCAATTCTGCACCCAATAAGGGGGGGGGGGGAGGGTGTCAAGCCAATATCTTGTTTATTGACCTGGACATGCATGTATCTACTGACGGAAAAAAAAATGCAATATCTGTGGGAGTAAGTCACATACTTCTTATTCTGTGCCTGGAACTCTGCACATGATGGACTATTTCCTTGATCCGAGGATCTCATATACCAAAGCAAGATGTTTGGAGCATAGAACCTCAGAGAGGCCTGGCTTTGTGGGACTTGTGAGTTAGGGTTTGTGTAGAGAGTGTATGAGTCTGTGTTTATATTTTTGTGATTTATTTTCACTTTTTCTATTATTTCTAACCCTGTCTGTCCCTTAGCATCTAGCACTTGAAGCATCTCCTTCTGTCAACTTTTTAGGATATAGAATGTAGCAACATCTGATAAGTAAGAGTAACTAGAGAGAGGTGACAATGCATGTCATAAAGGCTGGGTTGCTGAAAATATCAGTACATAGTTATATAGGAAGTATTTGTGCAATTATAAATGATAATTTGTAAATATATGTCCCAAGTGAAGATAATAATCTTGGTAATCTTACTATTAGTCACGTTCATCATCTTACTCTCCATTATGAACAGTAAAACAATTATAAGAAGAGATTTACTCCATGATCTAGGTATTGGTGGTTAGTTGACAGGTGTTTGGAGGGCCTTGCAAAGGGCTATGTCCTTTTCCTTGATCTATCTAGTTGCACTTACATTGATGACCATCACACAGCAATCCTATTGAAATGAGTGAGATTCAACAGCATATCTGGATGCTCTTTTCTACCTCTCCTGGACTTTTCTCCTGGCTGGAGAACATGGCTAAAAGATACGTGTCTATTTTTTGCTTGGCTTGTTATCACCTGATGCAAATCCTTCATTCAAATCTTTATGCAAAGGAATACATTTTTAAGAAAGTATTTTGTTGCAGGAACGTCACATGGAATACAGACCATACTGGTTAACAGCTCTGTGGCTCTATGGGCACAATAACCCCTGCCACATTCTGTTTCCCAGTGAGCTTGTTTAAATAAAAAGGTGTTGTTTTGAGAAAATGGAATATTGATTGTTTTTCTTGGGTGTCCTGAATTGGTAAGAGAGAATCTAAGTTGGATATTTTCCACAACAACAGACAAAATGTCTGTCATCATTAAAGCAAAAATAAATACAATAGTTTGAAAATTAAATTATGTATTGATTTTAAACTGTGTAAAAGCATTATCAAGTTCTGAAAATAGCTTGCTATAAAAATTACATTTCAGTGGTCCTTTACCGTTTCCATGTTTGATATGAATAAAGTAGTCAGATTTCACCAGAGAAATTCTGAAATTCTGAACAATCTGCTTACTACAGCAATTATAATGAACTGTGTATGCGATGTATTATTTGTTGAATACAGAAAATAATTATTATAGGTAAAATTTCAGGTTAATTTGTAATAAATATAAAATATTTGATATTGTATTAAGGGAGAAGTCTAGCAATGGGAACATTTCAGAACCAGACACCAATATAATTATTAAATTCAAGGTGATTAAAACACATTATAGGTGTGAATGTGTTTATGTAAATGTATTTGTGTATGAATTTATGTACATACTGGTGTTTGTGTGTGCACAAATTAGTATGTTTATATGCTGATCCTCCATTTAGGGATATCCTTAAGTTGACAGAATGATGTGTATAGTTCTGGAAATTGTTATCTTAAACCATCTAACAGCTAAAAGCACTTTAGACAAAAGCGATATATAAAAGTAAAATACATAAATAGAAGTTGCACAGGTTTATAAAATAAACTTTTTTTTTTAAAATGAGAGATCCTGAATTACAAATTTTCAGGAACTCTTTACTAACAAAATGAAAAAGACAACTACTTTGCATCCAATATCCCATTCTTTATATTTTGACCTTCTGAAGTAGAACGTTAGAAAATTCACTTCCAAAAAACGCAAGGCTAAGAATTACGTCTAAATATCTGAAATTCTGCAGTCTTCTCAGGATGTCTCAATCAAACGCTAAAAACATTTCACACTTTGGGGGATTCCACTACAATGGGTATGCAAAGATACCCCACACTCAAGCGCAATTTTTGATCATTCACAGAGCATAATATCCTCCAACTCATCAATAGGAAATAAATGCCCTAAATGCTGAAATAAAAATAGGACCTTGAACCTTTGACTGTGGTACTATGGGGTACTCAAACCTTTGCTAAACTTTGAGGGCATCCCTTGCACACCAGTTATCCACACACAATTACAGAGTATGATCTTAATGACATCTGAGACAGTTGATCCAAAATAAACTTTGTAATAGTATACTATACTCTAATTTTATATTAACAGATAATGAAAATGGCTACTTTGCTATTCAAAGAAAAATAACATTGCTAGGCAAGATAGAACTCTCCCCTTCTCCTTTCACTCACCTCCATACAAACTAGCTCCCACTCCCACAAGACAGAATTGCCCAACTTCCACTCCCTGCCATCTTCATTTGAGCTCAGAAAAGAAAAATGAAGACAAGGAATTATCCACAATTTTATTTGTTATTAATTGATGCACATTTTTGACAGGAAGGGATACTGAAATCCCCATTTTCTGCATTTTCTATTTTGCACCTGTCTATTTTTTCTTCAAAAAATGGATCTCTCCTGTTTTTTTGCAGAACTTGAATCATATGGAGATTTTTTCACTGGAAAAATAAATATAACAAATTAGTTTTTGCTTCTGATTGAATCACTTGTATCACATAATATATTTGTATGATGTTATATTACAGCCTATCATCATCTTATAGAGCATGAAACACTGGTTGTACAACATTGGAATATCCATTTTGTGCAGCTCCTTCATGCCTATATGCACCTCCATATGTGAATGAATTGCTTAAAATGCTAGACAAACTTGAGGTATAGGGATCTAATTGCATGATAATATTTGGGAAGATTGCTTTGCCAAAACAGAAATAAACAAGTGAAATAGCAGATCAAATCAGCTAAATAGTAGACATTAAGTACTTATTTGCATAACAATTATGCATAAACAATGCTGAATAGCTCTGGAATTATTTAAACTAGAAAAATGTTTAATACAGTATATAGTATATAGAATAACTTAATGAACCACCAGATTTTTGAATGACACTCTATTTTTTTTTTTGGCACAAGTGGAAAAATAGGCATAAATATTCTGGACCGAGGCATATATTCCATTTATTTTGCAAATGCAAGGTTTATTTACTACAATAATTTGTAACTGTATACCTTATAGTAAAAAAAAATGTAGTACACAAATGTGAGACTGCCGGGAATAGAGTGATAAGGGATTGCCGAGTCATCTATACTCATACTGTTTTTCTCTTAACAGCTTGTCCTTTATCAATTAAGACCAAAAACATTCCAATCTGAACTATCAGAGAAAAAGTGGCCTATGAAGGATGACAGTGCATCTCTTATGCCTCATGGCCATACTTGTAACAGAAATGTGAAATAATTATCACCTGTAGAGAAAATAGCAGTTGAGGCTGCATAGAGACAAGAAACGCTAATTTTCTATCATGCAAGTAAAACACTTTTTTTATGCCAAACAAGAGCTTCAAAGGTTAAAAATGACTTTATAACAATGAACAAGGCAACTGTTGGATATATCAGAATCACCATTTTACAATAGTCTAACAAACTCTGTAAAGAGATTTAAAGCACATTTTAAAACATTGCTACAATATTGTTTACAAAACATACTTTTAAATGCATTAGAAAATGTCAAGTCTGTAATCCATTTCTAAGCCAGTTCTCTCTATATTTAGCCTGTTTTACAATTTTTTAAGAAGTTGTCAATAAAATACAACCGAAATCAATTTATGTCACTAGAAAACACCTATAATACAATAAAATATAATAAGATTAGGTAATTTGTGTGTCGTTCTGTTATTTCATACTTGGAGTAACATTTCAGAATCTTAATTTTCTTATCAGTCATATTTGCATGTATTAATTAGTGACTAATCAATTAAATTACTAAGAACTGCTCTAAAGTGGCCAACTTTCCCCTGGTGACAAAACCTAGCTTTACCAGGTAAAGGTGCACTGTTACAACCCAGATTTCTCTTAGGAGAACTAAGTACCTCACAGGTTGCAAACTCAGCACTAAAGTTACTGCTTATTAAAAATAATAAACTCAGTTACATCCTGTTGCTTAGGATGACAAAACACCAATAAAAACACAGGTAGACATTCATTTTGTTAGAATCTCAAACTCAGACTCAGGCATACCATTGCATAGTACCTCAGTGTCAGAAGGAGACTTTATTCTTGCTTGCATAAAAATATATCCCCACCACCTGGATAGGAATGCACTCCCTAGTCTGCCATGATCACAGGACTGCTTGCTGAGTCTTTCCCTTGAACTTGTGGCCAGCTTCCTGACATTTTTTTTTACCACCTGGAGCCCCATACTAGGTTCACAGTACATTCCCAAAGCACAGTTCATACTTGGTTGTTTCATGAACCCATGAGCATGGTAGCTCTCCTCCAGGCCTTCCCCTTGGTCTGATAATCCAATTTGTGTTCCATCCTCCAGGGCCTCTAACTGGTCTAGGCTTAGTCCCCCAACTATAGAAACCAGCTCTTCCTTCTCTTGGTCAAGCGACTGCATCAGAGCTCACTTTTAAAACCTTGGGATCAGAGTTTTCCCACCAGTCCATAATACCCCGTCCTTAGACTTCTTGTCTCTTTATGGGTCCCTCTGAGGGTATGACCTCCGTGGTTTCAAAGTACATACAGTCCCCATCTGACCCAGTCATAGCACAACTTATCTGGGCTCCCTTGGTCACTAGCACGTGATCTTATCTCCTGCCCAACTGGTAAGATTTTCCCCAACTTGGCGGCCAAAGCCCATCCATGGCAGCCTCATCCAGAAGATCCATATACTATGCCTATAGTTGTAACTCCTGCTGGACCATGGGCAAAAGTAAGGTAGCTTCGTCGGACCAGGGCTCCATCCCTACTATTTGACAGTGTTTAACCATACATTTTATCTGTCATGTATAAGCCATCAGGCCACATTCACTATCACTATGTACACTCTCTAAGAGCCCTTCCATCAGCTCTAAAGGAAAATAAGAATTTTTGCAGAGAGTACCACCAGGCCCTGCCCACACGCCATATTCATCTTGTAATATAACTTCTGTCCATACCAGTTCCTCCAGCCAGTCCAATAGCTCATGCCCCGTCCACAAGCCCAAAAATGCCTCCTATTGACTTAGAAGAGCCTCTTCGTGACAGTGCAGGTGCTCTCCTGCCTCCTCTGGGATAGGGGATCCCCACCCAGGCTGCTGCTGGTTACCACTGCTGGGATCCCCACCATCTGTCACCAGCTGTTATGACCTAGATTTGAGGGGACTCATGCACATCAATTTTCTCCCTTTTGGTTTTGCCTTTTTGTGTTTAAAATATCAGCACCCAGCCAAAACACCTCTTAGAAGAAATCAGGATGTGAGGAATTGACTCTGCTGGGTTTTGAACCCTGGTCCCCAGGCTGCTGAACCTCTTCCCTACCACTGCACCAGCCTGCCTTTGTGAATTTCCTTGAGATCTGATAAACCTTGACTCTGCTAGCAATAGTATCAGTGACTAGTCTCTTCAGCTGCGTCTGGTCAGGTGTCTGGTCCTTGGCCTATATAAGGCACTTCCTGTCTATGTACCTTGCCAGATTATTGTGATTCCTGTTCCCTTCAATAAAGCTTGTTCCTGTTTCACCTACAAGTTGCTGAATTGGATCATTGCTGACCTAGGCTGCTGGTCTCCAAAACCTTGTGATTCCTATATCATTACAGAATAATCTGGCCCTTTCATGGAGACCGCCGGGTCAGATTCTGCATAGGTTGCTTTTACTGCAAGAACTGTGCAGACCCAGGCACATACCATTCAAGTGCTGCAGGACCTACGTAGCTGAACTGCAAAATAAAGTTCAGTCAATGCACAGTGAGTATACCAGCTACAGGGCACGTGATGTTGCGGCTGCTACTGTTACACCTGCACAAGATGCCCGTTTGCCCCTACCAGAAAAGTTTGGAGGAGATCGCAAAAGATTTAGGGGTTTCCTGAATCAATGCCGTCTGCACTTCATGATGTTACCTCACCATTTTCCATCTGAAAGAGAGAAGGTGGGATTTATTTTCTCCCTATTCAAAGATGAAGCCCTGGCTTGGGTCTCCCCTCTTCTGGAACAGGACAGTCCAGTCTTGGGTAATTGAAATGACTTTCTTGAGGCCATGTGCCTAGTTTTTGATGACCCCAATCGATGTGCTACAGCAGAAGCCACTCTCCTTCATTTGCATCAAGGGAGGCGCTCTGTGGCTGAATATGCTGCTGAATTCAGACAGTGGGTTGCTGATACTACCTGGAACCAATCAGCCCAGAGGTTCCACTTCAGAAAAGGTCTCTCAGAAGCCATAAAAGATGAGCTAGCTCGTGTTGATCTTCCTACTGACTTTGATGCATTTGTGCGTTTGGCTATCCGTATTGATCGGATACTTTCTGAAAGAAGATTGGAAAGACAGGGCTCTTTTAGACCAAGTGCTACTCCCATTTCCTATTCAAGAATTTCTACTCCGACCCCACAAACACCTACAGACTCTGAGCCTGAGGCTATGCAGGTAAATCTAAAAAGAGGGCAATTATCCAATGAAGAAAAACAGTGGCGACGCACTCACAATTTATGCCTGTATTGTGGTAGTGCAGGGCACTATGCCATCAATTGCCCTAGCAAATCCAAAAGAACAATAGCTATGGTGGCTGAGGGTGCACAGATTCAACACCAATCTCAGATTTCAGATCAACTGGATTCTGTCACACAACCCTTGTTTTCTCTGGCTCATGGTGAAGAGGGTATGTTGACTCAACATCCTCATTTTTGTGGTGTCACTTTGCAATGTGGTGATCGTAAAATTTCAACTACTGCTATGATAGATTCTGGAGCAGACGGAAACTTCATGGGCATCAAGTTTGCAGCAGGAAATATAATTCAGTCTATCCCTAACTCTTCACCTGTGTTAATGGAGACAGTAGATGGTTCTCCACTTACGTCAGGCCCGGTTACACATGAGACTGTGCCCTTAAAGTTGACTCTGGAAGTGAATCACCATGAGGCTATATCTTTCCACCTAATTTCCTCAACACAGTTTCCAGTGATTTTGGGGGTACCTTGGCTTGCTCTGCATAACCCACAGATTGATTGGAAGACCAGAACTTTGTCCTTTCCTTCAGAACACTGCTTAATGAATTGTCAACCCTCTAAGGTAACACCTTTTGCCACAACAATTAATGAATTGGTTGCTACAAACTTGACTAAGCTTCCTCTACAATATCGGGATTTTGCAGATGTCTGTGTTAAGAAGAATGCTGATCAGCTTCCACCCCACAGGCCTTATGATTGCCCAATAGAGCTGTTACCTGGGGCTGCTATCCCATTGGGTCGTATATATTCCCTTTCTGAGCCTGAATTGAAAGCTCTTCGTGAATACATACAAGAAAATCTTGCCAAATGCTTTATTCAACCATCTACTTCTCCAGCAGGAGCTCCTATATTCTTTGTAGAAAAGAAAGATGGCAGCCTACGGCTATGCGTTGACTACAGGGACATTAATAACATCACTGTTAAAAACCGCTACCCCTTGCCTCTCATTCCTGAACTTTTGGAGAGACTTCGCTCAGCTAAAATATTTACGAAGCTTGATCTTCGGGGGGCATATAATCTGGTTCGCATAAGACCAAATGATGAATGGAAAACCGCTTTCAGAACCAGGTACGGGCATTACGAATATCTAGTAATGCCATTTGGGCTTTGTAATGCCCCTACAACTTTCCAGCATCTTATCAATGATGTACTACGAGATCTCCTGGATCAGTTTATTGTGGCATATTTGGATGATATCCTAATATTTTCTGATAATCTTGAAAACCACAGAAAACAGGTCCGTATAGTTCTGGAGCGCCTTCGTACCCACCACCTATACATTAAACTGGAAAAATTTGAGTTTGAACAAACAGAAATTCAATTCCTGGGGTATGTAATAACTCCTAAAGGTTTAAGTATGGACGCAAGTAAAATTAAAGCTGAGCTGGACTGGCCCATCCCCAAGAATGAAAAAGATATTCAGAGATTTGTGGGGTTTGCCAATTTTTACAGGCGTTTCATTAAGAATTTCTCTGCCGTTATTACACCGATCACTGAACTTACACGTAAAGGGACTCCTTTTCAGTGGTCCGATAAGGCTGATACCGCATTCTCCCGATTAAAGACTCTGTTTACATCTGCCCCCGTCCTGGTACATCCTCAGCCGGAATTACCATTTATTGTGGAAGTTGATGCTTCTGATTCCGCTGTTGGTGCTATACTGTCTCAAAGGACTGGACCTAAGATGCTGTTACATCCGTGTGCCTTCTATTCCCACCAGATGGTGCCAGCAGAAAGAAACTATGACATAGGGAATAAAGAACTATTGGCTATAAAAGCTGCCTTCACCGAATGGAGACATCTCTTGGAGGGAGCTACCCATCCAATTACTGTCCTCACAGATCACAAAAATCTGGAATGTATTCGATCAGCTAAGAGACTGTCAGCCAGACAAGCACGCTGGTCCCTATTCTTCTCGAGGTTTAATTTTTTGGTTACACACCGTCTTGGCTCCAAGAATGGTAAGGCGGATGCCTTGTCTAGAATAGCTGACCCCCTCCTTACTACCGTAACCAAGACCACCATTTCCTTCTGATCTGATGTCTCGCATTAAAAAGGGCTATGCTGAAGATCCAGTTCTTTGTGATCCTCCTCGTGATCTCCATATGACGATGCTTATTGGGTTTTGGATTTTTCAACAACGTCTGTTTGCTCCGGAGTCAGTGCGACTTGACCTTTTACGTCTCTACCATGACTCAAAACCAGCAGGTCATCCAGGAATCCGAAAGACACAAGAGTTACTCGCCCGATCCTTTTGGTGGTCGAAGTATTATGAGGATGTTAAGAAGTATGTGTCCTCTTGTGATGTATGTGCCAGACATAAGACTTCTCACTCATCCCCTGTTGGCTTGCTTCAGCCTCTTCCGATTCCTCATCGTCCCTGGGGATCTATATCCATGGACTTTATTGTGGAACTACCTCCCTCTAAGGAACACACTACCATTCTTGTTGTTGTGGACAGGTTAACTAAGATGGGTCATTTCATACCAGCTTGTGGTCTCCCTTCAGCTAAACAGACGGCTGACCTGGTTATTCAGGAAATATTTTGCTTGCATGAAGTGCCTGATGAAGTAGTTTCTGACAGGGGAGTGCAGTTTACATCTCGTTTTTGGAAACATTTTTGCTCTAATCTAGGTATTAATGTAAATCTGTCGTCAGCTTTTCATCCACAAAGTAATGGACAGACTGAGCGAACTGTGATCGTTTGCTCCTTTGAAGTATGACAAGCAAGTGGAGTATGGAGTTCTTGTCAGAAGTGAAGTAGTTAAAACTTCTGAAGAACTCCTAATTAGAGCAACTGCCCTTTAAAAGCCGGAGAGCAGACCTGGAGAGGAGGTGTGGCCGGCTAGGCTCTGTGCAGGTTGTGGGCTGCTGGCAGGAGCAAGACAGAGAGTGAAGACTGTTCCTATGTGGAAATACAGTGGGCTGTGTGAAGCTTGATTTACTGGGACTGAAAGTACTACAACAGTGAGAAGAGGGTGCTGATTGCAGTCACAGGAAGAACTGAGCTGAAAGGGCGACTATAGGCGCCAGAGGTGAAAATACAAGTAAAGCCAAGTAAGTGAAGGGATTATTGATTCCCCTGCAGTTAGGCCCTGTTTGGCCTAGCAGAGAGTAGCCAGTGAGTGAAGGCCTCAGACTGAAGCAAGACAAAGAAGGACGCTTGTTGCTATCTGACATATAGAGGAACGCAGTACGTTCACACAGTCTGCTGGAAGCAGAAATTGTACCAGAGCCTGAGAGAGAGATTACTATATTCCAGAGTTGGTTCACAGAAAGGACTTCTGTGGTATCGGAGATACTCCACTGAGCAAGGACTATCTCCAGACCCCATCCCTAAGAAGCTGGATGCAACAAGGGATAAACAGGTTGGTGACAGATACATGTTTTCACTATATGAGTATAAGAAGCACAAAGGCCCCAGGGAGAAGTGTGCGTTGAGAGAAAGTAATAGTCCCACATCCCCAGAGGGTGACAAGGGTCCCTGGGGTGAAGCAGAAGGGAGAGAAGGGTGGGCCCTATGCTTCACCCACCATTGACAGAAGCTGTAGAAGAAAAGGCATTTTCAACCAATTAAGAGACTGTGTGTTTCCTAGCCACAAGCTGGCATTTTCAACATGATAAGAGACTGTTGTTTCCTGGCCACTGGGTGGCACTCTCACTAGTCTCAAAGACTAATCGTATGTTGGCCACAAGGGGGCAGTCTCCCCAGCTTAAAAGACTGTTGACAAGCTGGCCATAAGGTGGCAGTCTCCCAAGTAAAAGGGAAATATTTGTATCCTGGCCACAAGGTGGCACTATCACAAGCTAAAGGACTGTTGGTATCCTGGCCACAAGGTGGCAGTCTCCCAAGTTAAGGACTGTATATACCTGGCCACAAGGTGGCATTCTCCCACCCCGCGGAGACAAAGTTATTTATGTTTCGTTATTTCAAGCAGAGCTACTGCTTCAACTGTTAATTTCCATTTTGCAAATAAACCAATTTGCTGCATTTGAAGTCGGTGTCAGCCCTTCCTTTAAGAAACCACCGCTATACGCGGCCATCCTGATCACAGAACCAACCAGACTTTAGAGCAATATTTGCGGTGCTATATTAGTTACCTGCAGGATGACTGGCTGGATTTTCTACCCACGGCAGAGTTTGCCTATAACAATGCCCAACACTGCTCCACTTCTCTGAGCCCATTTTTTGCCAACTATGGTTACCATCCAACCTTTCTAGTGAGTCTCCCAATTACTACTTCCATTCCTGCAGTCACTGATCAGCTAACCACCTTACGAGATTCCCAAGACCTGTTGAAGGAGACTCTTTCGGAGGCTCAGGAATGTTACAAGAGAGCTGCTGATAGGCATAGAACGGAGGCCCCAGTTTATCATGTTAGTGACAAGGTTTGGCTATCAACAAGGAATCTTAAGCTTAGGGTTCCTTCTCATAAATTGGGTCAGAGGTTCATGGGACCTTTTGAGATCATCGCTCAGATCAATGCTGTCACTTTTCGTTTGCAACTTCCAGATTCCATGAGAATACATCCGGTGTTTCATGTTGCACTGCTGAAACCTTTCCATGACAACACTTTCCCTGGCCGAGCCCTGCCTGCCCCACCTCCAGTCCTCGGGGATGGTGAGGATGAATACGAGGTGGAGAAAATTCTGGACTCCAGGATCTTCCGCAACAAGCTTCAGTATCCGGTTCGTTGGAAAGGCTATGGTGAGGAGGATAGTTCGTGGGAACCAGTGGACAATATTCACGCTCCTGATCTTCTTCGGTCTTTTCATGTGCAGTACCATGTTAAACCGGGTAATAGGGCATCCAGAGGCTGCACCTATAGAGGCGGGGGTAATGTGAGGAATTGACTTTGCTGGGTTTTGAACCCTGGTCCCCAGGCTGCTGAACCTCTTCCCTACCACTGCGCTAGCCTGCCTTTGTGAATTTCCTTGAGATCTGATAAACCTTGACTCTGCTAGCAATAGTATCAGTGACTAGTCTCTTCAGCTGTGTCTGGTCCTTGGCCTATATAAGGCACTTCCTGTCTATGTACCTTGCCAGATTATTGTGGTTCCTGTTCCCTTCAATAAAGCTTGTTCCTGTTTCACCTACAAGTTGCTGAATTGGATCATTGCTGACCTAGGCTGCTGGTCTCCAAAACCTTGTGATTCCTATATCATTACACAGGACCTCACAGGTTGCAAACTCAGCACTAAAGATATTGCTTATTAAAAATAATAAACTCTGTTACATCCCATTGCTTAGGATGAGAACCCACCAAGAAAGACACAGGTAGACATCCCTTCAGTAAGAATCTCTAACTCAGACTGATACATACCGTTGCTTAGTATCTCAAAGTCAGAATGATACTTTATTCTTGCTTGCATAGAAATATATCATAAAATAAACCATCCCTCAAGTTCTGTAGCCAACCCCCCTCCCCAGGTTTTGCTCTGCTGTAAGGGATGGCCGGGGTTATCTATCTGGACATCTATCTAGCTTACCCCACGACCTGCTTCTAGCACAAATACATTATTTAAACTTTATACAATTACCCAAATCATCCTATTAGATTTATTCATTTTTCTAAACATTATAGCATTACTTTTAAAAGGGGCTTTGAAAAGGGACTTGGCAAACAATGTCATGTTCTAAAAACAACCTGAACACTAAACATTATAACCAATTCTTATTATGTCTGAATACTCATACGCCATGCTCCTTGGAGATCCGGGGTACCGGATCAGAGCCTAAGGCCTAACATTATACAAGTTATTACAGTCATAACAAAATAGTCCTTCTGTTCAGGGTGGTAACAGTTCGATCTTGGGCCATACAGGCTGCTGGGGGGGGGGGGGGGGAATCTTGGGCTATACAGGCTGCTGGGGGCGGGGGGGGGGGGTTCAGGGATGCCCCATTCTGCCCACCATAACTGTCATGACATGCACCATATCATATAATCAAAAACACGTTTTAGAAGAGGCAACATATTATAGATTTAAATGCAACAGAATATGTAATTTGCATGTAATTATATGATTATTATTTCACCACCATTCTGAAATCCACACAAAGAAACAGATGAGTTGTTTAATAACTTTTTTTTGGGGGGGGGGGGATTTCATTCCCCTGTGTAGACCATTAAAATACATCCAATGCAGGCAGATGATTTGACAGTGAAAGAAATGTCTCAGCCAGAGACCTTGAAGGAACACTTTTGATATCAAGTGCATCAATGACTAGGATAACATCAAGACAGGATAAAATAGAGTCCGAGTAAAGTCTGGTGAGACTCTAAAATTACATTCATATATGAGTAATTTAATATTTATATTAACTGACTCCAGCTCACTTGTGAGTGTATCACATTTAATAGTTGTGGTAATTGCAAAATTGTTGGTCACGCAATGTTAAAAATTGTTGGCCTTGCATAGCGAGACACGCAGTTGCCGGCCTGCAAAGAGCGCCAGCCTTCAAAGAGCGAATGTGAGGCCCGTGGGACTTAGGCTGCAATGAGCACCGAAGGCCCTCATTGCAGGGCTGACGATCAGCGCCATAGGTAAAATACCTTACACACTCACACACAGCACAGGAGGAGAACAAGGGAGCCGGTGATTGAGGTTGCAAGTTAATTTGAGGTATATTTGGCGTTTTTGAAAACCGGCTAAGCGTGAAAAAAAATGGCAGGCGAAAAAATGTAAATGGATGAAAACGAGGCTGTAGACAGTAAAATCAGCCCTCGAATCCAGAAACATTTAGCCGAAGCCAGTAAAAACGAACCTGAAGCCAGTAAAACTTAGCCGAACAACGCAAGCAACGGCACTCATTGCGAGACATGCAAAACTTCAGTAGAGACACAGAGGAGAAAGACAGAGGTGAGGGAGAGGGTGGAAAGAGACACAGGGCTGAGAGACTGAGAAAAAGAGGCATTGAAGGGCTCATGGCGAGCCACGCAATGAGTGCCCAGTCTTAAAATGTTATTGCTGTCATTTTTGACAGGCAAGTAGCTTGTTGATTTATATCTATTTATTTATTATTTATTTTATGTGTTATCCAGCTATTCTGCTACAAACCTACACAAAGAAAGCCATATTTTTTTCTCACTTTTTAATTTATGTTTTATATTTTGTTTAAATCCTATATTCCATTTCTAAAAGTCTAATGAATTAAACGCTTTTATCAAATGATGTATGTTGAGGGATGTGTTTTTTTTCTTCTCAGAATTAGGTATTTCTAATGGAGCCTTTATAGGTTTAGATATAAGTTTGAATGTGTTTTCACACATTGTTTTACCCAAATCATTGCCTGCCTGGAGGGTCTTGAGGAACCACTATAGGTTTCTATATAGAATGTTATGTTGAATACTAATTGCCTTCCCTCTGTTCACAATGTTTGCCCTAAGTCATGGGCTGTCTCGTGGGTCTTGAGGAGGGTTTGGGAACCAAACTAACAGAAGGAGGACAGAGACACATGTAATCCTGGTGACATATAGCCCTATTAAATTGGGGCTAAGTTGTAGAACCTAGCCCGTAACTCCAATTTTACATGTTACGGCTATTAAATTAGCACCGTAACATTGCTTGCAGTGGATTTGTGTGTTAAAAAAAAAATGGCTACTGTAGGTGCTGAGCAACGTTGAAATTTGCGCACGTAAATCCTTTGATCTGTCATGCCCGTAACTGCTACTTGTTCAATTCAGCTACTAAATTGCAACGTGGTCACTCGCGAGCAAGCACGTAACACGCAAACAGAGCCCAAAGGCCTACCTGTACTTGAGAGCACCAGCAAGGGGTGTAAAGTCGAATACGTAGCACTTGATAATCAAATAAAAACACACTACTGTACATTTATTATAAGGGAAAGTAATGTTAGGTAATGTTAGAATTAATAGCACAACATTCTCAAGCCCGCAAATTGGCCCACAAAAATATTTTATTTCATGTTCATATTTTGTGTTATATCGATCCCTGCAATCAATGTGTTACGACATATACTGTAACTCACATGTAATAGAATATAATATTTACTGCTTTATTAATATTGCATTCTAACTGGATTTCGGGGCCGATCACAAACTGTAATTGAGGCACGTAGGACTTTGAAATCTACCCTCCCCTTTTGCAGTGACATAACGATAACGATCTCTTTTTCCATTGGCTCCATCTGAACTCGTAACTACATAATTGCTTAATTATTTGCATTCAAGCACGCAACCCCGACGGCCATGAACTGGTTTATGAAATGACCTCTCTGGCTCGTAGCTCGGAGCCCTTTCTAATTTAATAGCAACGTAAGTAGGGCAAATTTTTACCCTGCAGCCGTTATGTGCTTCACGTTGGAGTTACGAGGCTGGAATTTAATACGGCTATATACCAGTATACACTTTAGTAAAATCAATAAATGTATTATGTTACTTAATACAAATGAAAAAGGAAGAGACACATAAGAAATCACAATGAGCAAGCACAAAGAATTAGTGCAGATAGACTAATGTATAACCGTTGTGTTTACCTCCTGATATTTCTCTCTAAATGGCTGAATAAGAGTCTAAAATATACAAACTGGATCTGCTTTAAAATAAAGCAACCCATGCAGGGAGAACTGCATTATGTCACTATAGCATCCGTCTCTCATCTACTATAAACTATTTCCTGGCAATAAAGATGTAAAAAACAAGAGCTAAAACATATGAGATGCCTATAAAATAGCTGAGTAACAGACACTAAACAGAAAAGTGCTGCTTAGGAATAAGTTTGCTGCTTAGGAATATGAGACTCATATTCAGAACACTGGAGTGTGGCTGCAGCCTATGGTTCTCATTCAATTGCGGTTTGGCCAATTGAACAGAGCTCTATATAAGCACAGAGAATATTTGTTTACAGAAGTTTTTAGTTAGTGAACTTCTATCCAAAAGCAAGGTCTTCACTAACTGAAGACTTCTGTAAAAAAAATATGCTATGTGCTTATATAGAGCCCTATTCACTTGACCAAAACACAATTGAATGAGGCCCCATATTGCTAGCTGAAGTAGATGAGTTGCCTTGAACTCACAGAATCCACCTTAGCCAATCATTAAGTGTTTTAGCCTTACAACCTTTAATAAAAGCCTTGCTGACATCAACTGTGCTTCAGAAATCCTTGCTTTGTACCAGACCATCCTCTGACTACTGATTGCCTAAATACCCAATATTGTCTTGAACTCATTTACATTTATTACTCCAAGACATGTGCTGGGATTGGATCATTGAGTTGTTGGTTTTAGCCCTCCAACCCGAGCCCTGGAAACATGCTTCATATTCTGAGTGCAGTGTTTTCACCAAAAATGATAGATGCAGTGATTTAAAAAAAATACTTTATAAACATTGCCTAAAGGTATTTTTACAAACACAGATTTGGGTGTGTATGTCAGGTACAGAAAGTGTAAAAAAAAACTATTCGAATGTTTAAAACATAAGCTTTTAACTGCATTACAGAAAACTGTGAATACCATCTCCTTTTTGATTAAATGTCTTCACTCCATATTTAGCATGTGATATACATGTGTTTGAATTTGGCATTAAAGCACAACCAAGAGAAAACTATTTAATTACCCAGTTTCTCTACTGCTTTGGGTATGAGATATATGATCTATATATATATCACTGTAACACAGTACATAATATGGTTAGGATGAATGGTCAAAAGTTTTAGCTTTGTTTTTTTTAAATGCTAGAGCATTTTTTATTTTTTATTTTATAGCATATTATTGCATATTTCTAGGCCCCTGATCTGGTCAATACATTTTAGTTCCAACACAATTACCCTAAATCCCTGAGAAATATATTAATAACATGCAATTTTCCCCTGGGCTTTAGAGAGCTACCTAGGGTTCTCCTGCGAGCCCTGATACCTTAAAAACTATACAGTGCTGCAAAAGCTAAAAAACAGGGCCCACCATTATTTTGCAATGTGTTTATTTTGTTTTAGCAGTTAGCTTAACCCCTGTATAGTGCTATTGAATATGTTGGAGTGTTACAAAAAAAAGGATAATAATAATAAAGCTTCTCTAGGCTGACAAGAAGTATAAACTGTCTATTTCCATCCAAAAGAGACAAATCTCCTGGTCTATGAGACACTCTGGGTGATGAGGTGATATATGTTCCAGTAATCTATATAAGCAGACCATTTTTAATACGCTTTGTAATATTTGCATTTCACACAGAGACATTCAGTTAATGTTTGCATCACCAACATCTTTTAAATGGAATATGTATCTTTCAATAAAAAAAACGAGTTTTAAGAACAAACAGACAGTAGCTGGAAACAACAGATCTCAGTTAATTGCTGCTTATAACACCAAACCACTTTATACTATGTATATTTAAATGGAGGTACTCCATGCTTTCTCAAAAAATTCTATTCAGTTTTCTACTTTACCTTCTGATAAAAATTGTGCTTTAATTCAAGTTAAGAGGAATTTAGTAATATGAAGACACTGCTTAAAATAAATATAATTTTTTGCACACCACAAAATGAGCTATGAATCTTTATTATTGTATCATATTTCTTATATGCTACCTGATTGCTATTTTAATAGAAGGTAGAGAGGTACAGTATATTGATTAAACCGTGTTAAACAGGGATAAGTGAAGTTTATAGAGTTAAATTAGAAAACACCTAAACTTCTTCCTATGTTTTCTGTGGAGCCTATTTATCAAGAAACGTTTAACACAGGAATTGGGGATTTTTATCTCTTCTTTTTTAACCCTACATATCCCAACTTTGATAAACATACCCCAGTGAGTTATAAATATTTAATCCTTTCTGCTTCTATACCGTATATAAAAATATAACAACAATAAAACATTTTTATGCGTCTCAACTGGTTTTAAAATTTGTTATAATTATGGAAATAGGAACTTTGCAAAATGCTTTAGGGAATACTGCATCTATGATCAGGTAAAGCGTTTTACATGCAACACAACCATAAAGGCATATCTAAATTTGCTGGAATACCAAAATAAACTTCAATTAGCATATCTTGTAGTTAACAAAATGTCTTATGGGTTTTGGCAGTTGCATTTGATGGTGTACGCCCCTAGAAAATCCCAGCTAAATTTGCATACAATTCATATTTAGTTGTGCCCAATCAGAATCAGGCTAATAAACTGTATCAGTCTCAACCTCAGTGGCTTCTGGCATGCTCAGTATAAGAACTGAGGCTGTAAGGGAAGATCTCTGCCAGCACTTCCTCTGCTCCATCTCCCTGCTTTTTCAGATAAAGACTTACTGTGCAAACTGTGTCACTTGGCATGTAACTGTACTTATTACTAATAAACAAAAATAAAATAGTCTCTGCTCACTCATCACTCACTCACTCACTAACTCACTCACCCACCACTCACTCTCTTACTCACTCACCCACCCCTCACTCACCCATCTCTCTCTTTCTTTCTCTCTCCCTCACCCATCACTCTCTGTCCATCACTCACCCACCTCTCACTCTCTCTCTCACTCACCCACCACTCACTCACACACCACTCTCTCTCGTTCACTCATCACTCTCTCTCACTCCATCTCTCACTCACTTGCTCTCTCCCACCACTCACTCTCTCTCACTCACCCACCACTCATTTACCCGCCACTCTCTCTCACTCAAATTCACCCATCACTTACACTCTCTTTCTCTCACACTCACTCACCACTCACTCTCTTTCACTCACTTATCCACCACTCACTCACCCACCACTTACTCACTTTCTCACTCACTTACTCACTCACCCACTACTCACTCTCATACTCACCCACTCACTCTATAAATCACTCACCCACCACTCACTCACTCTCTCTCTCACTGACTCACTCACCCACAACTCTCTCTCCCACTCACTCACTCTCTCAATCTGTCTCTCCCACCATTCACTCTCACTCACCACCACTCGCTCACTCATCACTCTCTCTCTCTCACTACATCTCTCACTCCCCCTGTCTCTCCCACCACTCACTCTCTCTTGCTCACCCACCACTCACTCTCTCTCTCTCTCACTCACCCGCCGCTCTCTCTCTCTCACTCACTCACCCACCACTCACTCACCCAACACTCATTCTCCCACTCACCCACTCACCAACCCACCAATCACTCTCTCACACACTCACTCACTCTCTCTGGTGGCAGCTACATGTCTCTCACACACAGCAGCTCTGTATGTGCTGATCTCTGGTGGGGGAGGAACCCAGAAGCACAGCAGAGAGCAGACACTGCAGCAGGAAGCAGCCGAGTGGGTCACATTCCCCCAGCTACTTTGGGGCTCACTCCGGTGCTCTCCTATTGGCTGAGGAAGAGAGTTACAATCGGTTACCAAATTATCCATGCTGATTGGGGGTATCAGGTGCCTATCTAGGCACCCCTGGGGGTGTCAATATAATCATTAGCGGGATTTTTAGGTATCAATAAATGTGCTGCATATATCAAGGAGGGTTTTTACCTAATAATTGCAAGAATGTAATAATCTAGCAAACATAGATATGCCTTTAACAAGGCTGCAATACACCTCAGTCACAATGGGTGACTATAACTTGAGATCATAGCTATGTATACACAATAAAGGGTTACTATGAACTTTCCCTATGTATCTCAGCTAATTATGACCCATGCAATTGTGTCATTTATTCACCCTTAATGAATATTCTGTTTTTACACACTAAACAAAAGATTCAAATATTAAAAATATTTCTTTGCAATCACTATCCAAGACATTTTTTGCAAATTTCAGTATCTCCTCTGCCAAACTCAGATATGAATGTGTCAGGTACAGAGTCACACAGTTGGTTGGATGACTCACTCATATCCGAGATTGTCAGGAAAAGGTCCAGTTTGCTCTGTATGCAGCTGAAGTGAAAGAGGGGCATTTTCATGTAAAGGGTTAATGAAGTGGGGATAGCAGTCCATAAGGGTTTTTGTGCATCAGGAACCATTCCAACCCAGCCACTCTAAATTATGGATCTCTCATACCCATTTTTTTCTCTTCTGTTCTTGTTGGATGTCACAGAGATGCATGGGGCAGGCTTAATGGAGCAGGTGGGGTTTGGGTTACAGTGGTTGTCATATTTATGTAGATCATATACACATGATTAGGAAGAGGCCATTTCTGGCTTTGCTATCCATGCCTTCCCATTTTTTCTTGTTGTTCTAGTTTCTTGTTGTAACTGGAATATACACTATGCCATGTATTTTATTCCAGGCATTGGGTGTTATGTTTTTCATGTAGGTTATATAATGTGTTATGGCTTGGGTTTGGACAGTGGAGACTATGCTCAGGTCATAAGAATTGCAAAAATTGCCTTTATACAGGTATTAAAAAAGTACATTTTAAACTTTGAAACATTAATTTACCCACTGGAAAAAAAATCTTTGGAATGAAAAACATACACTTTAGTTGCATTATAGAAAATGTGGTAGTTCCATGCCCATCTATTTGATTTCAAATCACTTTGTGTTTAACATGTGCTATACTTTTTAAGAATTTGGCAATAAAATAGAACCACAACGAAAAAAAATAATTACCCAGTTTCTTTTCTGTGGATGGTTTGAAAGAACGTGCAACCCGTGCAGACTTTTTCACTAAAAAACACATAAAATGCCACTAAAGTCAGTGTAAGAAACACTTGTCATATAATACAGTAAATAATGAGAATTATTTTGCCGTCATTCCCATATTCAAGATTGACAATTTTTTTATGTTTTAGGTGCAACATAACCATAACCTGTCCCTAATGGACATTACATTAGTGGTGAAGGATTGGGATACATTTATATAGTTGATGGTGTACACAGTCCCCATAGCATTGATAAACCTTAAAAAATCTGATCTGATGTAAAATACTTGCTTAAAGAAAATATAAATGTTTGCTGCTTAGAAAACACCATACTCAACTTCACGTTTTCAATCTGCTTTATTTTTACTATGTGTTAATCTTGTTGAGAATTTGGCTACACAAGCATAACACAAACAGCAGATAACAAATTTCAGTATCTTGCTCCTTTGACGAGAGTGCTTTTATAGATTTTTCATCATCTGTGGACTTTTGCACTAGGAGAAGAAATATAATAATTTAGTTTCTACTACGGAATAAAATACTTTTATTAAATAATACTACACAGAGAACAAGCCAAGTCCTTTGTAAAATGTTATATAATGGCAGGTTTGAGATGCCATTTATTAAACCATTGCAATTTTATGATTTATATATTTATTTTTATTTATTACAGATGCTCTATAGGATTCTTTTGCCAGTTTTATAGGATAAATGGAAGCAGGACATACAAATTAATAAATTACTCTTACTTTCCACGAGCATTGTCTATTTCAGCAATGCTATTAATACATTTATATACTGTATGTATCTGTATATACTTTAGTAGAAGATTCTGTCTGAGGTTGAGCAGTGTTTCCTAGCTGGGTCTGCACCAGAACTCCAAAATGTTTTCCATCTCTTATTCCCCTAGATTAGTTAAATTACAATATGATCCCTCCAAAATGCATAATTTTACATTAATCTGTGATTAATCTCTATTTTGCTGTCCATTCTTTACAAGTTTATAGATGTCACTCTGCAGGAACATGCATCTTTGTCAGATGTAAGTATGTTGCATAACTTAGGTATGATTACAAAAATAATTTTAGCAGTTCGATAAGCACCTTTATTTGATTAGAACCTAAAGTATGAATATAACAAAATGCATTACCTAACTCCTTTGATTCAATTCATTTTTTTAGAACTTGAATACTTGAATAAGTATTGAACTTGAATACTAATAACTTTTTCACTTGAAGAAACATAATTTATACTGAGTACAAGTTTTTCATACTAATTTCATCCTTTAAACTTTGATTTTTTTTGCTTAGCAAATATATGAAAAATAAAACAGATGCTTCCCTGCCTCAATCCATCTTAAATATTCTCTGTTTTAGAACTACACTTAGAAATAGCCAAACATTTTTTTTTCAGAATGTAAAAACAATAACAGCCTCTAGGTTGTTAACTTTTACATAAAATTATGCTACTGTGTAATCTACCAGTTAAGTTTCTGCAGATAGACTTCCTGAAGTCGGAGGATACTTTGAGTTTCTAACTGCACAATGGTAATGGGGCAGCTAAAACTGGCAGTGCTTTCAACACGACTAATGAAAGGTTAATTAGTTTATGAGTACATAAAGTATCAGACAGTTTCAGGTGAGAAAAGAAAATGGAACCCTACAGTAATTAATAATCACAAAAGTTGTGTTTAATTTTAAAAACATTTATCTCCTGTTTCATGACAGCAAAAGTATGAGTAAAGTCCTTTAGTCTTTATCCTGTTGGTAGGTAGTGTTTCATCATATTCATCATCTAGGACTCACCAATCTTAGAGCTTGATTACATGACTTCCATGGTATTTCCCACAAAGCTGGCTCATAACTACAGGAGACCCTAAAATATATATTTTTTTTTACAAGAGAATTTACTAAACTATATAGCTTACATAATAATTTACTGGGCTTTGTCATGTAATAGAAATAGCTTATCCGGATATAAGAGGACAGGGACTGGCCAAGACCCTGTATTTCAGGGAAACATAATTAGTCATTGGTGGTCATCAGCTACATTATATATGTGATATTTAGATTGCAGATGAGCCATATGAGTGAGTATGGGTGTGTGTTTTATGAACATAATTGAGGATGGTATTATATGATTGGTCTTGCATCCAGTGAGAAAGTACAGAATATTTTTTTGGTTTCTCATATTGTGGGTCCTAATCGTTAATTGTCTTATAAAGTCTACATTAATTGTTTTTTTTATACTGTTTTACAGACAATGACTGAGTGCAAGGCAGCCCAGGGAAATTGAAATGCCAGAGCATTGCTCTGGATGTCAAGTTGATGCAGGTGCTAGACGGCTTGGAGAAACAGGAGTGCCAAGTGGTCATTGGAGCGGATATATAGTTGCCAAACTCCACAGTCCGCACCATTCTGAAGAACAAAGAAAAGATCAAGTCTTCAGCAACCACTAGCACTGCATCTTCTGCGAAGAAGACTACCCACTCCAAATGCTACGCCCTGGGGGAGATGGAGAAGCGTCTGTCAATCTGGATTGATGACAAGATACATTGCAACATGCCTCTGAGTCAGGCCATCATCTTGGAAAAGGGCAGAAGCATAAATGGCCATATCCAAAGCCAAACTCCAGATGTGTCACAAAGCTTCTCAGCCAGCAGAGGTTGGTTCAACTGGTTCAAGAAAAGCAACAACCTCTAAAACATCAAGATCACGGGAGAAGCGGCGAGCACTGACACCAAAGCTACTGCAGCCTTTCCAGCCACTTTGAAGGACATTGTGGAAAGAGGCAATTATCCACCAGAAATGGTCTTCAATGTCAACAAGACAGGACTGTTCTGGAAGAGAATGCTAAGCCGCACTTTCATATCCCATGAGCAGAAGCGAGTACCAGGGTTCAAAACAGTCAAAGACTGGCCAACCCTTCTTCTGAGTGGGAACACCAGTGGCAACTGCAAGATCAAGCTACTGCTGGTATACCACTCAAAAACACCTAGAGCCATGAAGGGCATTTCTAAATCCACCTTGCCGGACATTTGGAATTTCTACCGTAATTTCAAGCTTGGATCACAATGAACATCTTCAAGAACTGGTTCAGCGAGCAATTCTATCCATCGGTGCAGTGCTACTGCAGGCGTAAAGGGCTTGAGGCTAATTCACTCCTGTTAATGGACAATGCTTCAAGCCACCCTACCAACTTGGCTGAGCTCCATTGCTGCATCCCGGTGGAGGTAGTGTTTCTGCCACCCAATAGTACTTCACTCAACCAGCCAATGGATCAGGGGGGCATTGCAACCGTAAAAGTCCTGCTATCTTTGCCACACATTCCGCCCGATCATTGACCAGACGCACAGATGTACTGTTTCCAGAAATCCACAATGGATTTCTGTAACAGTACATCATCATGCAGACCGTCACTAACATCAATTTGTCCTGGAAGGAGGTGACACAGCAATGTCTCAAAGCTGGGTGGAGGAAGATATGGCCAGAGCTGTGTGCAGCCAGAGGCAGTGATAGTAGTCAATATGGCTGGACTGGGAGATGCAGATGCCTAGGACATTGAGGAATTGGTACAAGCTTCAGGGGAGAGCCTGAATAACAAGGACCTCAAACAACTGGGCGTACAGGGCATTGAGGAAGCCCAGGAAAGCAGTGACTCTCACATAGAGGAATGAAAAGAAATTTCAACCGAATGCCTCAGCAAGACTGTACCTTCCATCTATGACCTTATGGATGATTTAGTTGCAAGTGATCTAAACGCTGTTAGGAGCAGAAATGTGCCATTGGGGCAAACTCTTGCGACAGAAATCTACTGGATTTCTTCAGAAAAACGAGACAGATGTCTTCAATGAGTTTGTCTCGAAGAAAGCCAGTTTGGAGGATGAGCCTGAAGCTTCAACATCTGCTATTTAAAGTAGACTTTTATTTTTATTGAACATTTTTTTTTTTTTAAAAGGTTATTTTTCTGTTGTTGCTATGTTTGCAGTTTCTTCAAAGCTAAGATACATTTAAACATTTTGGAAATTCTATTGGTTTTGTGTCCCCTATCCCTATCTATCCCTATCTACCCTTTCCTTAAACTGACCCTATTTAGCTCTGTTTCACTTAACACAGCTATTGCCCGGAACCTACCTACCTATTCCAGTATAAGCTTTTAATGTGATAAATACTTATTGCTGCATTTTACTTCCATTATGCTCCAGGACTTTTGGGTAGTTCTAGTGTAGTGAGGCAAATGAGGAGAATTTATTTACTGACAAACTGATCTTATCTACAAATATATAAAAAAACAATATATATGCATCACATATATAGTTGTGAGCAGGCGGGTTGTTGCTAACGCTGCGGGCTCGCGAAGCGAGGGCCGGAGTTGCTGCGGGCTTGCAAAGCGCTCCTTGCCAGCAACTGAAGGCGCTCCTTGCCAGCAACTGCGGACCTCGCTAAATTTACTGACTTACGACAAACAAATACGAGCGGACCTTGCTAAATTTACAGACTTACGATAAACAAATACGAGAAGCGGGACTTAGAAAAAAAATCATTATGACCTCGCAAAAATACGACCTTACTGCCCGAAACCCGCACACATGAAAACGTTAAAACATGATAAATACACACAACAAATACATAAAAAACTTACCTACAGCAAGGGGAGGCACTCAGGACCTCGAAAACTGAAGTTACACCTCAATTTCACTCGAAATAAAAGAGTTTAGACACCCGAAAATCCGCTAAGCGAGAGAAAAAATGGCCACCGAAAAAACAAAAAGGAGGCTACAGGACTCTAAAGACGCAAAACACCATCAAACACCTACGTCTTTTCTGAAAAAGACGTACAAGATCCGAAAACGAGGACGCAACCCGCGTGACCCTAAAAACATTAGAAACACAATAAATACACACAACAAACACATACAAACATTACCCACAGCAAGAAGAGGCACCCAGGACCTGTGTAAGTGAAGTTACACCTCCATTTAAGCCCAAATTACAGAGTTTAGACACCCGAAAATCACCTAAGCGCCAGAAAAAATGGCCGCCGAACAAAACAAAAAACGACGCTAAAGGACCCTAAACACGCCAAAAAACACCAAACACATATGGATTTTCCAAAAAAGTCGGACGACTTTCGAAAACAAGGATGCAAATTCAGCCACAGCCACGTACCACACATTAGACGCCATTTTAGAACACTAACTTACACAATCCAGAAGTACACAGCTACCCTAACGGATTTGGCTCGTGCACGCACACTATTTACACTACACACATTCATGACACTTACAGAGCAGCTCCACAGCACTGATGCTGCAGCATGAAAACAGATTGCCAGCTCTTCAACACAATGCTTCCTGCATATATAACTTCACAATAGGTAAAGCATATTAATTTCTTATTCTATTAATTATTCATTGGCATACAAAAAAAAAAACACAACGCTGCTCATAGCACACAAACAACCAAGAGCCTCGCAATGAGCGCCGAAGGATCTTGGAACACCAACAAAATTAATGTCACACACAAACAACATTACCTACCTTACAATTTTATTGCCGTCATTTTTTGACGGGCAAGTCACTAGTTTAAAATAAAAGACACTTGTTGCTACAGTTTGTCTACCTTATGCTCCAAGACAATGACAGCTGTTAGACAGTCCTACTGGCGGAAAGGTAAATAATGGGAATTTGCTCACAGGCAAGTCTACCACAAACTTGAAATAGACTGTGCACAGACAATGCCAGTAATTAGTCAAAAATCAATTGTCACTTCTTGTTACTTTAGATAAGTTGTTTGGTGCAGCAGCCTTCCTGTGCACATCTTTAGTGATCATTTCCGTATAAATAAACTCAAATAAATCTTCAGGGTGTGTCAATTACAAATACTTTTTCACAAAATTAAACCATTATACTCAACTAACTACCCTCCAGGATGTCAATTTGCTCTATCTCTCTGTGTCTCTATGTTTCTTTTGGTCTCCTCTGCTGTTCTGGGCTTTAAATGGAGTCCCAAGAGGAAAAACAGAGTTATAGTCAAGCAGAGTGTTCAGCAGGTATCCGCGGCAAAAAACCCCAGAGTGAATTAAAGCCAAAAGGGATATTGTTCAGTGGGGTATACCTGTATTGTCCATTATAAAGGTGCACATAGGGTTAAGCTTGCTAGTGAGCAGATTGCACTTGTTGCCTTCTTTGCCTTCACTTGGACTGTCCAACAGCCTCTCCCTTTCCCCTCACTTACCTCCATCTGCAGCTGCTCCTCCACTCCTTCATGCGCCAGGACCCGGCATATGCTGATGACGTGACGACACATGCGCGCCACGTCATTAGCATTGGCCGGGTCAAGACGCATGTAGGAGCGTGGAGGAGCGGAGGAACAGCTGCAGATGGAGGTAAGTGAGGGGAAAGGGAGAGGGGGAGGTATTTAGAGGGGTAAAGGGAGGAGGGGGGTTTAGGAGGAGGAGGAGGGGCAAAGTGAGCAGGGGGTTTTAGGATGAGGATGAGGATGGGGGGATTTAAGGGTGGGGATGGGTGGTTGAGGCTGAGGATAGGGGGTTGAGGTTGAGGAAGGGGGTTGAGGAAGGGGGTTTAGAATGAGGAGGGGGTTTAGAATGAGGAGGTGGGTTGAGGATGAGGATGGGGGGTTTAGGATGGGGGATTGAGGATGGTGGGTTGAGGTTGAGGAGGGGGTTGAGAAGGGAGTTTGAGGAGGGAGGTTGAGGATGAGGTGAGGATGAGGAGGGAGGTTTAGGATGAGGAGGGGGGTTGAGGTGGGGGGTTGAGGAGGGGAGTTTAG
Source organism: Discoglossus pictus (assembly GCA_027410445.1). Classification (NCBI taxonomy): domain Eukaryota; kingdom Metazoa; phylum Chordata; class Amphibia; order Anura; family Alytidae; genus Discoglossus; species Discoglossus pictus. Next base: position 87,197,595 of record CM050171.1, read on the forward strand.
GATGAGGAGGATGGTTTAGGATGAGGATGGGTGGTTTAGGATGAGGATGGGGGTTTAGGATGAGGATGGAGGGTTTAGGATGAGGATGGAGGGTTTAGGATGAGGATGGGGGGTTGAGGATGAGGAGGGGAGTTGCGGAGGGGGTTGAGGAGGGAGGTTGAGGATGAGGAGGGAGGTTGAGGATGAGGAGAGGGGTTGAGGAGGGAGTTTGAGAATGAGGAGGGGGGTTGAGGAGGGTGATAAGGGAGGGGGGGAAGAGACACAGGGAAGGGAGAGGGGGGAAGAGACATAGGGGAGGGAAAGGGGAGAAGAGACACAGAGGAGAGAGAGGGGGGACACAAGAAAAGGGCACACAAGAGGGGGACACAGAGGGCACAAGAGGGACACAGGAGGCAACACATTTCCCACCCTCGGCTTATACTCAAGTCACTCATTTGTCCCAGTATTTTGTGGTAAAATAGGTGCCTCAGCTTATACTCTGGTTGGCTTATACTCGAGTATATATAGTACATTACAACCAGTATTGGAATTCAAAGCTTTAAATCAGTTCCTATATATTCCAAATTTCAGAATGGAATACTTTCAGTTTGTTTTTCAGACTTTATAATCATTTTGATTCTCGAAAGCAGTGTATGTGCAGTATGCATATGGGCCTCACCATTACCAGATTCAGCAGCTACCAATTAGTCTCTCGACTTCACCTTAAATCTTTACCAAAGACCTAGCACAAGCTTTGACTTTTGTCTTGAAGGCAATCAATCACACCTTAACTGAAAGATCTTAAGATCAAGCCTCTTCCTGAGAATTAGCCTTGATACACATCATTAAAATCCTCCAGGCTAATATATCTCCCCAAGGGTTCCTTCATTCTGAAACAAAGAATAACTTTAATAGTAAATAATCACTTTACTAGGAGTGACATACAAAATCACCAAAGTTCAAGAGTAGATAGAACAACTACTCCACACATCCCAGGTCATGGTAGCAAATTGCATGAAGGTCATTCAACTCATCGTATCCATATTAGAAGTGGTTACATTTGCAAGATTTCACATTCTACTGCTGCAACTAGAATGTGTTAACCAGTGAAACTGCAATCACTTTCAAAGATCACAGACCATGCGGTTACATTAAGCTATGAGAACAGTACTATGATTGTGGATGCATTGAAGTCATCTGACTCAGGGATAGAACCTAGTCCCTCCACTTCTCACTATGGAAGCTACTTTCCCCACTTGGGTAGCAATATGTGGCATGAATGATGCTCCACAAAAGGAGAGAAATCATGAAAGGTTATGCCCTATCAAAGTACTTGCACTGAAAGAGGTGTTTTGTTAATTTTACCTAAAAAGAAAATACATGCACAAATAAACATGACATTACAGTACATCAATAAACACAGTTCAAATATCCCCATATCTACATACAGTATTAACCTAACAACTTTAATTAACCCCTATATAAATACAGTATTAACCTAACTACATACATTAACCCCTATCTAAATACTTTAAACCCTATCTACATACAGTAATCCCTATCTAAGTACATTAATCCCTATCTGAATACATTAACCCCTATCTACATACTATTTATCCCCATCTACATTTAACACATGTATAGAGCCCCATGAGTGATAGGGTGAAATTGAGGTGTATGGGGGTCTGTATAGTCCCCCATAAGTGATGGGGTTAATTAAGGGCTTATGGGGCTCTGTATAGAGCCCCATGAGTGATAGGTTTAAATAGAGGCTTATAGGGGTCTGTATAGACCCCCATAAGTGATGGAGTTAATTAAGGGCTCATGGGGCTCTGTATGGAGCTAGGGTTAATTTTTATTTAGCGCGGCTCTTTAAGGACATTTACAGCAGATTTGAAGGCGGCAGATTTGAATTTTAAATGCAATGGGGGTCCTGATCGTGACCTTCACTGCAAGGGTTAATGTAGGGACATTGCGAGGTGGGGACCCCCAGCATTGGGGGGGTTCATTTTAGGTGTTGGGGGGCAGCTACATAACTATTAGAATGCCGCAGGCCTTAACTATGAGTATGCCGCGGTGTGGAATTTCAATTTTTTAAATGCAGTTGGGGTCCCAATCGTGGCCCCCACTGCAAGGGTTAATGGTGGCTACTCTGCAGGGGTCCGATTGGGACCCGTGTATCAGGGTTACATATTGGGAGGCTGCGAGAGCACACATAGCTTTGAGGACTGTCAATCATGACGGTCTCAACTCCCATTGGCACTCACAAGCACAGCTTTGCTTACGTTGGAAACCTGGGTTTATGAAATCGGATCTCTGGCGGCGTGACTTGGCCTTGGCTAACTGAATAGCCTAGGGAATGGAGGGGAAACGCAGCTCGCCCCTCACTCAGAGACATCTGACACTCTACGAGTGAGCTGCGAGAAGGCAATTGAATGAGGTGGATTATCATTGTTTCATATTGGCGGAAATTGCTCTCCAATTTGAAACATATGTCAATTCTTCCTCCATAGTGGTTATTGAGAAGTCGGGACCTTCTGTCTCAAGGGCCATATCAATAACAGAAAGGCAAAGCAATCAGGCAGCTAAGATGGCTGCATTTCACTGAGCCAATTTATAATCTGCATCTAACTTTACTCATGAAACATGTACAACTTACTTAGATGCCCCATAGTCAGACTCTAAGTATGCAACAGCTGAGCCTGAGTGTAGTTGTTAGCCGAGAACGTGCGAATAAGGCTCCTTCTCCCTTGCTTTACAAACATTGTGGTGATACCAATCCACCGGCATCTGCCTAAGTGGAACCATCCCTGGAAAATAGATTATTCACGCCAGGCCGAGATTGTACAGACAAGATACAAAGCATGATTAATTTCTTTTTGGGAGAGTACTAATGTGAAGGAACTGTGAGCCACCTTTGTGCCTACCTTTACTATAGAGCTGTCTTTACCTATAGCAACCCAAGGGAAGCATTAGTTCTGTATTTACTAGCAAGTCTAACAGACAGTGTGGCACCCAGTGGATTTTGCTGGACTTCAAGATGCTTTTGAAAACTAAATGATCTTTTAACCACTCTACTTAAGAGAGCAACCCCCTCACGACTTCTGATCACCCCACATATCACAATATTATAAATATCTCAACATGGTCTTTTAAAGGTAATTCCTTCAGAGCCATGAAAAAAAAGAGAAGAAATTAAAGTCAGTTAAACAATGTACACTTTCTGGATAAATGCAAGACAAAATAAGACACACAAGAAACACGCACAGAACTGGAAACACAGAATATGGATGCCATGATGTGAAGTTGTGACACAAGTAGACTTGCTGGAACTCTCTAAAAAAAATATGAAAGACTTATATATCCAAATTAAACTATCAAAGAGGAATTCACAGAGGCCAAGGCAGAAATCTGGGAACCTGGTGACTTAGTCGAAGTGCTGGAAAAGTTGAAAGTACCAAAATTAGTTGGAGATGTACAGTTTAAACGCATGAAAGGTTGATAATGACAATCAAGGTATGAGGACTAATATTGACATCAGAAGCATACCAGTTCCTACAAGACCTGTTTGGGATAATTATGCACAGGGATTGTTCCATGAATGTCAACAAAGATAGATCTTATAGAGCCATAAGATGTTATCAAGACTATGTGCTTAAAGAAGAGATCATGAAAAAATAAAGAAATCTCAAACCCATAGTGCATTAATCAACTTCAGTCAGTTGCTTTGCAGACCTGTTTTACTTCATACATCAGAGTTAGAAGAGCAATTTGATTTCTTACAAAACATAAAACAGAACAGAAAAATCTTATACAGGTGTGGATTTCTATTAAGTCTCACAGACACCCACCAGGGCACAAATGCCATCTACAAAGAACAATTCTGCGAACCTTACACATCTTAATTCCCTATTATCCTCTAATGGAAGCATAACCCCTGCTTCTTCCCTGCTAGGCAACTTAAGAACATAGCATTTATCTGGTTGGCAAATAGTAGGCAAACAAAAAATCATCCTCATAAACTGTGCCAGACAAATGACTTTACCAGGGACAGAATTTATGACATATCTACAATAACAAACCAGTTGGGAAGATACTCCATTTCATCATGGTTTATTCTGACCCAGTTAGAGTCAACATTCCACCAGCTTCCTAAGTTCAACATAGATGATGGCCTTATCACCAAGACAGAAACCAGTGCGGACGTTTGATTTAGACTTTGACAAATATGGTATACCTAATGTTTAATTATTATTATTACGTCTCCTCACCTTAACTGTGTTTGCTGAATTCAACTTTGACCACCCTATGGCTTCACTTTGACCTTGATGCTCAAACTGTTCACCTATTTTATTCTATCTTGTTCCTTTTGTATTATGATACTTTGATGCTTTATTTCACAGACTGTCATCCATTGGTTCAGTTATCATCCATATGTTGGAGATGATCTTTGCTCTGCCAATCTCTGAGACCACAGCTACATTAGCAAAATCGGAAAAAAGTTGGACATAGTGACCCAACCCTAACTAGAGTGAATGACCCACCAAAAAATCAAACACCCATGACTCTAACATCTAAAATAAAAAACCTCACACATAATGTCAATGGGTTGAACATTCCTAAGAAAAGACACCCAGGTCTCATTAATTTCAGAAAACAAGGTGGGGAAATAATAATGATCTAGGTTGGTTTCCTTGACACTCGAGACAGTACACCCAGAATAAGCATTGGTCTCACCAGTAGTGAGGCACGTTTTCAGTATTTTGTTATTCCTTGTGGAAGATCCCCAGAGCTATGCCTTTCAATTCAACCAAAAGGGGCAACTTAAAGACACATTTAAAAGGCTTAAACAATAGGTGACAGTTAAACAGTAACCATAATGTGAATATAACTTAGTAACCTGCCTAGTTGATGTCAACCATGGGTGCCTTTAACTGCACTTTATTGGGGCCACCGTCACCTACACAAATACAATTTAATAATAAACATAATGTTAGATTGCTTGAGGAGTTCAGAGTTCTTTCTGGGGGAAAGCTTACTTTAGAAGGAACAATGAGAAAAGTTGTTCAATAAAACCTTTCCCACTAATTACTTCAGCTCCAATAAATCCTCTAAGACGAATGTGTTGGCAAGCATTCCTTTGATTTTACATGAAAAACAAACAGATAAAGATGGAAGGTTCCTTTTCTTGAGGCATATTATGGGGTCAAAATATTACTATTTGTGTTTACATATGCAATCACAAACAAGCTCAGTTTATAACCAGGTGGTGGACTCTCTGTGTTGGGACACACAATAATTACAGGAGATATTAATGTGTCTCTGATCCCCAAAACCAATGTACCTTGCAGAACCATTGAAACAATAAATGTAACTATTAGAGCAAACCACTCTTTTTTTTCTCACCCACACCATACTTACACAAGACCTGACTATATACTTTAAGATCAAAATATTGTTAAATTAGTTAGTGTGACGACCCACATTTGGCCACCTGCCTTTAGCTAACAGGAATTAATCTGGGTTGTCAATTTGTGGGGTCATCTCTCAGGGACCAGCCTGCCTGAAAATCCATTAACACCCAGTCCTCATGATGAAGGAACACAGGAACGCAATACGATCCCCAGTGGTTAGGAGCAGAGTTGCAGTCAGAGTCCTTCATAACATTTCCTTCTGCTTAGAAATATTATATTCCATCAGAATAATCCATACACCTCAATTTATGCATGTTAACTGACTCCATTTTTTGATCTCACATAGTATTTATACATTTCAGACTCCCAAGTCACACCCCTTTAGCAATCCCTCTTAACTAATCCTCAACCATTCTCCCTCTAGCTATGTGACCCATCTGTCAATCAATTGCTGTCATCTCTTCTAAATGCCTCTTGTGGTTTTAGTGCCTACCCGGCTGAATAACTAATGGTACCCTTTGTCAGGTAGGAGAATACACACATTACATTTCCTTTGTCTGGAGGCTAGCTGTCCAGAAAGAGAAACACTTCACATATTATTGTTAGAAGCTGTCAGGAAGCCTTCACCACAGGGATTCCTCCCCCTTCTGTATACCTTTTGGCACTCAATAGAGGTCCTATTTATTTCCCTTTTATTCTGCCACTTCTGAGCTACAAAGGCAGGGCCTGACTCCTGCTGGCAGGTGACAATGGCAGCATCAAGTCTATGCAGAGATTGGCTGAATACATTATTGGTAGAAGTTGCCCTTCCAGTCAGAAAGCATTCACCACAGGGGGATAATATGGTAAGCACTGGCTTGTGAACAAAGCGCTACATTAATTCCCATACTTCTGCCCCTCAAAACATTTAACCCCAATAATGGACTCCCTTCCCCCACAAGCATCTGGTAATACCCTCTATCACACTCCATGAGTAAAATTATGTCTGTACATTTTAAGCATGCCTATGTAGCACCCCCACATTAACAAATACATAATCATTTATCTTGCTTTACATCATACATCATATAATGACCCAAACATTGATATTATTGAGGCCCACAATACTACACATAACATAATTTATTAAATCAACCCTGAAGCAAACACAAAGCACCTTCTGAACACACATCATTTCTGATTAAGTCAATAAGTCCAGTGGGGGCCCTTCTGGCCATGACAGTTGGTACATCTAAATTGCATAACTTACGTGGACCATACCCAAGTTGATTGGAAAGATGTGTATAAATGGTGTCTGAATCATCACCTATTGTGCAACCCTGTAACACATTGTAGTATAGCAGACTCCCTGCCCAACTATTTTAGATTGAATAAGTATGCTCACAGAATAGGGATCAGAGAACTCATCAAACATTTAACAAGAATTAAGAAAGAAAGTATGCATAAACAAAATTCCTTTTTACTATCTATAGAGGTACTTGAGAAACAACATAAAGAACACCTATAAAATTAAGTTTACAAACAAACCCTAATAAACAATAGAAGCAATAAATTAAGACTGCTGTGGTTTCTTATTCATTACTAAGGATGGGGTAACAAACCAGGTAGGATCCTTGCAAGTTGCCTGAGACTAAGACAAAATACATCTTATAATCATGGCATCTGAGACACTCAGGGAAACTCTCTTATAAGCTCAAGTGCAATTATAGAAGCATTTAGAATTTACAATCATAATTTATATACATTAAGGGATTGTATGGAACCAAACCTTGGCCCTCTTGACCCACCCGACTAATACATACATGACAACCTGGGCTCAATGCGCCTCCCCAAGTTAACCAATAATACATTTGGTGACTTCATAACTAACCTAAAGGTAGACCAGGTCATAAATTAAATGATCAACGACAAAAGTCAAGGGACCAAATGCTTCACTGCCACATACAATAAAACATTTAACATCCCAAACTGATACTATTATTTAATTCCATCAAAGAGGGTGAACACTTTTGAAAAAAAACATATTATATATATATATATATATATATATATATAACAGTAATATATAAGCAGATAGAGACTCATTAGAACCTGAAAACTACAGGCCAATCTCACTTTTGAAAATTGACCTGAAATTGTGTGCAAAAGTTTTGTCAAACAGGCTAAAATTCAACCTACCTAGACATATGCATCGTGACCAGATCAGGTTTTTGTGCCCCAGAGAGAACACAATATGTATGCTGAGGTTGGTCTCTTTGGAAAGGACCCTAAAGATCCCCATAGTTGTCCTCCCAACTGTAGAAAAGGCTTTGACCTAATAAAAAGGTCTAAATGCAGTACACAGAACTCCCACTGCCAAAATAAGAAAAAATGGTACTCTGTTCAAAACACTTAAAATTACCAATTGCACACGACTGGACTGTTCCCTCTCCCCTATGCTTTTATGCTCACAAATGAAGTCCTAGCCTCCAGAATCAAATGGAATCAAGTAACCACAAGAATTAACATGGGGACATATAATTTAAATTGCCGCTCTTTGCAGATGATGCCCTGCACACACTGTCAAATACCAAAGAGGCTTAAGTATCTCATGAATAAACTGGCACAATTTGCAAAATGGTCACATTTTAAACTTATTAGTGCAAAATCAGAAGCCTTGAACATTTACTAACCTCAAACATACCTTCACTTATTGAAATACACATTCTAATTTTTTTGGAAAAAAATACCACAAAAAATGCTTAAGTGTTCTCCTTTCCTCTCACTGAGCAATAACAGTATGTTAGGGAATTTGGAAAGTGGCAAACATTGGCTATATCATCTATACCTATCAAAATGATCGCTCTTCCCAGATTACAAAATTTATTAAAAACATCGCCAATTTCACATGTTCAGTCATATTTGCAAGCCGCACAGAAGTCAATGAAAAATCGACTCTGGAGTAAAAATATAACTTTCACCAGGAAGGACAGGGAATGGAAGTTCCACACATACTAAAGTACTACGAGGCTTACCAGCTACTAAGAACTGTGGATTGGCACTAGTATGCATTGTCAAAGACCTGGGTACACATAGATTTCCACCCAGCAAAAACCACCCACTTTCTGTTGGATCTCTAGAGAGAAAAATCCAGCACCAATTAAATGAGACCCTGCACATATGGGATGAAGTGGTGAAACAGTATAGGATCTCCTAACTATTCACCTCTGACACCCCTGAATGACAAACCAGAAATATCAATAAATATACTCTCCATTACAAAATGACCACTCCAAAATAATGATTTCAAAGTGATGAATTAAATCCAAACAGGAGAAAGACAAGCTTGCAGCTCCTCCAGCCTTTGGGATGGTTGAAAACAAACCAGATACTCTACTACACAGAAATGCACAGATCTGGTGCTGACTTCCATATACTGTATAGTTTTCTGTCCTGTTGCAGTAATCAGTGTACAGGTGAGAGTGGGTGTGGCTTGGCCTGTGTAAGTTATATCTGGGTGCATTTGTGTGAGGTCTGGTTTGAATCCGCTCTAAGTCAGTGCACAGTTTTCTGTCTGTTGCAGTAATCAGAGTACAGGTGAGAGTGGGTGTGGCTTGGCCTGTGTAAGTTATATCTATGTGCATTTGTGTGAGTTTTGGTTTGAATCCGCTTTAAGTCAGTGCAGAGTTTTCTGTCTGTTGCAGTAATCAGTGTACACGTGAGAGTGGGTGTGGCTTGGCCTGTGTAAGTTATATCTGTGTGCATTTGTGTGAGGTCTGGTTTGAATCCGCTCTAAGTCAGTGCACAGTTTTCTGTCTGTTGCAGTAATCAGTGTACAGGTGAGAGTGGGTGTGGCTTGGCCTGTGTAAGTTATATCTGGGTGCATTTGTGTGAGTTTCTGTTTGAATCTTCTCTGTAAATCAGTGCACAGTTTTCTGTCTGTTGCAATAATCAGAGTACAGGTGAGAGTGGGTGTGGCTTGGCCTGTGTAAGTTTTATCTGTGTGTATTTTGTTGTTTTCTGTTGAATCGGTTCTGTGGGGCAGGACAGTGTTTTCTATCCTGTGCTCATTTATCATTGTACAGGCGAGTAGGCGGGGTCTATTTTATCAAGGGAAGGGAGAGCTTGGGAGCTTGCAATCATTTCTAGTGTAAGTGTAGTTGGTGTGTAAAAGATTAAATAAAAAGGAGGAAATCCAAAGAAAAGGGGTATTATAAGAAAAAACTGAAAACAAACGTACATATTGTTTCTGTTTTGTTTGGTTTAAGGTGTGGAAAAGAAATCTTTATACAAATACATTGATTTGTTTTCTCACTGTATTTTTGTAACTGATAATTATGAGTCAGTCCAGTGGAAACCTCACTCAGTGTACATCCTGCCGAATGTATGCACTACTGGAACAGATGATCCAGGGTCCATACCTCTGTGACAGGTGTGAGCATGTTGCCTCTTTGGAAGCTCAAATTGAAGATCTGGAGAGGAGAATTGCAACACTTCATGATATTGTCACACTGGAAAGGGAGTTGGTGCTCACGGAGAACAGTTTAGCTGGGCCTAGTATGGAGGGAGGAGCTGGGGCTAGTGAGGATGGCCAGGGAGGTAGCTGGGTCACAGTTAGAAGGGGAATCAGGGGGAACAGGAGGAGGCAGGCCAGTTCTGAGTTGGCAAAAACCAACAGATTTGGCAGATTGAGTGAAACTGTTGGGGATGTCCATTCAGGAATGGCAATGCCAGATAGAGCTGTTCCCTCTAACAGCTGGGAGAACAGTTCTACTGGAGGAGAGGGAGGGCAGAATAGGCAGAGCAACAGACATGTTTTGGTGGTAGGGGACTCTATTATTAGGAAGGTAGACAGGGTAATTTGTCACCCAGATCCCAGCAATCGAACAGTTTGCTGTCTCCCGGGTGCTCGGGTTCGGCATGTTGTGGATTGGGTGGATAAATTATTGGGAGGGGCTGGTAATGAACCGGCGGTCTTGGTACACATTGGTACCAATGACAAAGTTAGTGGAAGATGGAGCGTCCTAAAGAATGATTTTAGAGAATTAGGGAATAAGCTTAAAGCAAGGACCTCCAAGGTAGTATTTTCTGAGATACTACCAGTGCCATGTGCTAGCCCCGGGAGGCAGAAGGAGCTTAGGGAGGTTAATGCTTGGCTAAAAAAGTGGTGCAGTGCAGAGGGTTTGGGTTTTTTAGAGCACTGGGCTGACTTCTCACATGGGCAAGTTCTAATAATGGGAGACTTTAATTACCCTGATATAAACTGGATAAATGAGACCAGCAGCTCAGCTAAGGGGGGCAGGTTCTTGAGTACACTCAGGGATCATTATCTGGCCCAGGTAATACAAGAACCTGCTAGAAATGGGGCCATCTTGGATTTAGTCATCACAAGTAATATTGATATAATATCAAATGTAAAAATAGGGGAACCCTTGGGGAACAGTGATCACAACACATTTGAGATTGAATAGAAAAAACAGAGTTGTAAGAGGCCAACAAAAACTCTAAATTTTAAAAGGGCTAACTTTAATGGGCTACGGGCAACAATACAACATATAGACTGGGACAAAGAACTTACAGGTAAGAATACTGAAAATAAATGGACAACATTCAAATCCTTACTAAATAAACATACTCATCAGCATGTACCATGTGGAAATAAAATGAATAGGAGTAAATCACATCCCATGTGGCTTAACAATGACTTAAAGATCATGATGAGGAAAAAGAAATATGCATTTAAATTATACAAGAAGGAGGGAACAGAGGCAGCTTTATGTGACTATAAGGAAATCAACAAGTCTTGCAAAAGGGCTATTAGACTGGCTAAAAAAGAAAATGAGAAGCCAGGTGCAATGGAAAGTAAGACTAACCCTAAAATATTTTTTAAATATATTAATGGGAAGAAGGCCAGGAAGGAATCGATAGGACCATTACAATGCGACACAGGCCCTCTGATAATTAGTGACCAGGAAAAGGCAGGTGAGCTAAATAGGTTCTTTTCGTCGGTTTACACAAGGGAGGTACCAGTGGTTGGGACACCGCAACATAATGGGGCTACACTACCTTTACTAAATAATTGGTTAACGCAGGAAGTAATACAAAAGAGGTTGGAGAAAATAAATGTTAATAAAGCCCCAGGTCCTGATGGAATACATCCAAGGGTACTGAGGGAGCTGGGTTCTGTAATAGCCAAACCATTATATCTAATCTTTCAAGACTCACTCACTACAGGGTCTCTACCAGATGACTGGAGAAAAGCAGAGGTGATACCTATATTTAAGAAGGGATCTAGAGCAAATCCGGGGAATTATAGACCAGTGAGCCTCACTTCTGTAGTTGGGAAGCTTTTAGAAGGGTTAATAAGGGACAGAATACAAGAATATGTCTATTTGAACAGGATCATAGGTAGCAGTCAACATGGATTTATGAAGGATAGGTTGTGTCAGACCAATCTAATTAGTTTTTATGAGGAGGTTAGTAAGAACTTGATCAGGGCAACTCAGTGGATGTAGTCTTTTTAGATTTTTCAAAGGCATTTGATACAGTGCCACATGGAAGACTAGTGAGCAAACTAAGGGATACAGGAATTGCAGGAAATATCTGCTCATGGATCGAGAGCTGGCTAAAAGACCGGAAGCAAAGGGTTGTTGTGAATGGAACATACTCTGATTGGTCTAATGTGATAAGTGGGGTTCCTCAAGGTTCAGTATTAGGTCCTCTCCTTTTTAACATATTTATTAATGACATTGAAGTAGGACTCAAATGTAGTGTCTCCATTTTTGCTGATGACACTAAGTTGTGCAAGGTAATAAAATCAGATAATGATGTACTTTCCCTACAAAAGGATTTGCATAAATTAGAGAAATGGGCGGCTAAATGGCAGATGAGATTTAATACAAATAAATGTAAGGTTATGCATTTGGGAAGGAACAATAGCCAAGCAATCTATAATCTTAATGGAGCAAATCTAGGGGTATCAGATATTGAAAGGGATTTGGGAGTACTAGTGGACAACAACCTAGGTAACAGCGCTCAAAGCCAAGCAGCGGCTGCAAAGGCAAATAAAATATTAGCATGTATTAGGAAGGGTATAGAAGCCAGGGAAGAGGATATAATTCTGCCACTATACAAATCTCTAGTACGTCCTCATTTGGAATATGGAGTACAATTTTAGGCACCACCTCATAAAAAAAAGACATTTTAGAGCTGGAAAAAGTACAGAGAAGGGCTACAAAACTAATACGGGGAATGGAGGGGCTAAGTTATGAAGAAAGACTAACAAAATTAAACTTATTTTCGCTAGAAAAAAGGCGTCTAAGAGGAGATATGATTACGTTATATAAATACATCCAGGGTCAATATAAGGCTTTGTCAAGTGAACTTTTTGTAACAAGAGATTTTCAACTGACAAGAGGACATCCTTTGAGGTTAGAGGAAAAAAAAATTCACCTTAAACAAAGAAAAGGGTTCTTCACAGTTAGGGTGGTTAAACTGTGGAATTCTCTACCAAAGGAGGTGGTGACAGCAAATTCGATAGACAACTTCAAAAAAGGGTTAGATATATTTTTGAATAAAGAGGGTATTCAAAGCTATCCTAGATAACTAGCAAAGGAATATTGATCCAGGGAGAAATTTGATCGCCAGTTTCTGGGGTCAGGAAGGAATTTTGCTTTTTTTCCCCTTATGAGACAATTGGCAAAGTTTCAGTGTTTTTTTTTTTCCTGTTTGCCTTCCTCTGGATCAAATAATAATTAACAAATAATAATAAATAGTCCACATTAAAAAGATCAATAGAGATCTAAAAAGGTTGAACTTGATGGACTAACTCTTTATTCATCCTCCAATACTATACTATTTATAATTATTTAATCAATAATTTAATTAATAACTAATCCGCATATTGCAGATCAGAGGAGATCTTAACAGGTTGAACTTGATGGACTGAAAGTCTTTTTTCAACCTTAATTACTATGTAACTATGTAACTTGAGTCACTATGCATGTGACAAAAACCTCGGGTCCACAACTAATCACGTGTCTACCATTTACCCTTGAACCAGAAGGAGTAGATAAGGCTAGAGAACACCCTAATATGATACTCTGGGAGGAGGTGAAACACTAGACATGGAGCATGTATGCTATGTCTGTTACAGAAATAAACTTTAAAATCCTGACTCTTTGGTATTTAACATCCCAAAGGTGGCAAAAAATGCTCACAAACAAATCCGAAAGGTGCTTGAGGGGGCCTGGTTATAATTTTGCACATTTGGTGGTCATGTCTTAATAGCTCCTTTCTGGAAGTTAATTTTCCTGATCATTAAACAGGTCACAGGTATTGAGGTATCTTACCTTGAACAGGAAACCTAAGGATACCAAAAGCTTGAAAGGCAAAAGCTCTAATCCCCAAATTTGGAAAATTGAAGATAACTTATCAAAGTTTGACTGGACTGCTAGGGTAAATTATACTTAATTAGTAGAAAATATTACATAGATTAAACAAGGACAGATCCCCCAATGTGAAAATTTAAAACTACACATGGCCACATACTAAAGGCATTTTCACTGGCCCAATCCTTGCTTTATAAAGCATCATTAAAACTATCATTTATTTTGCAGACTCCATAGGTTCACTGGAGTAGGGAGTAACTATACCTAACCAACGCTATACCCAACTCACCTTGACCAACCACACAATGGAGGGGACCCCTAGGTCATGCTAGGATTTAGCTTAATTATTTGATCCAGTATCAAATCCACCACCATCACTCTACTGATAATGGGCTCAATGGCTGGAGCTGCATAATTTATCAGGAATTTAGGATATAAAAGACAAGCAAAAAAGAGAGGCACGCGTTAGAATTATAGTTGTATTTTTTTTCTACTGACGTTCAAATTATTAGGGCCCTATTCTATTGCCCGTGAATTTATACACACTTAAAATCACTCTTAATAGTGCCACATTCTATTCGCTACTTGCATTCTGATTACAAATTACCCAACCACAATCACTATGGGCTAGCCAAAGCCACAAAATTGGCTTTAGAACTCCATTAGCTTCAGCACAGCTTGAATATTACAAGAGCTAACTAATAAAAGTTATACAAAATTGATATTCTATTAGACCCGTATCGCTAGCTCGCAAACAAAGTCTAACCCGCAACTGAAAAAAGTATTACGTTTCTGCCAAAAATTTTACTAGTTTTAAAAAGGACTGGCAAGGGCCTTATCAAACACTTATTATGGCTGTAGCAGCAATTAAACACACAATACTGTACTTTAAAAGCATGGGAAGTTATGGAAAGACATTAGAATCAATTGCACAACAATCTCAAACCCACAAATATGCAATTAAAACATTTTTTTAAATGTTATTTCTGAGTAATATTGATCCCGGGACTAATATATCATGAAACCCACATGGACTAAAACAGATGATTGAAGGCATTTTATAAATTGTTAGATTGCTTGATTGCCATCCCGATATGCAAAAATATTACTTACCGTATATACTCGAGTATAAGCCGACCCGAGTATAAGCCGAGGCACCTATTTTACCACAAAATACTGGGTAAAATGATTGACTCGAGTATAAGCCGAGGGTGGGAAATGTGCTGCCCCCTGTGTCCCTCGTGTGCCCTCTGTGTCCCCCTCTTGTGTCCCCCTCTCTCTCCCGTGTCTCTTCTCCCCTATCCCTTCCCTGTGTCTCTTCTCCCCTCTCCCTTCCCTGTGTCTCTTCCAACCTCTCCCTTCCCTGTGTCTCTTCCAACCTCTCCCTTCCCTGTGTCTCTTCCTCCCTCCTCATCCTCAACCTCCCTCCTCATCCTCAACCTCCCTCCTCATCCTCAACCCCTCCTCAACCTCCCTCCTCATCCTCAACCTCCCTCCTCATCCTCATCCTCAACCTCCCTCCTGATCCTCAACCTCCCTCCTCATCCTCAACCTCCCTCCTCATCCTCACCCTCCTCCTCAACCTCCTCCTCAACCTCCCTCCTCATCCTCAACCCCCTCCTCATCCAGATCCTCCCTCCTCAACCCCCCATCCTCATGCTCTCTCCTCAACCCCCCATCGTCAACCCCCCTCCTCAACCCCTCCTGCTCTTCCTCAACCTCCCTCCTCAACCCCCCCATCCTCAACCCCCTCCTCAACCCCCCCATCCTCATCCTCCCTCCTCAACCTCTCCATCCTCATCCTCAACCCCCCATCCTCAACACCCTCCTCAACCTCCCTCCTCAACCCCCCTATCCTCAACTCCCCCATCCTCATCCTCTCTCCTCAACCCCCCATCTTAAACCTCCCTCCTCAACCTCAACCCCCTCCTCAACCTCAACCCCCCTCAACCCCAACCCACCTCCTCAACCTCAACCACCATCAACCTCCCCCTCAATCCCCCCAACCCCCCTCCTCAACCTAAACCCCCCTCAACCCCCCTCCTCAACCTCAACCACCATCAACCTCCCCCTCAATCCCCCCCAACCCCAACCCCCCTCCTCAACCTAAACCCCCCTCAACCCCCCTCCTCAACCTAAACCCCCCTAAATACCCTCCCCTCACTTACCTGCTTCTGCTCAGGCTGGCACCCAGTATATGCTAATGACGCGGCGCGCATGTGACGTCACATGCACGCCGGGTCAAGGAGCGGAGGCCGGAGCAGAAGCAGGTAAGTGAGGGGAGAGGGGGAGGTATTTAAGGGGGGTTTAGGTTGAAGAGGGGGGTTGGGGGGGGTTTAGGTTGAGGAGGGGGGTTGGGGTTGAGGGGGATTGAGGTTAAGGAGGGGGGAGGGAAAGACACACGGGGGGAGTTAGAGAGACACGAGGGAGAGTTAGAGAGACACGGGGGGGAGTTAGAGAGACACGGGGGGGGAGTTAGAGAGACACGGGGGGGAGTTAGAGAGACACGGGGGGGAGTTAGAGAGACACGGGGGGGGGAGTTAGAGAGACACGGGGGGGGAGTTAGAGAGACACGGGGGGGAGTTAGAGAGACACGGGGGGGAGTTAGAGAGACACGGGGGGGGAGTTAGAGAGACACGGGGGGGGAGTTAGAGAGACATGGGGGGGGAGTTAGAGAGACACGGGGGGGAGTTAGAGAGACACGGGGGGGGAGTTAGAGAGACACGGGGGGGAGAGTGAGAGGCCCTTTTTAGCCTTAAAAAAAGGGCTGAAAAACTCGGCTTATACTCGAGTATTGCATAGTGAGCCCGCCGCAACTCCGGCCCTCACAAAGCAAGGGCCACAGTTGCAAGCAAGGAGCGCCAAAGACGCTCCTTTGCGCTGAAGGAGATGAGCGCCTTTGGCGCTCCTTGCTAGCAACTGTGGCCCTTGCTTTGTGAGGGCCGGAGTTGTGGCGGGCTCGCTATGCAAGCCCGCAAGCTTTAGCAACAACCCACAATGCTCACAACTATATATGTGATTGGCACTAATTTATTCGTAGCTTTTGCTGATTACATGTAACCTACATTTTTTACTGATGTTGTAATTTACTTTTGGCTGTGTGTAAGAAATAAATGAAGGGCTTGCTTAAATATTGTCAGATCATATGATCATGCCCCCCTGAAATCCTAATTAAAAAGGCAGGGTTCACAAGTTTAGGCTTATGGAGGTAAATTACGAGCTTGAGTCAATATCTAGACATTTAGAGAGAAAAAACACCCGCAGCCAAAATTACCAGTTAGAGTAATTTGAGACATTTTAATAGAATAGGGCTCAATGTTAGTACTTTAGTTTGTGGCTTAGAGCTTTATTTATTTACATAAGTAACTAGCAGATTATGTGGTTAAACAAGCTTGGTTATTCAGCTCAAACTCGTTTAAGATGTGCCCGGGGAGAGATTCTCGGTTTTAGCATCACTCTGACATACACTCTATGCTCTGATTTATTTATTATTCAAATAAAGGTAACTCTTTTGTGATGCCAGCAGACATATGGAATCCAATTTGCTTTTGTGTATGTAGTAGGTACGACAAATGGTTTATGTCAATTTCAACATATTTTGTACATCTGATCCTATGACATACTAAAAGAAAAGTGTGAAAAAAGCATTGCTTCAACAGCCTAGTTATTAAAAACGCCATTTGAAAAGTCACACATTTCTCAGGCTCAGCAATAACCACTTCTTGGACAGTCCAAAAAATGGTAATATCACGTGGTATATTTTTTTGCATACAGTGCAGGAAAAAAATATCTTATGGAAACAGTCTTTTGTTATGGAAATCCTGCAATTTCCACAGGACAGATCTCATAAAGACCTTGTATCAGAATGTTTAAGAGTACAGCTTTCTGCACTCTCTTGTCTATTTCATCATAAAATGGCTTTCCATCCAGATTTGATAGTTTTTTATGCAGAGAATCTGCAACATTTTCCATATTTAAAAAAAAAAAATGACCCTTTATGGGACTTAAAGGACCGAAAAGGTTGCCATACATGCTCTACACCATTAGATAGAAGGTGAAATCCCATGTGGAAAAGATGTTTTACTTTTTAAAATTGATGCTTATTTCATCGAATTATGATCAATAAAAGTCAAGCCATATCAGAGTGTTGCTTCTGTAGCACGTGTAGCCACATGAGATGTAATGAAGATTCATTAGAATCTATTCTAGAGACTTTAAATAAGGCATTGGCTCAGTGATTTAGAACTACTTGATTTTATTGTAGCAGTCAAGGGTAGCAACAGAACAAATAGTACAGTATTTTAAACCACGAGTCCATATAATTATATCATATATATATATATACTAGCGACTTGCGCGTCAAAAAAATGATGGCAATAAGATTGTAAGGCATGTAATGGTGTTTGTTCGTCGCACATTGCGAGCCTCACGCTGTGCGCCTTTGGCGCTCATTGCGAGGCTGTTGGTTGTTTGTGTACTATGAGCAGCATTGCCGGTCTTTTTTTGTATGCTAATTAAATAATTAATAGAATAATAAATGAATATACTTTACCTATTTTGAAGTAATATATGCAGGTTGCATTATGCTGAAGAGCTGGCAATCTGTTTTCAAGTTGCTACAGCATAGAATGTGTGTTTTCACTGCTGTGGAGCTGCTGTGTAAGTGTCAGCAATGTGTGCAGTGTGTAGTGTAAATAGTGTGCGTGCGCGAGGAAAATACATTAGGGTAGCTGTGTACTTCCGCATTGTGTAAGTTAGTGTTGTAAACTGGCGCCTAATGTGTGTGGTACGCGGCTGTGGCTGATTTTGCGTCCTTGTTTTTGGACCTCGTCCAGCTTTTTCGGAAATCCGTATGTGTTTTGTGGTGTTTAGCGTGATTAGGGTCCTGTAGCCTCGTTTTTGTTTTTTCGACGTCCATTTTTTCTCTCGCTTAATGGATTTTCAGTTGTCTAAACTCTTGTATTTCGACTTAAATTGAGGTGTAACATCACTTTCAGAGGTCCTGGGTACCCCCCCCCCCCCCCCTGCTGTGGATAAGCTTTTTATGTGTTGTGTGTATTTATTGTGTTTTTAATGTTTTCATGTGCACGTGTTTCGGGCGTTAAGGTCATATTTTTGCGAGCTTGTAATGTTTATTTTTCTAAGTCCGCGGCTCGTATTTGTGGATGCTAAGTCCATACATTTTGCGGTCGACGTGGGAGCCTCCACCTCTGCAAATGCGCCCCCTAGCTTTGCGAGGGTCCGCATTTGCGGGCCTAAAGTCCGCAGTTGCAGGCAAGGACCCCCGAGGGCCGCAGGCTTGCTACTCGTGCCCGCAGCGTTAGCAACGACCCGCTTGCTCACAACTATATTTATTTATACATATCTCAAATAATTATTATAACTTTTATGATTACTTTTTAACGTAGAGTTTGTTGGTGGTATTTGTGTTATTTCATGAAATGTTTTCATTGGTAAGCCACTGTTTCTAATCCAGTGCCATCCATTTATTTTTATTTTTTAGCTGACAAATGTATTTAAGACACATATGATTGAGATATATATATATATATATATATATATATATATATAAATAGACTCTTCACCCTCTAATAATTACATATGGTGACTTTTGTGGTCCTTTAAGCTTGGTCCTACATGTTCTATAAGAAAATTATTTTGAGCCTTTATTACAGATTTCAATTAAATGGCTTACCTAGAAAACCATTTTTGTCTATTGCTTCAGCCTGAATATTTACAGCTTGGTGCCGCTTTATCATGTAAGTCAGTTTTTGTAATCTTTCATCAGGGTAATGTTACATATTGTAATCTTTTTTCAGTCAGGAGTAACTGATTATTTTCACGGATCACCAAAGTGTTCTTCCTTCCAGTGACTCCAGCAATTTACAAAGAAAAGTTTCTTAACTGTTTAGATGTAGTTCAATCTCAATGCTGTGCACAGCAGGGTTATCATCAAATCCAGGCATGTGTGTGTCCCTCCAGGACGGAGTTTGGACACCCCTAAATTAGATTTTTTTTTATAGCTTAGCCTCCCTGTGTTTTAGTCTAGTCTAGAGGACAGCTTTGGTACAGCCCCATTGATACCTGTGCTGTCATGAAAGGGTAGGAGAGAAATGTGTTTGTTTTTTTACTTACCAGTAAATCCATTTCTCTCTGTCATGAAGTAACAACACAGTATAGCACAGGTTCACTTTTTTCATTATACTGTATTTTTGATATGTGTTAATCTTATATGAGAAATTAGCTTAGCAAAATCACAGCCCAAAACACAAAATGATAAAGTTCATTACCTAGGTCCTTTAATTTAAACAATTTTGAAGCACTTTCATTCTTCAACATTTGCTCTAGGAGAAGAAACAAAGTAAAATTAGTTTTTACTAATGAATGAAAACATTTCTATTATATATATATATATATTGCATCTAAATTCTTGATATGATGCTATATTATGACAGGTTTGAAATCCATCAATTACATTTTTTATTTTTATTATTTATTATTTTAATTTTGAAGCCCTTATGGGATTCTTCTAGAAGTGTTAATTAAAGGACCAGTGTACTATATTCACAGTGTTTGTTTGTCGTGCATAGACTATTAAAAACAATATACAGTTTAAAATAAATAAAAGTTACACATCTTTTTAGCCTTTAAGCTGTCAGTTTTCCCCTCAAGCAGAGCTGTTTATCTCCTCCTTCCAGTGCCTTAAGACGCATGGATAGCTCTGCCTGTGTGCTGGACTATCATGGAGCTTGAAAGCAGGATAAGCTGCCCAATGGTATCAATGTCTCTGCTCTCTACACAGAGGCAATATCTCTTATTTTACCATGCTTGCAGCTGCTCCATAGGCCCAGCCCATCCTCTTTACTAAGCATGTTCAGTCTGAAGCAGAACCTAAACTAGTCAGCCTTTTTTTTAGTAGAGCACACAGGAAGATCTGACCAGGCTCCTGATGACAGAGGTAGGAGGAGATAAGCAGGAAACATACTGTTTAAAAGGTAAGAAAAAAGGTTAACTTGATATGAGCTTTACCTGTAAATGCAGTACAGTGATCCAGTACAGTACATATACATCCACACCCATACCAAAAACACAAGATAACAAATTGTAGTACCAAGATGCTTTGATGGGATTAAGCTACTAAACTGGCATAATCAATAATTTAGTTTTTACTGTTGGGTAAAAAAAAAAAGTGTAATTTCCAAACTGACTCCTATAAAGCTTTTAGATTTTGTTACACCATAGATGCACATTTTGGAACAATTGATAAATTCCTCCTCAGATCATAACAGTTACCCTAACTGTTGAACTACTTGAGTTAC
Source organism: Discoglossus pictus (assembly GCA_027410445.1). NCBI lineage: Eukaryota > Metazoa > Chordata > Amphibia > Anura > Alytidae > Discoglossus > Discoglossus pictus. Next base: position 87,218,676 of record CM050171.1, read on the forward strand.
AGAGCTTATCTCGGCTCATTTGACAGCCAATATAATGTGAATACCAGTGACATGCCATATCTATGTTTTTCAACTAAGCTCATTTCTAAGGTCACCAAAGTTGGCCTTTGACAATGATTTATGAAAAATAAAAATACAGACCTGAATTTTATTGAAAAATATATTTCATACAGAATGTTGTAATTTAACATTTTCCTAAATCTAAAATTGGGACTACCTTAGGATCAGGAGTTACATATTTTAATGGGATACAGTGTAAGTTACGCATTTTAATAGGATACGGTGTGTCTATCACTTGTTTGGCCCTTTCACATCCACTTGAGAGTCATATGCAAGCCTGCACATTAAAACTTGCACTACCCAACTCTACTTCAGGAACAGATCAGTACTGTATGAGAGTTTATTGAGGTAACATAATATATTTGATCTGATATGTTCAATATATCTTGAGGATAATGTGTGTGATAATTGTAATAAAAGTCACAGACTCCCATCTAATGAACATGATTATAGCCTCAGACTTGGAAAGATAATGATAAAGATTTTCTTGACACAGACAGAGCTTTAGTGACACTCAGTGTGTCAAATGATAGTGTATCTCCAATTGATGCAAAAAGTAGGTTCCTTTGCAGCATACTACAGTCCCTTAAGATAGAAGTACTATGTATACAATTTAACATTTATTTTGTGAAGTGTTTAAAAACACTATAATCAATAGCTGTGTTTAAATTACATAAAGGATTACTAAATAATATCAGGTCCCTTGTATACTCAAAAGAAAATATTCATGGCTCTTTACAATCTAGAGAATAGTTTTCTGCAACACTAGAAATTTGGTGTCTGGGAGATCAATGCCGAATGCCAGTAGCTAGAATAATGCAGTACACCAGCTCCTCCTTCAGGGGGAAAGCAGGCTATCAGACCTATTAAATTCCCTCAACGTGTAAAACCGTAGCCTTTCAAAGCTACCCGCAAACGATTTGCGGGTTAAGGGCGAAAAAACAAAACAATGGGACATCGAAATTTGAACTCTGCGTCTGTAAATCCTTTGTTCTGTGAAGCCTGTAACTGTTTCAGTTGCTGCGAATTCCCAAAGTTGCCCTGGCGTTCAAGCCCGTAACCCGCAAATGGAGGCAAAAATATTACGGCCTCCAAATAAGACTCGCTAAGGGTTTACAGACAAGTTCTCAACACTGTAAAAGACAATATAAACACATCAGTGGACTTTAAAATATGGGGTAAGCATGGAAAAGCATTACACTTACTTGCACAATAATCCCCAAATAATAAATAGGCATTTAAAAAATATTTATAACATATGTTGGAATGGTCATGCATATGCCAATATGAAAAGCCATGCTGCATCACGCATAAAGCAATTACAGACACACTACCCGATTAAATTGCAAAACAAAAACATGAAACTCATGCCATATTAACCATTTCTCACTCACAGAGGCTCTAATGTGGACCCTGGAATATATATATGATTGCATAGACATCTTGCTCATCACATCTACATTGGGAATACAAATAGTTGCCAAATTACACCTCCACATAACAGAGATCAAGTACCAGGGGAACATTTTATTATTTGTTATTCAGTCCTTAAGTCGTGCCCGACTCTCTGTGACCCTATGGACTGCAGCACATTTAGCTAGGTCACTGCCTGTGATGTTCCACAAGGTTTGCATGCCAAAGATACTGGAGTGGGTTGCCAGTTCCTCCTCTAGTGGTCTGTGATTTATCTGACCTCTCTGCTATCACCTGCCCACCTACACTGGCCCTACATGGAGTAGCTCACAGCTTCATTAAGGTACACAAGCCCCTTCACCACCACCACCACTTAGCAATCCACAAGGAGACCAGGGGAACATACACCACACTAATCTATTCTAACACATAAGGAAGGGCCGCACAAACACATGGAGGCTGTGCAGAGGTGCGTAGATTAAAAAATATTGCCAGTAAATTAAAAGTAAATAGATTAACAGTAAATTGCTAAATGCTGTAACTGTAACAATATACTAACTCACCGGATTCCCATCAGCAAGCATTAGCTAGGTCTCTGGATAATCAGCAATAAGGGAAAATACCCATTAATACAGAGAGGACACAAAGGTTAGCAGCCAGATTCACTGTTACTTACATCAGACCCTATGATCTGTTTTCAGACTGCTATTGAAGTAAGGATCACAAGCTTCACTAGTGCATATATTAATGCTGGCGGTCATTAACATGTCATTATGAGACTTTGCAAGTCCACCGCCATAGCGGTATTAGTCTACATTTCAGCTAACAACAATCATGTCTTAGATATCTGGCTATATGATAGCTTTAAGATTGTGGGTGCTACATGTTATGGGGGCGTCATTGAAGGAATGTCTACCTGAGAGGCATTGGGAAAATCTTACACCTCATACATTTCCTTCACAATGCTTGCAGATGCAGGAGATGCCTTCATGGACCTGAATTCTACCTAAAAAAAAGCCCAACCCCCCCATAAAACCTACAAAATAGGGCCTTAAAAAATATAGGGACTGCAGCATCACTTCTCAACAGTATTTCTCAGTGACCATCAATTGGTGTCATGTGTCCACAGAGAAGAGGATCATGGACCATGTGATGGGAGGTAGCCATCTGCATACAAAATATAACCATCACATAGGCCAAGATCCAAGACTCTGTAGCTAGGCAAGAGTAAGTTAACATTGTGACCAATAGAGTGTCACTGAGGAGTGCTGTTGAGAAGGCACAAACATATGCGCAGCTCCAATGTCCTCCTGCACCTAGGCACAGGGTCCACATCCTCCGTGGCCACCCGCCGTCACCCTGCTGGTGGTGGTGGTGGGGGGGGCAGGGGGAGGCAACTCCCCCGGGAGGCAGTGGCACCTGCAGTGGTTGTGGTGAAGGCATCGTGGGAGGAGAGGAGGGGCCGCTCTGCGGATTGCTGGGGGATGCCTCTGGAGTAGTGGAGGCGGAGTTGTGGACCAGAGCACGTTGCATGGCCTCTGCAGTGACTCCTTGGAATGTGCTCTGGTCTGCCCCAATCTTGAGCAGCATGGCCAGGTAGGATTCAGTCATCAGATGATGCCTCCTCTCCTCCCTATTGTGCCTTGCCAGGCTGCTCATGACCTTCGAATGATTGGCGAAGATGCTTGCCAGATGTGGGTGATGGAGGCCGTGGGGTGTGGCCAGGTGAGGTGGTGGCGGTGTTGGAGCGGGGAGGTTCTGGGGACCGACTGGAGCCTGGGGCAAAACTGGCGGTGGTGTGGGTGGGCCATATGAGATCTTCCTCCTCTGAGCCAGGGCGCTCTGGTTAATTCCATTGAATTGACATGTCAGTATCCTTGTTGGTCATCATGTACAGTGCCTTGCAAAAGTATTCACCCCCCTTGACTTTTTACCTATTTTGTTTCATTACAGCCTTAAGTTCAATGTTTTGTTAATCTGAATTCTATGTGATGGATCAGAACACAATAGTCTAAGTTGGTGAAGTGAAATGAGAAAAATATATAAATAAAACTATTTTTTAGAAATAGAAAACAGAAAATTGGCATGTGCGTAGATATTCACCCCCTTTGTTATGAAGCCCATAAAAAGCTCTGGTGCAACCAATTACCTTCAGAATCACATAATTAGTGAAATGATGTCCACCTGTGTGCAATCTAAGTGTCACATGATCTGTCATTACATATACACACCTTTTTTGAAAGGCCCCAGAGGCTACAGCACCTAAGCAAGAGGCACCACTAACCAAACACTTCCATGAAGACCAAGGGACTCTCCAAACAATGTTGTTGAGAAGTACAAGTCAGGGTAAGGTTATAAAAAATTATCCAAATCTTTGATGATCCCCAGGAGCACTATCAAATATATCATAACCAAATGGAAAGAACATGGCACAACAGCAAACCTGCCAAGAGACGCTGCCCACCAATACTCACGGACCGGGCAAGGAGGGCATTAATCAGAGAGGCAGCACAGAGACATAAGGTAACCCTGGAGGAGCTGCAGAGTTCCGCAGCAGATACTGGAGTATCTGTACATAGGACGACAATAAGCCGTTCGCTGCATAGAGTTGGGCTTTATGGAAGAGTGGCAAGAAGAGTTTGGGAAAAAGCACGTGGGAGACTCCCAAAATGTATGGAGGAAGGTGCTCTGGTCTCATGAGACTAAAATTGAACTTTTCAGCCATTAAAGAAAACGCTATGTCTGTCGCAAACCCAACACATCACATCACCCAAAGAACACCATCCCCACAGTGAAACATGGTGGTGGCAGCATCATGCTGTGGGGATGTTTTTCAGCAGCCAGGACTGGGAAACTGGTTAGAGTTGAGGGAAAGATGGATGGTGCTAAATACAGGGATATTCTTGAGCAAAACCTGTACCACTCTGTGATTGATTTGAGGCTAGGACGGAGGTTCACCTTGCAGAAGGACAATGACCCCAAACACACTGCTAAAGCAACACTTGAGTGGTTTAAGGGGAAACATAATAATATGTTGGCATGGCCTAGTCAAGGCCCAGACCTCAAACCAATAGAAAATCTGTGGTCAGCCTTAAAGATTGCTGTTCACAAGCGTAAACCATCTAACTTGAAGGAGCTGGAGCAGTTTTGCAAGAAGGCAAGGGCAAGGGTAAGGGGTGGCAAGCTCATAGAGACTTATTCAATTCGACTTGGAGCTGTGATTGCCTCAAAAGGTGGCTCTACAAAGTATTGACTTTAGGGGGGGGGTGAATATTTATGCACATTGACTTTTTCTTTTATTTTGACCTATTTGTTGTTTGCCTCACAATAAAAGATCTTGAAAGTTGTGGGCTTGTTTTGTAAATTAAATGATGCAAATCCTCAAACAATCCATGTTAATTACAAAACAAACAAATTACAAAAACTCCAGCGGTGGACACCTTTCTCAATAGGTCCTTGGCGACCCTCTCCTACTCATTATAGGTCACAGTCTGGTTCTTGTCCTCATTGGCCATCAACCTCCTCACCTTGGCTCACATCCCTTGGTGCTGTGCCTACCGATGTAACCTCAGCCGCTACCTCCTTCCATGCCTGAGCCCTAGGCCCTGGCTAACTTCCTTCCCCCCTGCAAGAATCACTGGGTGGCCTCGGATAGCACAGAGGAGGACCACATTCTCCCAGGGCGAGTAATTGTTGACCCTGTGCTTGCCCTTAGCCTCTTGCCCTCCCGACTGTGGATGGGGACCCTTACCTACCTGACCTGTCCCTGAGGCCTGTCCCTTCCACAATCTACCACCCCCCTGGGATCAGGCCCCTTCCCCTATGTCCCTCTCCTAAATGTGTCTGGGGCTAGGGCCACCCTGCCACCACCAACCTCCTCCTCTACACTCCCATCCTCCTCCTCCTGCTCCTCCTCCACCTTCTCTCTTCCACCACTCTACTCCTCCTCCCCACCACAACTACTCCCCATAGCCACCTCTATCTCCTCCTCTTCTCCTCCAACCCACCTCTCCACTCCTTTCTCCTCCCTCCATCTCAATCCCAAAAAGAATAGAAGATAACTAAAAATAAATGAAATAAAAATAAGTGTTAATATATGAAGAAAAAAAAGTGGGTAGGAGCTAACATTCAAGGAAGGACGATGTGTGTTAAATGAGCTCTGCTGTAAAAACATATAAAATAATATATAAAGTGACTTATCTATCACAAAATCGATATATATATATAACCCAGGATTGTTCACAGAAGGACCCAGCTGGCTTTAAATTCAAGTTTGGCAACTTTTTTCTCCTGAGATTTGCTGCTGACCAGAACAACAGAGACTCTGACAAACATTCTACTTAAGGTGGGTGGACACTGAAAAGGCTTGTCTTACTCAAAACTTATACAGTTCTAACCTACATGCCTTACACTCTTGGAGACTTATTTTATGCAAAAATTTGAAGATATTGAATGTTATCTGGATTGGACACACAATAAGCTGTTTTGTACTTCGCCCAGCATCAGGATAGAACATATGCCTTTTATGAGGGAGACTGTGAACAATACAGACTACTTCTGCATTGCTTTATAAGGCGATAAATTAACAATTACTTTGAAGGTGAAATAACTGTTTTTCTGGTTGAAAAAAAAAACCTACACAGACTTAAATCTGTGTAGCTTACTACTTCTCTACTACTACTACTTCTCTGTGTACTCTACAGCCATCTAGTGCCAATTATAACATCTAAATAAAGAATTGAATTAAGAAAGATGGCTGGTGCACCTAAGAGAGGATCTTCAAAAAAGTTTACAAAACAAAATGTGCATTCTTCACAGCATTTTGCTACTCCAGATGAACAATTACCAAAAAATGGAACAGAGTCTTCTCCACCCAGCACTAAAGCAGATATCCAAGATTTAAAAGATTTAATCTCCTCTTTCAGATTAGAAATTAAAGGTGAGATACAGAGAGTTTCTTGGGAACTAACAGCAGAAATAAAAGCATTGAACACCAAAGTTCTCGAATTGGAAGACAGTTATAATAACCTTCTTAAGTCACACACAGAATTGAAAAAGGATCTTATTGTGCTTAAAGAGGAACAAAAACATACAAGAGGATCTAGAAAATAAATCTCGAAGATCCAACATTAGGATTCATAATTTATCGGAGTCAGTAAAAGACCTACCTCTATACCTGAAAGATTTATGTGCCAAGCTCTTACCAGGTCTAAGTAAAGAAGAACTTAGAATGGACAGGATTCATAGAGTCCAAAGAGCGCTGCAATCCACCAATGAAAAACCGAGAGATGTGATCATCAGATTCCATTATTTTTCTACAAAAGTCGTATTCATAAAAGCAGCTAGTTATGGTGTCCCTGAAATTGAAGGAGGCCAACCAGCTATCTCCTCGGACTTGTAACCCATTAACTTATACAAAAGTAAACTCACAAAACCATTTTTAGGGGTGATTACAAAGCATGGATACAAGTATACTTGGGGTTTTCCTTTTAGACTAAACATATCAAAAGAAGATAAACATCACGCAATCCATACTCCCGAGGAAGTTGAAGCTATACTCCATTTGTGGAACTTACAAACTCCAAACAACCTGGGACAAAATGAAAATTCCCTAATACATAGCGGACTAAGAACAAAGATCTACACAATTATCAAAATAGAGTGTGCAGAAATCCTCATGGACTGATAAGCTGAACCATGTGCTTTCCTCTGGAAAACTGTTGAAAACATTCTTATGTCATCACTTTTAAAAAAAATTACATTTTATTTTTACTTCTCCCAGAATATTTTCTAAGCTCTAATTGCTCCATACGCTAATCAGGTGAACCGTCTCTGTATTGAATTTTAGGATACAATCCTGCTCACCATAAAAAAAAGAAAGAGGACAGCGATTGCTCTCCTCTCAACTGATGTTGTTATTTCAATATTCTAAAACTATGCTAAACTAAATAAGAGAGTTTAATAACTCTCACCAGATACAAATTGTATTAAGCTGTAAATATGGTTATAAACAGAAGTCGTTAAGAGAAATAAATAAGGTTTATGAGTAATATGTTATTTACTTACTATGGGCCTCATTCTATTATCGGCCGTAGGAGCTGCCGGGCCGCAAGGACCGGCCGCAAGCTATTCTGCTATTCTATTCCCCTCCGGCCAGGGATTCCGGCAGGCTTGCAGCCGGCGCCTTGCTATCCCTTGCGGCCGCTCGCGCCGGAGGAAAGCCTTTGATCTAAAATGGCCGCAAGAGTTTCGGCCGCAAGAAAAGCCCGGTTGCTATTCTATTGCTCCGGTAACCCTCTCTGCAAGGCTAAAAGCGAGCCGCAGCTTACTTGCAGCAAAAAGGTCCCGCTAGCACCAATTAAGCACATAAAATAGCCCAAATAAAGCCATCCTGCACTTTGAGGAGACTATAAAGAGATTGTAGGTGTTAGCAAAAATAGCACAACATTCCCCTATACTCAAATCCGTAAAAACAAATTTTTATTAAATATGTCAAATATCCATGTAAAAAGTCCAGAGTGCTTGGAGCACCTCAGACCTGGCCACGCTGCGGTCGGAAAATAAACAGTTAATGTCAACTCGGGTTTGGGCTGATGTGCAAGCTTGAGAGTGGGTTACTATTCATCCTCATGTCCCCCAATATGATCCCTAGCATTTACAAAGATTTACAGTGCAGTCTTCAATTTATATTTGACTTTAAAAAATTTGGAGCTTACGGCCGGTTCCAAGATATGCGGCCGGCCGTAAGGGGAGATCCTTGCGGGCCGTATAATAGAATTGCGAGGTAACAGAACCCCCGCAAGGACTCGCAGCCATGCGGCCGATTTACGGCCGATAATAGAAAGAGGCCCTTTATAATTTGTTTACAATATTAGACTTAATATTTAGTTTTGCTATGTAAAGTATCTGACATAAATTGCAGAAGAAAAAGATAAATATGGTTCTGAGAAATATTACTCATTTACTATATAAAATGTTTATAATCATAGATTTGTTATTGTTAGAATTAAGAAAAGGTGAAAAATGAAACAAGGAGAACATAATTACAGTAAAAATATATAATAATAGGAAAATGTTATAATAATGTAATTATTTTTTTTTACTGTTATCATTTTTACTGAATTATATTTACAACACTGGTGTTGTTTATTTGCAAATGTGTGTAATCTGTAAATATGTTTTATTCAAGGATTAAGTGTAAAATATTATATAGTAGCATATAAAATTACAAAACTGCAAATTACTGCTCTGAAATAACTCCTGCCCTCTCTCTGATTCTCCAAAACCACCAACTCCGGGACCTGCGTGCTACTTCAAAAGAAAATACAACACAGTCAATGCATGGGTGTGTGGAAAGCAAATGTATAATCTCCCTCTGTCCGTCATCTTCGGCTAGACCGCATTCTATTGGCTGAGAGGCCTGTGTTACACTACGTTATATCGCAATTGGATAGTGATGGACGATCGCGGCTCGCCCGGCCCCTTTACAGCTTGCGTGCGCGGAAAGGGTTTACGTGCTTGCGTCTGTGGCCTGTAACTCGCGGCATGGTAATGCTAATTGATGCAGAGAGGGTAGTGCCATGTTAGGAAGTTGCAATAAGTAAAAATATCAAAAGTAGTATGAAGATATTAACTTTATTGGCTAACTGATGATAAAAAAATAAAATAAGGTTTTTGGAGCACTTTGGCTTCTTCGACAGATTTAAGTTCACTTTAAAGAAAAAGGTTATTTTTGAAATTAGAGAAAACAATCAACAGCTAGGGCTATCAATAAATTCTAATTTAGAAATATTTACTCAGACACCCAAAATATTGAGTTTACAGAAAATAGAGAGTGAGTTGTATGAATCAAACAATCGAATTTCAATAACTAAAGAGCTTGTTAAAGAACAGAGTATTTTGTCTTTACTCAATTCCATATCAGGAAAGACTTTGAGAGTTTTTTTTTTTGGGGGGGGGGGGGGAGATGTTAGCCTGGTCATACCAGATAAAAAAAATATTTTGTTTCATTTAAAAAATCAACAGAATCAAAATCCATGAACAAAAGAGGTGTCTTTTAGCATTCTAAATTTAACGTATATGTCCATTTTAAATAGTCTCATTCAGAACTAATTGTTCTACCACTCAACTGCTTATCCTCACCCCAATTCATCCCAAAAAATCTGTTTTATCCAGCTCACAGAATCATCATTACCTGATATTTCCTCTGCCATTCCCTTCACTGACTCTATGTCCTCAAGGCTAAAATTTAAATTTTGAGCTTAACCTAAATAGTATGGCTTATCCCTATTTCTCAGTTTTTGTCTCCATATAAACTCCATATAAATAAAACAAATCACCCATCTACTTTTGAGAATAATAACGCTTACCTCATTAATTCCACAATATATACACAAAGCCCACTGTTTTGGTTGACTCACAATTATCTCTCAATTACTCAATCATGCTCTCTAAAACTCTCCCGGCAATTACTCAATTAATGCTTTCTAGATGATCTACTTCACTCAATATTTAGCATGTGATAAACTTGTTAGAGAATTTGGCAATAAAGTACAGCTGAAAGAAATAAAATATTACCTGTTTTATCTTCTGTGAAGGCTTTTGAAAAAGGTGCATCATTGGAATACCTCTTTACTAAAACAAACATAAAAATGAAATGTCAGTGTATATAACACTTCTTGTAAAATATAGTATATTGAGAATATGTCATGTATATGCAGGTACAATACTGCAGATCTATGATGCCATTTATGAAACTATGTTTGTTATCTATTATTTTAAACATTTTGATTACCCTTCCACCTGATTTTCTCTAAGCAGTACACATTAACAGCCTTATTAAATTGCAATTCGGCAAATTCTAAATGGCTCTATATAAGCACATAGCATATGTTTTTTTACAGAAGTTTTTAGTTAGTGAACTTCTATGCAAAAGCAAGGTCTTCACTAACTAAAAACATCTGTAAAAAAAATATGCTCTGTGCTTATATAGAGCCCTTTAGAATTTGACGAATTGCAATTTAATAAGGGTGTAAGGCTATGAAGTCACACATTAGGGCCCTCATTCAATTGCAGTTTGGCCAATTGAATAGGGCTCTAAATAAGCACAAAACATATATTTTTTAAAGAAGTTTTTAGTTAGTGAAAACCTTGCTTTTGGATAGATGTTTTTAACTAAAAACTTCTTTAAAAAAAATATGTTATGTGCTTGTTTAGAGCCTTATTCAATTGGCAAAATTGCAATTGAATGAGGGCCTAGGAATTTTATGCACCATTTTAAGCTGTGTTTTCTTTTACACAGTTTAGAATTCATCATTTTTCTATTGGAAATACTAGGGTTAAAAGTAGTGATAAGTTGGGATACATAACATAAGAGTTAAGAACAGGATATATTTTATGTTTAATTCCCCAAATTTTTTTTATGGAGAATATTTATCAAGTGGGGATAAATTCTGTTTGATAAATTGCACTTATAGAAAACTGGGGTATTAAACTCCATTTTAAATGCACCATTCTTTCTCCAAGATTAACCAAAGTATTCTAGGTGAGTTCTGATGAGGAATATATACAAAGGCCCTCATTCAATTGCAATTTGCCCAATTGAATAGGGCCCTAAATAAGCACATAACATATATTTTTTAAAGAAGTTTTTTGTTAGCAAGCATCTATCCAAAAGAAAGGTTTTCACTAACTAAAAACTTCTTTAATAAAAATATGCTATGTGCTTCTTTAGGGCCCTATTCAATTGCCCACATCGCAATTGAATGAGGCCGTAATACCTCTGTTTTTCTGTTGATAATTCCTCTTTCAGTACAAATGTCATATTGTTTTATGCCGCAGTTTTGCAGCCTTGTTTGCCATCTTTTTAAATAATCTGATATGAATTCCACGTTTGCAATTGTGGTTAGCAGATTTGATCTACACCTTTTCAAATCCCTTGTACATACTGTATTTTTATGTTAACAGCAAATAGGAAAACCTTCTCCTGAACCTGATTAGTAATATAACTAATACATACAATAAACAAAACTCTGAGGCACTCGGCTGGTATTTATCACTTCCTCTGCATGTATTCCTTTAACTATGATTATGTTGTCAATTATTTTACTAAAATCTAGATCTGACATATTTTCTGCTTAAACATTACCATTTTAAATATATTGTCAAAAAGTCAATTAGATTAATCTTACATGAAATGCACTAAATCGATGTTGCCTTAAATCTTGTAATTTATTTGATTTTATATATTCAACAATTATTTATTTGAAAAGTTTTTACTATAAGTTGCTCACTACTGATGGGAAACTAACTAGCTTGGAGTTACTGAAACCTTTGCTACTACCCTTTTTGTTAAAGGGCCATTTACCTCACTATTAGTGCTTTTTATGGTGTGAAAGAACACAATATTCTATGTTAAAAAAAAAAGCAATAGATAATTGTATTACACTAATAACAGCTAAAAATCTGCAGTCTTAGGTCTGTTTATGAACACACTGCTGGCTGTTCCATGATTAACAACACATGTCGACACCGGTCGTTGCAAACTTTATGAACACAAGATTTATGTTTTTTTCTCTGCATTCAGCAATGTAAATAGCCATCAGTTAACCCACATAACATATTTAGGAGTTTCCAGCAGTCATTTCCCTGCACAGATGAATTTGGGAAGGGTTAACCCTTTTTTATATGTCTGCTCTCTGCATGCAGCTCTTGCTGTCAGCCTATCCATATATTTATTACTGTGCAATAATCATAGAAACAACAAATAAAACAAAGTGTTGAAATATCACAATATCACACTCACATTTAAAAATCTCATGAAATATGAGGTATTATGGCAGCTCTGTAACAAGTTGGGGTCCTCAAGACAGGAGGCAAAGTAATCCAATATCCCTCAGAACACCAATAGTAGGGGTGTATGGAATACTTAAATATATAGTGGATAAAAACTAATGGAGCTGGAGCAACCGAAAAAGATCAACACTAGTGTGTGCCAACAAATATAGGGCTAAAGTGCATAAAAATCAAACCATTATTTGTAGGAGTATTTTACAGTGGTGTTCTCCAAGTTGTACTGAATTAACTGTCCCTTTAAGCAGTACTAGATGAGCAATTCTTCAATCATCTGGAACAGCCTGTTTGTTACAATACCTGTCACTGAGACAATAGTGAATATAATATATCTATGTATTTCCCTGTGATTTGCATTGAAATATTGGGTAAGTTTACAACTATACTTTTAGTTATCATTATCGGAATATGCACTTTTTTTCTTCTTACCCAAATTTGAGACTAACAGATGCTTATTGAACACTGGGAATTAGATTGTATCTAGTATTTTACATGCACACACATCCAACGTGCCCCAATCGATATGAAAGTAGCATCTAAGAGGTGGTTCACATTGGCTCTCACTAAGTAGCATAGTGAATATGGAAAAGGCAAAAACATTGAGGTCCAATAGCTGCCTCGTTGAACTTTAAATAATCTGGTCGAGAAGTATAATACTTTCAACTATTGTTGAATAAAATATGTGCTGCTTACTTTACTTGGCTATACTTGTTATGTCTTTTATATGTTTATTATGTGTCAATCTTTTCTGAGAATTTAGCTATACAACCATTACACACATGCATAATTTATTATCTAGCTCCTTTGATGAGGTACATTTCTTTAGAACGTGCATCATTGTAATGATATAGGAATCACAAAGTTGTGGAGACCAGTAGCCAAGGTCAGCAATAATCTGGTTCAGCAACTTGTAGGTTAAACAGGAACAAGCTTTTATTGAAGGGATCAGGAACCAACAATAATCTGGCAAGGTACATTTGACAGGAAGTGCCTTATATAGGCCAAGGACCAGACACCTGACCAGACACAGCTGAAGAGACTTAGGTACTGATAAAATTGCTAGCAGAGTCAAGCTTATAAGGTCTCAATGAAATTCACTAAAGGCAGGCTGACGCAGTGGTAGGGAAGAGGTATGGCAGCCTGGGGACCAGGGTTCAAAACCCAGCAGAGTCAATTCCTCACAATCATCTATGAACTTGTTCACTATGATATGAAACATAATATGTTTTCTCATTACTTAAAGAAACTTTTTTATTGTTTAATATACTAGAACAAGTTATTTTTACTATTTATTTTTAAATTAAGCCTTTATAGGACTAATACATAACTCTTATTGCATGGAAGAAAAGAGGAGACATACAAATATAGATAGGACAGAATCCTAAGGAGTCCTAATAACATACCCATGACACTTTAAAAATTCAACTTTTTCTGTAAAGCACAGGGAATGAGAATACATCCAGTGCTTTAAATGCAGACACATCCAAAGGGCCCCATTCGATACGAAAGTAGCATCAAAGAGGTGGTTTAAATAAGTAATGTAAGTAAGGTAGGTTATGAATGCATCCTGTAGAATGCACCATAACCCACCTAGCAAAAACGTTTGCATGAAAACATGATAACTGTTTTTGCAATATAATAGAAAATGTGCTGGGGGTGATGTAGACACCACCAGCAACCGTGATTTGCATATTGGATATCTAATTTTTAATGAGATATCCAATATGCAGCACATGCGCATACTGATTGGCTTTTCAGCAAATCTGCAAGCAGGGGTGACGATAGTGGTGACATCACCGCTGCTTCCAAACACCTCCAAGCATAGCTTTAAGGTTTCGGTAGACACTGGCTGTGTTCCTACACTTCTCTTCCCACTGCCGCCAAGTAACTCCTCTCTCCTCCCTCTCACATCTCTTTCTCCTCCCAGGCAGATGCCGGCTGTTTTCCGACGCTTCTATTCCCCACTGCCACCAATCAACTCCTCTCTCTTTCCTCTCACCTCCCTCTCTACTCCCCGTCAGACACCAGCTGTGTTGCAAAACTTCTCTGGCTGGTGCATCACCCTGAGCAGCCCTGGATGCTGTGAGTTGTGAGGAAGCTGCTGTAACAACCTCTGTGTCTGAGCTGTGATTGCCTTCTGCTCCTGCACCACCTCCTGGATAGAGGGACAGCTCTCCTAATAAAGGATGGATGCTGCCTGCTCCCATCAGAAACCTCTGATAACACTTTTTGTTTGAGTGTGTCTGTGTGAGTGTGTGTCTGAGTGTCTGTGTGAGTGTGTGTCTGAGAGTGTCTGTGTGAGTGTGTGTCTGTGTGAGTGTGTGCCTAATTGTCTGTGTGAGTGTGTGTCTGAGAGTGTCTGTGTGAGTGTGTGTCTGAGTGTGTCTGTGTGAGTGTGTGTCTGTGTCTCTGCGTGAGTGTGTGTCTGAGTGTGTGTCTGTGTGAGTGTGTCTGAGTGAGTGTGTGGCTGAGTAAGTCTGTGTGAGTGTGTTTCTGAGTGTGTATCTGTGTGAGTGTATGTCTATGAGAGAGAGTGTGTCACAGGACAATTTACTGGGGCTGGGGGAGGTCACCGGGCAATTCACTGGGGCTGGGGGAGGTCAATGGCCAATTAACTGGGTCTGGGGGGCAGTTCACTGGGGCTGGGTTAGGTCATGGGGCAATTCTCTGGGGCAGGGGGGAAATTCTCTGTAGCTGGGGACAATTCACTTGGGCTGGGGGACAATTCTCTGGGGTTGGTGGTGGTCACAAGGGAATTCTCTGGGGCTGTGGGGCAATTCTCTGGGGTTGGGTAGGTACAGAGCAATTCACTGGGGCTGGAGGGCAAATCACTGGGGGGGGGGCAATATACTGGGGCTGGGGAGGTCACGGGGCAATTCACTGGGCCTGGGGGGCAATTCACTGGGGTTGGGGGAGGTCAATGGCCAATTAACTGGGTCTGGGGGGCAGTTCACTGGGGCTGGGTTAGGTCATGGGGCAATTCTCTGGGGCAGGGGGGAAATTCTCTGTAGCTGGGGACAATTCACTTGGGCTGGGGGACAATTCTCTGGGGTTGGTGGTGGTCACAAGGGAATTCTCTGGGGCTGTGGGGCAATTCTCTGGGGTTGGGTAGGTACAGAGCAATTCACTGGGGCTGGAGGGCAAATCACTGGGGGGGCAATATACTGGGGCTGGGGAGGTCACGGGGCAATTCACTGGGCCTGGGGGGCAATTCACTGGGACTGGGGAAGGTTACAGGGCAATTCTCTGGGGCTGGGGGGCAATTCTCTGGGGTTGGGGTGCTCTTCTCTCGGGTTGGTGGAGGTCACAGGGTAATTCTCTGGGGCTGGGGGAGGTCACAGGGCAATTCTCTGGGGCTGGGGGGCAATTCTCTGGGGTTGGGGTGCAATTCTCTGGGATTGGTGGAGGTCACAGGGCAATTCTCTGGGGCTGGGGGGGGGGCGAATTCACTGGGGCATAGGTCACGGGGCAATTCTCTGGGGCTGGGGGGCAATTCACTGAGGTTGGGGGAGGTCACTGGACAATTCACTGGGGCTGGGGGGCAGTTCACTGGGGCTGGGGGAGGTCATGGAGCAATTCTCTGGGGCTGGGGGGCAATTCTCTGTAGCTGGGGGCAATTCACTTGGGCTGGGGGACAATTCTCTGGGGTTGGTGGAGGTCACGGGGGAATTCTTTGGGGATGTGGGGCAATTCTCTGGGTTTGGGGGAGGTCACAGGGCAATTCACTTTTACCTTTACCACATATACCTTTAAGTAGCATAGTGAATATGGAAAAGGCAAAAACAGTGATGGCCAATAGCCGCCCCATTGAACCTTAACTAATCTAGTCCAGAAGTATAATACTTACTAGAGACTAGCCCGTCAAAAATGACAGAAATACAATTTGAAGCCTGGCAATGCTGTTTGCCACAAAATGCGAGGATATGGCCCCTCTGAGCACCTTTGGTTCTCATCATGAGCCAAATGCTGACAAGAGGGATCCAATTGATGTGGATGTAGCTGATGAGGAAGGCCCGTAAGAGCACAAGAATGGAGTAATAAAGGCAGAAGGAGCACCAGCAAACTTAACTCCATTGACAGGAATCTGGTGTACACCTGTCCTGTTAAGTCCAACTTCATTGTTGTTGTGTATGTGAGAGTATTAATAATATAATACATATGTTAAATTCTATCTAGTGCTTGAGTATGAATTAATTCTGAACATCACAGTCGACAAACGCCTCTGATTGTTATGGACTGTACTGTTCACATGAAAATGTTTTTGAGAGTACATAAAGCTAAATATTTGATCATGATGTCACACTTAATGTATATTGCAGGTGTTGTATGCACCAATATGTGATATAGTGTTCAATTATTATGTTAACATCATATTTAACATGGAAAGTGTAATTACTATGCCATAAAAACATTATTTACTAATTAAGGAAACAACATTGACACATAAGATTACAGTATTAAAATGCACAAAGACATAGAGATGTCCAGACATATTTTACTATCATCCATATTTGATATATTAATATGATTATGCTCTTATCCATATTTTATTAATCTCATCAAGCAGATGATTTCTAAATATATCATATATACACATCCACTATATCCTAACACAGGATGGGTATAGTGACTATGATAAAGATACACATACCAGATAATTAACTAAATGTAATGTATGTTTTTAATAGAAATAATTAACCATTAGAAACAAACATACATGGATTAGGATATAATTAGAATATATATGTATTGTCTAATCTAAAGTGCACAGTCTTAAATATAGCAGATTGTGAATTAATATATTTGGTGTGGTGCAAAAGAAATCCCGAGAGGACAGGAGGCTGTTTAAAATGTTATCATGTGATGGCTTAAAGGTAATACTGAATAATAATAATGATTAGTAGCATCTACTAGAGTCACATGTGGTCATTACACCACAATAACAATAATTAGATTAGTATAAACCTCATCATTCATCACTTCATATAATATAAGTAACCAGTAATGTGCTTAGCACTTACATTGTGTCTTCACCTGCTCAACTAAACAGATGCATTCACTCATGTATTATGTAATCCAAATTAAATACACACATATAGTGTGACTTAAAAAATTGGAAATAGTATGACACAACTCTGAAATGATCAGTGTATGGTCATATTCTAAAAACATGAGAAGAAAACATATAACAAGATCTGTATGTACAGTAAAGTTCTTTAAACTATTACTGTAACAATAAACTATTTAGTAATGATGAGGGATCTCACAAGGAATGCTTAGCTGTGACCACAATCGGAATACCAGGAGTACTATCACTATCTCTAAGTGATATTGTTTAGCAACATGTTAAAGGTATACCGGTGTTATCATATGATAACTGTTTGTTATGATATTATGACGTCTAAACGCATGGCCATAATAACAGCTTTAATACATTTTAAGATCAAAAAGCCTATCTGGTTTCATATTGTTAACAAGGTTAACAAGGTTGATATGTTTAGCGCACACATGCATAACTGCTGAGTTTAATTAAAATAGTATTTCAGGACTATGCAATTCCACTGTCATATGTGTATTTGTATATTTTTCAACGTAGCAGCAATCATAATGCTTAAAACATAATATATGTGGTTATTTATGGCATGTGAGATCATTCTGCTGAGGGGACGTCATCAACAGAAAGGCAATATGAAAGCCACATTGTATATAGTTTACATGCATTATTTGGTAGCACTGCTTGCATAAAAACAAACTGCCCTAATAGATGTGAAATTGCACCCCCCCCTGGGCAACTCTGCCCTCTCCTGCATTTCAGAGAAGATGCCAGTGTAAGTATCACTGATGGAGGTGGAGGGTGTAGTCATTGAGGCAGACGGGGACTGGCCAGGCTGTAGGTAACCCGGATAGTGCTCTGCTGTTGATGATGTAATTTTGCCAGACCCCTTTGCAACAGATCCATATTCAGCTGCA
This sequence comes from Discoglossus pictus, assembly GCA_027410445.1. Classification (NCBI taxonomy): domain Eukaryota; kingdom Metazoa; phylum Chordata; class Amphibia; order Anura; family Alytidae; genus Discoglossus; species Discoglossus pictus. The sequence goes on from CM050171.1 coordinate 87,236,970, forward strand.
TGAGAGCACTCTGTTTGTTCACCACTTGCAACAGCCTGGCCAGGAAGGTCTCCACTTATTGTCCCTCTTCATCTCCCTATACATACGTATTTGTGTGTGTGCCACAGACGCTTGTTAGGAGGACACGCTTGTGAGGAGGCTGAACTGTGTTGCCTCTTGTTGTTGCTGAAAGTCATACAGTTCACCTCCAAAGATGACTGTGGGGTTTAGGGACTTTGGACTTCCTGTGGGGGCTGTAGAGATTGCGAAGGTGATGGTGGCAGCATGATGAGAAGGTGCTGAGCTGATGGTGGGGGTGGCATAGTGCGGAGATGCAAGGTGATGATTGAGGAGCAGTTTGGAGTGGTGGGGTGTTGGACGAGAAGGAGGTCCCAAATGGTGAGTCTATCTGGGGGAGGAGTGGGCCAGTGGGGTAAAACTCCAACTTGGTGGTGGCTGTCATCCTCCTTATTTCATGTCCTCCTTTGGTGGCTGGTCCTGCTGCTCCTCCTCCTCACAACTAGGGATCTTGCTGTGGTGGGTCATACTGAGGCTCTTCATATTTGACCTCGACCTCGGCGTCAGCCTCCAACTTAGTCTCAGTGGATACGCCCAATGTCCTATGAATTGAAATGAGATATCAATAGTATATTAAATAACAAGGAGGTGTGTTATCTATGTGTGTGGTGTATCATATATTTAGAAATCACCTGCTTGATGAGATTAATAAAATATGGATAAGAGCATAATCATATTAATATATGATATTCACCTTGTATGTTCCCTGGCTGCTGAATGCCCATCGGGCCTGGGAGTCTCACCACTGCTGCTGGAGGGGATCCAATCACTCAGCATCCTCTCCCACTTGTTAATAATATGGACAGTAACTGGAGGCCACACATCCCTGTCACTTCCTGTCATCGTGACTGTGCTTGAGGGCTCACCTCTGACTCCGTTGTTTTGTTTTTTTGCAAATGACCTTTAGGGATTAATCTCTCTAAGAGATATAGGGGACTCCAGATGTGGACTCCTTGCTCACTGTGCCTTAGGGAGTTCAGCTACACCTCACTGATGAGGCCCTTTGAAGGCCGAAATGTATCTCTGGGGTAGTGCTGTTTCTCCTGTTCAGGGTAGAATTGCCTGGTATTTTGGGACTGGGTCACTAGTGAGTGGGACCAGACTGATATACTACAAGATATTTCTCCTTGTGAAGGGCACAAGTGAGCTTAAATAGGTTGCTCTCAGAGTTGGTTATCATGTCCATAGAGCTAACCTATTACGGTTAGCTCATTCTCTGATCGAGCACCTCAGACTCTGTTGTTTTGTTTATGCAAATTACTCAGTCGGATTAATATCCCTAATAGTCATAGGAGACTACAGACGCGGACCCCTTGCTCACTGTGCCTTAGGAAGTTCAGCTATACCTCTCTAACGAAGCCCAATGAAGGCCGAAATGTATGTCTGGGGTTTGCGGTTTCTCCTGTTCAGAATAGAATTACCTGGTATTTTGTGGCTGGGTCACTAGTGAGTGGGACCAGACTGATATACTACAAGATATTTCTCCTTGTGAAGGGCACAAGTGAGCTAAAATAGGTTGCTCTCAGAGTTGGTTATCATGTCTATAGAGCTAACCTATTACGGTTAGCTCTGATCGAGCACCTCAGACTCTGTTGTTTTGTTTATGCAAATTACTCAGTCGGATTAATATCCCTAATAGTTATAGGGGACTACAGACGCGGACCCCTTGCTCACTGTGCCTTAGGAAGTTCAGCTATACCTCACTAACGAGGCCCAATAAAGGCCAAAATGTATGTCTGGGGTTTGCGGTTTCTCATGTTCAGAATAGAATTGCCTGGTATTTGGGGGCTGGGTCACTAGTGAGTGGGACCAGACTGATATACTACAAGATATTTCTCCTTGTGAAGGGCACAAGTGAGCTAAAATAGGTTGCTCTCAGAGTTGGTTATCATGTCCATAGAGCTAACCTATTACGGTTAGCTCATTCTCTGATAGAGCAATTCAGACTCTGTTGCTTTGTTTATGCAAATTACCCTTAGGGATTAATCTCCCTAAGAGGTATAGGGGACTACAGACGCGGACCCCTTGCTCACTGTGCCTTAGGGAGTTCAGCTATACCTCCCTAACGAGGCCCAATGAAGGCCGAAACGTACGTCTGGGGTTTGTGGTTTCTCCTGTTCAGAATAGAATTGCCTGGTATTTTGGGGCTGGGTCACTCTAGTGAGTGGGACCAGACTGATATACTACAGGATATTTTCCCTGTGAAGGCACAAGTGAGTAAACGAGTTTGCTCTCAGAGTGGGTTATCATGTCCATAGAGCTAACCTAGTAAGCTTAGTTTGGGGGATCCAATCACTCAGCATCCTTTCCCACTTGTTAACATGGACAGTAACTGGAGTGCCACCACCTTTTTATCTGGTAGCTACCGCCTCTTATATATGATATCTTCCTCCTCACCTTGCACCGGCAGTCATTGTATCAGTACTTCATGGACCTCACATTCCTTAAATACACCCCCAGGGTACTGGTCTCCATAGATACCTCCTTTCACATCTTGGCCATCTGACCAGGCCTCACATACCTGTCACTTCCTGTCCTCCTGACTGTGTTTGAGGGATCACCTCTGACTCCGTTGTTTTGTTTTTTGGAAAATTACCCTTAGGGATTAATCTCTCTAAGAGGTTTTGGTGGACACCAGAGGTGGACCCCTTGCTCACTGTGCCTTAGGGAGATCAGCTACACCTCACTGATGAGACCCATTGAAGGCCAAAATGTATCTCTGGGTAGTGCTGTTTCTCCTGTTCAGGGTAGAATTGCCAGGTATTTTGGGGCTGGGTCACTCTAGTCAGTGGGACCAGACTGATATACTACAAGATATTTCTCCTTGTGAAGGGCACAAGTGAGCTAAAATAGGTTGCTCTCAGAGTTGGTTATCATGTCCATAGAGCTAACCTATTACGGTTATCTCATTCTCTGATTGAGCACCTCAGACTCTGTTGTTTTGTTTATGCAAATTACTCAGTCGGATTAATATCCCTAATAGGTATAGGGGACTACAGACGCGGACCCCTTGCTCACTGTGCCTTAGTGAGTTCAGCTATACCTCACTAACGAGGCCCAATGAAGGCCGAAATGTATGTCTGGGGTTTGCGGTTTCTCCTGTTCAGAATAGAATTGCCTGGTATTTGGGGGCTGGGTCACTAGTGAGTGGGACCAGACTGATATACTACAAGATATTTATCCTTGTGAAGGGCACAAGTGAGCTAAAATAGGTTGCTCTCAGAGTTGGTTATCATGTCCATAGAGCTAACCTATTACGGTTAGCTCATTCTCTGATAGAGCAATTCAGACTCTGTTGCTTTGTTTATGCAAATTACCCTTAGGGATTAATCACCCTAAGAGGTATAGGGGACTACAGACGCGGACCCCTTGCTCACTGTGCCTTAGGGTGTTCAGCTATACCTCACTGACGAGGCCCAATGAAGGCCGAAACGTACGTCTGGGGTTTGTGGTTTCTCCTGTTCAGAATAGAATTGCCTGGTATTTTGGGGCTGGGTCACTCTAGTGAGTGGGACCAAACTGATATACTACAGGATATTTTCCCTTTGAAGGGCACAAGGGCGCTAAAAGAGTTTGCTCTCAGAGTGGGTTATCATGTCCATAGAGCTAACCTATTAAGGTTAGTTCATTCTCTGAATGAAGATCCAATTGTTTTGGGGATCCAATCATTCAGCATCCTTTCCCACTTGTTAATATGAACAGTAACTGGAGTGCCACCACCTGTTTATCTGGTAGCTACCGCCTCTTATATATGATATCTTCCTCCTCACCTTGCACCGGCAGTCATTGCATCGGTACTTCATGGACCTCACATCCCTTAAATACACCCCCAGGGTACTGGCCTCCATAGACACACCCTTTCACATCTTGGCCCTCTGGCAAGGCCTCACATCCCTGCCCCCTTGTGGGATATTAGCACAGGCACTGATGGCACGTAAGAGGACCATGAATTCCTCATGAGTATAATTTAGTGTGGGGGGGGGGGGAGGGAGTATGGCATCAGCTTCCTGCCCTCCTGACTGTGCCTGAGGGCTTACCTCCTTGATCTGTTCCTGAGGCCTGTCCCTTCCCAGCCCTTGGCCCACCACTGGGATCAGTTTCCTCAACGTTTTGTCCCTGCTCTATGTGTTCCTGCCACTGGGGCTTACCTCCCTCGACCTCTCCTTCACTGCTGCCGCTCCAGGCCTTCCTTGATTTACCACTGCTGGTATGCTGGCACTCCTCCTCATCTCCCATCTCCCTCTCTCTCCTCCTCTCACCACTCTTCCCTCCTCTACCTCTCTCCACACCTCTCCCTCCCACTGCACCACTCCCTCTCACCACACCTCTCCCTCTTTCCACACCTCTCCATCTCACCACACCTTTCCCTCTCACCACGCCATTACTTCTTTCCATACCTCTCCATCTCTCTAGAACACAGTTAAACTTTTGGTGCAAACATGCTCTTTTATTACCTTTACCAGTCAGTTAACATGACAGCCAAATTTCTATTGGATCCTAGGGCAATTGCGCACCTCAAAATTGTGCAAAAACGCTGATTGTACGCAACTCGGCCCATAAGCTTACTACAAAAAAGGCCTTTTTTCTAACGGATGGTACATGGGATTATGTATAGCATGGATACAATCTCTACGGCTAGTTGAGATTGTGATGGGTATGTATCTTGCACAAAAAAAGCTCCCACAGTTGCGGTATAGCTTTTTTGCGCAGATACGTTAGAGATTGGAATGGGGCCCTTAGTTTTTACTACTGAACCACTTTTATTATACAAATGGTATTTTTAACTTCAGTAAAAGAAGGAAGTTCTTTCTGTTTCCATTTAGAAACTATCAATTTCTTAGTGGATTTTTCTAAAACTATAGATTCTGAGGAGATACCGTATTGGTCCGAATATAAGCCGCACCTTTTTTCCAATTTCTGAGCTTGCGAGTTACAAGTGCGGCTTATATTCGCAACCTTAAAAAAAATCATTGCCGATTTGCAAACTTTGCTTGTTAGGTGTGCGGCTTCTATTTGCGAACACAAAATGACTGCCGATTTGCGTGATTGCGAGTTAAGGGTGCCGATTTTCGTGCTTGAGACTGCGGTATTGAATAACGATTTACGGTTTTATGGTCTTAGTGATTCTAACATCCTGTAAAGCCTGTAAGCTGCAAAAAAAGCTACAGTGCTAATTAGAAAGCCTGTTTATTGACATGGCTGATCACTTGGAGAGTCTTTTTCTCTCCAATTTTACGGGTGCTGCTTATATTTGAGTACTATCTTTTTTCTATTTTTTCCCCTTGAACTTTACAGGTGTGGCTTATATGCGGTTGCAGCTTAAATTGGGACGAATACGGTATCTGTAGCTTTTAAATCATCCAGCAATAAATTCCAGTGGTATCTCCTAGAGAACTAAGATCATTTTCCATCTTTCGCCAATGATTAAGTTCAACTGCCTACTTCCACCTACACATATAGGCCATACCGATAGCCTCATAATATTTGTTTAACATAGGGTAAGTAATTCCTCCTTTATTAAACCTACGTGCCAAAATATTTTTATTAATTCTGTTTTTTTTTTACCATTATGCATGAATTTATCTATATAGTTTTGTAGAAAATTAATTATATAAGTGGGAACCATAACCAGTATACACCTCATTGCATAACTAATTTTTGGCAGAAGAATACTTTTGGCAGCAATTACTCTACCCGACCAAGAAATGTTCAGGTGTTTCCAAGCTGAAATAGTATCTTTCATTTTGTTTAAAACTATCTAAAAATTCCTTTTTAGCATTTTTTTAGATCAGGGTAGAGTAGTATTCCCAGATGTTTTATGTACTGAAACTTCTGCTTTAAAATCTCAGAATCATGAACTGAGACGTTAATTACCATGGCTTGTGACTTTACTATATTTAATTTGTAGTTTGAAACCTTACTATATTCTTCTATTAACCCTTCAAGAGCGATCAAGGAATTTACTGGGTCTTTTAAAGACAAAATTATATTATCCGCAAATAGGGACACTTTATATTGGGACTGGCCGATAATGATCCCTCTGATCTCATGAGAAGCTCTAAAAGCAGACACTAATGGTTCTATAACAAGTGCGAAGATTAAAGGGGAGAGTGGACACACATGTCTTGCCCCGTTCGATATATAGAATTTATTAGAGGTAAAGCCAAGGCCCCTGAGAGAGGTGGATGGGGCCCCGTAGAAAGCACGAACAGCCTTGGCCCAAAAAAATCTCCAAGGCCAAATTTGGCTAGTGTACTCTCCATGAAGTTGCACCCCACCCTGTCAAAAGGCCTTTTCTGCATCCAGAGTTAAAAAAATCAAAGGCTCCTTTGTATGTTTTGCGCGGGAAATAATATTTATCAAACTTCTTAGATTGTCCGTACCCTGCCTAGCAGAGATGAAGCCTGTTTGATCTTTGCCAATCAACTTATTAACTATACTGTTTAATCTTTCTGCTAGAACTTTCGCATATATCTTCACGTCTACATTTAGAAGTGAGATCAGTTGAAAATTTCTGGACTCTCCAGTTGTTATTTTTGGATGTTAATGATTGATGCTTCTACCATCTCTGTGGGGGCTATTCCCTCTCTGGGGTTTGCCTAATTTCATTGAGGGCTTCCATCATAGGAAGAACTAGTTCTTTTTGACAAATCCTGCAATATTGATTGTTATAGCCGTCAGGGCCTGTAGAGGCGAACAATTTCAAGTTTGCAATTGCAGCTAATATTTCTTTCTCTGTGATTTCATGATTCAGCATATCTAGATCCACTTTTGATATCTGCGGAAGGTTAATCTTCCTCAAAAAATTCTGAATATCATTTAAAGATGGTTTACTTATCTCGTTGTTAATCTGCTAGATTGTTTTGATAAAAATTGCCAAAAAATGTTACAATCTTTTTAAAATAATTACACATTTGATTTACACCTTTCAGAATGTTAAAATGTTTGACTCATCTGCAAATAGGCAACTTCTTCCATGAAACACATTGGTAATATAAATATATTATACAAAACAGAGCTCAGGATTGATCCTTGGGGCACTGCACTGTTAATCATCCATTCACCTGACTGCATTCCTTAAACTATGACTCTCTAACACCTATCATTCAACCAATGCTCTATCTATCAATTAACAATAATTAACAATTAACAATAATAATAAATAGTCCAAATTAAAAAGATCAATAGAGATCTAAAAAGGTTGAACTTGATGGACTAACTCTTTATTCATTCTCCAATACTATACTATTAATAATTATTTAATCAATAATTTAATTAATAACTAATCCGCATATTGCAGATCAGAGGAGATCTTAACAGGTTGAACTTGATGGACTGAAAGTCTTTTTTCAACCTTAATTACTATGTAACTATGTAACTATGTAATACGGATCAATCTTGTGAATCTCAAATAGGTAGATTAAACTGACATGATCTTCCTGAGCTAAATTCATGCTACCTTTATTCTTGTAAATCATTTAATTTTACATTTACAATTACAATTTTTGCAAATATAGAATAGTAAATATGTCGTGTTAGATACATCAGTGAACTCTAATTAAATAATTAAACCCAGGAACAAATATGCACTTTTAAACAAAATATAAATCGGAGCTGTTCAGAAAGCACTGCAGCCTGCTTAATTTTTAATTCTGCTGTATTTTTAGTGTGGGTTAAACTTGTTTTAGAATTTGGCTAAAGAAACATAACACAAAATAACAAAATTCTGTATGTAGCTGTACTTTGATGTGAATGCATTTTTATAACTTGTAAGATCTGTGGACTTTTCACAGGACAACATAATTTATTTTCACTGCTGAATAAAACCCTTTCATCATATAATATACTGACAACAGGTCATTTTTATAATATTACACTGTGGAACTTTCCACTAGTAGACTTTGCTTGCACAACCAAAACACAAGAAAAATAAATCATTACCTAATTCCTTTGTTGCAAGTAATTCTTCAGAATTTGCACCATTTGTGGACATTTTCACTAGGAGAAAAACATAAGTATGCTCATACAATACACCAAGAAAGGCAATTTCTTTAATTTAATATTATTATAGGTATGTGATTACATTTATTAAGCATTGTATTTTAATCAGATGAAAAACACTTGTTTCTGGAAGACATATTTCCTTTGAATGTTCTTAAAAACATTTACTTAAAATTGTCCATCAGCCTTCTCACTTCTATCTTTAAGCTATAAATTTGAAGGTCATAATGTCCATCCTTTAAGTTTTATTTTTTAGTCCATGCACCATTTTAGTTGATGTTATTTGAATTGTTAGAACAGGAATCCTGATGTTTTTTTCTTTCCCTTTGTCTTTCAGCTTTCCTACAGTGCCTAATTTTAAATCATCTTATAAAGTAACTGCCAAAAAACTTTTGTTCTTCAATTGTTATCAGTTGTTAAATATATAATCTATATTTAGATTTGTGTGTCCTAACTGCATACCTGACCATTGCTCTAGTTTTACTAGGCCACTGCACATTTGAGTTATATCTCACAGAGAGGGCAGCCATGTTACAGGTTTCTGTGTCATGTGCAAATAGGAACCCTTTGAAGTTCATTAGTTATATCATTGATAAGTATGTTAAAAAGCCACTCCAATTTCAAGAAAAAAGATAATTGTTTGTCAAGCATATATCAAACAAATAATATTGGCAGCTGTGTAAGCCATGGACATAAAACATTTTTATTACAATTTAAATTTTTGAACACTCGGTAGGTAGAGTTTTTGTTCAATAAAAGGGAAATGCAGAAATTGAATCCAATCCTTTCTACCTGACTGTACCAGAAACAGGCACCTTGCAACTTTTAATGCAACCATACCTCTGCAGAAATGTAAATGCCCCTTTCACATACACAACTTCCACTAATGTATGATAATTCTCTCCAGGGTCCTGCTTAAGCATCAAAATTTATTTTTATCTAATTAAAAACTAGCTGTATGACTTTTTGTCTAATTAATTATGCTCTTAGTCAGACTTATGTGAAGTATAAGGATTTGCTTACTGTGTGGAACATTGTCAAACCCTAGATAAGATAAGCATTTAGATTACCTCAGTAGTGCAATGTATGCATTTTCTATGTCTGTTAATTTTGGTAGATTTCTTCCCTGTTTGTCTAAGCAAAAATCATATGTTTTTTTAGCCACAGGTCCTCCCCCACCCACCCCTATCTACACCCATCTCAGGCTTTTTTTTAATAATGTACTTGATCCACTTTCCCTCCCACCTATGATTTTTGTTCTTTTATAGCACAGATCTTTGCAGTATTACCTGCATTTCCCACAGCTGCTACAGACACATAGGGCCCCATTGAATTGAGATCCGGGAGCCTGTAAGTGAGGTCGCAAGCTAATTTGGGCTCAGATCGGCTTCCGAGTTACAGGCTTGAAAAAATGGCAATGGTTAAACTCATAACTTACAGCCTCCAGAAGCCTTTGATCTCTCACTTTCACAAGGCTAAAATCGCAAATTGCTATTCAATTGCTCAATTTCCCCAAGGCCGCAAATGTTTTCACACCCGTAAATGGCACATGAAGGAGAAAATCCAACAAGTGCTAGAGAGGACCCACAAGGGGGTTAATCACCTATTCATAGTACTGAAAATGCAAATAACAAATCAATACTGCACTGTTAATAACAGGGAAAGTGATGACAGACATTGGATTTAATTGCACAACAGTTTCAAGCTCGCAAATCGTCAGGAAATGTTTCATTTTGGGGCTAAATCAATCTCGGGTATCAATGAGTTAATACATATCAGGCCACCCATGTTGACTGGAACAGTATTGGCATTCATTTTCATAATTCTTTATTTTGAGTGTTTGAGAGTCTGATCGCATATCGGACCCCCAACATACATTGTGCTTTATCACAAAGCACCTTACAACATTGAAACTCACAGACTTACAAACTCAAGGGGTTAGGTGAGGCCTGGACAAGAATAACAGTTAGGGATATGAATTGGCCAGAAAAGTAATGACAGATGAAAGTGAGAGATTAGAAAAGAAATTTAAGAAATATCAAAAAATAATTCAGGTGTAAAGTTTGCCTGGGTAGGACATGTGTATAATTTGGAGGATGTTTTCAACAGAAAATGAGATTGTCATTATTACGGCAGTAAAGCATGGAGCTTAATAATGACAATCTCATTTTTTGTTGGCTGATTCGAAATGGGCGGTTACGGGCTTGCTGAATTGATCATGTCCCTGCCCTGAAGTGCTCTGAACAAGTGCATGGTTTATGGTTTTGGCTTGGGGTCCATAACTTGCAGCGGTGAGCAATTGAATAGCATTGCAATCGGAGACTAACAGGAGCCCGCAACTCACTCGCAGACATTCGGCTGTTTGTGATTGAGTTGAGAGCTTGGAATTAATTATGGCCCATAATCTTTAATTAACTGCTTATTCTCCTGACACACCTCAACCTTCCTTGCTCTTTGTAACTTCACTCTCCTGACACATTAATTCAGCATCCAAGCATGGGTTCCCTCCTACTCTCTCCTACCATATGGAAACATCCTCCAAATTATACACATGTCCTACCCAGGCAAACTTTACACCTGAATTATTTTTTTACATTTCTTAAATTTCTTTTCTGATTTCTCACTTTCATCTGTCACTCCTTTTCTGGCCAATTCATATCCCTAACTGTTATTCTTGTCCAGGCCTCACCTAACCCCTTGAGTTTGTAAGTCTGTGAGTTTCAATGTTGTAAGGTGCTTTATGATAAAGCACAATGTATGCTCAGAGGGTGACCCGGGGAATGAGGACAGGAGAGACCAATGGAAATATGCATCTATGTACCTATACTACGACTATACAGATCCACGAAGTGAAGATATCGATGACATTTTGGATCTGTTAGCCACGTCGTATACAATATAACCCTTAATAACCTACACCCCCAACTACAGATATACACCCTTTGGAAATGTTTTCCACAATATAAACTGCATTAGTGTATGGCATCTATCTCTCATGGAGAGTGAAGGAAGAGATATTGGTCTTTTGGAATTATAACTGGAGAGTGTAATCCTGCTTGAAAGGGAAGTGGAGGGGGAGATACATATGGAGGGTTGTTAACAATAAAGAGGACACTTTCTTCATCAGTGCCACCTCTCTATTTGTAGTAATGGAATTAATTCTAGAGACATGTGATCACATATTACTCATAAGTATTGCCATCTTAAAATAGAGTAGGCTTATTGATAATTCTGGGACCCATGAACCTCTCTGACTATCCCCTATTAAAATGATGTAAAATCAAAAAAGGGAAATACCCTTTTATAGTATCAAAGAACTCGCAACAAAGCATATTTCATTTCCCCTTAAGAATGGTAATTGAGCTGAAAAACCTGAGGAGGGGTGAAAAAGCTTTGTAATGAAGAAAAGAGAGAAAAACTCATGAAAAATGAAAAAGGATAAGAAATCAGTAGTAGCCAAATCTCCTTCAAGCTTCTTTCTAGCTACAAATAAAGATACTGAAATATATCTTACTCATACAGACATGTCCATGTTGGAACATTCAACAAATGGAAATATATCTACCCCGCAAGGTAAGTAAGGAGAAATAGCAAATACAAATGAAGAAATATTAACTGTGACTAAAATGAAGGATATATTGGGTGATTTTCAATCAGCTATGATCTTAGTATATAGACAACAAATTGTGGATAATACAATGGATATCAGGAAAAATAAATGGAAGAGTGGAACTCCTGGAGGATAAATTAGAAAAACAAACACAGTTAAGATAGTATTCTAAGAGATTGGAACAAATCGGGAAAGTAGAAGACTACTCTAGAAGGTTTAATTTAAAAATAAGAGGTGGACAGGAATCTGTCTCTAATATAGATCATAGAGCACATGTAATATAATTTTTTGTACATTGCTTGGATATGAGATTAAAGGGGAAATAGAACGAGATCTAATACATAGACTGCTCCTGCACTTTAGATTATAATCTAAATTCCCAAGGGATGTTATAGTGGAATGCCACTCGATTAATTTTAAGGAAAAGGTAATAAATCCCCAAGTAACGCATATTAAGCACTTTTAGCACCTTATCATTGTGGGAAGATCCCCAAGTAACACTTAGTCACTTTACACTGATCAATTCATAGTTTATTTGCACAATAGGACTCTTTTGGGTCCCTAATTCACTTTAGTATTAGCTCTAGCACTTAGCACTTTTTGCCTATTTTCTCTTCATTATTGTATCCAATCATCTGGTTGTTGTTATGATTAATGCAGTTTAGCCAGTAGAGGTATTAATATATTAATTATTTGGCAGCTGTAGCGTTGTGTGTTTAGTTTTATATTACTTTCATTGGTTTTATAACAACTATTAATAGCTAAGTTTTATTGGCTACTATTGATTATAGTAGGTTCCTAGGAGTGCACCACTACAAAGAGATTTTCTTTCCTTTTCTTTACCATTATGCATTACATTATGGATTCCTGGTAGCACCCTATCTTATCAAAAGTTCCTGGGCTCAATGCTTAGAGCCACCTTATTTGTCCTTTTTATATTTATTGTGTTCTAACTAAAGGGGTAAGCTCAGTATTTTTCTCTCAGTCTGAATAATGGATAAACCTATGGATTTCTTATCTCAGAACTGGAATCAAGAGAATTGACTAAATGAAGCCAAAATATTTTTTAGTAAAGAAATAAACCCAGGAACAAGAAATAAACCAAACTTAAAAAATCAGTTTATGGAACTGTATAAAATATATAAAAAACAACAGAGAATTTGGTGGGAGATAGCAAGTCTGGAAAACTATTTATCAAACAGTCTAGTACCCAGGGGTTTAAGAATTAACTTATTCCCAATCATTCAAAACCTTTTTGAAGACTTTGTTAAAAAATGGGATTCTATTTTATTAAAATGCTCCAGTGAATTAATGACCTTGATTTTAGAATGGGAACAAAAACAATTTCAATAAACAGGTGCCCTCCTAAAGAAAGAGGTAGAAAAAATCAAAGAGCACAGTGTTGATCCCAATTTTCAGGAATCTGAAAAGAAACTTCAAAGTGATATTGAACATTTTAGAAAGATGCTTATGGAAAGGAAACAACAACAATTTCAAAGAGATCTTAATGATTTCCAGATGGGAAATATTTTTAGACAATCTAAAAAATTCCATAACCAAGACACATGTAGAGAGTCCTTTTACATCCAAGTCAGAATGGTCAGATATAGAACATACAGATACACAGAACCAAACCAACGCCTTAAGAGACAATAGATCCCAAATGCCTTCTTTTTTAGACCAAAAAACAGGATCAGGAGGGGTAAGAAAAAGTTCCAACACGTACAAACCCCTAAAGAGATCAAAGAGAACCTAGACTCAATGCACATTTTTAATCTCTCTATGTGCCCACTCTATATCACAAGATCATATTTCAGTCTTATTTCAGGTAACTTTTCCCCAACAGGGGAGTTTAATGTTTTTGAATGGGTAAAAGATACTAACCTAAAAAAGTTTTTTTCTAAAATGGCAAAGGGCAATACACCAGAACTACTAGATCTTAAAATTATTAGTGAACTTGAAAATCTACAATCAGAGAGTGAGCAATTCCAGGCTCAAAGCCCATTTACTGTTTTGAAACCTCCAAGCAGGTACCCCCCCCCCCCCCTTTATCTATAAGTCCCAACATTGAACTTTTTGTTCATAATGTGGTAAGAGACTTAGAAAAACTCACTGATAAGAATATGACTTCTTATAATTTAACAAAAGAACAACGTAAGGTCCTTAGAGAATTACAAAAAAATGAGGACATAATTATCCGTAACTCAGATAAAGGAGGAAACATCGTTGTGATGAATAAAAGTGATTACATCATAGAATGTGAAAGACTCCTTAAAGAAAAAAAGAGTTACAAACAATTGGATAAAGATCCTACAGAGAAATATATTGATGAGTTGAAATGTATATTACAAAAGGGTTTAGACACTAAAGTCATCACAACATCAGTCAGAGTTTCTCAGTTCTCTATGCCCAAAGATAGCCACATTTTATATAATACCTAAAATACACAAAAACCAAAAGAAACCATCTGGTAGACCAAAAGTGTTTGGCATAGGATGCTTAACTGAAAACTCAAGTAAATATATCGACACAATTCTACGAGAATTTGTATTCACATTAGCCTCCTATGTTAAAGACAAAAAAGATGTGTTATTAAGGCCAAATGATATTCAAGTGAACAAGGATGCAATCTTGGTGTCATTAGATGTAGAGTCCCTATACACCAGTATAGAACATGTGAGAGGACTTTATGCAGTACATTATTTTTTGTCCAAAAAGGGAACTCACTTTCAAAATCATAATAAGTTCATTTTGGAACTCTTGGAATATGTCCTATCTCACAACTACTTTGTTTTCCTCAATAAATACAACCAGCAAGTATGTGGTACGGCCATGGGCACAGCCTGCGCCCCCACATACGCCAATTATATATTTAGGCTGGTGCGAGGAACAAAGGGTAATCATTGATGAAATAGAAAAATACACTGTACATATTGATCTATGGGTACGTTTTATTGATGATATTTTACTGGTGTAGAATGGGACTCATGCAGAACTTTATTAATTTACAGATTGACTAAATGATAATGAAAGGAGGTTGTATCTTACATCGGATATTAATGACACATATTAAAAACATATGATGGAAAAATTCAGACTTAAACCTACAGGAAACCCATGGCCACTAACAGTCTATTAAGGGCTGATAGTAGTCACCCAAAAACACAGATTGCAGGTATGTTGGTCAGTACCTACGGGTAAAAAGAAATTGTTCATGACAGACTGACTTTGAAACAGAAGCCATGGAACTTCAGAATCGTTTCAAAGAAAGAGGTTACAACAAAAAGGTTTTAACTAAAGCATACCATAGAGATAGAAATGTCACCAGAGATCAGTTACTAGTAGACAAGGTTAAACAACCTGATGCAATTGTGAGATGCATAGGAGTCCTGGAACATCTGTACAGTATCAAAAGAGAATATGATACACCAGTGGCGAATCATGTTAATAATAAACACAATGGAGATCTCAAAGCCATATCATTCATAGCAATTGATAATATTCAAAAAACATCTAGGAGGGGAAATAATGACAAAGAACTTTTGAAAAAAGAGGCACGGTGGATATACAGTTTAAAGACCAAGAAGACCAATGGTTTGAATGAAGGTTTTTCCTCTCCCTTTATCTAAACCTCATATAATAGATTGGGGGATGGCTTTGATATTAATTATGATTATTATTTTTTATTTTTTGTCTCCATACTCTATTTTATAACAGTATTCATTGTCTCCATGCTGGGAATCAATAAGATGTATTGTCATTACATTGGGATAAAATAAGTATTAATAAACATGATTTTTACATTTTTTATTAAATGATAGAATATCATACTCTAGGGGAGTTTTGAAGATTTTTTTTTTAAATGTGGAAACCAGGTATCTTCCTCTGAAGACATCATGATGGATGTCTTCTTAGTGACAAAATAGTATATCATTAAGCAATAGCAGGAATAAAATATATACCTCTTTAGTCCCTCCCAATATGGAAACCATTTGCATAGTGTGAAGGTAGGAAGACAAATGTCTTACTGCTGCTACCTCATATAATTATTATAATAACTATAATCAAATAGGCATCTTATGCCCTATCATTTTGGGGATAAAAATTTAGTGTACAATTGTTGGAATACTTTAAGTATATGCACATATTCATCTCATTTTTGTATAGTGATGTATTGTGATCACTGGAAACATAAATACATTCTCCAGAGTATTTGTGTATTCTAAATTCTCTAGGATGACTATATACATTATAGGGAGTTAATATACACTTACTTTCCCTTTTAAATATACAATTCTTATTAACATATGCCACTCTATTACATTTTCTTTATTTCACTTTCATTATATTGTTCCACTATTGATCTGTACAATATATGCCTGTCTTTTAAATATCGATTATTTTTAAACCTTTATGAATCAGATTTTACTTATTTTCTGTTACCATGACAACCACCTTGCTATAGGGGCAGCCGGTAACCCCTGATGAAATCCAGGAAACGTGCATCGGGTTAATGCTACGCTGCCCACGCTCCCTTAGTCGCTGGCCAACTACGTCATCACATAGCGTCTAGGCAGCACACGGAAACGCCAAGTTCCATTAGGATAGTTTTATTGTGATTAACTGCATCCAACTTTGCTAATACCCATCTATGAAATACATATTAGAGAGGGATATATTCATGGAGCAGCAGACTTTACATTAGCATTAGTACTATCCTTATGACCTCAATATTGGGCTTTTTATATAAACAACAATCGTGTGTTTGGACCTCCATTTCATACAAATTATCAACAGTGCAATATTAAGCACTTTCAGCACCTTATCATTGTGGGAAGATCCCCAAGTAACACTTCGTCACTTTACACTGATCAATTCACAGTTTATTTGCACAATAGGACTCTTTTGGGTCCTAATTCACTTTAGTATTAGCTGTAGCACTTAGCACGTTTTGCCTACTTTCTCTTCATTATTGTATCCAATCATCAGGTTGTTGTTATGATTAATGCAGTTTAGCCAGTAGAGGTATTAATATATTTATTATTTGGCAGCTGTAGCGTTGTGTGTTTTTTTTTTTATTACTTTCATTGGTTTTATAACAACTATTAAAAGCTAAGTTGTATTGGCTACTATTGATTATAGTAGGTTCCTAGGAGTGTACCTCTACAAAGGGATTTTCTTTCTTTTTCTTTACCAAAAGGTAAAAAGAGCAATGTTTAAAAAAGGCTGTTTAGAGGCCCCATTCACAAATATCAAGCTATTTCCAGATATCTCTCCATCTAGATTATCAAAAAGGAGAAAATTTGCAGTAATTACAAAAACCTTTAAAAAGGAGGGCTTGATCTATAGATGGGGCTTCACAGTTAAAATATTTGTTTAAAAATATATGAATTGGTATACTATTCACACAGTCAAAGATGGGGAAAGGTAAATACAGGAATATGGAATTGAGTTAATGAGAGATTTAAGAGAATAGGTTCCCATTGCTTTGAAAAAATGGACTTAGCGGAGGTGAGTAACCCGGGAGACTAAATATATGCACTTTTATAAAATTTGAGATATAGAATAATTTTTACTGCACATAATAAAATAGAGTAAGTACTCAATAAATAAAACACTTTATGTGATATAAAGGATTTAGTACTAGAGTAGATTAGGAAGTGAGATAAAAGACACAATCACTAAATAAATGGATCCCTACTTTTAAAGTGATGCACAAAGTAGTAAGTAGAGGGGAGATGATGTTTGGGGAAAATTATTTGCTTCTTCACTATCTACTTAGATTATAAAAGCACAATATTTTATGGATTACTAATTATGAATTGTTCTATCCCGGTCTCCTCGCCCCTGGTAGATCTAATAATCTAAGGGAACCCTTTTTCCCCCCCTTCATTTGTTAGCCTGTCTTCATGTTTAGACAGAGGAATATAATAGAGAAGCAGATAAAGCTTATTAGAAGGGCCCGTTATTATTCTTTTTTTGGAAAACTGTAAAAAGCTTCCCATGACAAAAGTGCATCCTCCTGCCGAGCCTGTGTGGGTTTCCTAAATGATATTGTTCTGCCAGTCACCTCCTAAAGTGAGGTCAGCCCAAGAGGGCCCTTTTGAGAATCATTCTCATCTTAACAATTTAGAAGGTCTAATGTTAGAATGAATATGGGTGGTGTGAATGAGAATGAGGGAAAGTGGTATAGAGCTCAGACTGAAAGGTTTATTATTATGATTAAATTATTGTTCTTGTCCCATAATGTCCAAGGCATGAACAACCCCTTCTAGAGAAACACAGCAATCCTGGAATGCATTAAATATAAGGCAGATGTTGCCTGCTTCCAGGAGACCCATTAGAAAACAGGCAAAACTCCAAAAAATGTATAGCAAATAATATTTAGAACCAATAAATTATATGTTTAAGAGTAAAGCAAGAGGGGTCTCAATACTATTCAGTAGACATCTAGCTATACAGGAAGAACATAAAAAAATAGACCAAGAGGGAAGATATATAATTTGGATGGGTAGGATCAACAAAGCGTACTACACCACAATAAACGTATACTCGCCCCAACAAACAACAAGTACGCTTTGTGAGTAAAACTCTTTAAAACAAAGTTTTTAGAATTTGCAGAGGTTCTCTGATCCTCTGTGGGGATAACAATTTGCTGGCAGATCCGATCTTGGATAGATCCTCCTCTGCTAAAGTCATGCCAGATTCATATTCTATTGATGTGGCTAAAAAATGTAGTGGCTTATTGTTAATACACAAATTGCTTAACGCTTGGAGAACAAAAAATCCTATGGGAAAAGATTATACTTTCTTCTCTAAATGTTCGAACTCCCTTGTCTAGTGTACGCATAAGGCCTTTATGAGAGGTATTCTCATCTCTAAAGCTATAGCAGAAAACAGAAAGAGAGGTTCAACATTGCAGGATTGTATATTGATCCAAATAAATTACAGCTGTTAGATAAGGCAACCCCCAAAAAGGCCTTAATCACAAATTAAGGAAGTTTCACTCAAGATAAGAAAGATTATCCAATTGCGGACAGATAACATGATATGGAGGTTCCCAATATCAAATGGGTAATAAAGCAGGAAAATTTTTGGTTAAGAAACAAAAAAAACAGGAGATGCAAAAAAGAATGAAAAGATTAAGGGACCAAGAAAATGTAATACATTCACAACCGATAGAAATTGGCAAAAAAAATGTAAGATACTATAAATCCCTTTATAATTTAGAAAATTATGGAAATGTAAAAAAAAAAAAACTTAACTCAGACATTCTTGAGTTTTTGGATAACATAAATTTGCCAAGACTTTCTAATAGGGATCTAGAAAGTCTGAATGAGGAAATCACCCTGGAAGAAACAATTAATGCTATTAAGGACCTAAAACAATTTAAAGCTCCAGGGAGAGATGGTTTCCTAAAATGTTATTAAAAGATTTTTGTAGAGGAATTCAAAATTCCACTATGTAGAATGTTTAATGATTTCAAAAGACAGGGAAACATTCCCCAAGAAATGACAGAGATTAGAATATCTAATATTTTGAAATCAGAAAAAGATCCCAAAAACCTAAAAAGCTATAGACACATATCTTTAAATAATGTTGATGTTAAGTTACATTTGAGTATCTTAGCCAAAATATTGCGTAAAGTGATTCCACAACTGATTAACAAGGACCACACGGCTTGATCTGTGGGCGACAAGGCACAGATAATATAAGAAAAATCATAGACATCCTATCATGGTCTAAAGAAATAGTATCCGTACGCTTATCCCGTCATTGGATGCTGAGAAAGCATTTGACAGGGTGAGTTGGGACTTCATGGGGGGGTGGGGGTCTTGAATAAATTTGGGCTGGTGCAATTTGGTCCATGTGCAATCAAAGACCTATATTCAGATTCAAGGGCTACACTTAGTGGTCTGGGGTTTGAAACTGACTTATTCTCCCTGAACAACGGAACAAGACAAGGGTGCCCATTATCACCATTAATTTTCATTGTGGTAATGGAACCGTTAGCGGAATTAATAAGATCTTAAAGTGGAATTAACGGAGTTAGAATAGGTGAAGAGAATTATAAAATATTCATGTTTGCTGAGGACGTAGTCTTAACATTAACCAACCTGGAGAACTTGATAAGGGAATTATTTAAGATCCTAGATGCATGTGGTCATGTCTCATATTATAAGGTAAATATAGATAAATCAGAAATGATTAGTAAGAATATTTCAGTTAAACTGGAAAAATAAAAATATAACTCATCTGGGAATTAGTCTCTCGTATGATATAAAGAACATGATGAAAAAAATCTGAATAAAATACTCCTACATATTAGAAAAACTATGACAGATTGGAATCATCAAAACCTGTCCTTGATTGGACGAATCTCTGCAACTAATGATTATACCGATTATACCGAAAATAATGTATATACCTCAAACAGTTCATAAGTACATCCTAGAGAATTTTCAGATAATTATAAACAAATTTATCTATAACAAAAAAAAAAAATAAGGATATTAACAAACCCATAATCCTCTCACATCTGATAGGCTGGAATAGTTCTAGTTCATCAGCTAAATGGATACAGATATAAGAAGAGTTAACACTTAGTCTCATAAGAGAATTATTTCTATGGCTCCCAGGCTTGGATGTAACTAGGCTCGGGAACCTACCATATGGGATACTGTCAATACTCAAATATTGGTACAAACACAGGAATGCATTCTTGAATGTTCCTTCCTTAGCAGCTCCAATTGATTTAATCTTCTGTAAGAAATTATCAAATCTAAAAAAGTAATGGTATTGTAATAATTAAGGACCTTTATGTAAAAGGATTAAGATACTCATATGAGGCCTTTCAAAAGGATTATCATTTGAATAATTTCACCTGGTTGGACTTTATGACAGTGACTAAAAATCTGGATAGGATGAATTATAGAAAAGAATATGAACAAGAATGTTCAGAGTTTTAATTTTTATTGATGAAAGATAATTGGTCACACAAAGAAGCTACATTTCAGGGGATATTAAACAATCTTAGCCATAGAGGCAAGACAGAAAGGATTATTAGATGGGATGCTGACTTTAGTTGGGACCATGCCTGAAGTTATGTGGTGGAGTGGCTTTAAATTAGTGAAAGCAACTTCCCAATTCACAACATACAGAGAGCCTTATTTTAAAGTAATCCAAAGATGGCATTGGGTACCATTACAATTAAATAACATTGACGGGCGCACTCAAAATTCTGTTGGAGAGAGTGTAATGAAGTGGGTACTCACTCCCACATATGGCGGGAGTGCAAATATGTCAAAATCTTTTGGGGATTTTGTCTTACACAATTTTCTAAAATGTCTAAAGTAATTTTAAAATCTGATCCCAGTATTGCCGTCTTTCATATTTTGGAGACTAGTATCCCGTGGTCTGAGAGATTGATAATCTCACTCAGTTTATTAGTCTCCAAGGGCCTCATTCTATTAACGGCCGTAGGAGATCCGTGGCTGCAAAGGACCGGCCGCAGGCTATTTGCCTGCTTGCGGCCGCTGCCCTGTTATCCCTTGCGGCCGCACGCGCAGCAGGAAAGCCTTTGATCTTACACGGCCGCACGAGTTTCGGACGCAAGAAAGCCACGGTTGCTATTCAAATGCTATGTAAACCCTCTCGTCATGGCCATAATGATCTAAAACCGAGCCGCAGCTTACTTGCACCAAAAAGGTCCTGCTAGCACCAATTAAGCACATAATAAAGCCATCCTGCACTTTGATGAGACGATAAAGTGATTGGAGGTGTTAGCATTCATAGCACAACATTCCCCTACACTCAAATCTGAAAATCATTTTTATTTTAATTTATGTAAAATGTCCGTGGACAAAGTCCCAAGGCTTTGGAGCACCTCAGACCCGCAAAGGCCGCAGGATTAGCCTCCGTCAAGTCCGTAAATGGGTAAAATAGACCCACGGGTTGTAAAGGGCTTACTTACAAGTCGTAGCATAGAAAAGCCATCCTGTACTTTTATTAAAAGTGAAAGTGATGTTTGGTTTTAGAATTAATAGCTCAACATTCCCCTACTCTCAAATCCGCAAATAAAGATATGTAACTTCATGTTCAATCTTTGTGTTTTATCTATCATGCAAGCCCGCAGGGGCTTGAATAAGGAGCTACGGGCTTGAATAAATGAGCTACGGGCTTGATCATTGAAGTCTGTGGGACTTGAACGGATTTTAAAATCAAAGTACAATTTGGCGATGTGCAAGCTTGAGAATGTTTTGCTATTAATCCTCATGCCCCCCATTATGTTCCCCATCATTTACAGTGCTTTGCAGTGCTGGATTGAATATATATTGGCTTCTACAATGCTTTGTTTGCGGCCCTCAACCTCCGAACCCGTACGGGTTTTAACAAGGACGAGCCCGCGGGACTACGGGACGGAAAATAAACCGTAAATTATATATCGGATTTGGGCTATGTGCAAGCTTGAGAGGGTGTTGCTATTAATCCTCATGTCCCCCATTATGATGCCTAGCATTTACAGAGCTTTACAGTGCCATCTTGAATTTATATTTGCATTTACAGTTTTCTGACTTTGCGGCCAGAAAACAAGATTTACGGGCGCGGGAAAAACGCTAGCGGACGTTTGCATGATGTGCGGCCGGCCGTAAGGGGTATATCCTTGTGGCGCCGTCCATTTAAATAGCAGGGTAGCAGTAGCTACCGGAAGATGGCCGCAAGGAATCACAGCTTTGTGGCCATTTTACGGACGTTAATAGAATGAGGCCCCAAGTGGTTAATAATAAGATACTGGAAGCAGAAGAATATCCCCTCATTGAAGGAAGTATGCACAAAAATGTCAAGAGGAGATAGAAATTATGTACTTCAATGGCCTGAAGCGAAAAGATAAAATGTGCAAAAAGTGGCAGATTTGGTACTTTATTTTATTTTATAATATTCATAATATTGACTGCCAAATTTCTCAGTTTGATGTCTGAGCTTGAAGTCTATCCCACTTGGGGGGGGGGGAGAGCAGGGATGAATGAGTAGTTTATTATATTTTATGTTATGTTTCATGATTTACATGACTTGCTAAATGTATGTGTATATTTATATTTTTGTAAAACAACATGCTTTGACACATTAAAAAAAAAATCCTTTTCTTTCTTTAAGGTAGAATCTTTTTATTTCTAACCTCAAAGGTTGTCATTGTGTCAGTTGGAAATCTCTTGGCACAAAAAGCTCACTTGACAAATTTTTATACTGACCCTGGATGCATTTATATAAGGTAATCATATCCACTTTTAGACGCCTTTTTTCTAGAGTAAATAAGTTTAATTTGGTTAGTCTTTCTTCATAGCTTAGCCCCTTCATTCCCCTTATTAGTTTTGTAGCCCTACTATGTACCTTTTCCAGCTCTAAATTGTCCTTTTTATGAATTGGTGCGCAAAAATGTACATATGCTAATTGAGTGCGTCCTAGGAATTTGTAAGTGGGAAAATTATATTTGCCTCCTTACTTCTATAACCTTTTTAATACATGTTAATATTGTATTTGCAGCTGCTGCTTGGCATTGAGCGCTGTTACCTAGGTGGTTGTCTACAATGCTCCCAAATCCCTTTCAATATCTGATACCCTTATATTTGCTCCATTAAGATTATAAATTGCATGGCTATTTTTACTTCCCAGATACACATCTTTACATTTATTTGTATTATATCTCATCTGCTATTTAGATGCCCATTCTTCTATTTTATATAATTCCCTTTGGAGGGAAAGTACATCATTATCTAATTTAATTACCTTGCACAACTTAGTGTCATCAGCAAAAATGGAGACACTACTTTCCAATCCTACTTCTAAGTCATTAATAAATATGTTAAAGAGGAGAGGACCGAATACTAAACTCTGAGGAAACCCACTTACCACAGACCAATCGGAGTATGTTCTATTTACCACAACCCTTTACTTCCTGTCATGGTCATGTCTCATATTTTAAAGTAAATATTGATAAATCAGAAATGATTAGTAAGAATATTGATTATGAATAATTAAAAAAAATACAACAACTATTCCAGTTAAACTAGAAAAATAAAAATATAACTCATCTGGGAATTAGTCTCTCATATGATATAAAGAACATGATGAAAAAAATCTGAATAAAATACTCCTACATATTAGAAAAACTATGACAGATTGGAATCATCAAAACCTGTCCTTGATTGGACGAATCTCTGCAACTAATATGATGATTATACCGAAAATAACGTATATACCTCAAACAAATACTGTCAATACTCATCTGCCATTTAGATGCCCATTCTTCTATTTAATATAAATCCCTTTGGAGGGAAAGTACATCATTATCTGATTTAATAACCTTGCACAACTTCGTGTCATCAGCGAAAATGGAGACACCACACTCCAATCCTACCTCTAAGTCATTAATAAATATGTTAAAAAGGAGAGGACCTAATACTGAACCCTGAGGAACCCCACTTACCACATTAGTCCAATCGGAGTATGTTCCATTTACAACAACCCTTTGCTTCCTGTCTTTTAGCCAGCTCTCGATCCATGAGCAGATATTTACTACGATTCCTGTATTCCCTAGTTTGCACAATAGTCTTCCATGTGGCATTGTATCAAAAGCCTTTGCAGAGTCCAAAAAGACTACATCCACTGAGTTGCCTTGATCCAGGTTCCTACTGACCTCCTTATAGAAACTAATTAGATTTGTTTGACATGAACTATCCCTCATAAATCCATGTTGACTCCTACATAATCCTGTTCAAAATGACATATTCTTGTATATTATCCCTCATTAACCCTTTGAAAAGCTTTCCCACTACAGAAGTGAGACTCACTGGTCTATAATTCCCCAAATTTGCTATTGCTCCCTTCTTAAATATAGGTATCACCTCTGCTTTTCTCCAGCCATCTGGTAGTGACCCAGTGTTGAGTGAATCTTGAAAAATTAAATATAATGGTTTGGCTATTAGAGAACCCAGTTCCCATAGTACCCTTGGATGTATTCCATCAGGACCTGGGGCTTTATTAACATTTATTTTTTCCAACCTCTTTTGGATTTCTTCCTGTGTTAACCAATTATTTTGTGAAGGTAGTGTAGCCCCATTATGTTGCAGTGTCCCAACCACTGGTATTTCCCTTGTGTATAGCGAAGAAAATAACCTATTTAGCTCATCTGCCTTTTCCTGGTAACTAATTATCAGACGGCCGGTGTCACATTGTAATGTTCCTATAGCTTCCTTCCTGGCCTTCTTTCCATTAACATATTTAAACAATATTTTAGGGTAAGTCTTGCTCTCTTTTGCAACTATTTTTTCATTTGCTATTTTAGCCAGGCTAATAGCTCTTTTGCAAGCCTTGATTTCCTTGTACTTCTGTAAAGCAGTCTCTGTCCCCTCTTGTTTGTATAATTTAAATGCCTATTTTTTACTCTGTATCTAGACCTTTAAATCATTGTTAAACCACATTGGATGTGATTTACTCCTTTTACTTTTATTCCCACATGGGATATGCTGATGTGTATGTATATTTAATAATGATTTAAAAGTTGTCCATTTATGTTCAGTATTTTTACACGTCAGTTCTTTGTCATCTAAAAGTTGTATTGCTACCCTTAGACCGTTAAGATCTGCCCTTTTAAAATTAAGAGTTTTCGTTCCCCCTTACAGTTTTATTTTTTTACTTCAATCTCAAATGAAACTGTGTTGTGATCACTGTTTCCCAAAGGTTGCCATATTTCAACATTTGATATCATATCATTTGTGATAACTAAAATCCAAGCTGGCTTAATTTCTAGTAGGTTCTTGTGTAACTTGGGACAGATAATGATCCCTGAGTGTACTCAAGAACCTGCCCCCCTTAGCTGAACTGCTGGTCTCATTTATCCAGTTTATTTCAGGGTAATTCAAATCTCCCATTATTAGAACTTGTCCATTCTTAGCTGCACTTCCAATCTGTAATAATAATTGCATTTCCTCTCTTTCAATAATATTTGGGTGTTTATAGCATACTCCAACTAATATTCTTTTTTAATTTTCTGCTCCGCTATGTAACTCTACCCACAAATATGCAATATTACCACTAGTTCCAGCATAAATATCTTCTCTGACTATAGGCTTAAATTCAGACTAATCCCTCCTCCTCTTTTACCATTGCCCCTATGTTTACTAAATAGGTTATAACCATCCAGATTAACAGTCCAGTCATGAGATTTATCCCACCATGTTTCGGTAATGCCTACTGAATCCCATTTTTCTTTAATTTCCAATAATTCTATCTCTCCCATTTTTCCTGGCAAGCTTCTGGCATTAGTAAGCATACACTTTGTATAGATGACCATTTACTGCTTAACTGAACCTTAATTAATAAAAACACAGAAGTAAAATACTTAATATAGAAAACATCTTACTCATTACTACTTTACTTTTCCATTCTATTATATGTGTAGACCAATGGAATTCTACTGGCATACCCAGGAAACTCATTTTGGTATCCACACACAATCATAACAAAAAACAATAACATTTAGTACCTAGCTCCTTTGATATGAATGGATCTGCATATCTTGTATCATCTGTGGACTTTTTCACTAGAAAAAAAAAACATAATACCTGTATTGTTATAGATTTGAGATCACATTTAATAAACATTGTATTTTAATCACATGAAAAAAAACTCTTGTTTCTGGAAAACATATTTCCTTTCAGTACACTTATGCAGATATATAAACATCACCCACATACAGCAGCCACTCTTCTTAGCATCCATTCCTACATGGAACCCAGTTCTTGTCAGCAACCATCCCCTCCCAGGATCCAACCCGCACAGCACCCAACGCCTCTAAGCACCCACCTCACATAGCACCCAAGTCCTACGGGCCTTGTGATGCAGCCTAAGTCCTAAGTAAGTCCCACGGACCTCGCGATGAGCGCCTGCAGTACTCATTGCAAGGCCTCATTGCAGCCTAAGTCCCACAGGCCTCACAACGGCTCGCATAGTGTGACCAACATAGGAAACATTCCCAACATTCGCAAGATCCCCAACCAATATGTGATATATATATATATATATATATATATATATATGTATATATATATATATATATATATATATATATATATATATATATATAAAATCAGCTTTTAACATGATCATGTCCAGTTGCGTTGTTCAGGCGTTTTATGTACTTCGGTACTACGTCCTAAGGGGTTTGCGACTCCAGTTGCGTGGTTCTGCCATTTTACGTGGTTTGGTCGCGAGCCCTGCAATGAACGCCTTCAGCGATCATTGCAGCCTAAGTCCCACGGGTCTCACGATGAGCGTGACCAAACGCAAACGTTCCCATCATTCGCAAGATCCCCAACTATACTGTATATATCTATATAGTGGCCAACTCCACTGGACATGAACATGTGAAAAAGCTGATTATATATATATATATATATATATATATATATATATATATAAAATCAGCTTTTTCACATGTTCATGTCCAGTTGCGTTGTTCGGGCGTTTTACATGCTCCGGTCCTAAATCCTATGGGGTTTGCGATTCCAGTTGTGTGGTTCGGCCGTTTTACGTGGTTTGGTACTCATTTCTATGGGGCTCACGATGAGCCGTGCAATGAGCGCCTTCAGTGCTTAACTCCCACTCGCCTTTGGCGCTCATTGCAGACTAAATCCTAAGTATGTCCCACGGGCCTCGTGATGAGCGCCTGCAGTACTAAGTCCCACAGGCCTCGCAGTCGCGTGCCTCAACTACTCGCCTCGCGTGACCAACATCGCAAAGCGAGGGGCCGCATTTGCGGAGGTGGACTCTCTACGGCGCCTCACAAGCAGTTACAAACACCCACAGAGGCGGGACTTTGAAAAAAAACATCTAACACACAATCAATACACATGGACTTACACAAAAAAATATGTTAAGCGGGACTTAGAAAAAAAACATTACGAACTCGCAGAAATACAACCTTAACGGACGAACCGCGCGCACCTGAAATCATTAAAAAAACAATAAATACACACAAAAATTACATAAAAAACATACCCACAGCAAGGGGGGGTGGGAGGGGGGGGGGCACCCAGGACCTCTGCAAGTGAAGTTACACCTCAATTTAAGTCCAAATTTCCCAGTTTAGACACACAGAAATCCCCTAAGTGAGAGAAAAAATTGCCGCAGAAAAAAAATAAAATGAGGCTACAGTACGCTAAAGCCACAGAACACCACCAAGCACATACGGCTTACAATGACAGCAAAAGCGCCTCTGATAAAAAAAATACAACAACCAAGAGCCTCGCAATGAGCGCCGAAGGATCTCAGACCACTAAAAAAATTAATGTCTGTGCCAAACAGCGTTACCTGCCTTACAATTTTATTGCCCCGTCACTGTTGATAGAGGAAGTCGCTAGTCATAAAATAATAATTAAAAAAATAAAACTCGAACCTAAATGTAACCAAGCATTTATGCGATATTTGATGTTGAGACTTCAAAAACAAATCAGGTTTATAGTGTCTACATGCTACTCTTAATACATCATCAAGGGAAGAATCAGTAATCTGATTTCTATATATGTTCTTTGCATATTTCATTTTAGAATAGGGTGATTCCCAAAAATACATTTATGCAAAGGATTGTGAGGATCAGGTGATCACATTTTGTTACAGTCCTGTATTTGTATTTTTAGGCACTAATATTCAAGACTTTTCGTACTCCAACCCATCCCTTTTTTCGTAAAAAAAAAAAATACTTCCAGATTTGTATTGTTTTTGAACTTGATGAATTCGTTGAATTGCTTTGCATAGTTATATAAAAGTGCTGCTGCAGCTAATTCTGTAATAGTTGCTGTTTCTAAATGCCAGGGATATCCTACAAGCAACATACAATTCCTAAAGGGATATGCAAATGAGCTGGATTATGAATGCCTCTGATAAAGGACCATTAGTATTGTCAAATTAATAATGATTGCATGCAAAAATGCTAACGGTTTTTGCATAAAAAAATGTTTTGAGGGTGATGTTTACATCTCCAGAAAAATTCTGTGTAATATCGATCCTGACAATCAATGGGTTAATAAATATCATTGAACTCAACTGGACTAGAATAGTAGATTTATTGATTTTTTTCAGATTGCAACATTTCTGGATTGCGAGTCCGATCGCGAATCAGAATTTAAACACTAATTGATTGTGGTTTGAACTTCATGTTTTACTGACGTCATGATGACGGTCTCACTTACGATTGGCTGTTTCTAAATCTGTAGTTACAGGCTTGTTTAATTGCTCATGATCATGCCCTGAAATGCTACTTACGGGTGCATGTTTTACGGTTTTGGTTTTCAGCCATGCAGTTGCGGGTATGTTTAATTTAATCGCTTTAGGCTGTATGAAGGCAACTGCGGGCTTGGAATTTTATAGGAACCATTGTATATTAATTATTTTTTCATTTAGAGCCCCTATTCGATTGTCATAAACATTTTATTATATGCAAAAATACAGGCTCCTTAAAAATTCCACTTATTTTGCACACACAGCCATAACAGAAATACAAGGTAAGAAAATTCAGTACTCTGCTTCTTTGATATGAGTGATTTTGTAGAACTTTTCATAATTTCTGGACTCTTTCAGTAGAAGAAAAATAATAATTTCCCTTTCACTATTGAATTACTATTTAATCATATAATGCAACAATGACTTCAACACTTCTAGAGCCTCATTCAATTGAGCAATTGTAAGTTACAGTAGCCGTAATAGAGGCCGCAAGTTAATTTACTATTCAATTGGTGTTTTTTATGCGAGAGGCAAACAGGCTACGTGTTACAGGCTTGAAATTCTTGCGATTAACTTAAACTCCATCTAAGCCTTTGATCTTTCACATCTGCACGAGTTATATCGCTAAAATCGCTATTCAATTTCATGCAATTCCTCAAGCCTGCAAATGTTTTCACACCCGTAAACCGCAAATGTAGAAGAAAATACTATGAGTATTAGCGAGGACCCGCAAAGGGGTTAAATACATATCAGTAGCACTGTAAAAGCAAATAAAAAATCAACACTGCACTGTAAATGATGGGGAAAGTGATGAAAGACATTAGAATTAATTGCACAACAGTCTCAAGCTTGCAAATCCGCAATAAAACATAATTTAATTTTATGTTTCATTTCGGGGTTATATTGATCTTGGGAATCAATGAGTTAATACCTATCAAGCCACCCACATGGACAAGAACAGTATCAGCATTCATTTTTATTATTTTGTGTTTTGTGGTTTTGCGAGACCGATTGCATATCGGACCTCCAAATGCTAATTGATTGACATGTAACCTCTATGTTTTTCTGATCTAAAGATGACAGTCTCATTTTCTATTGGCTGTTTCTAAATGGGTAGTTACAGCCTGGGTAATTGATCATATTCCCGCCCTGAAATGCTACATACAAGTGCATGGTTTACGGTTTCAGCTTTCGGCCCGTAACTTGCAGGCTTGTTCAAATGAATAGCACCGGAATTGTAGCAGACCGCGAGCCTGCAGCAAGCCCGCAGACATACAGCCTATGAGATGCAGGCTTCGAATTGACTTTGTACTCTCCTTAATTCCCCACATCATTAACTAACTTTTGTTGTCTCCAACTCCATAAAAGTTCCAATATACTGCCAAGACCATGTCTAGACTTGACTACTGCAATACCCTCCTAAAATGTCTTCCACTCATCTTCTTTCCCCAGGTTCAGTTTCATCCCATCTGCTGTTCTCCGCTCAAAATCCTGAACCTAGAATACAAAAGTATGATTCCTCCCTATTTCCAACTCCATAAAAGTTCCAATATACTGCCAAGACCATGTCTAGACTTGACTACTGGAATACCCTCCTAAAATGTCTTCCACTCATCTTCTTTCCCCAGGTTCAGTTTCATCCCATCTGCTGTTCTCCGCTCAAAATCCTGAACCTAGAATACAAAAGTATGATTCCTCCCTATTTCTCAGCTTGTGACTACAGACAGATTCCAAGTGTTTTATCTACGCCTGTCACTGATTAAATATTCCCAATGATTAGCTCTAGCTACATGACTTTTTATGTGCTGCTCCAACTATTCACTTTCTAAAAACTCATCTATTTAGAGATCATTAACTGTTACCTACTTAACCTACCTTTACCACCTACAACTTTGAACAACTATTCTATATGGATCATAGCCCTCAGCCAGTGTGGTAATTAAATATAGGCCTACTGTTTTGTTTAATCACAGTTACTTACAGAATAAATTCTATACAAGTAGATATATTTCTGTATTGTTCTTTCAATATATAAATTGTCTGCTTGCCCTTAACTTACTTTAAGAAAGAGGTATTTTTACTGAATGGAGGTCTATGGTGCAAAAAAAAAAAAAAAATAGTGTCCCCTCCTTCCTGCTCTGTATCTCCATCTATTTTGTTATATTGCAGTTTCTTGGGGCTTTCCGTTTATTGGGCAGCTTCAGTCAGACATCCCTGTGCTTGAAATGCGCAGGCAGACTAACCTACCTCAGAAATAATAGTTTCCATCCCATGCACACAAAGGACTCTATTATCTAAAGCAAGGCCATTACATAATTTACAGTTACATAATATTTGAGGTTAAAAAAAATATTGTGGTCGCTTAAGTTCAACCTTTTTAGATCACCACTGATCTTTGTAATATGTGGATTAATCGTTAATGAATAATTGATCCAGAGGAAGGAAAACAAAACAAAAAAACACATAGACAAAGAGAAAGAAAATATCTGCTAGTTGGTGCAGTCCCAGGACTTACTGTATCGCAATAAAATATAACTTTTATAAAATGTTGTTAAAACAGTATTTAAAGGAATAATCCCTTGGATGTAGCAAGTATGAATGAAGAAATGCTTATCAAGTCACAACCTTTTTTTATAGCAACTGATGCTGTAACTATACACTCAGGTGGTTAATTCTACAACCAAAGATCAGTCAGTTTATTAAAGTATGTAATACGTTGTGGTTACTGTATGATCTTTGTGTAGTAAACAAGACACTAATAATAAATAAAATATAAAGTGGAGATACGTTTCATACTAAGAGATCCAGACCAGGGTAATAAATAAGTGCTAGGGGAAGGAGATTTTTCCCTATTGACCCATCAAGTCTGGGTTACTCATAATTCCTAAAGCCTAAACTGTAAACCATGCACCCATAAGTAGCATTTCAGGACATGATCATGTTCAAACAAGCAAGGCTGTAACTACGGATTTAGAAACACCCAATAGTAAATGAGATCGTCATCATGATGTTAATAAAACATGGAGGTTAAACATCAATAAATTAGTGTTTAGAAGTCCGATATGCGATCAGACTCGCAAGCCGGCAATGTACAAAAAAATAAAAATGAATGACTATACTGTTCTAGTCCATGTGGGTGGCCTGATGCATTAACTCCTTGATTCCTGAGATTGATATAACACTGAAATTAAACATAAAAGAAAGTCTTTCATTGCAGATTTGCAAGCTTGAGACTGTTACGCAATTCATTCTAATGCCTTACATTGCAGGCTTGAGGAATTGTAGCAAATGAATAGCAATTTGCGATTGGAACATTTACAGGCTTGAAAGATCAAAGGCTTAGATGGGTTGGAGTTACGATTTTGACAACCGCATGGATTTTCAGCCTGTAACAAAAATACTCCAACTGAATAGCAAATAAGTTTACCGGCTCTAGTAACTAACAATTGCTTAGTTGAATAGGGGCTATAGAATTGCTTCATTAAGATTATGCATTGTATCCCTTAGTTTGTATAACATTCTTCCATATGGCACTATATCAATAGCCTTTGCAAACACCCCCAAAAAATACATCCACTGAGTTGCCTTGATCTGCTCTCCGACCAACCTCCTCATAGAAATGAATTTAATTTTGTTTGCGATGACCTATCCCTCATAAATTTGTGTTGATTCCCACATATAATATTGTTCAAATAGATATATTCTTGTATACGATCCCTTATTAACCTTTCTAAAAGTTTTACCACTACAGAAGTGAGACTTACAGGTCTATAATTCACTGGATTTGCTCTTGATCCCTTCTTAAATATAGGTCTCACACCTGCTTTTCTCCAGTCACAGGTAGTGACCCAGTGGTGAGTGAGTCTTGAAAAATTAGATGTAATGGTTTAGCTTTTACAGAACTCAGTTCCCTCAGTACTCCTGGGTGTATTCCATCAGGACCTGGGGCTTTATTAACATTTATTTTTTTCAACCTCTTTTGGTTTTCTTCCTGTATTAACCAATTATTTGGTGAAGGTAGTGTAGCCCTATTTTATTGCAGTATCCCACCACTGGTTTCTCCCTTATGTATATAGAAGAAAATAACTTATTTAGCTCATCTGCCTTTTCCTGGTCACTATTTATCAGTTCCTATAGCGCCCACCCTGGCCTTCTTCCAATTTATATATATTTTTTTTTAAATAGGGTACGTCTTACTTTCCTTTGCAGCTAACCTTTCATTTTTTATTTTAGACAGTAAGTTAGCTATTTTGCAAGCCTTGTTGATTTCCTTGTACTCACATAAAGCAGTCTCTGTACCCTCTTTTTTATATAATTTAGACTAGATACAACCATATCTGTTCTGAGATAAGGGATCGGGAGGATCACATCGAGAACCTTAGGAAGATCTTCATCAGGCAAGGATAGAATGGCAGAGTTACAGACACCCAGATAAGGAAACCATTCATCCACATTTCCAGAAGAAACCTTCTGGAGTACAAGGTGCCAAAAATGAAACAATTAGTTGTGACACACAACCTTCACTTGGAAGTTGTACATAAAATATACAAAGGTCTTAAAGCAAATCTGCACTTACAGTGCCTTGCAAAAGTATTCACCCCCTTGACTTTTTACCAATTTTGTTACATTATAGCCTTAAGTTCAATGTTTTGTTAATCTGAATGTTATGTGATGGATCAGAACACAATAGTTTAAGTTGGTGAAGTGAAATGAGAAAAAATACATACATAAAACTATTTAAAAAAAATAGAAAACAGAAAATTGTCATGTGCATGTGTATTCACCTTCTTTGTTATGAAGCCCATAAAAAGCTCTGGTGCAACCAATTACCTTCAGAAGTCACATAATTAGTGAAAAGATGTCCACCTGTGTGCAATCTAAGTGTCACATGATCTGTTATTACATATGCACACCTTTTTTGAAAGGCCCCAGAGGCTGCAACACCTTAGCAAGAGGCACCACTAACCAAACACTGCCATGAAGAACAAGGAACTCTCCAAACAAGTAAGGGACAATATTGTTGAGAAGTACAAGTAATGGCTAGGTTATAAAAAATATCCAAATCTTTGAAGATTCCCAGGAGCACCATAAAATCTATCATAACCAAATGGAAAGAACATGGCACAACAGCAAACCCGGCCGCCCACCAAAACTCATGGACCGGGCAAGGAGGGCATTCATCAGAGATGCAGCACAGAGACCTAAGGTAACCCTGGAGGAGCTGCAGAGTTCCCCAGAAGAGACTGGAGTATCTGTACATAGGATAACAATAAGCAATACACTCCATAGAGTTGGGCTTTATGGCAGAGTGGCCAGAAGAAAGCCATTACTTTAAGCAAAAAACAAAATGGCACGTTTTGAGTTTGCGAAAAGGCATGTGGGAGACTCGCAAAAATGTATGGAGGAAGGGGCTCTAGTCTGATGAGACTAAAATTGAACTTTTCGGGCATCAAAGAAAATGCTATGTCTGGCACAAACACAACACATCACATCACCCAAAGAACACCATCCCCACAGTGAAACATGGTGGTGGCAGCATCATGCTGTGGGGGTGTTTTTTAGCAGCCGGGACTGGGAAACTGGTCAGAGTTGAGGGAAAGATGGATGGTGCTAAATACAGTCATATTCTTGAACAAAACCTGTACCACTCTGTGCGTGATTTGAGGCTAGGACGGAGGTTCACTGTCCAGCAGGACAATGACCCTGTGAGGAATTGACTCTGCTGGGTTTTGAACCCTGATCCCCAGGCTGCTGAACCTCTTCCCTACCTCTGCGCCAGTCTGCCTTTGTGAATATCCTTGAGATCTGATAAACCTTGACTCTGCTAGCAATAGTATCAGTGACTAGTCTCTTCAGCTGTGTCTGGTCAGGTGTCTGGTCCTTGGCCTATACAAGGCACTTATTGCTGAATTAGATCATTGCTGACCTAGGCTGCTCGTCTCCAAAACCTTGTGATTCCTATATCATTACAGACCCCAAACACACTGCTAAAGCAACACTTGAGTGGTTTAAGGGGAAACATGTAAATGTGTTGGATTGGTCTAGTTAAAGCCCAGACCTCAATCCAATAGAAAATCTGTGGTCAGACTTAAAGGAATGCTGTTCACAAGCGCAAACCATGCAACTTGAAGGAGCTGGAGCAGTTATGCAAGGAGGAAAGGTCAAAAATCCCAGGAGTAAGATGTGGCAAGCTCATAGAGACTTATCCAAAGCGACTTGGAGCTGTGATTGTCGCAAAAGGTGGCTCTACAAAGTATTGACTTTAGGGGGGTGAATATTTATGCACTTTTTCTATTATTTTGTCCTATTTGTTGTTTGCTTCACAATAAAAAAAAAAAAACATTTTCAAAGTTGTGGGTATGCTCTGTAAATTAAATGATGCAAATCCTCAAACAATCCATGTTAATTCCAGGTTGTGAGGCAACAAAACACAAAAAATGCTAAGGGGGGTGAATACTTTTGCAAGGCACTGTAAAGAGACAAAAAAGGAAAGGAATGGTGCATATAAATATGCTGTACTAGAGTATACAAGTGAGAAAAATATATATCTCTAAGAATGCATACATATCACCTTTGACATCATCAAACCATAACACAATGTTTGATTTTACTGTTTAAGTGCAGAAAAAAGAAGCATCACTTATATCCATGGTTGGCATAAAATATGCCTAAGTACTTGCGTTTTGCATGGAGAAAAAATTTCTAATGGTACACCTCACATAAACCTAGGTTAAATGCACCATCCTTCCCTTCCTCCCGACGCTCCTTTTCGTCACGGTATTGGGCTTACTCATGGGCTAAGGAATAGTGAAGATTGTGGCCTATTTAAGGCCTGAGCACTTCCGGGTCTCTCTTCCTGGTTCGCGCATAACTTTAATCACGTGATGTCTAATATTTGTTTGATATATTTCCAATTGTATTTAAATCATAATCATCATAGATATTGATCTAATAAACAGCGGGAGAATTTGAAAAAAATATGTGATAAAATCATAATCTTCTATAATTTTAGAACAGACTCAAAGGAAGGCTGAGTATGAGAAACCCTCATTGATTCCATTTGGATATTGTGAGTTTAAAGTGAATATCCATTTGCTTTCGAGCTGTAAAAGTTGTTTGTTTAAATCTCCTCCTCTTGGTTTTCTACAAAGGTGGTCATTGACATAAAATGTAATTGTTGAAAGTTTGTTAGCATGTATTTTCATAAATGTCTTGAGACAGGGGTATCCATTTGATTTTTGACTGTATAGGCATGTTCGAGTATACGTCGGCGTAGTTGCCTTATCGTTTTGCCTACATATAACTTTGGACAGGGGCAGACGAGAACATAAATCACATACAGTATGTACTTTTACATGTAATGAAGTTTCTTAGAGGATATTTGTGGAATGTAATTGGATGTATGAAATGTTGACCCGGCTGTACATATGGATAAGCCTTGCATCCTCCACATCTAAAAAGGCCTCTTGTGGGTTCAAGCCAGGTGATCTTTTTCTTGTCCTCTTCTTTTGATTTGAAGAAACTTCTGCCAATGTGATCACCTATACTCTTACTCTTCCTGTATGTAATTTGTGGTTCTTGAGTAAGATATCTTTGGAAATCAGGGTCATCCAATAAAATATGCCAATGTTCTCTTAGAATATTTTTTATCTGCTTCCAATCATTGCCATATGTCATTATGCATCGTATGGATTTATCTTCCTGTTCATCCAAAGTCATTTGAGGTATCTGTACGGCCATATAAGAGTGTATTCCTATCCGCTTGAAGAGCACATTTGTAGGCTCTTTTGAGGATCCTATTTGGATAATCTCGATCTTTAAATCTAAGTTTTAAATCTTTTGCCTGTTCATTGAATTGTTGAATAGTGTCACAATTTCTCTTGAGGCGAAGCTATTGGCCATATGGGATTCCAGATTCCTGTGCAAAAGGGTGTTGACTGGACCATTTTAATACCACATTTGATGCTGTTGGCTTTCTATACACAAATGTGTGTATCGTATCGGATTCATCTCTCTTTAATCCGAGGCCCAGAAAGTCAACTTGATCTTTATCAAGATTAGACATAAATTTAAGATTCATATTATTCAGATTTAGTTCTTCAATGAAACGTTGAAATTCTTGTAGGGTACCTCCACAGATGATGTCATCAATATATCGTTTCCACAGAATAATGTTGTCAGAGGAAGAATTAATTGCCTCCGAAAAAACTCTGGTCCTTTTCCATAGTCCAAGATACAAATTGCTGTAACTTTGGGCACAGACTGTGCCCATGGCCTTACCTTGTACCTGTTGGTACCATGTCTTATTAAACATATATAGTTTTTTGTAAGAATAAATCTCAGAAGTTCAAGGATGAATTCATTAAATTTAGTGTGAGTATTATCCTTTTCCGCAAGGAATAGAGCAACTGCCTCTAGAGCCAAGTCATGTGGGATACTAGAATATAGATTCTCTACATCAATAGTAACCAGTAAGCTCTGTGGGGGATGTGTATTCCATTGAGTTGTCTCAAAATGTCCAAAGTATCTTTTAGATAGGCAGGTAAAGTCTCCACCATGTATTTGATGTAATCATCTACACAAGTGCTTATGTTTTCTGTTAGGTTATTATTTCCTGACACGATTGGACGTTCTAGTACCGGTTTTACTTTTTTATGTACCTTGGGCAAGGCATAGAATGTCGCAATCGTAGGAAACTTAGCGTGAAGAAAGTCATATGTATTCTGATCGATCAGTTTGTTATTTATCGCTTTTTTAAGAATTTCTTCTAGCTCTTTGCTAAAATCAGCAATGGATTATTTCTTAATGTGATATACAGTGGATATAAAAAGTCTACACACCCCTGTTAAAATGTCAGGTTTCTGTGCTGTAATGCTGTAAAAAAATGAGACAAAGATAAATCATTTCAGAACTTTTTCCACCTTTAATGTGACCTATAAACAAACTGAAATCTTTTAGGTGGAGGGAAGAAAATAAAAAAGAAAAATAATGTGGTTTCATAAGTTTGCCCACCCTCTTATAACTCTTATAACTTGGGATGTAGCTGTGTTCAGAATTAAGCAATCACATTCCAAATCGTGTTAAATAGGAGTCAGCATACACCTGCCATAATTTAAAGTGCCTCTGTTTAACCCCCAAAAAAGTTCAGCTGCTCTAGTTGGTCTTTCCTGAAATTTTCTTAGTCGTATCCCACAGCAAAAACCATGGTCCACAGAGAGCTTCCAAAGCATCAGAGGGATCTCATTGTTAAAAGGTATCAGTCAGGAGAAGGGTACAAAAGAATTTCCAAGGCATTAGATACACCATGGAACACAGTGAAGACAGTCATCATCAAGTGGAGAAAATATGGCACAAGACTGACATTACCAAGAACTGGAGCTCCCTCCAAAATTGATGAAAAGGTGAGAAGAAAACTGGTCTGGGAGGCTACCAAGGGGACTACAGCAACATTAAAGGAGCTGCAGGAATATCTGGCAAGTACTGGCTGTGTGGTACATGTGACAAAAAATCTCCTGTATTCTTCATATGTCTGGGCTCTGGGGTAGAGTGGCAAGACAAAAGCCTTTTTTTTTACGAAGAAAAACATCCAAGCCAGGCTACATTTTGCAAAAAGACATCTGAAATCTCCCAAAAGCATGTGAGAAAAGGTGTTATGGTCTGATGAAACCAAGGTTAAACTATTTGGCCATAATTCCAAAAAATATGTTTAGCGCAAAAACAACACTGCACATCACCAAAAGACCACCATACTTACAGTGAAGCATGGTGGTGGCAGCATCATGCTTTGGGGCTGTTTTTCTTCAGCTGGAACTGGGGCCTTAGTTAAGATAGAGGGAATTATGAACAGTTCCAAATACCAGTCAATATTGGCACAAAACCTTCAGGCTTCTGCTAGAAAGCTGAACATGAAGAGGAACTTCATCTTTCAGCATGACAACGACCCAAGGCATACATCCAAATCAACAAAGGAATGGCTTCACCAGAAGAGGATTAAAGTTTTTGAATGGCCCAGCCAGAGCCCAGACATGAATCCGATTGAAAATCTGTGGGGTGATCTGAAGAGGGCTGTGCACAGGAGATGCCAGTCTGACAGATTTGGAGTGTTTTTGCAAAGAAGAGTGGGCAAATCTTGCCAAGTCAAAATGTGCCATGCTGATAGACCCAAAAAGACTGAGTGCTGTAATAAAATCAAAAGGTGCTTCAACAAAGTATTAGTTTAACCATATTATTTTATTTTTTATTTTTTATTCCCTCTACCTAAAAGATTTGTTTGTTTTTCAATTGAGTTGACCAGTTTATAGGTCACATTAAAGGTGGAAAAAGTTCTGAAATTATTTATCTTTGTCTCATTTTTTTACAGCACAGAACCCTGACATTTTAACAGGAGTGTGTAGACTTTTTATATCCACTGTAAGTATGTTTATTAGAGAGCAACTTCTCACACATAGATATATAGTCATGTTCATCTTGTAGTACAATGTTGGCACCTTTGTCTGCAGCTTTATTATAACTGAGGCTTCCTAAAGTTCCTTTAGTGCTCTTTTCTCCAGTTTGTTCAAATTTGGCTTAATTTGCTTGGTATCAGACTGAGTGGAATCAAAACATTTATAATCTGCTATATATCAAACATTTGTATTTATATATCTATTCATTAAATTATATATGTGCTGAGAAAGAAATAATCATGTTCTATTTATCTCTCTAAGAACAATAAAGTATGTTTACTGACTGGAATAAAGTTTCAAAGATTGATAGTATATACAATAATATCATGTATGAATGTAGTAAAGCTTAGGGTATGTCATTACGAATGAAGATGTTGAGAAGTTGATTGCTCTGTTTTACAAATAAAGTTGGCCTGAGTGAACGAGTAGACGCAATGACGTCATACGTCAACGCGCGTCACTTGATTAACGTGACGCGCGAACCAGGAAGAGAGACCCGGAAGTGCTCAGGCCTTAAATAGGCCACAATCTTCACTATTCCCTAGTCCATAAGTAAGCCCAATAGCGTGGCGATACGGACCGTCGGGAGGAAGGGAAGGATGGTGCATTTAACCTAAGTTTATGAGAGGTGTACCATTAGAGATTTTGTCTCATGCATAACGCAAGTACTTAGGCAAATTTTATGCCAACATTGTGTTATGGTTTGATGATGTTAAAGGTGATATGTATACATTCTTAGAGATATATATTTTTCTCCCTTGTATACTCTAGTACAGCATATTTATATGCACCATTCCTTTCCCTTTTTTGTCTCTTTTTTTCTTACTATTTTTGTATTTAGAGCACATTTTTTTTTTTAAAGTGTGTCTCATTCCTAATTATAATAATACATTTCTTTTTTTTGTTGCATACCGATGATTAGCAAATATTTTGCATTTGAGGCGCTCCTTGCCAGCAACTGCGACCCTCGCCAAATTTAAGTTAAAATGCAAACAACACGACACAACGACCGCAACCCTCGCAAACTTTACCTCGCAACGCAAAAAACATACGAGACACGTTACCACACATTACGACCTCGCAAAAATCGTCCGCAACTCGCGAACATCACAAAATTAAAAACACAATAAATACACACACCACATACATAAAAAGCTTACCTACAGCAAGAGGAAGCATCCAGGACCTCAAAAAAACAACTTACACCTTCAGTTAACTAAAAATAAAAGGGTTTACACACTAAAAAATCGCTAAGCGAGAGAAAAAATGGCCGCCGAACCAAACGAAAACGAGGCTACAGCACTCTAAACACGCAAAACACCACAAGAAACTCGCAAAACACCACAAACGACCTACGGATATTCCGCTAAGACGCATACCACACATTACCCGCCATTTTACGCTAATGCAGAAGTACACAACAACGCTAACGGTTTCGGCTTGCGCACGCACACTATTACACTGCAACACATTCATCACGCTTACATAGCAGCTCAACACCACTAATGCTGCAGCAACATCAAAACACATTGCCAGCCCTTCAACACAATGCTTTAAAATAGGTAAACTATATTCATTTATTAATTGTATTACATATTTCAGTAGTAGACACAAAACACCATTAGCTACCTCCAATTTCATTGCCGTCATTTTTTGAAGGGCAATTCTCTAGTCTTGTATATGTGTAAGTCTATTATTACAGATGTATGATGCCATTTAAGAGACTGTACATGTTTACTACTTATTTGTGTATAAAAGTAAAGCTCATTTAGCACTGACTATACTGATCCTCTTGCTTTACATTTTGGTAAGGCTTAATGAGATGTTAAAGTGAATGAGTCATATTCCAGGAACCATCCACCCATCGGCAGCCCCCTCGCCTCATGTACCTACCTAGAGTATAACGGTTGTAACCCCTGATAAAAACTACTTCACTCTATGATTAGGATATTACACTTGTTTAAAAAATTGCCAGTAAAACACAACTTCATTGCAAATAATGAATAAAAAAATCATTACCTATTTTCTTTGTTGTGACAACTGCAGCTTGTGATGAGGCTTTACACAAAAAAATAATTAAATGTCAGTTTATGAAATACTTATTTCATAATATAGTATGGTGAGAACGTCTTCTATATGTGTACATTTATTATTACAGATTTATGATGCCATTTATGACACATTACATGTTTATTAACTATTAATTTTGGACAAACTAAAGCACATTTAGCAATGCCAATACTGATCCTCTTGCATTTGCATTTTGGTAAGGCTTGGTGACATGTTAAAGTGAATGTATTCTTTTTCTGTCTTACTTTAAGGGATAAAACAAGGTAACAGTTGTGAAATTATGTATAGGCCCATTGCTTTGCTTAATTACAATAACTTAATACATTCATAACTGCATTTTATCTTCAATACATAGACTATGTTTTAGACTTTGCACTCTTCTTTACCACTGACATTCTCTTATTTACTAAATTGTACTACCTTCACCACCAAAACATCCCCAAAATCTGTCCTTCCTCACAGCATACACTACAAAGACACTAATCCATGCATTCAGTATGTCCACTCATCTGCTTATCCCCAATGCAATTCATCCTAAATACTTTTTGCCAGTCCAACGACCAGCACCTAGTCCCTTCACAGGATTCCCATGTCCTCAAGGATGAAATTCAAGATCCTCAGCCTAAACCACAAAACACTCAACATTATGACTCCTCCCTATATTGAAGCTTCTGTACATATATCTTCCAAGCCACCTTCTCTTCTATGTCATTGACTCGGCCTCTTTCCCTATCACTACTTTATCTCATGTCCCTTCCAAAATACTTTGGCCATACAACTTCTACTATATTCAATACATAGACTCAGTTTTTTGACTTTGCACTCTTCTTTATTTCTCACATTCTATTATTTACTAAATCTTGCTGCCTTCACCACTAAAACATCCCCAAAATATGTCCCTTCCTCAAAGCATACACTACAAAGACTCTAATCCATGCATTCAGCATGTCTAGGAATAACTACTACAATATACCTTCATAATTGATTTTCCACTCATCTGCTTATACCCAATGCAATTCATCCTGAATACTTTTGTCAGCTCTTTGAACAGCACCCAGTCCCTCAAGGATGAAATTCAAGATTCTCAGCCTAAACCACAAAACACTCAACATTACAGCTCCTCCCTATATTGAAACTTTTGTACAGATATATTCTAAGCCACCTTCTCTTCTATGTCATTGACTCTGCCTCTTTCCCTATCGTTACTTTATCTAATTTTGCCATACAACTTCTACTATTTGGTTTCCCATACCATCTGTCTATAGTATCGTATGTACTTAATTCCACCACTTATACATTAGTAAAAAATACAGTATATATTCAGTTTGGCTTCACACTTCTCGCCTCATACAGAGATTGTTCCCCCTCACAAAAACGGCTTCATTCTATCATTAGGTTGTTATGCTTCTTTAAGAAATTGTTAGTAAAGAACAAATTTAATGCAAAGAATGAATTCCAAAATCATTACCCCTTTTCTTTGTTGTGGCAGTTGTTGATGATGCTTTCAGTAAAAAAACACAAAAATTCCATTATATGTCAGTTTATAAAACACTTATTACATAATACAGTATGATGAGAACATGTATTGTATTGTATGTATTACTACATATTTATGATGCCATACATGACACATCCAGGAACTATCCACCCATCAGCAGTCCCCTTGGAACATGTACCTCCCTAGATTGTAAGCCCTCAAGAAAACGACTTTACTTTATGATAAGCATGTGTTACAATTGTTTAAGAAATTGCCAATAAAGCACAACTTTAATGCAAAGAATGAATTCAAAAATAATTACCCATTTTCTTTGTTGTGACAGTTGCGGCTTGTGATGAGGCTTTCATAAAAAAACACAAAAATGTAATTAAATGTCAAGTTTTGAAACACTTATTTCACAATATAGTATGGTGAGATCATCTTCTATATGGGTAAATCTATTATTACAAATTTATGATGCCATTTTCTGACACATTATTATTATTATTATTCTCTATTAATTTGCACAAAGTAAAGCACATTTAGCAGTGCCAAAACTGATCCTCTTGATTTGTATTTTGGTAATGCTTGATGATATGTTAAAGTAAATACATTATTTTTCTGTCTTTCTTTAAGGGATGGATCAGGTAACAGTGGGGTAATTATGTATAGGCCCACTGCTATCCTTCATCACAGTAACTTAAAGACTAATAAGTGTTACTATTCACTCATAACTGCATTTTATCTTCAATACATAGACTCTGTTTTTTGACTTTGCAATCTTCTTTAGCACTCACATTCTATTATTTACTAAATCTTGCTGTCTTCACCACCAAAACATCCCCAAAATATGTCCCATCCTCAAAGCATACACTACAAAGACTCTAATACATGCATTCAGCATGTCTAGGAATAACTACTACAATATACCTTCATCATTGATTTTCCACTCATCTGCTTATACCCAATGCATTTCATCCTGATACTTTTGTCAGCCCTTTAAACAGCACCCAGTCCCTCAAGGATGAAATTCAAGATCCTCAGCTTAAACCACAAAACACTCAACATTACAGATCCTCTCTATATTGAAGCTTTTGTACAGATATATTCCAAGCTACCTTCTCTTCTATGTCATTGCCTGAGCCTCTTTCCCCCATATTTACTTTATCTCATGCCCCCTCCTAAATACTTTTGCCATACAACTTCTACAATATGGATTCCATACCCATCTGTTTATTTTAGAGCTACCTACTTAATTCCACCACTTATACATAAAAAAAACTATTCTGTTTGGCTTTACACATCTCCCTCAGTCATATTCAAGAAACCATCTACCCATTGGCAGCCCCCTTGCATCATACAGAGATTGTTCCCCCTCACAAAGAGTACTTCACTCTATGATTAGGATATGTTATACTTCTTTAAGAAATTGTCAGTTAAGCACACATTTAATGCAAATAATTAATTCCAAAATCATTACCAATTTTCTTTGTTGTGGCATTTGCAGCTGTTGAAATTTTCACAAAAAATCCATTAAATGTCAGTTTATGAAACACTTATTACATAATACAGTATGATGAGAAAATCTTGTATGTGTGTAAATTTATTATTACATATTTATGATGCCATATATGACACATCCAAGAACTATCCACCCACCGACAGTCCCCTTGGAACATGTACCTCCCTAGATTGTAACGACTTCACTTTATGATAAGCATATGTTACAATTGTTTGAGAAATTGCCAAAAAAGCACAACTTTCATGCAAAGACTGAATTCAAAAATAAT
Source organism: Discoglossus pictus (assembly GCA_027410445.1). Classification (NCBI taxonomy): domain Eukaryota; kingdom Metazoa; phylum Chordata; class Amphibia; order Anura; family Alytidae; genus Discoglossus; species Discoglossus pictus. The sequence goes on from CM050171.1 coordinate 87,281,697, forward strand.
TACCTATTTTCTTTGTTGTGACAGCTGAAGCTTGTGATGAGGCTTTCATAAAAAAAACACAAAAATGTCATTAAATTTATATGATGAGAACATCTTCTATATGTGTAAATCTATTATTAAAAATGTATGATGCCATTTATGACACATTATTATTATCTATTAATTTTGCACAAAGTAGAACACATTTAGCAGTGCCAAAACTGATCCTCTTGCTTTGCATTTATTGTAAGGCTTGATGATATGTTAAAGTGAATGAATTATTTTTCTGTCTTTCTTTAAGGGATGGATCAGGTAACAGTGCGGTAATTATGGATAGGCCCACTGCTATGTTTCATCACAGTAACTTAAAGACTAATAAGTGTTACTATTCACTCATAACTGCAATTTATCTTCAACACATAGACTCTGTTTTTGACTTTGCACTCTTCTTTATCACTCACATTCTATTATTTACTAAATCTTGCGGTCTTTACCACCAAAACATCCCCAAAATATGTCCCTTCCTCAAAACATACACTACAAAGACTCTGATCCATGCATTCAGCGTGTCTAGGAATAACTACTACAATATACCTTCATAATTGATTTTCCACTTATCTGCTTATACCCAATGCAATTCATCCTGAATACTTTTGCCGGTCGTTCGACCAGCACCCAGTCCCTCAAGAATGAAATTAAAAATCCTCAGCCTAAACCACAAAATACTTAATATTACAACTCTTCCCTATATTGAAACTTTTGTACAGATATATTCCAAGCCACCTTCTCTTCTATGTCATTGACTCGGCCTCTTTCCCCTATCATTACTTTATCTCATGCCCCTTCCTAAAAAAATTTCCATACAACCTCTACAATTTGGATTACCATACCCATCTGTTTATTGTAATGTACCTACTTAATTTCACCACTTATACATTAAAAAACAACAACTATTGTTTGGCTTCACACGTCTCCCTCAGTCATATTCCAGGAAACATCTACCCATCGGCAGCCCCCTCGCCCCATACAGAGATTGTTCCCTCTCACAAAAACAACTTCACTCTATGATTAGGATATGTTATACTTGTTTAAGAAATTTCCAGTAAAGTACAAATTTAATGCAAAGAATGAATTCCAAAATCATTACCCATTTTATTTGTTGTGGTACTGTCAACTGTTGATGAGGCTTTCAGTAAAAAAACACAAAAATTCCATTAAATGTCAGTTTATGAAACACTTATTACATAATACAGTATGATGAGAACATCTTGTGTTTGTGTAAATTTATTATTACAGATTTATAATGCCATATATGACACATTTAGGAACTATCACACATCGGCAGTCCCCTCGGAGCCTGTTTCTCCCTAGATTGTAAGCCCTCACGAAAACGACTTCACTTTATGATCAGCATATGTTGCACTTGTTTAGGAAATTGCCAATAAAGCACAACTTTAATGCAAATAATTAATTAAAAATTAATTACCAATTTTCTTTGTGGCAGGTGCAGCTTGTGATGAGGCTTTCACAAAATAAAACACAGAAATTCCATTAAATATCAGTTTATAAAACACTTATCGCATAATACAGTATGATGAGAACATCTCGTGTATGTGTAAGTCTATTATTGCAGATTTATGATGCCATCTAAGAGACCTTACATGTTTACTACTTACTATTTGTGTATAAAGGAAAGCTTATTTAGCACTGACTATACTGATCCTCTTGCTTTGCATTTTGGTAAGGCTTGATGATATGTTAAAGTGAATGAGTCATATTCCAGGAACCATCCACCCATCGGCAGCCCCCTCGCCTCATATACCTACCTAGATTGTAAGCCCACACAAAAACTACTTCATGCTATGATTAGCATTTATTACAATTGTTTAAGAAATTGCCAGTAAAGCACAACTTTAATCCAAAGAATGAAATAAAAAATCATTACTTGTTTTCTTTGTTGTTAATGGTTTTGCGGAACTAGAAGCACGTGCTGTCCCCTTCACTAAAAAAAACACAAAAATTACATTAAATGTCAGTTTATGAACACTTATCATATAATACAGTAGAATGAGAAAATATTTGTATGTTTAAATCTATTATTACTGATTTATGATGCCACTTCACATGGTTAATTTCTATTATTTTTACAAGTAATGTACATTTAGCATTGAAAATACTGATCGTCTTGCTTTGCATTTTGATAAGGTTTGATGATATGATAAAGTATATGAATCATTATTCTGTATTACTTTAAGGGATGAAACTGATTAACAGTGGGGTAATTATGTATAGGCCCGCTGTATTGTTTAATTGCAATAAATTGCACACTAAATCTTGTTCCCTTTTTTACAACATTCCCTACAAAGACTCTAATCCAGGGGTGGGCAAGTTCGATCCTGGAGGGCCACATATATGCCTGGATTTGATGATATCCCTGCTGTGCACAGGTGGGTCAATCACTTAGTCAGTAATCCTGACTGACTCACAAGTGCACAGCAGGTATATCTTCAAATCCAGGCCTTCATGTGGCTCGCCAGGATCAAACTTGCCCACCCTTATCCTAATTAATTTTCCACTCAGTTGCCTATCCCCAAAGTAATTTGTCCTGAATACTTTTGCTAGTTCATCCACTCAGCACTAGATTCCTATATTCTCAAGGATGATATTCAAATCCTAACCCTAACCCACAAAACCCTCAACAAATTTGGACTCCTACCTATATATCAGCACTTATACCCATAAATTCCTACATGTTCCTACCTAACATTTTAAATAGTAAATAAATAAACAAGATGTGCTCACTCTTTTTGACTTTGAACTCTTCTTCATCCCTCACATTGTATTATTTACTAAATCTTGCTATCTTCAACCCCAAAACATCCACAAAATGTGTCCCTTCCTCACTACAAAGACTCCAATCCATACATACAGCATGTCTAAGAATAATTACTACAAATTACTCTCCTAATTTATTTTCCATTCATCTGATTACCCCCAATGCAATCCATCCTGGAAACTTTTGCCGATCTACCCACCAGCTCCAGTCCCTTTTACTACATTCCCATGTCCTCAAGGATGAAATTTAAGATCCTAATCCTAACCCACAAAACACTCAACATTACGACTCCTCCCTATATCAAAGCTTCCATACAGATATTTTCCAAGCCACCTTCTCCTCTATCTCTCTTCCCCCCAACATTACTTTCTCCTATGCCCCCTCCAAAATACTTTTTCCATACAACATCTACTTTTTGGATTCCCATACCCATCTGTTTAGCATACTCCCTTAACCCAACCACTTATATATAAAAAAAACAACTATTCTGTTTGGCTTTATACCTCCAACTACAACTCAGTAATGCTCCTGGAATCATCCATCTACCAGCACCCCCCTCAACTCATGTACCTCCCTAGACTGTAAGGTCTTGCGAAAACTACTGTGTCTTTAGCATGTGTGTCTTTAGCATGTGTTTACTCTTGTTTATGAATTTGCCAGAAAAGTACAACCACAAAAAAAAAGTCATTACCAACTGTTATTTTTGCGATGGATTTTGTGAAACGTTCAGCATGTAATGACTTTTTCTCTAAAGAAAAACACAAGTATCAGTTTATGAAACACACCACATAAAACAGTATAATGATAATATGCCATATGTGTAGTTATACTATTAAAGATTTGTAATACCATTAATTAAAATATTTGTAATACCATTAATTAAACTTTATATTTGTATTATCTTTTGAGAAATTAAAACAGTTTTGCAATACTTTCCTTCCTGCTTTGTGGCTTGATGATATATGGAAGCTTATGAATCAGCATGGTCATTATGTGTACGTCTACAATTTTGTTTAATCCATGCACTTAGCATGTCAAGGTTTGACTATTGCAACATCCTTCTAATTGGTTTTCCACTCATCTACTTATTCTATCTAACATACAAAGCACTCAACTTCAACTCCCTTTTATCTCAAATCTTGTCTCCAGATATACATCGTTTCATGATTGCCTAAAAGGACTTTTCCTGTGCAACCTCCAAACTTTGTATCAGTGTCTTCCCTTGTTTTCACATCTTCAAACATTACCTGCAAATCTGTTTAGTGCAGCAAACATCATTGAACCCATAACCTACAAATTGCAAGAAGGCAAACTATTCCGGTTGGCTAACACCTCTCCCTTAGTCATGCTCTAATACCCATCCACCAAGCAGTTCCCTCACCTATTTACCTCACAGATTGTAAACTCTTACCCAAACTATGCCACTTTACAGTCAGCATATGTTAAACTTGTTTATGAATTTGCCAATAAAGCAAAACTAAAAGAAAGAAATCATTACCCATTTCCTTTAATGTGAATGGCTTTGTGAGATGTATCGCACGTGAAGTCTTCTTCACTAAAACAAACATGAACACTGAATTAAATGTCAGTGTAGGAACAGTATATCATATGATATAGTATAAAAATGATACCTATGTGTAGTTATATTGTTACATGTTTGTGTTGCCATTTATTAAACTTTACCTTTTTATTATCTATTATGTTTGCACAATTTAAAACAGTTCTGGCAATACCAAACGTCCTGCTTTGCATTTTAGAATTTCCTCTTTGATATGTAGTTTTGTATATTCATAGATACTTACAGATGAAGGGCCTGATTCCAATCGGATAGGTAGCTGTGCAAAAATGCTCTCTTGCAATTGTGGGTGCTTTTTTTTTGCACAAGGTATACATATCCATCCCAAAAGTTACCCATGCAAACCCTCCATTAAATTAGGAACCACGCACCAGGGTTGTTTTGCCCGGCTGCAATAAACACTGAGCTGTCAGCTCAGTTGCCTCTGCAGCAGTGCTGCATACTATATCACACAGCCCCTCCCCCCATCTATCTATATAAACCCCATCCCATGTCAGGAAAAGGGTAAACATTAAGGGCAGGGGGTTTAAGATTTCACTGCTGGACACTCCTATGAGGCAAGGGAACCCCCCCAATCAACCTGATCACTACATTAAACTATAACCATGGGGGGTTATTTAGACCTTAATATCTCCTAATGATTAACCTCATGTCATGGAGGCACCTAAATATTAACTCTGGCCACTTAACACTTAACTCTCACCGCAAGGGTTTCTAACGGACCCCAGTGGCACGCTAAATTAACTCCTATGAAATGTTTATCCTGTATGGACCCCCGTGACATCTAACTATTAATCTAGCCATTAGGAACTAACACCTAACATATATGCTATGGAGGTCCTTATAGGAACTCCTTGGCATGTAATTTAAACCTATATTCCATGGGGACCCTGGATGCACCTCCATGGAATCTCCTCTATGCCATGGAGTTCCTGCAAGGAAAAATGTGTAGCATGAGACATTTTCCTTACTAAAACAAATGAGAATATTCAATTAAATGTGTTTGAAACACTTATTGTTTAATACAGTATAATGGGAATGTCATCTGACTAGTTATATTGTTATAGTTTAATGACATGCCATTCGTGAAACTTTACATTTCAGTTATCTATTATCTTTGCACTGATTAAAGCTTTACATTTTGGGAGCTATTTATTGACATGGTGTGAAGTTTATGAACCATTTTTCTGTCTAACTTCCAGCAATGTATTTATGCACTTTCAACCTTTAATCCAGTAACTTTCAGACTAATTAATACAGAATTGATCATGGACTGAGAGGAGTTGAAAGTGAGAGGGCATTGTATGGTGCACAGGCGAAGGGGGGGGGGGGGGTATGGAAGGCAGGTAGAGAACAGAAAATATATTGGAGTAATTAACTTGACACGGTGGGCTTATTGTAGGGTGAATTGCAAAGGGGGAAAAACAGTAAACATAGAACAGGTCTGGGATTAGGTTTGGTAGCCCCAGAAGCTAATAGGAAACTCAAATAGACAAATGAGATGTAATGGTGATTTGCATGCATATTTTATTATATTCAGATTGGTTCAAAGTAGAATAGAAAGTGCAAAAAGGACAATAATTGATTATGGAAATTATAGGAGAAATTAAGTATTTGAGATGGAGTGAAAAAAGAATGTGCACTCAAAAACTTTACAGGAAATAAATATTAGCACAAAGCAAGCATCTTTGCTGTATGCATGCTTAGCAGGCCTAGTGCTCCTTCTAGGCTCCACTGGGGTTGCAGACTTTATTGCACTTAAAGCTTTTTAGGAAGCTATGCCAGAAGCCACACTCACCAGATATCTTAAGGAAATGTGCACCTATATAAGGATACCCTGCTAATATGTACAATAACCCTTATTGTCAACTATTCAGACTGCGCTTGTCCCAACAAAGAAAAAGGGTTATGATTTTTGAACTAATTATTTGCATTAATGTTGCAGTTTATTGGCAATTTCTTAAGCAAGTGCAATATATGCTAATCATAGAATGAAGTCGTTTTTGTGATGGCTTACAATCTAGGGAGGTATATGATCCAAGGTGGCTGCCGATGGGTGGATGGTTCCTAGACCATGACTGAGGGTGAGGTGTGAAGGCAAACAGAATTTTTTTTTATATATATAAGTGGTATAATTGGGTTGGTACGCTACTCTCAACAGATGGGTATGGGAATCAAAAGGGTAGAAGTTGTATGGCAAAATTATTTTGGAAGGGGCAAGAGATAAAGTAATGTAAGGGGAAAGAGGTCAAGTCAATTACATAGAGGAGAATGTGGCGTGGAATATATAGGGAGGAACCGAAATGTTGAGTGTTTTGTGGGTTAGGCAAAGGATCTTGAATTTCATCCTTGAGGACAAGGAAATCTAGTGAAGGGACTGGATGCTGGTGGAAGGATTGGCAAAAGTATTCAGGATTAATTGCATTGTGGATATGCAGATGAGTGGAATTAGGAGGGTATTCTGCAGTAAGTAATCTATTAGGAGGGTATTCTGTAGTAATTATTCCTCAACATACTGAATGCATTGATTGCAGTCTTTGTAGTGAGCAAGGGACACATTTTGTGGATGTTTTGGTGTTGAAGTCAGCAAGATTTAGTAAATAATAGAACGTGAGGGATGAGAGTTCAAAGTCAAAAACAGTGAGTGAGCGCATTTTATTTATTTACTTACTATTTATAAAAAGCAGATAGGAACAGACATGGATTTCAAAGTAGAGAGCATATAGGAAATGTTAGAAAGGCTATCTCCTTCATGAAAAAACAAATATAAACAGAATGTTCAGGACAACTCAATAATACATTATTCTTGCATATTGGAACACAACCATAGCAAAAATACAAAGTAGGAAAGTTCAGTATCTTGGTCATTGGATTTTGTAGAATGTGCGTCAACTGTGAACCTTTTCACAACAAAAAGAAATATAATATTTTAAGTTTTATTGCTGAATCAACATCATATAATGTAGCAATCATCCCCACATCTCTAGTTCACAGTTCTCCACCTCCAGAACATCTCCAAAATACATCCCTTCCTCACACAATATACTATAAATCCATTTATCATGTGTAGGTTTCACTACTACAATACTGACCTAATTGGATTCCCAATCTAAACCTATCCCCATTTCAGGTCATCCTAAGTGCTTCTGCCAGGTTCATTCACTTCACCCAACACTCATTATCTTCTGTTTCATTACTAGTGCCTTAAATTGCTGCCCATGGGCCTCATTCAATTGCAATTTGGCCAATTGAATAGTGCTCTAAATAAGAAACATAGCATATTTTTTTTAAAGAAGTTTTTAGTTAGTGAAAACCTTGCTTTTGGAAAGATGTTTACTAATTAAAAACTTCTTTAAAAAAAAATATGTTATGTGCTTATTTGGAGCCCTATTCAATTGGCCAAATTGCAATTGAATGAGGGCATATGTCTTTAAAAATATAATTCCAGGTTCTGAGCATAACCTACAAAACTCTGAACATCAAGGCTACTAGCCACCCATCCAGCCACCCATCTGCCCATGACTTTTGCCTCTCTCTGCTACCATTATCTCTCCTATGCCACCTACTGGATTTATCCTCATGGCCGTCATGACCATCAGGCTTCCCTGTGAGGGGTGCCACTTTTTTAATCTAAAAAAGATTAAAAAAATGTTTTATGCTTTAAAAAAACTGGTGCGTTTTAGAGGAGATATTACTGTACTAGAAGATGTAGACATATAGATAGTTAGAAAGATAGATAGATAGATAGATAGATATATGATTAATACAACTTTATTATCCATATGCTACGTCTATGTGTGTTATTGTTTATGTATACATTTGTGTTAGAAGGCCTCACTATCAGCCTTATTAAATTGGGATTTGGCAAATCTAAAGAGCTCTATATAAGCACAGAGTATATTTTTTTACAGAGGTTTTTAGTTAGTTAAGACCTTGCTTTTGCATAGACACAGAGGGGGGAAGGAGACACAGGGGAGGGAGAAGGGGGGAAGGACTCACAGGGGATTGAGAGTTGGGGGAGGAGACACAGGGGAGGGAGATGGGGAGAAAGGAGACAGAGGGGAGGGAGCGGGGAGAAAGGGAGAGGGGGAAAGGAGACACAGGGGAGGGAGAAGGGGGGAGACACAGGGGGGAGGGAAGAGACACAAGGAAGGGGGGAGAAGCAGGAGAGGGGGGAGTCACACACTATTTATCAAACTATATCATGCCGTCATACAAGGGAGAAAGACAAATGGGAAAGGAGACATGGGGGGGGGCATACGAGATGGAGAGGGGGAACAAGGAGGCACAGGAGAGGGAAAGTGAGAGAAAGGAGATACAGGGGAGGGAGATGGGGAAAGGAGACACAGGGGGGTGAGCAGGGGGGGGGAAGGGAGAGGGGAAAAGGAGTCACAGGGGAGGGAGGGAGGGGGAGATAGACAAAGGGGAAGAAGAAGGGGGGAGACACACAGCAGAGGGGGGGACACAAACTATTTATCAAACTATATCATACTGTAATTTCTGATGATGGGAAAGCCGCTAGTATATATATATATATATATATATATATATATATATATATATATATATATATAAATATATAGTTGTGCTCAAAAGTTTGCACACCCTGGCAGAAATTGTGAAATGTTGGCATTTCTTTTGAAAATATGACTGATCATGCAAAAAAAAATATTTTATTGAAGTATAGTGATCATATGAAGCCATTTATTATCACATAGTTGTTTGGCTCCTTTTTTTAATCATATTGATAAAATAAATAACCCAAATGGCTGTGATCAAAAGTTTACATACCCTTGAATGTTTGGCCTTATTACAGACACACAAGGTGACAAACACAGGTTAAAATGGCAATTAAATTTTAATTTCCCACACCTTTTTTAAATTGCAATTAGTGTCTGTGTATAAATAGTTAATGAGTTTGTTAGCTCTCGCGTGGATGCACTGCGCAGGCTAGATACTGAGCCATGGGGAGCAGAAAAGAACTGTCGAAAGACCAGCGTAACAAGGTAATGGAACTTCATAAAGATGCAAAGGGATATAAAAATTTACCCAAAGCCTTGAAAATGCCAGTCAGTATTGTTTAGTCACTTATTAATAAGTGGAAAATTCAGGGATCTCTAGACCAAGAAAGATTTCAGCCAAAACTGCCAGAAGATTTGTTCAGAATACAAAGAAAAACCCACAGGTAACCTCAGGAGAAATACAGGGTGCTCTGAAAAAAGACAGCGTGGTTGTTTCAAACAGCACAATATGACAGTACTTAAACAAAAATTAGCTGCATGGTCGAGATGCCAGAAAGAAGCCTTTACTGCACCAATGGCACAAAAAAGCCTAGTTACAATATGCCTGACAACACCTTGACACTTCTTACAGCTTCTGGCACACTGTAATTTTTTGTGACGAGAACCAAATAGGGCTTTATGGTCACAACCATAAGTGCTATGTTTGGAGAGGGGTCAACACGACCTATAGCGAAAAGAATACAAACCCAACTGTGAGGCATGGTGGTGGCTCACTGATGTTTTTTTTTGGGGGGGGGGGAGCTCTAAGGGCACAGGGAATCTTGTGAAAATTGATGGCAAGATGAATGCAGCATGTTATCAGAAAATACTGCCAGATAATTTGCATTCTTCTGCACGAAGGCTGAGCATGGGACGCTCTTGGACTTTCCAGCATGACAATGACCCTAAGCACAAGGTCCAGTTGACCGTCCATTGGTTACAGCAGAAAAAAGGTTGTGGAGTGGCCATAACAGTCTCCTGACCTTAATATCATCAAGCTACTCTGGGGAGATCTCAAACGTGCGGTTCATGGAAGACGACCAAAGACTTTGCATGACCTGGAGGCATTTTGCCAAGACGAATGGGCAGCTATACCACCTTCAAGAATTAGGGGCCTCATAGACAACAATTACAAAAGACTGCACGCTGTTATTGATGCTAAAGGGGGCAATAAACAGTATAAGGAACTAAGGGTATGTAAACTTTTGATCAGGGCAATTTGGGTGGTTTCTGATATCATCATGATTTAAAAAGGAGCCAAACAACTATGATAATAAAGGGCTTTATATAGTGATGTCGCGAACATCAAATTTTTGGTTCGCGAATAGCGGACGCAAACTTCCATCAAATGTTCGCAAACGGGCGAACCTGGCGAACCGCCATAGACTTCAATGGGCAGGCGAACTTCAAAACCCACAGGGACTCTTTCTGGCCACAATAGTGATGGGAAAGTTGTTTCAAGGGGACTAACACCTGGACTGTGGCATGCCGGAGGGGGATCCATGGCAAAACTCCCACAGAAAATTACATAGTTGATGCAGAGTCTGGTTTTAAGCCATAAAGGGCATAAATCACCTAACATTCCTAAATTTTTTGGAATAACATGCTTTAAAACATCAGGTATGATGTTGTATCGATCAGGTAGTGTAAGGGTTACACCCGCTTCACAGTAACAGACCAATCTCCCCGTTTAATGCACCGCAAACAACCGCAAACAGTCCCTTTGCACAACCGCAAACTCCCCATTTGCACAAGGTTGGATACCAAGCTAGCCATGTCCCGTTCCTTGTCCTCACTGATGTCATTGAAGGTCTCTTCCTCCACCCAGCCACCAAGGGTCCCCGAAAGGTGAAAACAAGCCCCCTGGGACGCCTGCTGTGTTTGGTCTTCCACCTCCTCAAAGCCACCTTCCTCCTCTGATTCCTCTTCTTCAGATTCCTCTCTCTGCGTTGCCTCTGTCTGCGTTATTATAAGGTGTGTACTGTTAAGTAGTACTATTCCTATCGGTTTAATCCCTGTTACGTCCACTATTAGGGGACGTGTATATGGCATTGATTTTTGGAACAGGGAGATGGAAAAAGATGCTTGGTCGGACCTCCTACTTCAAATTTGGGGCACTGCGCCTGCAATCTAAGGTGCCACCAGATATGAGTGTCACTGTGCACTGGCAAAAGTTGTCAGAGTAGGCGCTGTAGGCCTCACACACACGCCTGTAGGCAGGCAATTGCTATTCAATCGATTACAGTCAAAAAAGTGTTGTTTTATGTCACTGTACACTACAGTTGCACCAGATATGACGTATCACTGTGCACTGGCAAAAGTTGGCAGAGTAGATGCAATAGGCTTCACACACATGCCTGTAAGCAGGCAATTGCTATTCAATCTATTACAGTCAAAAAAGTGTTGTTTTATGTCACTGTACACTACGGTTGCACCAGATATGACGTATCACTGTGCACTGGCAAAAGTTGGCAGAGTAGATGCAATAGGCTTCACACACACGCCTGTAGGCAGGCAATTGCTATTCAATCTATTACAGTCACTGAGCACAGTATAAGCTGTGAGCCTGACACAGGCAGGCAACTGAAATTAGATTAAAGGAAAAAAGGGTTGTTGTTTTTTCAATGTATGGTACAGCAACTATGACTGGTGAAACAGAGCAGAATATTAGCCTGTCCTTCAGATGGAAGGCTCTGGAAGGGAGTGTATGCTGCTGATTGGCTGGAATGTGTCTGCTGACTGTGAGGTGCAGGGTCTTTGTTTCCTCAATGATAAAGTATAGGGGGAAAACCGAAAAGCGCATGTGTTCGCCGTCCTCTGCGAACATGCCAAAATCGCCGCGAATAGTCTGCAGGCGAACTGTTCGCGACATCTCTAGCTTTATATGATCACTATCCTTCAATAGAATAAATGTTTTGCATGATCAGTCATAATTTGAAAATAAATACCAACAATTCACAATTTCTGCCAGCGTATGCAAACTTTTGAGCACAACTATATTTAGTCTTTCTTGTTTTTCCAATTTTTTATTTTTTTGTTCATTTCTCACTGTTTGCTGTTTTTAGTTCATACTTGTATCAGTATCGCTTTTTGACTTGATAAAGAGAGGCATTATCTCTCGAAAGCTCGTTGCTTTAATATGAATACGTTTGTCCAATAAAAAAGGTATCACTATTCACTGCAATACTCTGATTATTCAACTATATATATATATATATATATATATATATATATATATATATATATATACTGCAGACATGAGGAACCCTATTCAGATGCTACTGATTAAAGGACAACTGAATCCAATATTTACAGCATTCTATTTTTAAAGAACATCCAATACGTTTTTTTACTTATATATTAATTTATGTTGTAGTGAGGCTGGCCATTTTTTATGATTAATTAAAGGGATACGTAAATTTCCTGGATTAGGAATGCATCTGATTACAAAATTACAAAAAGGGAAATTGAGCAATTATCAAGAAAACAAGTTTATACATTAGTATTGGTCAGAGCATCACCCAAGCTAGACCTGAGATACTGTCCTGAGTCTAATCATAGACAAGTCTTACAGCAGCTAAACAACCCGAGATTACCCCCCAAAACAAAGTATTTATTGTGGTTATTGTTCCATGGGAAAATCTATGTAAGACAGAACTTAAAATATAGAAACATTGATGACAGGAGTTGTCAGAGAGACACGTAATGACACAGAGACAATGGAGCATTTACTTTTAGATTGCCCAAGTTCTGTAGCTGTTTGAAATAACATTTATGATTTTGTTAAAATTACAGTCTTTAAAAATCAATGTTATTCTCAAATAGCGTATGGGTTGTTTTCAGAAAATGTAAATGCATTTCATCCCAGAACACTATGGCTAGTAAACATACTATCAGCCTTATTAAATTGTGATTCGGTAAATTTAAAAGGGCTCTAATTAAGCACACAGCATATTTTTTTTACAGAAGTTTTTAGTTAGTGAACTTCTATCCAAAAGCAAGGTCTTCACTAACTAAAAACTTCTGTAAATAAAATATGCTGTGTGTGTGTCACAACCTACTATGATGATGGGATCTAGAGTATCCTAGTACTCTTATTCCCAGTAGGTTTAGACCTAAGTTTGGTTGACTATAGACCTATGGACAGTCTTCGTCGGTACAAAGGCATAAGTCCCAGCTTGCTTTGGTAGTGTACCTGGGAGCACCTTGGTAGGGAGTCAGAACGAGCTCCTCTACAAGCATATGCCTCTGGGTCAATAATACATGCTTAGTCAAAGTATGAAAATTAAGAACAACAACTTCTTTATTTTTACACAAGTATTTAAACAACTTACAAAAGCAGTACAGGGAGTGGCTACCCCCTTGTCCAACCTTCATTTTCCTCTTGGCCAATGGGGTAATCTCTAGAGTAACTTGATTACCTCTGGTCAATGGACTAGAGGTAAACTCTGGGAACTTCCAGACCCCTCCCATGGGCCGCCCACTAGGTGTGGCTATCTAATTCACTGGGTCTCTGGCTCTCAAGGGAGAAACATCTATTTGCTCCTGTACTATGACCCTGATATTGGGCTGAAGACCCCATGCGGTTAAGGTGCCTCAATGTCTGTACAGACCCCTTTGTTCTGGCCTTGCTATCACTTCAAGTGTTTACTTTAGGTGATAGCTGGAAGGCAGATGGGTGATCTACTCAGGTTACTATCTGTTTCAGACCCAATATGGATGACTGCACACAACATGGCTCCCACATTACAATACAATATATTTACAGATAGTACCACTACAACATTTTATAACCCACAACATCTCCACTGGCAACAGCCTGGGGCAGACATCAATCCAAGTCTGAGATGGGCGCCGATTGAGCCATGACAGTGTGCTTAAATAGAGCCCTTTTAAATTTACCGAATTGCAATTTAATAAGGCTGTATATGTCTACCACCTATTACGAGACATGTAATTCCTGTAAATGTAATAGCTCAAAATGTCATGCAAGACTTAAAGAGTATTCATAAGAGAGAATCTGAACGAATGACAGGAAATAAATTTAAGTAGTGTTGGAAATGTTTATTTATGTAAATAAAAAACAAAAAAAACAGATTGTATTGTATTGGTTGTATTATAAAAATGTGTAAATATTTGTAAATAGTGTTTTTTTATTTAAATACATTTTAAAGATTCCCAAGACCATTTAAACTTCTGAATATAAAAAAAAAAACATTTAGGCATTTTCTCCACTATTTGCTGTGAGACCTTTATTTGAAAAGAGAAAACACACTGTAACACATTATTAAATACCATCAGTATAAAGCAACAAAGAAATATATATTTCAAGGTGCTTTTAAGTAAATGAAATATATATAAATTACTTCAATAGATAATGCAGTGTTTGTAAATATATATCAAGCGTACCTTAGGCATATATGTTTCGTATAGATTATGCTATTTAAACATGTATTAATTATATAAATAAGGAGAGAAAAAGAAAGACTGAGTATAATAATTAAATTATAATACCCCTCTGAAGACAATGTAAATAAATCTTATTACTTTGTTTTCTTTCATTTTAACAGCAGATGTATCATCTAAAAAAGATGACACAAATTAAACATCCTCAAAAAATGGGTTAAAAATGCTTTACAAGACATACATTCATCCCCTTTTTATCAAATACAAGCCATAAATAACCAGTTTAATCACATTATGGAAAAATGTAGATGAAGAAGATTAAATTTAAACTGATGAGGATATTTCTTAAGAGGAAGAAATGTATAAAGACAGGAAATAGTGTTTTTTTTTAGGATGAACAGCTTTCACTCCTAATAAGAGAAGTACAAGTAGCTTTCACATTTGAGGAAGAAGCTTAGCAGTCATATCAAGAAAAAACCTTTTTAAGGCAAAAATGCAAAAATGATACAGCTTACCTCCCCCCTTCATCAAGCAGTTACAAATTGGAAATATCCAAAAAGAAAAAGACACCAATGTCTAAAAGAATATAAAACTGTTTACCAGATGGGTTACGTTATCTAAAGTGGACATAGAAATAGCAAGAATTGCAAAACAGATCAACTATATCGGCAGAGGATAATTAGGGTCTGAAAGATCCCATGGACAAAACAAAGGCCTACCAAACTACAGGTGACTCAGTGAAAGCTTTGGCAATAGCTACTTGTTTTGTTGAGAGCCATGTACCATTAACTAAATTATGTTGAAGCTAAATTATGTTAAAGTATGTTGAAGCCGTTATGTTTCATCCAAAACATCAAGAGATCAAATAGTCAAAATGTGACCAATATAAATTATGATAGCTGATTTTTTGTCTAGCCATGTTTGGGAGACTTTTTCAGAACGATTTACTGAGATAAAGGGGGCTGGATTTTCCGGATGGTTGCAATTCTGACAAATGGGCACAAGATTAGAAATATCATATAGCCCAATGAAATAATGTTACTAGATGTTGTATTAGTGAAGTAAGGATAGAATGAAAATACACTGTTAAAGAAATGTAGGTTCACAATTCAAAACAAAAATAAACGCCGCACCATTCACTTAAGTGTATCAGTACAGAGTCAGAATCTTTGGAAGGGAGTTTGACAAACAGCCAACATTATGGGTGAGCATCCCAAACATTTTACCATACAGAGCCAGTCTCCCACCACTCAGGGACCTCACTACTGTTTATCTGTGGTCAGCATGGGACTGTAGCTCTCTCTATTGCTCCTCTGGTGTGCTGGCCTCAGACGGAATGTTGTCTATAAGACACCCTGGCCTCTTTCTGTTGGGCTGGTGGGGCCTTAAACTGGGATGGACTACTTTTTCAATTCTGTTGAGATATGTGTGGTTGATGCTAGGGTCAGAGAACCGTGTGAATCTACTAGATTGTTGATCAGGTGTCCGAAGGTCTCTCTACAAGGTAATACTGGCATGGGAACTGCCCTGTGAAGGTGACTCCTCCATTAAGCATACTGCCCTTTTTTAGTCTTAATCCCTTTGGCTATGTTGAGCTGCCCTTTCTGGATTGCTACCTGTCGTGGTGAATGGGCTTATGTACTTAAACGAAGCTGTGAGCTAAACCATTTAGGGTCCCTTAATATGGGCAGGTCATAGCAGAGAGATCAGATAAATCACAGTCCCCTGGAGAAGGAACTGGCAACCCACTCCAGTATATTTGCCAAGAAACATACAAAGACAGATGTGTCTGGGTGCTGCGGTCATATGGTCACCGGGAGTCGGACACACCTAAAGGACTTAACAATACTGAGCTGATGTTGCTAATTGTGAATATGTTTGAGAGCAATTTGAGCCTTATGATGTGATTTTGCTCATTGGCTGCATGGAGCCATGTAGAAGTGCATTTGAGGATGCGGGCCATTAAGAATCAGTCTATTATGTGAATTAACAACCACAAGTTTTGGAATCACAAGTTTTGAACATATAATAGAGCCATACCCAATAGTTCATGATGATAAGATTGTTTAAAAAAAACTCCAGAATTCATCCTAAATTAGTCTCTTCTTTTCACTGTTCACAAAACATCAATCTCCCCTCATCCTTCAATAATCCCAAAAATGTTAAAGAAAAAAATTAAACAAATTGAATGTTTGATGTGTTTTAATTTACTAAAACTAAAAGCTTAGCTAGAGATAATAATATATTTGTTTTATTCCAAGGATCAAAAAAGATTACAAAGCATTATTTTCACTCTGGATAAAACAAGCTATTATTTTAGCACATTATCATTTAGGAAATTAAACTCCATCAGAACTGAAAGCTCACTGAACACAAGTTCAAGCTACTTACTGGGCAGAGCATGAAAATGCAACACCAGAGCTGATCAGCAAATTAGCAACATGGAACCCTATTCTACTGCCTAATTTGTAAAATTATACACACTTAAAATCACTCTTAATATAGCTACTCACATTCCCGTTGCGAGTTCCCTGCCCAAAATCATTACGGGCCAGCCAAAGATGCCAAACCGACCTTAGAACTCCATTGGTTTTAACACAGCGCGAATAATATGAATTCCAGCTAATTACACAAAATCAATATTCCATTACACTCGTAGCTCTAGCTCGCAAATAAAGTCTAACCCGCAACTGAAGAAAGAATCACTTTGGTGTCAAAAATATAAGAGTACTAAATAGGGCTCGCAAGGCATTTTTCAAACACTTATTAAAGCTGTAACAGCAATTAAACACACAATGCTGAACTTTGAAAGCATGGTAAGGCATGGAAACACATTAGAATGTATTGCAGAACAGTCTCAAACCCACAAAAATGTATTACAAAAATATTATTTTTAAATGTTATTTCTGAGTAATATCGATCCCAGGACTCAAAGGGTTAATACATATCATGAAACCCGCATGGACTAGAACAGATGATCAAATGAATTTTATTGAGTGCTAAATTGCCTCTGATTGCAGATTATGTGTAACTTCCAAGTTTTACTGATGTCATAATGACAGTCTCATTTACTATTGGCTGTGTCTAAGAAGTAAATTACAGGCTTGCTTAAATATTTTTAGATCATATGATCATGCCCCTTGAAAACCTATTTAAAAAGGCAGTTCAGGCATAAGGAGGTAAATTGTGAGCTAGGGTCAATAGAATACATCTAAACATTTAAAGAAAAAAACACCTGCAGCAAAAATGTTTGAGTTACAGACATTTGCGGGCTTCTAATAGGGCTCATGGTCCAAGATACTTACTTTTCAAAACATTACAGACTGGACTCAAGAAAACAGCTTTTGTACAAAAGGGGTGTGTGAGATTACAGGTATATGTAAGTTTCCTGGGTTCCAAATGTTTCCTAATAAACAGCTACTGATTAGTAGAAAACTATGTATTATATTGAAAAGTTGAATGTACTTACATATTTAAATGCTAGATACTGGTATGTGGATGTGCACACCCCTAGGAAGCTTACATAAAGTGTACTCTGCAGGGTACAGTGTGTGACCTCTAAAGGAAATGATGGTTGGTGGGGTCACAGCTGAAATTGTCCATAAGGAGACAGGCAGAGGGAAAAACACAGACAGCAATTGCCAGATTCTGATACAAATGTTTCAATCTTTAGTTCCTCCTGATTGGCCAAAACAATTTTTCAAATTGTATACCAATTTAGACTGAGTTTGGAGCGTGATAACCCTAAGTTTCAAATGACAGAAATTAAAACATATTTTGCTAACTCCAAGGTTAGTTTTTAAATGCTTATTTGGGTATTTTTTCATGCAATTTTTTTTCCTACACTACTAATTCTCCTCTATCAGATGCACTCATAATCCAGCTAACTTACATTTACCTTTAAAGAACTGCTTAACCTAAGTCTATAAAAATATTGCTTTGTATGTACTACTTAGAAGACTTCACGGAAATGGAGAATGTTTTACTTTCTGTTAATTCTGTTTTATTGAGGTCTTCAAAGGGAGCACCCAGAAATCCATTTTAAATAGAACTGTTTGAATGCTAAATTATTTTGTGTCTTTTCTTGCTGTGTTAGCTCTATAATAAACACTATGAGGAATATGGGTAGGGAGGTCCTGTTAAAGGTCTAAATAGAATCATGTACTGTCTGTCCTTTCAATGGAGGGTGTAGTCTGTCTATATGTCCTGCTGTCAAAGACCTCAAGGAAACAATTTATGGTAAGTAAAAAAAAAAAAAAATCTTTACTACTGAATGAAACATTTTCGGCAAATAATATACTGAAATATACTGTGGTCTTATATTTTGAAAAGTGTGTGATCTCATTTATTAAAGGACCCCTGTAGATTTTCAATAGGGCTTCAATTGTTTATTTAATAAATGATTAGCAATAAAATCAGTGACCCATAACTCAAACATATGAAAAACAAAAATCATTACCTAGGTCCGCTGACGTATGGGACTTGCTGCTACGACCAACATGTGCAACCTTTTTCACTACAAGAAACATAATTTATTTTAAGTTACTGAATGAAAAACATATTTTATATTATACTGAGAATAAGTCACGTGTGTGATTTTATAATATAAGATATCTGTGATACCATTTCTGATATAGATGTACGAAAGCTGGGGCAGTCATTTTATTTTACAAAGCTCATCAAGTTCTGAATGTAACTTTGAAATTGAAGTCAAGGTTCAAAATCGATATTTTTATGAAAAATATATTTTCTGAATACAGATAATAGAGTAGTGAAGGAGGCCTAAAGGCATATCCAAGTTTCAGGAATTAATACATTCCTGCATTATATAGGCAAGGTTGCTGCTAATTAAGACTTCCATGTAAACTTTGAGAATTGAGCTTATATAATTGTGCCTAATTGGGCTGCACAACAGGGTTATTTTCTTCATTATATCCCTGAATACTTGGTCAGTCACAAAGGCCCCATAGGTGTTATCATTGAGGCTAAGAACTTTTCAGTTTTTACTTGTATGTGTGTGTGTGTTTTAATATTTTTATTGATACAAATTACAGGCACTCTGGCAAAAAAACCTTTTTGTAGTTCATATTCTGCCCAATCACCATTTGAGTATTAGTAAAGGGATTTAAGCCAGCTTGTGGAGCACACCTTGGCCCCAGAGACAATGGGACTTAGGGCTGTTTAGGTGAACCCTGGCATATGTTCTCTTGTTGGTTTTGACCTATATGTGACTGTTGGTGGCTATATAGGCATCCAATAGGGTCTTTAGTGGTGTTTGTGGTCAAACACAATTTGTGGTTATTTAAAATGGTATTTTCCATCTCAGGATATTAGTTGCAAAGGGTCCAAGAGTGTAGTTGATTGCGACGTAGTTATTTTTTTTAATAATGTAAATAAAATCCCAATTTTAGATTACGGTAATTCAATTTTTTATGTCTTCCTTAAATAAGGTTTATAGATTTTGCCCTATTCTATTGCCCAATTCATACATTTATACAAACTTAAAACTGCTCTTATTATTGCAACATATTTTATTAGCTACTCACAATCTGATTATGAGTTACCTTCCCCCCAAACACTACTGGCCAGCAAAAAAGCAAAATTGGCCTTAGAACTCTACTGTATAGTTTTTTATCATTGCAAAACAACTTGAGCACTAAATAATTAAAGATACGGTACACAAAATCGTTATTCTATTAGATCCGTAGCTCTAGCTCGCAAATAAATTCTGATTTGCAACTGAAATAAGTATCAAGTTTCTGTCAAAAATATTGCAAACGCTAGATAAGACTCACAAGAGCTTTTTAAAACACTTATTAGAGCTGTAACAGCTATTAAATGCACGATACTGTACTTTAAAAGAATAGAAAGCCATGGAAACTCATTCACAATAGAATGAATTGCAGAACAGTCTGAAACCCACAAATATGCAATTAAAAATATTATTTGTAGCTGTTTTTCTGTAGTAACATAGATCCCAGGACTCAAGGCTAATACATATCATGAAACCACATGGAGTAAAACAGATGATCTAATGCATTTTATAGATTGCTTGAGTGCTTGATTGCAATACTGATCAGGAAATGTTTCTTACTGGCACTAATTAATTTGTAGCCTCCGATTGCAGATTACATGTAATTTCCATGTTTTACTGACATCATACTGTCAGTCTCATTTACTATTGGCTGTGCCTAAGAAGTCAATTACGGGCTTGCTTAAATATTGTAAGATCATATGATCCCTCCCCATGAAATCCTATTTAAAAAGGCAGACTTTACGAATTCAAGCTTACAGAGGTAAATTGCGAGCTGGAGTCAATAGAATACATCTAAATATTTAGAGAAAAAAACACTAGCAGCAACATTTTTACATAGTTACATAGTAATTAAGTTTGAAAAAAGACTTTCAGTCCATCAAGTTCAACATTTAAGATATACTATGATATGCAATATGCAAATTAGTTGTTAATTGATCCAGAGGAAGGCAAAAAAAAAAGCAAGTGAAACTTAGTCAATCGTCTCAAAAGGGAAAATAATGTAATTCCTTACTGACCCCAGATACTGCCGATCGGACTCCACCCTGGATCAATACTCTCTCTCTCTAATTAACCACAATAACCCTGAATACCCTTTTTAATTAAAAATATATCCAGTCTCCTTTTAAAGTTATCTATCAAATCCGATGTCACCACCTTACTGTGAAGACCCATTTTCTTTCTTTAAGGTGGAATCTTTTTACTTTTAACCCCAAATGTCCATGTCTTCTTGTCAGTTGAAAACCTCTTGGCATAAAAAGCTCACTTGACAAATTTTTATACTGACCCTGGATGTATTTATATAGGGTACACATATCTCCTCTTACACACCTTTTTTCAAGAGAAAATAAGTTTAATTTGGTTAGTCTTTATTCATAACTTAGCCCCTCCATTCCTCTTATTAGTTTGTTTTCTTTCAATACAAATACACAATACAATACAAAAAAGGTAATTTTACGAAATACAAAAGACAGATCAACATTCAATCCTGCACAAATCTAACAATTGACCTTTTGACTGTCGGCAACCAAAATACAATCAACTGCTGTTTTCCGCTATTTTCCTCCCGTTATAAATAACAGTATTAATAATAAATGTTTCATAATTTTATTCCTTCAATAATTCCTAGAATTCCTTAAAACAGTGTTGGACATAATCTCTAAATTAGAAAAGCTCAGAAAGTAAAAGTAAAAACAACCAGTGAATTCCAACAAGTTCCTCCAAGTACCTTCTATTTTGATTGAGGGTTAAGCTGTCAACATAGACAAAGACAAACACCAAAAAGACAAAGAAAAAAAAAAGGACAACTGACATTAAAAAACAAAATTAAGATGTTGCACTGAGTCTAGGGAAGGGGGGGGGGTGAAGGGTGCCATCTATTAATAATTTAAAATGTAAGTTTCTCTATTAAAGGCATTCTTAATGTATTTCTCCGTTAACGTAAAGGCCCTATTCTAAGTATCTTTATGGCCATGAGATTTTCAAATCCTCTTCCCAAAATCTAATTTTGTGGGATGTTGTATCCTCACATCTAATTTTTATGAGGTTATAACACTTCTATTTCAGGTGTGCTTTGTTTTGAGACCTCAATAATTGCTCAAAGTCCGTTAGTTGTCTGTTGCCTGTCAAATGAAACCTGACTGTGATCAATACTCTTCTTAGTGTATTATATTCTAACCACATATGTAATGAAATTCTGTGTTTATGACATACAGGAAGTCATCGAATGAAATAAATGCATTATTTGGGTACAGGTCTCTAAGGTAACATAGACCTAAATTCGCCAACATTTTAAGGAGCCTTGAATCTAAATATTTAGCTAATGACTCTATAGTAGTTATAGGACTTGAAAATGGGATTAATATATATTTAGCGTTAAGTCTAGACCAATGTTTAATGTATTCCTTAAAAGGTTTAGCCTTGTGGGAAGTATCTTTCAATTGTGTTCTATCCTGAAATAACACACTATATATAAATAAGCTTAAAAAATCATCTAATTTTCCATTTGGAGCCAATGATTTGAGTCCATTGGATCAAGCCATTTGCTCATATGAGCGATACTAATAGCGTTGTAATAATTCTTGATTATCGGATATGCCACCCCTATTAAATTTACGAGCCATATAACATTTTTTAATTCTCATCTTTTTGAAATTATGAATAAAATTTTCTGTCAGATTTTGTAACTGATTAATTATGTAAGATGGAACCGTATATGAGACGCACCGCATTACATAGCTGATCTTCGGCAAAAGGGTACTTTTAACGGCCATTATCCTACCTAACCAAGATATGTTCAAATGCTTCCAAGAGGAAGTAATCTTTAATTTCTTATATACTACTTCAAAGTTCAATTTTATCCCCTGCTTTATATCCGATTGGAGTATTAACCCTAAATGCTTTATGCTTAGTTGCCATTTGTATGTATAAAGATCTTTCATTGCCTTATTTTCCTTATCTGAAGTATTCATAATCATAGCTTCCGATTTTACCATGTTTAATTTATATTTTGATACATAGCTGTATTCTTCTATTATGTCCCGAAGACCCCTCAAAGAATTTATGGGATCTTCAAGCATCAAAATAATGTTGTCTGCAATCAGAGACAGTTTATGTTCTGAATTACCTATGTTTATTCCTTGACTCTCCTTTGAGGTTCCAAATGGTAGGAGCCGGGGCTCAAAGATAAGTGTGAAAATATAGACAATAATGGGCATCCCTGTCTAGTACCATTTAAGATCATTATTTTTTCTGATATAAACCCCAGACCCATGACCAAGGCTGGGGCCACATATAGAGCTTGAATGACTTTAGCTCCAAATTCTCCAAAGCCATATTTGGCCAATGTTAGATCCATGTAGTTCCAGTCCACCCTGTCAAAGGCCTCTTCTGTATCCAAAGTCAGGAGAATGGAGGGTGTCTTAGTGTAATTCACATAACAGATAATGTTTAACAGTCTTCTAATGTTGTCTGTGTCTCGTCTACCAGGTATAAAACCGGTTTGGTCTTTAGAGACTAGCCTATCAATAATCTTGTTGAGCCTCTTGGCCAAAATCATCTCATAAATCTTTACATTGGTGTTAAGCAAAGCAAAAGGATGATTTTTTTTACAATCTGGAAGCTCCTGTTCATCTTTCAGGTAGGGTAAATTTAGGGCTTCCAGCATTTCTGCAGAAGCTAAACCGTTTTCCTTGATTTCGTTAATAGCTGCTTGCTGTTTTATTAGTTCCTGTTGGCATAACTTATAGTAGTGGTTAATGAAATAAACTGGGCCTGATGCAGAAAAAATTTTAAATTTTTAAATTGCCCATAATATTTCCTTTTTTGTGATCTTGCTATTCAACATATCCCGGTCTATATCAGACACCTGAGGGTGCTTAATTCTATCTAAAAACATATAAATATCTTCCAGACTAGGTTTTGCCGTATTATTATTTTCATGCTAAATTATATCACTTTTGGCAGCATCTACCAAACGTATTAGCAATATCTTTTGCGTTGGTGAACACTTCATCATTATAGCAAAGTTTATCAGTTCTTTTCCTGTATGATTTTGTTTTCAGTTTGTTAGCTAATAACCTGCCAGCTTTGTTCCCAAAGTGGTAAAAACGTTTTTGAAGAGACCAGAATGATTTGATTTTATTTTTTATCTGACCTTGAACTTTTCTGATCTGCTTTAAGAGCGTTCTATTTGATTAGTATTGTTTTCAAGATCTAATTTGGCCAGATCAATATACAATTCTCTTAATGACCTTCCTCTCTGGCTCTTCTTTTGGGCTTGCCAGCTAATCAATATCCCTCTTATATAAGCTTTGTCAGCTGACTATACTGTAACATTGGATTGGACAGAGCCCATATTTATATCAAAGAGTTTCTCCATTTTTTTTTTAAGACTGATTTTCGAAAACTGATCTTTGAGCAATGCCATGCCATCTTCCAAGATGAATGTTTAAGTGATTATTTGCCACCTTTCAGGACAATTGAGACTAAGCCATAGTCTACCCTTGTAATTGGATCTATATCTGCTTTAAATAGATTTTTAAGCGTAGCTTCATTAACTAAAATATAATTAAGTCTTACATAGGTGTCATGTCTATAATAGTAAAAGGAATAATCTCTGTCTACTGGTTGAAGACATCTCCATGAGTCCTATAAGCCATTCTTCTCGAAAATGTTAAAAACGTTCTAAGATTTCTGTTTTAAACTAATGTCTACTTTAGGTCCTTTACTAGATTTGTTTGTCCCATTCTGGGCTTAAGCATAGGTTAAAGTCTCCACAGATTATAACGAACATGGAAAAGTATTTTTTCATCAATTTTAACGTATGATGATTACTAAATCTGATTTGACCCTTGTTTGAAACATAAATGTTAAGGATTGTGTATTTATCATTGTTTATACAACCTGTCCGTAGGGCGAACCGACCTTCCAAATCAATTTCAGTTTATTCCTCCTTTCAGAATAAGGTTTTTATTAAAGAAGATATAAATCCCTCATGCTTTTTTTCTTTAAAAGTGGAGCTACACCTATGAATAAAATGATCGTCAAAATATTTGGGAGATTTGTCAGACTGCCAGTGTGTTTCTTGTAAACAGATCTGCTTTCCCTTTAAGAAATAATAAAAAAAAAACAACATATGTCTCTTGCCAGGAGCATTTAAACCCTGGACATTTTCACTAATTATCTTAAGTGACATCTAACCATCTAACTGCAACCCCCTCCTCCACCTCCCCCTGCATCAGTGTGACGCACAGACACAACAAACAAAAAAACATAAATACATATAAACACAATTGAGCAACCTACTACTTATTATTTGTTCATGCATGTAAGACCATAACACAGATTATATCCTACTTAAGTGTCCATTTAAACTCATAGTCCATTCATTTATCTTTTTTGTGAATCTATCAAAGTGGGGCTACTTCTAACCCTTTTTACTTCAAGCTGTCCATTGTGTTACGCTTCTAGTTAGACTACATCAATTATTAAAACACATCTATTAAATCGTGAAGAACAAAAAAAAAACTATACTTTTGTGAGAATTACACTCCTAATCCTGACTCTCACTTATTAACAATCAGATTCCAATTATTCACCTATTTTTCGTATTATTACATCTAGAGGTGAATTAACCATAGTCTTATTGGATCCATCTGTAAATATTAGTTTCGTGGGGAACCCTCATTTATAGGTTATTTTATTATCAAGTACAAATTTTGTGATCTCCCTGGATTCTTTCTGTTTACCTATAGTTTCACAGAAAGGTCTGTAAAGATTCTTTACTTTCCATAAAGTTTCTCATATTTTACAATTTAAATGATTTTCTCACAATCGCCTCTATATAAGAGAAATGGTGCTATTTGGTTATAAAATCTATAGGGGAGTCCCTCAGTAGGCTTTTGGGTAGAGGTATACAATTAATTCTATCAATCATTAACGCTGATGAGAAATTCAGTTTAATCAAGGAGGATAAAAAGGTGATTACAAACTTGAATAATTCCATATAGGAGATATTCTTAGTTATGCTCTTTATTCAAATATTGTTTCTCCTTGAGAAATCTTCTAGTTTGGTGTATTTCCTTTCTTGTATTTCTTCAGTAAACCTACATGTTTCAGCTCTTATAGATTCTTGCTCGATTAATAAATCTTTTTTTTTCAAATCCAATTCTTAAAATTTTTGAAGAATGGCGTTAATAGCCTTGGAGTTATTATTTATTTCTATTGTTAGCTCAGATACTATAGATGTTTTAAAATCTAACAGTAAAAATGTCATGGCTGAAACTGTTAAGCTATCTTCTTCTAAGTTCAGACACCCTAAAGTTTCTTGCACCCTTTCTCCATCCCCAGTCTCTAGTTGGCTCATTTAATCAATTTGGGTAGTTGTGGTACCTCCAATTTAGGATTTATTTAACTCCTTGGCTTTACTCCCTGGGGAAAAAAAATCCTGGAGATTTTGAACTCACATTTTTTTCCCTTTGATTTGCATTTAGTAGTTTGGCTATCTTTAGTCTTCATTTTAGGACACTTACATTTGTATACTAAGGTGTTTGGGGGATGTAACTTAATATGTCCAATTTTTTTTTCCCCTCTATTTTTTCCCTTTTTCTTTTTTTTTCCTTAACATTATAGACTGATCTCCTTCCTTCTAAAGGGCAGAATTGGATATAGTACTTAATCAACATTTGATCAGTACTGAATCAGCGCTATTCCAACTCAAGTATCAGATTTTAAAGATCATAACCTCCCTACAGCCATCTGTGAGAAACAATCCCATCTTGAAAATTTGCCAAGAAACACTTCCTTTGAGGGAACAATTACACCAAAATTGGGCTTAAATTGTACCCTCATGAGTTAAAGAGGACCTGTGCAGGTTTTACACACAGGTTTTTTTATATATAAAAAAAGGAAATAAATTCTTCGGGGCCTGTTGTTGCTCAAATATTAAACTATTAAAATATTATAGAATTAAAGATTCAGTGTGCAGTTATACTAAAACTCCGTCTTCACATCTTGGAAGGCCCAATCTATGTATCCTTAAAAGTCAGAACGGATTTTTTTTTTACCCCCCCCCCCCCCCCCATTTTATTTTTTCGGCGGGTAGCCCTATCTTGCAAGATCTTACAGGGAGAGTATGCCTTAACACTATTATTGTGCATTATAAGAAGATCCATGTATTAAAATACAAAGGTGCTGTATCAAACATTGCCGGTGGGTCCCTCTCACCTGTACAGCCCCTCACTCTCAACACAGGGATTGACAATACCTCCAGGCACAAACCCAGTCCAGAAAGAGCTCACCAAATCGTCCTATGCCCAAACTGTCACCAGGCCTCCGCCCTCATCCTCCACTGAGCTCCCTATACCTCTGGAGCTACTTGGAGTCCAGGCTTTCCTTCACTTCCACCTGTCGCGCAAAGCGCGGTCTCTCACCTCCTGAGCCTCAAGCAATCCGCCGCTCTCACCAGCAAGACGCCTGGACAAGGTGCACACATATGAGGGGACTCTGGTATACAGGAATCCTGTCTCACCGTTAGATAAATTGTCAGGCTAACTCTGTGGATTGAGGGAGTGATCTGTTCTTGAGCAAAACTTTACTTTGTTAGTTAGCAGCTTAGACTAGCATCCCTGCGTTCATGCCGCCATTGCCCGGCTAGCTCAGCATGCTAGCAACTTCCTGGTCGTAATCTTTCAAAGGTTCAAAATATCTTGATAACATTGACATTACACACTTAGGTTGGTACTCCACTTATTAGTTTTGTAGCCCTTCTCTGTACCTTTCCCAGCTCTAAAATGTCCTTTTTATTAAGTGGTGCCCAAAATTTTACTCCATATTCCAAATAAGGGCGTACTAGGGATTTGTATAGTGGCAGAATTATATTTGCTTCTCTTACATCTATACCCTTCTTAATGCATGCTAACATTTTTTTTTTGCCTTTGCAGCTGCTGCTTGGGATTGAGCACTGTTACTTAAGTGGTTGTCCACAAGTGCTCCCAAATCCCTTTCAATATCTGATACCCCTATATATGCTCCATCACATATAATATCACATATAATAGTTTTCATCTTACATTTTTGTCCGTCACGCCATGTTAAACGAGGCTCAAACGACTTACCTGCAATGAGCGCCAAAGGCGCTCATTGCAGGGCTCGCGATGAGCGCTATTTGCTCGCACCACTTTGCTGTCAATGAGCGCGGTCGCAAGGCCAGCACGACTTTGTGCAAGAAATGGTGGCATTGCAGGGTCATCTGGCCAGTCAGGGTTGTTATTTTGACAAAGAAGGACACAGATTAAGAGCGACATGGCGAGGTTTTGCAAACACGCCGATGCGCATAGCACTTTGGTCGTGAGGCATGCAAGAGTTGAAAAACATTATGACTTTAACGGATGAAAAAATTTCAACCGCATATCTCCGAAAACGAACAAAAAAGACAATTAGTTATACAAATTATAGTAAAAACTCACACACAACCCAGGGGGAGACCCAGGGAGCCTGTGAGTGAGTTTGCAAGCTCATTTTAGGTTTAATTGCAGTCGTCGATCGAAAATCGGCTACGCAAGGAAAAAAATGGTGGCCGAAAAAACATACATTTTCTTAAACAGGACCGAAAACCAGTAACACTTAGCAGAACAACGCAAGGCACTGAGGACTTTGAAAATACACGATGCTGAAGCCAGTTACACCTAGCAGAACAATGCAAGACATGCAGGACTTTGAAAATAACGGCATCAACACTCATCGCGAACCACCCAAAACTTGACCAGAGACACAGATGACAAAGACACAGGAGAGGGAGAGGGTGGAAAGAGATACAGGGCTGAGAGATGAAGGAAAAGACACACAGGGGAGGGAAATAAGGAAAAACAAAAGACACAGGTCAGGGAGAGAAGGGGGATGGAGAGAGGGGGAAATAGACACATGGAAGGGAGACGGGGGAAACAAAAACAAGGGTCAGAGAGTGGAGCAAGGATCGCAATAAGCTCCGAAGGCGCTCAGCGTGAGGCACGAAAGCGATTATTCATTGCAGGGCTTGCGATGAGCGCCGTAGGTACTCAGAGGGGCCAGAGCCTCGCATTGTGTGGCAAACCGCATTGCCAGGCTTAACATTTTATTGTCGTAATTTTTGATGAGCAAGTCGCTAGTTAAAATTATAAATTGCATGGCTATTTTTCCTTCTCAGATGTATAACTTTACATTTATTTGTAATTGAATCTTATCTGCCATTTAGATGCCCATTCCTCTATTTTATGTAAATCCTTTTGTAGGGGGAGTACATCATTATCTGATTTAATTACCTTAAGTGTCCTTAGTGTCATCAGCAAAAATGGAGACACTACTTTCCAGTCCCACCTCTAAGGCATTAATAAATATGTTAAAAAGGGGAGGACCTAATACTGAAAGTTGCATTAGAGGCATTTGCAAGCTTCTAATAGAATAGGGCTCATGGTCCAACACACATACTTTTCAAAACATTACAGACTGGACTTACAATATACTCAAGAGCAGCTAATAGAATATGGCCCAATGTCTGTGTATTGGAGAAGGCTTGTGTTGCAGGAGTTAGGCTTTCTTTCAGGTGGTTCCAACAATACTTTGAAAGACCAAAATATTTTTAAATCCTGTAAGTTTTCTAAAAGGGAGTTTCTTACACACATAAATAAACAGCCATA
Source organism: Discoglossus pictus (assembly GCA_027410445.1). NCBI lineage: Eukaryota > Metazoa > Chordata > Amphibia > Anura > Alytidae > Discoglossus > Discoglossus pictus. The sequence goes on from CM050171.1 coordinate 87,311,482, forward strand.
AAAGAAACAGGACACACAAACAAAGGTTTAATAAATATTAGAAATTGTTCTAAAGTGCACTTGCTACCATTATTGAGAATTGGCCTCTAAACACAAAGCAAACAAAAAAAAAATAATTACCTAGATCCATTAATGTGAAGAATGTTGAGTCACTTTCATCATTTGCATTCTTTTTCACTAGTAGAAGAAGAAATTAGTTTACGATACTGCATGAACACTTATGTTATACTGTGAATAAGAAATATTGGGCCAGATGTACCAAATGTTAAAGTGCTGGAGAACATCTCAATTTCTATTTTATCCTATAGGACATATGTACTAAGATTTGACATTTCTAATTTTTTGGGGGATTCATATGGGCCCCCATGGGGGGTAGGGATGATGAGTATCCTAAATGACGGCTGGTGCATAGGGGTAAATGGGCAGGCCCCCCCAAAAAAAATATCAATTACTTTAATATTGTATTGTAAATGTATATAGATAGTACAATTTAATTATATCTGTATATCAGCTTTCATGTCTTCTTTCATATGGTTTTGTTATCACATTTTGTCTATCACTTTAAATTAACCCTTTGTGTGCCTTCCCCTTGCCTGGTCTCTCTCCCTAGTGCTGCACTGCTAGATCATATTACTGTATGAGCGTTGGGCTGTAATGATCTAACTTGGGTGAATATATATATGCTACAATTGTATAAATTTTCCTGACTGACAACCAATCAGTGCTGCAGGCTGCCTGGTTGCTATGAATATTCCCTCTGACCACCCCCAAGTCTATTGTTATGATATGACATCAGGAAGGCTTTCTATAAAGCCAATTATCTCAAACAATCCCCCACTCTGTTCCTGCTCTTTTTACTGGCGTGATCCTTCTGTACTAATCTCATCAACTAAGTAAGTTTGCACAGGCAGTGATACTGGAGTGGTTAGCAGTTCCTTCTCCAGTGGAAGTGACTCAGATTAGAACACAGGTCAATAGCTGTGGAAGCACAGAGTTCTAACACACTGCACCACCACTGCACCACCTCAATTCTTATATATGAATCATGTGTATGTATTATCTGTTTCTGTACTCTGTATGGTGGAGGCTTCTCTTGAACACTAAATGGTATTCCTATAGACACAAGGGAGGAAGAGGGGGAATGGAGAGACACAGAGGGGGGAAGAGATACAGGGGAGGGAGATGGGGAAGGGGACACAGAGGAGGGGGGAAAGGGGGAGAAGAGACACGGGGAGGAGGAGGGGGGAGAGACACAGAGAAGGGGGAAATAGATACAGAGGAGGGGGGAAGAGACACAGAGAAGGAGGAGAGGGGGCAAAGAGACACAGAGGAGGGGGAAGAGACACAGAGGAGGGGGGAGGGGGGAATAGACACAGAGGAGGGGGAAGAGACACAGAGGAGGGGGAGAGAGGGCAAAAAGACACAAAGGAGGGGGAAAGAGACACAGAGGAGGGGGAGAGTGGGGAGGGGGGGAGAGACACAGAGAAAGGGTGGAGAGGCTCGTAATGAGTGCCAAAGGCGCTCATTGCTAGGTGTGTGATGAGCACCAAAGGTGCTCATCGCAAAACTAGTAGAGGGGGCAGAGGATCGCAATGGTCCCACTTGGTGTAATGTGTGTTTTTAAGGTCCGGTTTGGTAAAGAGTTTTTTAGGTGAACAACAAAATTAGGAATCTCCTTATGTTGCTTAGGATTCGCTATATTATAGCCTCAATACCCTATCACAAGCAAACACAAGGAACAACTTATGTGATTAGCAGTGTATAAATTATCAGAAATAATATGGAAAGAGGAAAGTACAGACACCTTTAAATTCTAATCACTAGTCTTAGACCCATAAAGCCATATATATTACCAAACACAGATATAGTCTTAAGGCCATAATTAGACTATACTATACTCTAATTATGGCCTTAAGACTATATCTGTGTTTGGTAATCATTTTAGATTCAAGATCTTTCTAATATAATAAATTACAATAGATACATTTATATTTGGCTTATTTTGCTTTGTATCTTAATGTTTGCCTCATATTGATATAAGTTCATTCTCATTAGCATATTGATGCATAACATCATGACAGGTAGATTGTGATATGCTTTGTATCACCTTACTTAATTAAAAGATACTATTAGTCAAAAATTAAATCTTTGTCTTCCTCTAATTTATACCATTTGTATATCAGCTTTTATCATGTATTGATAACGGTCACTGTACATATATCACATTATACTTCGTTTATATTGTGTTGTTCTGCAATTTTTATATCATCATAACGCGTTATTGTCCTTACAGGACTCAGGATGGCATAGAACTTACAATAATGATTCCCCACCTGTTTAATTAAGTACCTGTTGGCTCTATAAAAGATCCATGTCACTTCTGTGATAGAACTGATCCCGGAGGAAGCAGAGGACGCGAAATGTGCGCGTCTGTTCAGCTGAGTTGTTGGTCCCCCGTTGATGACGTCAGCAAACGGCTACACGCTGCCGTAGACAAACATTTGGATTGTGCTGGAGATTGGAAGCTTTGCGGTTGGACTCAAACAAGGTAAGTGGAGTAGAGGGGACTAGTCCTAGACATTATAGAGAAGGGAATTTATATTTAATAGGGACAAGGGACAAATAGCGGGTCCCCCAAGATTTCTTTATAGGGTCATCCGCTATGATGTTATAGATAGGGCCACAGTGGTAGAATTTCTTGTCCCCTCTATCTCCACTTGAGTCCAGACTTCCATATATATTTTTCTACTATTTATTATTATAGCACTATCTGCAATTATACGTAATTATTTATCACAATCGGGGTGACTAATATTATGACCAATATTATATGTATCGCAATTAGTTTTTGATATTAAGGGTATTTACCCATTTACATTCATGACAAGTGGATATAAGTTCACATATCTTGATACACATTTTTGTGTCTACTTATAGCATTATATAATTTTTCCACTTGTTCTTTTCTATTGATTGATATTTATTGCAAGTCTTATATATTACGATATTTAAGTATATCTTTTTAAATTTATATTTTGTGTACATATTTTTATATTGTATTATAATAAAAGTTATATTTTAATTATATATGGAGTGGGTCCTTTTTGTATGACAATTGTTATATATAGTATGCTAATATATATGGCTTTAAAGGTCCGGTTTGGGGCTATATGGTCCTGCTTTGTGTAATGTCGGTTTTTAAAGTCTGGTTGGGCCTATGTAGTCCTGCTTGGTATTTTAAGGTTTTAAAGGTATGATTGGTGCTTATACAGTCCCGCTTGTTTTTTTTTATTTTTTTTATATACAGTTTGGGCCTATATAGTCCTGATTGGTGTAATGTGGGTTTTTAAGGTCCGGTTGGGACCTATATAGTCCTGCTTGGTATTTTAATTTTTGTGATGTACGGTTTGGGCCTATATAGGCCTGCTTGGTGTAATGTGGCTTTTTAAGGTCTGGTTGGGCCTATGTAGTCCTGCTTGGTATTTTAAAGTTTTAAAGGTACGATTGGTGCCTATATAGTCCCGCTTGGTATTTTATGTTTTTTTTTAGGTACAGTTTGGGCCTATATAGTATTGATTGGTGTAATGGGAGTTTTTAAGGTCCGGTTGGGACCTATATAGTCCTGCTTGGTATTTTAAAGTTTTTTAGGTACGGTTTGGGCCTATATAGGCCTGCTTGGTGTAATGTGGGTTTTTAAGGTCTGGTTGTGGCCAATATAGTCCCGTCTTTGTATAATATGTTTTTTTGGGGTATGGTTGGGGCCTAGATAGTCTTGCTTGGTTTCATAAGTGTTTTTAAGTACGGATGGGGGCGGCTGCAGACAATTTTGGACTACTACACTTGAAGACACCCGGAGAAGGAGAGTCAACTGTTGGTGAGTGTCATTACATTCATGCAGAAGAGAAATGTTATTATTTGCCTGAATCCCAAGATTCTCGAATTTTTGAACAGTATTAAAAAATCAGTAGGTGGAGTCTATTTCAATGGGCAGAGCAATTATAAGGTCATTGGGTGGGGCATATAAAAGTCAATATGACAATAGGGTAGGAGTTTAAAAATGGGTGCGGTCTGTGTAAGGGGAGGAGCCAAATCTTGCTCTGGCGCCCCTCCAACTTGAAAGTTCACCAGCCGCCACTGAGTATCCATAAGGGAAGTTAGTGGTTAATTAAGGTTTTATAAAGTAGGTGAGGGGTGATAGCCCAAACTAGGGGCTAGGGTAGACCTAGGTAGGTAGACAGGCTATATTTAATGGTTAATGGCCCCCATCCCAATGCACAAAGTGGTACTAGGACAGATGGCCACTCCTGAAGTGTCCAATGAGACTCCAATATTATTTTATTAGTGGTTGAGGAGGGGGCATAAGAGGAGGGCTTCAAAAACTCCATAAACAATACAAATACTTTTATAGTGAGGGCCTAGAAACGTCACAGAGCCTTAGTGGGTGGTCAGGATATCCATTATAATTTGGCGCTCATTGAGTGCTTGCAACGCTTTGTTATCTCTCACATTTGCTTAGTGAGTGTAATGTGATGGCTGTATTTGTAAATGTACCCACTAGTAATAGGTGTTTAATTCAGGATTATGAGTGGAAAGCCGTTGCTAAGCATGCACTTGCTATGTTAAATAGTGAGTACAATGTGATTGCTTTAGCATTTTTTATTTTTCATAAAAATGTAATTTGTACAGTATAAAAGATCCCCATATCAGCTCATCCTGAATGAATATTCTAACATCATTTGCTTTCTATTTTGTAAATCAAAGTAGACAGTACAGAGATAAACTTGCATGTATATCCTTCCTGTACTCATTCATGAAAATTAGTACCTTGCAATAATGGTACAGTAAAGGTATACAGAATAAAGCTCAAAATGTTCAGACATTTCAAACAATATTCATAAAACTGTTCATCAATGTTCAGTGACTAAAAAAGTAATGGAAATTCTTATTCTTTAATAAATAAGCAGGTTTATTCAAATAACTTGAAATCAACTGAATTGTAAAACACAAAACTCAAACATAAGAAAATAAAATATCCTTACCTAGGCCCATCGATGTGTGGGACTGGGTGTGACTTGCAGGATTTGTAGACTTTTTAACTAGAAGTAGAAACATAATTCATTTTAAGCTACTGAATGAAAGTTACTTTTTTATATACTGAGAATCAGTCACATATATGATTTTATAATATAGGATATCTGTGATACCATTTCTGAAAAAGATGTATGAAAGCAGGAGCAGTCATTTTATTTTATAAATTCATTAAATTTTTCAAAGTCAAGGTTCAAAATCCTTATTTTTATGAATACGGACAATAACATAGTGAAGGAGATTTAAGAAAAAGAATGTCATATACATGACAGCTTATTTAATATTTTTGAAGCTCCAAATGGGATATATGTTAAAAATGCTGTAGCGCTCCCTAAGAAAGGAGTAGGAGGTATTGACTTGGACCCAGGTAAACCAATTGACTACCCAAATGAGTAATGTTTGTTGAACCTACTTTACCTGGTGGCATTTGTACTGAAATTTGACATATCTAGACAGCCCTCTAACATTTCATTACTTAGTTCATGTAGCACATTTCCTTTTTGCAATTTGTAAATGTAATGTAATGTAAATTTAATGTATAGCATTATTCAAAATTGTTCTCTTACATTTATTAAAATGTTTGGTGTAATACTGTGGCTATCTAAGCTCCTCAGGTACAGTTTGCTCCCATATGGTTAGGAGGGACATGTGAAGATTACTCCCTATATATTTACACATATCATAAACTGTGGTCAATATACACTTTTTATTTTAATGCAGCGTATATTATTTTTAGCTTTCAATATTTTAAACAAAAGAAAAACATATATTAATATCTAGGTCATTTGATGTAAGAGATTCTGGTCGACTTAGAACATCTCTAATTTTTTTCACTACAAGAAGAACCGGTATAAATTAGTTTATGCCATTTAACGAAACATTTCATATTACAATGAGAATAAAAAATGTATATGATTTTATATTATAGCAGAAATATGGATAGAATTCACTAAACTTTGTTTCAGCTTTGAAGTGATTTGCTGATGCTGCAATAGCATTTTCCTCACTGAAAATATATATTGCGACCTTCAGTTATAAATGTTTTAGTCCCTGTGGAGCTTAGTCAATCTAGGGGTTTGCAATTTAGTGATTATGACATACTAGGGATTTTTCGGAGGTTTTGGACACTAAAGAACAATGTTTGTGTATTGGTGAGGGCTTGTGGATTTTGCACGAGTTAGGTTTGTTTCAAGGGGTTCCAAGCAATACTTTGGGAAACCAAAAGGGTTCCATAACTGAATCAGTCTTAAAAAATAATCTATAGCATTGTTCAAAATTTAGAATAAACTTTTAAATCCTGTTTTCTTGGAGGGAGTTTCTAACTTCCACAAATAAAGGTCATATAAGAAACAAGATAGACTGACAAATAATTAATTACCTAAGTCCACGAATGTGAAGGATTTTGGGTCATTTGCATCAGTTGCATACTTTTTTACTAGAAGAAAAGAAGAAATTCAGTGATATTGAATGAACACTTATTTTATTTTATACTGTGAATAAATAATTTGCATAGTTTTATATTTTAAGAAATGTGGCATTTCTAAAAAAAATATGAATTACTGTCACTACAGCCCAAAATAGACCATATTTTAAATGTTACAATAAAGTGTTTGTAGGAAAAATAAGTGATTTATAGAGTAGATAAATTAGATTAAATTCCCACAGTGGTGCCTGTAAATATATGTGAGCTGATAAGAAAGCACAAATAATAAGTTTTCCCTGAGATTTTGTTTACACTTCATCTCAATTCATTTGTAAGATAAAGGGGGGTTAAGCAAGTTGATTTTTGTTCATTATTTTTTGCAATTTTCGTAAATTAATATAATTAACTTTACATGCCAAACAAAATGTTGGTAATGTATAAAAGATGTTCTTTGAAATGGTTTTATCACACAAATAAATAACAAACAAGTTATGTTTCCCTTTATTGAGAATTTGACCCCAAACACAAAGCATACAATTACATGAGTTACCCAGGTCCTCTGATGTGATGAATTCTGGGACACTTGTACCATCTGCAGACATTTTCACTAGAGGAAAAAACATGATAATTTAGTTTATGATATTGAATGAAACACTTAGTTTATATTATACTAAGAACAATATTTCATATGTTAGAAAATGTATGATACCAATTATGCAATATTGTACCATATGTTCTAAATGACAATTGTTTTTCTACATTATCCTATGGAACCCATATACTAAGATCAGACAGTTCAAATGTTTGTGTATTGGAGTGGTGTGGTTAGTTTGCATAGAAGTTTTAAAGGGACATGGAAGGATTCTGGATTTCACTAGGAATATAACATACCTATATATCTCTTTACTTCTGTGTACTGTATTTTATTAAAAGCTCAGTTTTTCTTTTGCCTAAAATCTTGCAAATAGTTTATTTGTGTTCTCTCCTCTGCAGCTCATGACTCTCTCTGACCCTATGGACTACAGCCCACCAGGCACATATTGTGTCTGTTTGTATGCTTAGCCATAAGGTTTTCTTGGATAAAGATACTGGACTGGGTTGCCATTTCCTTCTCCAGTGGAGCGTGATTTGTCTGACCTCTCTGCCATGACCTGCCCATCTTGGATGACCCTACATGGCATGTGCACAGCTTCACTGAGGTACACAAGCCCATTCACCATGACGTTTTTGTGGTGAAGGGGCTTGTGTGGGGGTTACAATGAGTCAGACATGAAGGACTGAACAACAAAATAAAAACAATAAATATATATATATATATATATATATATATATATATATAATGTGTGTGTACTTAAATCCCCCAACAAGGGCCAAGGGTCCCACTGATTAAACCAGCTCCTCTACGGCTCCGTCAGTCAACCCCCCGGTTTCATTGGTGGCGCAGTGGCATCCTTCCCCTACTTGTGCGTCTTCACTCTGACAGGGAATCCACATAAACGTTATGGGATTCCCTTCTCTGGCAAAAAAAAAAAAGCACCGGCAGGGGAAATATACGGCTGAACTACTAATGAATACTCAATTCCACAGTAGACATTAAGGGGGGCTGGTGCGCCATGGAAGCTCTGTGGAACAGAGATAAAAAATGTAAAGGGGCATGGAAAGAATATTTTTCTTTGTTGCATCAGGAAGAGGGTTTTAAACTAGGAGTCCTTTTTTAAACAAATTTCTCAGAACTCATAAACTTATGTAGAAGTTTAACTGGTCTTGGGAGCTTGCACACTGTCAGCCAATTATTTATTATTATCCTTTACATGTAATGCGCCAACAAATTCTGTATTCTGGATGGTCCTATCTTTGAGCTTAAAATCAAACTGTCATGATTTAATTGTTTAAGGACTCATGACATTGTTACATTGGGATTATGTGTTATTGTGTGGTTATATGTTGCCTGTATATGGTTATTATGTATCCTAGTTATAATATATTATAAGAGGGAAAATGTTATATAAAACATATGTGGAATTGGTAGAAATGCTCTGCATAGAAGTTAGCTGCAGATCATTGCACACTCACACATACAGACTTTGCAGATGCAAGTACTTCAAGTAATCCTAAACAAATACTTGAGTTTAGCATAAAGGTTTGTTCACTAGATATGTGGTGATTTTGATCTCAAGAGCTTTGATAGCCCAAGGTTGCAAGCCAGATGGGCTGACATCACACATACACAAATGTACACAAGGGTGTGGTATTCGAGAGTATAAATATGTTGTTTTGATCATTCAATAAAGGTTGAGAGATAGTTTTCACATAAACAAGGTGTGAGACTATTTCTGTGTGCTGCATCCTGACTTGGGGAGTGGTCTTGCCATGGGCCACCAAGTAACCTGGATCCAGTATTCTCTGCCTGTACATTTTGGGCCTTGACCTCTTCAGAAGCCATCTTTTGTGCCACAGAGAACAGGAACTACATGATTCTGCTGGGGTAGGTTTGAACTAGGTTCATATCAAGCCCTCTTGAAGAAGCAGATCGTGACACAAACGTACACAGTGCTTTCCCTAAAGCACCTTAATATTTTTTAATGCAAAAAACAATGTTTGTAATAATTTATATAACGTTTGAAATAAACCATTGTGTTCCACGTTCCTTTAAAGTTATATTACACTTTGTTCTTGTTATTGCGGATAACACAACACAGAAATAAGAAAAACAGAAATTATTACCTAGGTTCTTTGATGTGGGGAACTGTTGGCTAATTGCAGCATTTGTAGACTTTTTCACTAGAAGAAGAAACATTATACTTTAGTTTAGTTCCAAACAGAGTATAATCTTTATTCCTTGGGTCTCCTTTTTATACATTTCTCTCATACAATAAAACAATGGTACATTTACAGAGGCCAGTCCTGCAATCAGCAGTGAACCACTTCCTTATCAAACACAAGTTTGATACCTTTTGTCCCCTTTGAACTACCCCACGTGTGCGAGGTCTCTCTCCAAGGACATGGTGCCAGCCTGCCTCCTTCCCCACCTAGGTGCTGAGGAGTCTCTGGCCCCCTGCTATCAGCTATTTCCAGGCAGGATCTTGGCACAGCAAGGTTTGATTAGGTAGTGTGACTGCTGGTGACACAGGCCCCCATTCAATTGCAAGCCCGTAGTTACCTTCATACAGGTTGCATGCCTGCGGGTTAGAAATTTGTTACAATTCCAGGTGTATTCAATTGACTCAAGTCCGCAATTACAAGGCTTAAGCCTAAAACCTTAAACCATGAAAATGTATGTAGCAATTCAGGGCATGATCATGATCGATTAGGCAAGCCCATACGTTACAATTTAGAAAGAGCCAATGGCAAATGAGACCGTCATCATGACGTCAGTTAAACATGGAGTTTAAACTACAATCAATTAGTGTTTAGAAGTCCGAAATGCGATAGTGCTCGCAATCCAGCAATGTAGAAATCAATAAAAATGAATGAAGAAACTGTGCTAGTCCATGTGGGTGACCTGATATTTTTCTGTATATGCATTTTTATTGCAGATTTGGGAGCTTGTTGTGCAATTAATTCTAATGCCTTTCGTTACTTTCCCAGTATTTTAAAGTACAGTAGTGAGTTGATATTGCTTTTTCAATGTTACAAACAGGTTTTTAACCCACTTGCGAGTCCTATCTAGTACTCATGGAAATTTTTGATACATTTGCAGGTTTGAAGTAAATTGCAGGCATGTTGAAATGTTGTAATTGAATCACATATTATAATTGTCTAACTACGAGACGTCGTCTCGCTTTGCGTGGTGGGTACAATGTTAATGCGTAGCACTTAGCCACGAGCCGTTGACGCGTAGCACTTAGCCCCCAGCCCCGTTAATGTGTAGCACTTAACGCGTAGCACTTAGCCCCAGCCAGCCCCAGCCCTATTAACATGTAGCACTTAGCCCCGTTAACGCATAGCACTTAGCCACAAAACGTTAACGCGTAGCACTTAGCCCCCAGCCCCGTTAATGTGTAGCACTTAGCCCTGTTAACGTGCAGCACTTAGCCCCATTAACACGTAGCACTTAGCCCCAGCCCTGTTAACGTGTAGCACTTAGCCCCATTAACGCATAGCACTTAGCCCCAGCCCCGTTAACACGTAGCACTTAGCCCCAGCCCTGTTAACGTGTAGCACTTAGCCCCAGCCCTGTTAATGTGTAGCACTTAGCCCCATTAACGCATAGCACAGCCCCAGCCCTGTTAACGTGTAGCACTTAGCCCCGTTAACGCGTAGCACTTAGCCCCAGCCCTGTTAACGTGTAGCACTTAGCCCCATTAACGCGTACCACCCCCCAGCCCCGTTAACGTGTAGCACAGCCCCAGCCCCGTTCATGCGTAGCACTTGGCCCCGTTAATGCGTAGCACTTGGCCCCGTTCACGCGTAGCACTTGGGCGTTGAGCGCCAAAGGCGCTCATGGCCTGCAAGCCTCGCATAGCAAGGCGAGCCGTTAAGCCACTTTAATGCACTACAACTATCAGCACAAATACGAACAGACAATAAAACACGCGGGACTTAGTCTAAAAACACTTCCTAAACACTTCCTTGGTGTGCAAGCGGTTGACAAGCGCAAGATTTAAAAAAAAAAGATAGGAGACGCTAAAAATGACAAGATTACTGGACGGACGCCGAAAACGAAAAAGCTATAAAAACACACTAAATACACCCCAAAGAATTACAAAAACATCACAGCCACACGGGGCAACAGCCAGGACGTCTGGAAATGAGCTGGAAGGCAAATTTAAATTGATTTAGAGGATTTTCGGCACACGAAAATCGCCTAAGCGAGGAAAAAAATGAGGCTAAACGACCACGGACCGTGCAAAACACTGCTAAATGCGTAGCACTTTACACATCTAACTACCACATACAAAATACACTATTACAAAAGCGGGGAACTGAATATACAATGTCGCTTTACACAATAAACAAACGGCTTTACCTCGCGCACGCAGCCTATTTATACTGCACAGTTCAAATATTCATTACACTTTAGAAGCAGGGCACTAACACTCAAAAGGTATATTCTATGCAGACGCAAAATACAAACAGATTGTTAGCTCTTCAGCCTATTTATTGCTCGCTGCATATAAGAATTAGAAATAATTAAAGAAGATAAATGTATTGAATAAATCATTAAATATTACTTAACTACATATACATAGAAATATATATCTCTCTTTATCATGACTCATGACGGTGCTCAGAGGACAAAAAGTACACGTCAGGAGAGGCTTGCAATGAGTGACGAAGGCGCACATTGCGAGGCATGCGATGAGCACCAAAAGCGCTCAAGGCAAGCCTTGCAATGAGCGCCGAAGGTACTCACAGTATAAAACGGTTTACATTGTGTATCAAACAGCATTCCCAGCCTTACAATTTTATTGACCGTCATTTTTTGACGGGCAAGTCGCTAGTATGGATTAGAATTGGTAACATTTGCAGACTTGAAACCTCAAAAGAGTAGACAGAACAAAGTTACATTTTTTACAACCGCAGTGATTTTGAGCCTGTAGCAAAATGTAGTCAATTCAATATCAATATCTTTTACGGGCTACATTACGGGCTCCAGTAATTACAATTTGGCCAATTGAATTGGGCCACAGTGTCTGGGTAGGGGTTTGGGGTCAACCTCGGAAAGGGGAAGATCTTTATTAGCTTAAAGCAATAGTTGCACCCTAAAACACACTTTATACACAAAATGAGGGCCCTAAAATGGAAAATGGACACAGAGCCCTCTAGGCTCAAATGACCTGGTGGAAAGGGGGCCTTAGGAGTCCAGGGCATACAACCAGAGCTTGGAGAAAAACATTACACAACATAACAAATAAACAAGTGTTGAAGTCTGCCACAAGGCTTTTGGTCATTATAATACCCATTTGATTCACCAGGCTGTTGCTAATGTCCATTAGGATCCAGTGGCTAGATCTAAAAGTTAAAGTGTCCTGGGGTTAGTGACAGGAGGTTCAAGGGAGTCTCACCCTGGTGACAAAAAGTGGGTTCTGACCGCTACTCCCCCTTCCAAATACATCATGTAGGTGATGATCTCCACCGGATTATCGACGTCATGCTGCTATACTCAGTTTGGTGATAAGCCCTTGTCTGTGGGCTGGAGAAAGATAGTCCAACAGGGTCCATAGGTCAGGATGGTTGAGCAGCTCTGATGGGGTCAATAGTGACACCCAGCCAGCACAGTCTCCACATGCTGTAGAGTATCAGGGGCATCCTTGGGGGCTTTGGACAATGTTCCAGTATGTCTCATTTGTAAACCAAGGGTTGTGTGGTAGCATTGCCAGTGGGGACACAGAGGATCAACTGGGAGGCTAATCTCCAAAATCAAGGCAAACAAAAAATCTGCCCTAATGGATCAGGGCTTAAAATGATTGAGCAGCTCTGATGGGGATCAATAGCCAATACAGTCTCCACATGCTGTAGAGTATCACTGGCATCCTGGGGTGGCTTTGGACAGTGTTTCAGTATGTCTCATTTGTAATCCAAAGGCGGTGTGGTAGCATTTCTTGTGGTGACCACAGAGGATCAACCGGGAGCATAATCTCCAAATGCAAGGGCAATGGAACAATCTGCCCTAATGGATCAGGAGCGCGATTGTTCTCCGCTGGAGACCAAGTGGAAAATAGCTCCAGTGGGGGTCTGGCCGTCTTAACCTCCTCTCCGGAATCAGAAAACTTGGCTCTAGTTTTGGTTGCTTCCGCTGTCGGCAGAGTCTCTATTAGAATGACACCTGCATCTAATGAATTTTTTTTAGGCTCTTAGGGCTGGTGCACTCCCCTGATGGCTGCTTGGCCTTGGCTGACAATTATGTTCCATGTCCCCTTTAATGTATTTTTTCAGTCTTAATAAAGTGTGTGCTGCTTACAAAGCACCTAGATTAGTTATACTTTCTCATTTTGTATTTATTATGAGTTACTTTTATTGAGGATAACACAACACAGAGATAAGAAAAGCAAACATTATTACCTAGGTTCTTTGATGTGGTGAATTGTTGGCTATCTGCAACATTTGTAGACATTTGCACTATAAGAAGAAACATGATAATTTAGTTTATGTAAGTATATTTTAAGTATGCTAAGAATGATTTTATTTTATAGAAGATTTCTGATACAATTTATGAATCATCTGCTGAGGCAGGGAATCCAGAATGACATCAAATAAGTCCCTGCCTCAGCAGATAGACGTGCTGGCAGAGGAGGAGCAGAGGGATCATTTAAATGAACTACTGCTGATCAGGGTAAGAGAGTGGGGATCCTGGCGAGGGTGAGGCTGAGGGGGACCAGGTGAACCTAGGAAGCATGGGCTGGGGTGGGGCAGTGGGCATTCTACAAATCATAGATACAAAAAACAGAGAAAAAACAATAGATTGCACTATACATATATATATATTTCTAAAATGTAATATATATGTATATTATTATTTATTAAGAAGGGCCCAGGAGGGGTCATCTTAAAAAAAAAATGATGGGGGGAGCTCGTTTCACAAGCCCCGTCACTGGGGTAAAGTGAGGGAAAACATCTCCATTTTTCTTTCTAAGGATATGTACTAGAATTTTGTATCTCTAATTTTTGAGTATTTTTGAGAGATAATTAGATTCAGCAGGAGATAGCTTTTATATCCTGAACTATCCACACTTAGGGAGACCAACGAGGCTGCCATGATTTAATTGTTGTAGTATGGACAAAAATGTAGAACAAAGTTTTAAACACCAGTATTCCAGGAAGGGATTTCTCGCACAGATAAATAAGATTGATGCAAAAAAAACAAAATGAAGCTGGAAAAACATGCTCATGTTGTCATGAATCACATATATAGTTGTCAGTGTGCGTCACGTTACGATGTTGGTCACGCTGTTGCAGCCCATAGGGCTGAAACTGCGAGCCTCGCGAAGTGAGGCGAGCTGTCGACCACACAGGACTTAGGCTGCAACGAGCCCCAAAGGCCTAAGCGAGAAAAGAAATGGCTGCTGAAGGAACGCAAAACAACAAAAAGGAGGCCCAAGGACGTAAAACTACCCCAAAGGACGTAAAACTAGCCATAAGCAGTAACACTTAACGAAAGCCAGTAACACTTAATCCAAGTCGCTAACATTTAACACAAGCCAGTGACACAACCCAAGCCACTAACACTTAACTCAAGGCAGTAACACAACCCAAGACAGTAACACAACCGAAGACAGTAACACTCAAGCGCGAGGCCTATAAACTACACTGGGGGAGAGGCTTGCAATGAGCGCCAAAGGTTCTCAGAGGGCCCATAGCCTCGCATTCTGTGGCAAACAGCATTGCTAACCTTACACTTTTACTTCTGTCATTTTTGACGGGCAATTTCCTAGTGATAGCATGATTACCAGTTCACATTCCATCTAGATCTCTCTTTTCTAAGTCAAGCAAGATAGTGCCGGCATAACTGTGTATCTATAACAGCCCTTTTCTCTGTCATATAAACTAGCACCTAGCAACAATGGTATAATACAAATACATATAATAAAGCTCAATAGTTTCATGCATATTAGACATTGCTCTGCACAGTGATGGAAAAGTGCAAACATCTCATCATTCTTTAAGAATAATGTTTGCTCCTTACAAAACATCTGATCCACAAATACTGACACCAAATATAGCCTGTCTAGCAGCCCTGTTAAATTTCAAGCCTGTAGCGGCATCGGCACACCCGCAAAGGCTGAAGGCTTGAAATTTGGCTGCATTACAGAGCTATTCAAAGTCTTACGGGTTTCAATGATGATTTTTGATCTGACACGCATTCCAGAAATAACTTTTTGGACGTTTTTCTTTGTTTTTCCCTTGTTATTCCGTCTCTCACTGTTAAAATACACCTACCATTAAAATTATAGACTGATCATTTCTTTGTCAGTGGACAAACATTGAAAATCAACAGGGGATTAAATACTTTTTTCCCTCACTGTAAATGTTTACTGCATAGAACACGCCTAATTCAGTTGTCAATCTTTCAAACAACATAAATCATTATTCAGGTCTTTTGATGTAAGGGATTGCGGACTACTTGTAACATTTCTTTTTTTTCTCTCTCACTACAATAAGAATGAGTATAAATTAATTTAAGCCATTCAACGAAACATTAATATTATATATTATAATAAGAATAATAAGAAATGTGTATGATTGTGCAGTAAACTTTGTTTCAGCTTTCAAGTGATTTGCTGAGGCTGCATTAGCATTTCTATTTTTTCCCCTGTTAAGCTTAGCAAATCTAAGGGCATGCTATTTAGTGATTGTGACATACTGTGAACTTTTGTGAGGTTTTGGATACTAAAGAATGATGTTTGAATATCGGAAATGGCTTGTGCGTGTTACATGAGTTAGGTTTTGTTTCAAGAGGTTCAATCAATACATTGGGAAACCAAAAGATTTCCATTAATGAACTGATCTGAAAAACTGTTTTCAAAGCCAGTTTTCTAGGAGGGGATTTCTCACACACATAAAAACATAAATACAATTAATAGGATAGACAAATAAAATGTTAATGCATATTAAACATTATTCTGCAGTGCATCTGTTATCATTATTGAAAACTGGCCTCTAAACACAAAACAAACAAAATTAATGTATTACCTAGGTCCTTTAATGTGAAGGACTTTGGTTCTCTTGCATCATCTGACATCTGTTTCACTAGTAGAAGAAGAAGAAATTAGTTAATGATATTGAATGACTACTTATTTTATACTGTGAATAAGTAATTTGTGTTATTTTATATTTTAGGACACATAACATTTGTAAAACATTTCTGAAATACTGGGCCAGATGTCAAAATGTTAAAAAGTGCCAGAGAACATCTCAATTTCTATGTTATTATATGGGACACATGTAATAAGATTTTACATTTCTATTATTTTGTGAATAGGGGAATTGTTGCTGGGTTCTACTGAATTGCTGAGTTTTTACACCTTGGGTTTCCGTCAATAGTTTTGAACATCATAAAGCAATTCATCACTGCATTGTCCAAACACTAGTCTATACAATGGTTAAAAAAAAGTTGTAAAATTTTGAAATATTTGTAGGAAGGGTTCTCTCAGACAGATATTGCATTGTTGCATTGTTATCACGTTTTATTCCATATTTAATTTGGTTTATCTGTATTGACAAATGGAATGTAAAGAAGATACAAACACAAGAAACACAACAATCATTACCTAGGTCCTCTAGTAGGTTTTCTTGGCTTATAGACTTCTTCCCTAGAAGAAGAAACAGGATATTTTACATTAAGCTATATAACAAAATACTTGTTTTAGATTTTAGTGAGATTAAGTAATTTGCGTAATTTAATAACATAGGAGATTTTTTTTATATTATTTATTAAGCATTGTACTAAAAAGTAATATGTTCATTTCTACAATTTCCTGTGTGGTGTATGTAATAAGATTTTACATTTCTTAAGGTTATTTCCCCCCTTAGTACTTATGGTCCTTTATATATTTTATTACTATTTTTCCTTATAACAAGCCTACAGGTGTTGCTGACATTTGCTATCAAGTGCAAAAAAATGTCAGAGAGTAATAGATACCTCAAATATCACTAAGCTTTTTCTGCAGTTGTAAAATCTTCCTCATTGCCTTCAGCAAAGAACTTTGTAGCTTTTGTGAAACTTATTCAATCTAAGCGTAAGTTACTGTACAAAGAGAACAGGCGGTTCATCTCTGGAATTATTTAGTTTTTGAAGCAATGGCTAGCTGTAATGGTCCCACATTTAAAATTCAAATACAATTTAGTGGACTAATATTTCTCCATTTGTGAAGAACCCATCATTTTCCTTTAAAAATGTTTTTACACACACATGAACAGATCGATATGTTAAAGTAGAACAGACAGAAACACAGACCCTGCATCCACTAAGGTTTGCAACTGCTGCAAAGCAGATCTCTGAGCGGTTTGTATTTTGTATGGAGAAAATTACCTCTGCAGCTTCAGTTAAACACTTATTTCATAATAAGCTAAATCGATCTACTCATGTTTCTGAAGTGAAAAATTGTTAAGTCCTGTTAAAAGTATTAGATACTGGGGCCTTCGGAGAAGGTCTGGACACATAAGAGCATTTTTGTGTATTAAGGGGGGCTTGTTGGAAGTTAGTTTTTGTATCCCACATTTCTTCAATACTGTGGATAACCAAAAAGGGTACCATGGCTGAATTTGTTTTGGGAACACTGGTCTATAGTATGGCCAAAACCTAGAACAAAGTTTTAAAGGGCCACTAGAGCTCAAAATAGAGCTTACTGCTCTGGTGGAGATGAGCACCGTAGGAGCTCATCCCTACCACCCGTGGATCTACACATCAACACAAATCTCAATTACACCATTCACAAATCAAGACCCATAGCAGTTAAAAAAAAATAAAAAAATACGGCCCGTAACACTTTGCAAAAAGGAAAGCGGAACTTATAAAAAAAAGAAAAATATATATACGACCCGCGGCACTTAGAATAAAAAAAAACAAAGTAAAAAAAATACGAACTTAACGGCCGAACCGCGCACATACAAAAACAACAAAAACACAAAGAAAATACAAAAAAATACAAAAAAACATCACACACAGCACAGGGGGACAGCCAGTACAATTTGCCGAGTTAAGCCACTCGAAAATAACTAAGCGACAAGAAAAATGTCACCCGAAGAAAAGGAAAACTACGCTACACCACCCCTAACCACGCAAAATACCATCAGGCACACAAGACTGCAAAGCGGGACATAAAAAAAACTAATATGAGACGCGGGACTTAGAAAAAAAAAAGCTGAGGTCGAAAAAATATGAAGTTAAAAGCCGAACTGCACACATACAAAATAAACAAATACACAAATAAAATAAATAAATAAATAAATAAACATCACACACAGCACGGGGGACAGCCAGGACATCTGGGAGTGAGGTTGCACGACAATTTAAACACAATTTGCCCACTTTCGGAAATCGAAGCTACAAAAAAAATGGTGGACGAAAAAAAAAGAAACAAGGCTGCACGACCCCTAACCACGTAAAACACTACAAGGCACATAAGATTTTTACCAAGGAACTTACGTGGTACAAAATACATTATTAGGAAGTACGGAAAATGCTCCAGACCCGAGTAATTCATAGACAATCACAGCCATTTTACAACACTAACTTGTAACTAATAACATTACATTCTAAAATAGCGATTTACACAACTAAACAAACACTTTGCCGACGCGCAAACAGTCTATTTACACTGCACAGTTGCCGCATTGCTGACACTTACACCTCAGGTCAGCAACAGTCCAAATGTACATTGTATGCTGCAGGACAATACAAACAGATTGTTAGCTCTTCAGGATATTGATTGCTGCAAATATTAGTTAGAAAAATGTATTATTTAATTAATTCATTAATTATTATTAAAAAAAAATATATATATACATATATATATTTATATATATATATATATATATACATATATATATATATATATATATAAAATAAAACGAGCAGGAAAGAGGCTCGCAATGAGCGCCAAGGGTGCTCATTGTGAGACACGTGATGAGCGTGGGAGACACGCAATGAGCATTGTGAGACACGCGATGAGCGGGGCTCACAATGAGCGATGAAGGTGCTCAGAGGAGCAAAAGTACACAAGGCTGTGGAGAAGCACATAGAGCACCAGGAAACTTACCTTCATCAACGGGAATTATGGGTACACCAGTCCCACGCTATTGCTGTCATGAATGTAGCAAGATGTATACTAAATATAATTACTATATATTACTATATAATTACTACAGCTAGTGTTAATGTATTATTTAATTATTCCTAATACATGTCATTTGTTTAACAACACTTCTGTGGAATGGTGATCCACAACAGTGTTAGAATGTGTGTTTAGTTTTAACCCTCAAAAATAACCAAGGATGCTGTTCATACATGCTTTAGAAAATCATAATAATCACATATAAAATAGTGCTTGAACACACATTGGGCATATTAATACATGTTACAGAAGAAGTTATAGCTCAACAAGTACATTGCATGCATATATCCAGTCTGTGGAATTAAAACAGACACTTATAATAAAGAAAATAATACAAGTATAATTAATAGATATTGGTGGTTATCACAGGTAATCAGAGATTTTTGACTCACATTGGGCCATATTAAATTCAAAGCCCGCAACTCAATCGCAGACAGCCGAATGTCTGCTGGTGTGTTGCGGGCTCCCGTTGGTCTCCAATTGCAATGCTATTCAATTGCTCAAGGCCTTCATCTGCTCCATTACACAGATGCATTATCTCCTGGATTATGTAATATAATTAAATTGCACACATACAGTGTATTCAGAAAATCAAAAGGCAGAGGAGAACAATCTAGCAATACCTGTATGTACAGAACTGTGATAAATACTGTAACAATAAACCAACTTACCTAATCTTCATCTACAAGCAGTGCTAACCACTTCCTCATCTGTCATGAGTAATTACTTGCCATGAACATTAGTAATGTTGTGTCATCTCACAAGGAAAGCTTAGTTGTGACCACAGCCGGTGGGCCAAGAGTACTATCACTATCTCTATATGATATTGTTTAGCCACATTGATATCACATTCATCTGGTAAACAGTTATTATGAGATTATAACTGATTATTATGATCACATGATGTATGAACAAATATCAATTAATACTGAGAGAAGGCAAAAGTCAGCAGCCATAATATCTGTTACTTATATTAGACAAAAGTATCTGTTATCATTCTATATATTTACACATATCAGAAACTGTGGTCAATATACACTATTTATTTTAATGCAGCGTATATTATTTTTAGCTTTCAATATTTTAAACAAAAGAAAAACATATATCAATATCTAGCTCATTTGATGTAAGAGATTCTGGTCGACTTGCAACATCTCAAATTTTTTTCACTACAAGAAGAACCGGTATAAATTAGTTTATGCCATTTAACGAAACATTTCATATTACAATGAGAATAAAAAATGTATATGATTTTATATTATAGCAGAAATATGGATAGAATTCACTAAACTTTGTTTCAGCTTTGAAGTGATTTGCTGATGCTGCAATAGCATTTTTCTCACTGAAAATATATATTGCGACCTTCAGTTATAAACGTTTTAGTCCCTGTGGAGCTTAGTCAATCTAGGGGTGTGCAACTTAGTGCTTATGACATACTAGGGATTTTTCGGAGGTTTTGGACACTAAAGAACAATGTTTGTGTATTGGTGAGGGCTTGTGGATTTTGCACGAGTTAGGTTTGTTTCAAGGGGTTCCAAGCAATACTTTGGGAAACCAAAAGGGTTCCATAACTGAATTAGTCTTAAAAAAATAATCTATAACAATGTTCAAAATTTAGAATAAACTTTTAAATCCTGTTTTCTTGGAGGGAGTTTCTAACTTCCACAAATAAAGGTCATATAAGATACAAGATAGACTGACAAATAATTAATTACCTAAGTCCACGAATGTGAAGGATTTTGGGTCATTTGCATCAGTTGCATACTTTTTTACTAGAAGAAAAGAAGAAATTCAGTTATGATATTGAATGAACACTTATTTTATTTTATACTGTGAATAAATAATTTGCATAGTTTTATATTTTAAGAAATGTGTCATTTCTAAAAAAAATTATGAATTACTGTCACTACAGCCCAAAATAGACCATATTTTAAATGTTACAATAAAGTGTTTGTAGGAAAAATAAGTGATTTATAGAGTAGATAAATTAGATTAAATTGCCACAGTGGGATTGTTCTTTTCTCCTCTGTGCTGATATGTTACCAGAAACAAAGGAACAGTGAATCTTGTGCATGTCTGGATTGCACTCATTGTGCCTGTAAATGAATGTGGGCAGATAAGAAAGCACAAATAATAAGTTTTCCCTGAGATTTTGTTTACACTTCATCTCAATTCATTTGTAAGATAAAGGGGGGTTAAGCAAGTTTTTTTTTTTTCATTATTTTTTGCAATTTTCGTAAATTAATATAATTAACTTTACATGCCAAACAAAATGTTGGTAATGTATAAAAGATGTTCTTTGAAATGGTTTTATCACACAAATAAATAACAAACAAGTTATGTTTCCCTTTATTGAGAATTTGACCCTAAACACAAAGCATACAATTACATGAGTTACCCAGGTCCTCTGATGTGATGAATTCTGGGACACTTGTACCATCTGCAGACATTTTCACTAGAGGAAAAAACATGATAATTTAGTTTATGATATTGAATGAAACACTTAGTTTATATTATACTAAGAACAATATTTCATATGTTAGAAAATGTATGATACCAATTATGCAATATTGTACCATATGTTCTAAATGACAATTGTTTTTCTACATTATCCTATGGAACCCATATACTAAGATCAGACAGTTCAAATGTTTGTGTATTGGAGTGGTGTGGTTAGTTTGCATAGAAGTTTTAAAGGGACATGGAAGGATTCTGGATTTCACTAGGAATATAACATACCTATATATCTCTTTACTTCTTTGTACTGTATTTTATTAAAAGCTCAGTTTTTCTTTTGCCTAAAATCTTGCAAATAGTTTATTTGTGTTCTCTCCTCTGCAGCTCATGACTCTCTCTGACCCTATGGACTACAGCCCACCAGGCACATATTGTGTCTGTTTGTATGCTTATCCATAAGGTTTTCTTGGATAAAGATACTGGACTGGGTTGCCATTTCCTTCTCCAGTGGAGCGTGATTTGTCTGACCTCTCTGCCATGACCTGCCCATCTTGGATGACCCTACATGGCATGTGCACAGCTTCACTGAGGTACACAAGTCCATTCACCATGACCTTTTCGTGGTGAAGGGGCTTGTGTGGGGGTTACCATGAGTCAGACATGAAGGACTGAACAACAAAATAAAAACAATAAATAAATATAAATATATATATATATATATATATATATATATATATATATATACATATATATAATGTGTGTGTACTTGAATCCCCCAACAAGGGCCAAGGGCCCCACTGATTAAACCAGATCCTCTACGGCTCCGTCAGTCAACCCCCCGGTTTCATTGGTGGCGCAGTGGCATCCTTCCCCTACTTGTGCGTCTTCACTCTGACAGGGAATCCACATAAACGTTATGGGATTCCCTTCTCTGGCAAAAAAAAAAAGCACCGGCAGGGTAAATATACGGCTGAACTACTAATGAATACACAATTCCACAGTAGACATTAAGGGGGGCTGGTGCGCCATGGAAGCTCCGTGGAACAGAGATAAAAAATGTAAAGGGGCATGGAAAGAATATTTTTCTTTGTTGCATCAGGAAGAGGGTTTTAAACTAGGAGTCCTTTTTTAAACAAATTTCTCAGAACTCATAAACTTATGTAGAAGTTTAACTGGTCTTGGGAGCTTGCACACTGTCAGCCAATTATTTATTATTATCCTTTACATGTAATGCGCCAACAAATTCTGTATTCTGGATGGTCCTATCTTTGAGCTTAAAATCAAACTGTCATGATTTAATTGTTTAAGGACTCATGACATTGTTACATTGGGATTATGTGTTATTGTGTGGTTATATGTTGCCTGTATATGGTTATTATGTATCCTAGTTATAATATATTATAAGAGGGAAAATGTTATATAAAACATATGTAGAATTGGTAGAAATGCTCTTCATAGAAGTTAGCTGCAGATCATTGCACACTCACACATACAGACTTTGCAGATGCAAGTACTTCAAGTAATCCTAAACAAATACTTGAGTTTAGCATAAAGGTTTGTTCACTAGATATGTGGTGATTTTGATCTCAAGAGCTTTGATAGCCCAAGGTTGCAAGCCAGATGGTCTGACATCACACATACACAAATGTACACAAGGGTGTGGTATTCAAGAGTATAAATATGTTGTTTTGATCATTCAATAAAGGTTGAGAGATAGTTTTCACATAAACAAGGTGTGAGACTATTTCTGTGTGCTGCATCCTGACTTGGGGAGTGGTCTTGCCATGGGCCACTAAGTAACCTGGATCCAGTATTCTCTGCCTGTACATTTTGGGCCTTGACCTCTTCAGAAGCCATCTTTTGTGCCACAGAGAACAGGAACTACATGATTCTGCTGGGGTAGGTTTGAACTAGGTTCATATCAAGCCCTCTTGAAGAAGCAGATCGTGACACAAACGTACACAGTGCTTTCCCTAAAGCACCTTAATATTTTTTAATGCAAAAAACAATGTTTGTAATAATTTATATAACGTTTGAAATAAACCATTGTGTTCCACGTTCCTTTAAAGTTATATTACACTTTGTTCTTGTTATTGCGGATAACACAACACAGAAATAAGAAAAACAGAAATTATTACCTAGGTTCTTTGATGTGGGGAACTGTTGGCTAATTGCAGCATTTGTAGACTTTTTCACTAGAAGAAGAAACATTATACTTTAGTTTAGTTCCAAACAGAGTATAATCTTTATTCCTTGGGTCTCCATTTTATACATTTCTCTCATACAATAAAACAATGGTACATTTACAGAGGCCAGTCCTGCAATCAGCAGTGAACCACTTCCTTATCAAACACAAGTTTGATACCTTTTGTCCCCTTTGAACTACCCCACGTGTGCGAGGTCTCTCTCCAAGGACATGGTGCCAGCCTGCCTCCTTCCCCACCTAGGTGCTGAGGAGTCTCTGGCCCCCTGCTATCAGCTATTTCCAGGCAGGATCTTGGCACAGCAAGGTTTGATTAGGTAGTGTGACTGCTGGTGACAGAGGCCCCCATTCAATTGCAAGCCCGTAGTTACCTTCATACAGGTTGCATGCCTGCGGGTTAGAAATTTGTTACAATTCCAGGTGTATTCAATTGACTCAAGTCCGCAATTACAGGGCTTAAGCCTAAAACCTTAAACCATGAAAATGTATGTAGCAATTCAGGGCATGATCATGATCGATTAGGCAAGCCCATACGTTACAATTTAGAAAGAGCCAATGGCAAATGAGACCGTCATCATGACGTCAGTTAAACATGGAGTTTAAACTACAATCAATTAGTGTTTAGAAGTCCGAAATGCGATAGTGCTCGCAATCCAGCAATGTAGAAATCAATAAAAATGAATGAAGAAACTGTGCTAGTCCATGTGGGTGACCTGATATGTTTCTGTATATGCATTTTTATTGCAGATTTGGGAGCTTGTTGTGCAATTAATTCTAATGCCTTTCGTTACTTTCCCAGTATTTTAAAGTACAGTAGTGAGTTGATATTGCTTTTTCAATGTTACAAACAGGTTTTTAACCCACTTGCGAGTCCTATCTAGTACTCATGGAAATTTTTGATACATTTGCAGGTTTGAAGTAAATTGCAGGCAAGTTGAAATGTTGTAATTGAATCACATATTATAATTGTCTAACTACGAGACGTCGTCTCGCTTTGCGTGGTGCGTACAATGTTAATGCGTAGCACTTAGCCACGAGCCGTTGACGCGTAGCACTTAGCCCCCAGCCCCGTTAATGTGTAGCACTTAACGCGTAGCACTTAGCCCCAGCCAGCCCCAGCCCTATTAACATGTAGCACTTAGCCCCGTTAACGCATAGCACTTAGCCACAAAACGTTAACGCGTAGCACTTAGCCCCCAGCCCCGTTAATGTGTAGCACTTAGCCCTGTTAACGTGCAGCACTTAGCCCCATTAACACGTAGCACTTAGCCCCAGCCCTGTTAACGTGTAGCACTTAGCCCCATTAACGCATAGCACTTAGCCCCAGCCCCGTTAACACGTAGCACTTAGCCCCAGCCCTGTTAACGTGTAGCACTTAGCCCCAGCCCTGTTAATGTGTAGCACTTAGCCCCATTAACGCATAGCACAGCCCCAGCCCTGTTAACGTGTAGCACTTAGCCCCGTTAACGCGTAGCACTTAGCCCCAGCCCTGTTAACGTGTAGCACTTAGCCCCATTAACGCGTACCAACCCCCAGCCCCGTTAACGTGTAGCACAGCCCCAGCCCCGTTCATGCGTAGCACTTGGCCCCGTTAATGCGTAGCACTTGGCCCCGTTAATGCGTAGCACTTGGCCCCGTTCACGCGTAGCACTTGGGCGTTGAGCGCCAAAGGCGCTCATGGCCTGCAAGCCTCGCATAGCAAGGCGAGCCGTTAAGCCACTTTAATGCACTACAACTATCAGCACAAATACGAACAGACAATAAAACACGCGGGACTTAGTCTAAAAACACTTCCTAAACACTTCCTTGGTGTGCAAGCGGTTGACAAGCGCAAGATTTAAAAAAAAAAGATAGGAGATGCTAAAAATGACAAGATTACTGGACGGACGCCGAAAACGAAAAAGCTATAAAAACACACTAAATACACCCCAAAGAATTACAAAAACATCACAGCCACACGGGGCAACAGCCAGGACGTCTGGAAATGAGCTGGAAGGCAAATTTAAATTGATTTAGAGGATTTTCGGCACACGAAAATCGCCTAAGCGAGGAAAAAAATGAGGCTAAACGACCACGGACCGTGCAAAACACTGCTAAATGCGTAGCACTTTACACATCTAACTACCACATACAAAATACACTATTACAAAAGCGGGGAACTGAATATACAATGTCGCTTTACACAATAAACAAACGGCTTTACCTCGCGCACGCAGCCTATTTATACTGCACAGTTCAAATATTCATTACACTTTAGAAGCAGGGCACTAACACTCAAAAGGTATATTCTATGCAGACGCAAAATACAAACAGATTGTTAGCTCTTCAGCCTATTTATTGCTCGCTGCATATAAGAATTAGAAATAATTAAAGAAGATAAATGTATTGAATAAATCATTAAATATTACTTAACTACATATACATAGAAATATATATCTCTCTTTATCATGACTTATGACGGTGCTCAGAGGACAAAAAGTACACGTCAGGAGAGGCTTGCAATGAGTGACGAAGGCGCACATTGCGAGGCATGCGATGAGCACCAAAAGCGCTCAAGGCAAGCCTTGCAATGAGCGCCGAAGGTACTCACAGTATAAAACGGTTTACATTGTGTATCAAACAGCATTCCCAGCCTTACAATTTTATTGACCGTCATTTTTTGACGGGCAAGTCGCTAGTATGGATTAGAATTGGTAACATTTGCAGACTTGAAACCTCAAAAGAGTAGACAGAACAAAGTTACATTTTTTACAACCGCAGTGATTTTGAGCCTGTAGCAAAATGTAGTCAATTCAATATCAATATCTTTTACGGGCTACATTACGGGCTCCAGTAATTACAATTTGGCCAATTGAATTGGGCCACATTGTTTGTGTAGGGGTTTGGGGTCAACCTCGGAAAGGGGAAGATCTTTATTAGCTTAAAGCAATAGTTGCACCCTAAAACACACTTTATACACAAAATGAGGGCCCTAAAATGGAAAATGGACACAGAGCCCTCTAGGCTCAAATGACCTGGTGGAAAGGGGGCCTTAGGAGTCCAGGGCATACAACCAGAGCTTGGAGAAAAACATTACACAACATAACAAATAAACAAGTGTTGAAGTCTGCCACAAGGCTTTTGGTCATTATAATACCCATTTGATTCACCAGGCTGTTGCTAATGTCCATTAGGATCCAGTGGCTAGATCTAAAAGTTAAAGTGTCCTGGGGTTAGTGACAGGAGGTTCAAGGGAGTCTCACCCTGGTGACAAAAAGTGGGTTCTGACCGCTACTCCCCCTTCCAAATACATCATGTAGGTGATGATCTCCACCGGATTATCGACGTCATGCTGCTATACTCAGTTTGGTGATAAGCCCTTGTCTGTGGGCTGGAGAAAGATAGTCCAACAGGGTCCATAGGTCAGGATGGTTGAGCAGCTCTGATGGGGTCAATAGTGACACCCAGCCAGCACAGTCTCCACATGCTGTAGAGTATCAGGGGCATCCTTGGGGGCTTTGGACAATGTTCCAGTATGTCTCATTTGTAAACCAAGGGTTGTGTGGTAGCATTGCCAGTGGGGACACAGAGGATCAACTGGGAGGCTAATCTCCAAAATCAAGGCAAACAAAAAATCTGCCCTAATGGATCAGGGCTTAAAATGATTGAGCAGCTCTGATGGGGATCAATAGCCAATACAGTCTCCACATGCTGTAGAGTATCACTGGCATCCTGAGGTGGCTTTGGACAGTATTTCAGTATGTCTCATTTGTAATCCAAAGGCTGTGTGGTAGCATTTCTTGTGGTGACCACAGAGGATCAACCGGGAGCATAATCTCCAAATGCAAGGGCAATGGAACAATATGCCCTAATGGATCAGGAGCGCGATTGTTCTCCGCTGGAGACCAAGTGGAAAATAGCTCCAGTGGGGGTCTGGCCGTCTTAACCTCCTCTCCAGAATCAGAAAACTTGGCTCCAGTTTTGGTTGCTTCCGCTGTCGGCAGAGTCTCTATTAGAATGCCACCTGCATCTAATGAAATTTTTTTAGGCTCTTAGGGCTGGTGCACTCCCCTGATGGCTGCTTGGCCTTGGCTGACAATTATGTTCCATGTCCCCTTTAATGTATTTTTTCAGTCTTAATAAAGTGTGTGCTGCTTACAAAGCACCTAGATTAGTTATACTTTCTCATTTTGTATTTATTATGAGTTACTTTTATTGAGGATAACACAACACAGAGATAAGAAAAGCAAACATTATTACCTAGGTTCTTTGATGTGGTGAATTGTTGGCTATCTGCAACGTTTGTAGACATTTGCACTATAAGAAGAAACATGATAATTTAGTTTATGTAAGTATATTTTAAGTATGCTAAGAATTATTTTATTTTATAGAAGATTTCTGATACAATTTATGAATCATCTGCTGAGGCAGGGAATCCAGAATGACATCAAATAAGTCCCTGCCTCAGCAGATAGACGTGCTGGCAGAGGAGGAGCAGAAGGATCATTTAAATGAACTACTGCTGATCAGGGTAAGAGAGTAGGGATCCTGGCGAGGGTGAGGCTGAGGGGGACCAGGTGAACCTAGGTAGCATGGGCTGGGGTGGGGCAGTGGGCTTTCTACAAATCATAAATACAAAAAACAGAGAAAAAACAATAGATTGCACTATACATATATATATATTTCTAAAATGTAATATATATGTATATTATTATTTATTAAGAAGGGCCCAGGAGGGGTCATCTTAAAAAAAAAATGATGGGGGGAGCTCGTTTCACAAGCCCCGTCACTGGGGTAAAGTGAGGGAAAACATCTCCATTTTTCTTTCTAAGGATATGTACTAGAATTTTGTATCTCTAATTTTTGAGTATTTTTGAGAGATAATTAGATTCAGCAGGAGATAGCTTTTATATCCTGAACTATCCACACTTAGGGAGACCAACGAGGCTGCCATGATTTAATTGTTGTAGTATGGACAAAAATGTAGAACAAAGTTTTAAACACCAGTATTCCAGGAAGGGATTTCTCGCACAGATAAATAAGATTGATGCAAGAAAAACAAAATGAAGCTGGAAAAACATGCTTATGTTGTCATGAATCACATATATAGTTGTCAGTGTGCGTCACGTTACAATGTTGGTCACGCTGTTGCAGCCCATAGGGCTGAAACTGCGAGCCTCGCGAAGTGAGGCGAGCTGTCGACCACACAGGACTTAGGCTGCAACGAGCCCCAAAGGCAATCAGCCTAAGCGAGAAAAGAAATGGCTGCTGAAGGAACGCAAAACAACAAAAAGGAGGCCCAAGGACGTAAAACTACCCCAAAGGACGTATAACTAGCCATAAGTAGTAACACTTAACGAAAGCCAGTAACACTTAATCCAAGCCGCTAACATTTAACACAAGCCAGTGACACAACCCAAGCCACTAACACTTAACTCAAGGCAGTAACACAACCCAAGACAGTAACACAACCGAAGACAGGAACACTCAAGCGCGAGGCCTATAAACTACACTGGGGGAGAGGCTTGCAATGAGCACCAAAGGTTCTCAGAGGGCCCATAGCCTCGCATTCTGTGGCAAACAGCATTGCTAACCTTACACTTTTACTCCTGTCATTTTTGACGGGCAATTTCCTAGTGATAGCATGATTACCAGTTCACATTCCATCTAGATCTCTCTTTTCTAAGTCAAGCAAGATAGTGCCGGCATAACTGTGTATCTATAACAGCCCTTTTCTCTGTCATATAAACTAGCACCTAGCAACAATGGTATAATACAAATACATAGAATAAAGCTCAATAGTTTCATGCATATTAGACATTGCTCTGCACAGTGATGGAAAAGTGCAAACATCTCATCATTCTTTAAGAATAATGTTTGCTCCTTACAAAACATCTGATCCACAAATACTGACACCAAATATAGCCTGTCTAGCAGCCCTGTTAAATTTCAAGCCTGTGCGGCATCGGCACACCCGCAAAGGCTGCAGGCTTGAAATTTGGCTGCATTACAGAGCTATTCAAAGTCTTACGGGTTTCAATGATGATTTTTGATCTGACACGCATTCCAGAAATAACTTTTTGGACGTTTTTCTTTGTTTTTGCCTTGTTATTCCGTCTCTCACTGTTAAAATACACCTACCATTAAAATTATAGACTGATCATTTCTTTGTCAGTGGACAAACGTTGAAAATCAACAGGGGATTAAATACTTTTTCCCCTCACTGTTAATGTTTACTGCATAGAACACGCCTAATTCAGTTGTCAATCTTTCAAACAACATAAATCATTATTCAGGTCTTTTGATGTAAGGGATTGCGGACTACTTGTAACATTTCTTTTTTTTTCTCTCACTACAATAAGAATGAGTATAAATTAATTTAAGCCATTCAACGAAACATTAATATTATATATTATAATAAGAATAATAAGAAATGTGTATGATTGTGCAGTAAACTTTGTTTCAGCTTTCAAGTGATTTGCTGAGGCTGCATTAGCATTTCTATTTTTTCCCCTGTTAAGCTTAGAAAATCTAAGGGCATGCTATTTAGTGATTGTGACATACTGTGAACTTTTGTGAGGTTTTGGATACTAAAGAATGATGTTTGAATATCGGAAATGGCTTGTGCATGTTACATGAGTTAGGTTTTGTTTCAAGAGGTTCAATCAATACATTGGGAAACCCAAAGATTTCCATTAATGAACTGATCTGAAAAACTGTTTTCAAAGCCAGTTTTCTAGGAGGGGATTTCTCACACACATAAAAACATAAATACAATTAATAGGATAGACAAATAAAATGTTAATGCATATTAAACATTATTCTGCAGTGCATCTGTTATCATGATTGAAAACTGGCCTCTAAACACAAAACAAACAAAATTAATGTATTACCTAGGTCCTTTAATGTGAAGGACTTTGGTTCTCTTGCATCATCTGACATCTGTTTCACTAGTAGAAGAAGAAGAAATTAGTTAATGATATTGAATGACTACTTATTTTATACTGTGAATAAGTAATTTGTGTTATTTTATATTTTAGGACACATAACATTTGTAAAACATTTCTGAAATACTGGGCCAGATGTCAAAATGTTAAAAAGTGCCAGAGAACATCTCAATTTCTATGTTATTATATGGGACACATGTACTAAGATTTTACATTTCTATTATTTTGTGAATAGGGGAATTGTTGCTGGGTTCTACTGAATTGCTGAGTTTTTACACCTTGGGTTTCCGTCAATAGTTTTGAACATCATAAAGCAATTCATCACTGCATTGTCCAAACACTAGTCTATACAATGGTTAAAAAAAAGTTGTAAAATTTTGAAATATTTGTAGGAAGGGTTCTCTCAGACAGATATTGCATTGTTGCATTGTTATCACGTTTTATTCCATATTTAATTTGGTTTATCTGTATTGACAAATGGAATGTAAAGAAGATACAAACACAAGAAACACAACAATCATTACCTAGGTCCTCTAGTAGGTTTTCTTGGCTTATAGACTTCTTCCCTAGAAGAAGAAACAGGATATTTTACATTAAGCTATATAACAAAATACTCGTTTTAGATTTTAGTGAGATTAAGTAATTTGCGTAATTTAATAACATAGGAGATTTTTTTTATATTATTTATTAAGCATTGTACTAAAAAGTTATATGTTCATTTCTACAATTTCCTGTGTGGTGTATGTAATAAGATTTTACATTTCTTAAGGTTATTTCCCCCCTTAGTACTTATGGTCCTTTATATATTTTATTACTATTTTTCCTTATAACAAGCCTACAGGTGTTGCTGACATTTGCTATCAAGTGCGTAAGTTACTGTACAAAGAGAACAGGCGGTTCATCTCTGGAATTATTTAGTTTTTGAAGCAATGGCTAGCTGTAATGGTCCCACATTTAAAATTCAAATACAATTTAGTGGACTAATATTTCTCCATTTGTGAAGAACCCATCATTTTCCTTTAAAAATGTTTTTACACACACATGAACAGATCGATATGTTAAAGTAGAACAGACAGAAACACAGACCCTGCATCCACTAAGGTTTGCAACTGCTGCAAAGCAGATCTCTGAGGGGTTTGTATTTTGTATGGAGAAAATTACCTCTGCAGCTTCAGTTAAACACATATTTCATAATAAGCTAAATCGATCTACTCATGTTTCTGAAGTGAAAAATTGTTAAGTCCTGTTAAAAGTATTAGATACTGGGGCCTTCGGAGAAGGTCTGGACACATAAGAGCATTTTTGTGTATTAAGGGGGGCTTGTTGGAAGTTAGTTTTTGTATCCCACATTTCTTCAATACTGTGGATAACCAAAAAGGGTACCATGGCTGAATTTGTTTTGGGAACACTGGTCTATAGTATGGCCAAAACCTAGAACAAAGTTTTAAAGGGCCACTAGAGCTCAAAATAGAGCTTACTGCTCTGGTGGAGATGAGCACCGTAGGAGCTCATCCCTACCACCCGTGGATCTACACATCAACACAAATCTCAATTACACCATTCACAAATCAAGACCCATAGCAGTTAAAAAAAAATAAAAAAATACGGCCCGTAACACTTTGCAAAAAGGAAAGCGGAACTTATAAAAAAAAGAAAAATATATATACGACCCGCGGCACTTAGAATAAAAAAAAACAAAGTAAAAAAAATACGAACTTAACGGCCGAACCGCGCACATACAAAAACAACAAAAACACAAAGAAAATACAAAAAAATACAAAAAAACATCACACACAGCACAGGGGGACAGCCAGTACAATTTGCCGAGTTAAGCCACTCGAAAATAACTAAGCGACAAGAAAAATGTCACCCGAAGAAAAGGAAAACTACGCTACACCACCCCTAACCACGCAAAACACCATCAGGCACACAAGACTGCAAAGCGGGACATAAAAAAAACTAATATGAGACGCGGGACTTAGAAAAAAAAAAGCTGAGGTCGAAAAAATATGAAGTTAAAAGCCGAACCGCACACATACAAAATAAACAAATACACAAATAAAATAAATAAACATCACACACAGCACGGGGGACAGCCAGGACATCTGGGAGTGAGGTTGCACGACAATTTAAACACAATTTGCCCACTTTCAGAAATCGAAGCTACAAAAAAAATGGTGGACGAAAAAAAAAGAAACAAGGCTGCACGACCCCTAACCACGTAAAACACTACAAGGCACATAAGATTTTTACCAAGGAACTTACGTGGTACAAAATACATTATTAGGAAGTACGGAAAATGCTCCAGACCCGAGTAATTCATAGACAATCACAGCCATTTTACAACACTAACTTGTAACTAATAACATTACATTCTAAAATAGCGATTTACACAACTAAACAAACACTTTGCCGACGCGCAAACAGTCTATTTACACTGCACAGTTGCCGCATTGCTGACACTTACACCTCAGGTCAGCAACAGTCCAAATGTACATTGTATGCTGCAGGACAATACAAACAGATTGTTAGCTCTTCAGGATATTGATTGCTGCAAATATTAGTTAGAAAAATGTATTATTTAATTAATTCATTAATTATTATTAAAAAAAAATAATATATATACATATATATATTTATATATATATATATATATATATATATATATATATATATATATAAAATGAAACGAGCAGGAAAGAGGCTCGCAATGAGCGCCAAGGGTGCAATGAGCATTGTGAGACACGCGATGAGCGGGGCTCACAATGAGCGATGAAGGTGCTCAGAGGAGCAAAAGTACACAAGGCTGTGGAGAAGCACATAGAGCACCAGGAAACTTACCTTCATCAACGGGAATTATGGGTACACCAGTCCCACGCTATTGCTGTCGTGAATGTAGCAAGATGTATACTAAATATAATTACTATATATTACTATATAATTACTACAGCTAGTGTTAATGTATTATTTAATTATTCCTAATACATGTCATTTGTTTAACAACACTTCTGTGGAATGGTGATCCACAACAGTGTTAGAATGTGTGTTTAGTTTTAACCCTCAAAAATAACCAAGGATGCTGTTCATACATGCTTTAGAAAATCATGATAATCACATATAAAATAGTGCTTGAACACACATTGGGCATATTAATACATGTTACAGAAGAAGTTATAGCTCAACAAGTACATTGCATGCATATATTCAGTCTGTGGAATTAAAAAAGACACTTATAATAAAGAAAATAATACAAGTATAATTAATAGATATTGGTGGTTATCACAGGTAATCAGAGATTTTTGACTCACATTGGGCCATATTAAATTCAAAGCCCGCAACTCAATCGCAGACAGCCGAATGTCTGCTGGTGTGTTGCGGGCTCCCGTTAGTCTCCGATTGCAATGCTATTCAATTGCTCAAGGCCTTCATCTGCTTCATTACACAGATGCATTATCTCCTGGATTATGTAATATAATTAAATTGCACACATACAGTGTATTCAGAAAATCAAAAGGCAGAGGAGAACAATCTAGCAATACCTGTATGTACAGAACTGTGATAAATACTGTAACAATAAACCAACTTACCTAATCTTCATCTACAAGCAGTGCTAACCACTACGTATCTGTCATGAGTAATTACTTGCCATGAACATTAGTAATGTTGTGTCATCTCACAAGGAAAGCTTAGTTGTGACCACAGCCGGTGGGCCAAGAGTACTATCACTATCTCTATATGATATTGTTTAGCCACATTGATATCACATTCATCTGGTAAACAGTTGTTATCAGATTATAACTGATTGTTATGATCACATGATGTATGAACAAATATCCATTAATACTGAGAGAAGGCAAAAGTCAGCAGCCATAATATCTGTTACTTATATCAGACAAAAGTATCTGTTATCATTCTGATGAGAAGATGACATGTTTTACTAATGCATGTATTAATGCTGGCGTTGATTAACATGCCATTGGCAGACTTTGCAAGTCCTCCGCCATATCTGCATTGGTATAAATGTTTTCTTTTTTATGGTTTTCATTACACAAATATAAAACATGAAAAATTCCATACATAAATAATTTTATACACATACAAGACAAACAAAACAGGTTTTGAGGTATTGAGGTCTGGAGGATTAAAGAGTAAGGAGAGAGAGAGTATCCAAAATTGTTTAAACTAATGAGTGTATTGGTCCCATAGGGTGCATTTATCTGTAACCTTCTTTAATGTTGAAGGACTTAAATGACAAAAGTCCATTTCTAGATGGCTATTGCGTTCACTTGTTATTATAACCTCCTTTCACTTGGGAATGACTGCTTTTTTTCCATTCCCTAACTATATGCCATTTTACTGACATGAAGATATTAATATAATAGTAGCCAGAATCTGTTTCAATCCATGTGAAAGAGTCTTCCAATTCTCTTTCCCATTTTAACATAGGGATCGACTTAGACTCATCTTTCAATGATCTAATACATTTATAATAAATGGACATAGAAATATCCCTACTTGATTTACATAAAGTTTCAAAACATGTCAAATGTCTAGTACAGGTCAAAGCATAATTCAATGTTTTGATTAAACATTTTAGCGTTAGAAATTTATGCCAATTCTCCTTAGGTATATTATATGTCTTACACATTTCCTCAAATGTTCTAAAGGATCCATTTTTATATAAATCCGACAAAGTCTGCACGTTCCATTGTTCCCAATTGACGTCAGAAGATGGGAGAGACTTATTCAGTACCACAGAGAGCGGTGCAATCGGGGAAGGAAAATGAACTAAATTCCATTCCCGATTGCATTGCTCCCAGGATATCAACATTGCTCAAAGGAAACTTTTTCTTGATCTTCCAATCTAGGCTCTTATACCACATCAAATCATTTATCTCCACATCTTTCTATATTCCAATATAAGTCTGATTTCTGCAAGTGCTAAAAATTTAGCAAATTTGAGGTTACATAATAGTCCCACAAATGAGGTGTATATAAACCTCCTCTGACAAAATTCCTATTCATAATTGGCTTTCCAATGCGAGATTGTTCCTTTTTAACATGAAACAATCTATCTTATTTTGCAAAATATTTATTATATGCTTAGGACCCCGTGGGGTATATTCCTCATTAAGTATGTAACCTTTGGGTGAACCACCATTTTAACAGTTTGAATCCTGCCCAACCATGAAAGGTGTAGTCCTTCCCAACCTTCCAGTAAGGGGGAAATACAGTATGGTTCTGTAATTTTCCAAAATGTTATGCATTGGTATACATTAAACTTAACAATGATCATGTGTTCTAAAACGTGATATTTTTTTAATTAATGGTGTGTGAGATCATTCTGCTGGAAGATGTTATTGATGCAATGGCTATCTCAATTACATTGCTCAGTGACCATCAATTGGTGAAATGTTAAATATAACCCTACATGCCCACAGAAAAGAGCAACATGGACCATGTGATGGGGAATATCCACATGGTTGCAAAATATCACCATTACATAGGCCTTTACTCTGTAGCCAAGCTAGACTATGTTATAGGGATATCTAAGTTTCCTGGATTATGAATGCATCGAAAAGGAGAATCAGAAGTGTATGAAAAAATATGTTTGCATGAAAAAATACCAAAATAAAAATGTAAACACTTACCTTGAAGTTAGCAAAATGTATTGTAATTTCTGACAGTTTAAAATTAAGGTTAACACCCCCTCAAATTTGTTTTGGCCAATCCGGTTAGAGAAAGATTTTAGACATACCACTACAGTATGTTAGTTTCTATGGCACCACCACATAGCATAGCCAGGAAGCAGGGATGAGTCATACACTAGCAGTGACAACACTGCTCTCCTATTGTCTGTGGTGCAAAGGAGCATGGGATATGTAGGCAAAGGAGCCTGGGAAATGTAGTGTATCACTGACATGTGACATGAAGCTGCAAGGAGGAAGCTGTAAGGAGATTGGCTGAACAAGCAACAGCAGGTAAATAGTGGGTTAATATTGCTCCTCGGGTGCTGCATGCTGATTGGGGGGGGGGGCACCAGGAAGTTGTGTAGACATCCCCTAGGGGTATCAACATAATCATTAGAGGTATTTTTAGATATTAATAAAAATACATTGTTTTATGAGACGTGCTGCATACACATAGGCTGCTTTTTGCCTACAGAGTGCAGAAATGTATTAATCCAGCTCACTATCTCCTCCCCAGCCTTGACACAGGGCACCCACCCACCTTACAACCACTTCTTCTCCATAGGTGGGGGGGTTGCAGGAGGAGGCATACCCCTAAGAGGTGGCAGCACCTGAAGGAGCGGGAGGCAAGGATGAACTCAGGCTGCAGAGGGGCAATGGAGGCCTCTGTTTTGGAGGAGGCAGCGCTAGCAACCAAAGCACACTGGGTGATGTCCATACTCAGCTGGGTGGACGTGCTGATTCTGCAGTTCTGCAGCACCAGGAGCAGTCTGGCCATATAGGACTCCATCTCCTGGCTGTGCCTCCTTACATTCCTATAGAGCATCCTATGACTGTGGCCCAACGAGGCCTGTTGGGAAGAGACACTGGTCTGGAGCCCCAGGATAGCATCTCTTCGCTCCTGCATAAGGACTAGCATCTCTCTCATGTTGGCCACTAACTGTGGGCGTGGGTATGTAGGTCTGGCCAGACCAAGCATGGCTGGGGGAGGAGGTGGTGGTTGTCTAGTAGGGAGATGCTGAGGACCATCTTGGATCTCTAGAGTGGTAGGCCTGGTGGTGGTGGGAGGAGGAGCTGCTGATAGTGCTGGTGGCAGCATGGATCTGGTATCTGTTAAAGAGGAGAGCCCGTGTTGCAAAATCTATCTTGGGGAGGAGGGGGCAAATGTTACAGGTAGGGCTGATGGGCCAGCAAGTCCCACCACTGACCTCATGAGTTATGAGTCCTACTCCTCATATCCCAGGCCCTATGATATTTGTATTATGAGCTTGGATGTTATTGGCTCCTAACAATATACAGATTCCTGCTGTGGCCTGCACTCTGTCTGTACTCTACGCAGTGTGCCATACTAATCAATCAGTGACAATCTCTCAGAAGTAGTTGTTAACATGCTGCTGAGATGCGTTCCCTGATAGGTTAGTACACTATACTGCACATCCATCCCTACAGAGCCTGTATCAGCATATGCTGCAGTGGGCACAATCATACATGGACTCTCTATTGGATGTTTACTCATTTTAAATATATCATGTAATTGCTGTGAGTATTTGTCACACATATGATGCTGCCCACCAATGAGAGTAATATGTGAGCTTCCTGGATTTAAAGAGGGCTTGTTGGTTGCAGCATTTACCTAAGATGTGTGTTATCTATGTGTGTGTGGTGTGCGTGTGGGTATATTTTAGTGTATATGATAGTCACCTGGCAAGGAGGCTGGATCCAATGTGGCCACCAGGACTGGAGCTCCTGCGAAGGTTGCTGTGGTCATCATCTCCTTCAGCAACATTGCCCACTCATTTTGTATAGTCACTTGGAGCGCTCTCTGCTCTTTCCTCCTTTTCCATCATCCTTCTCAGCTTGGCTGGCTGTTGTCATAATGATGCCTTACAGACCTCATATCTCTGTTTGAGTAGTGTTACTCTATTTGTATGTATATTATGTGTTAACAGTATTTATGTGTAATTAAGTGTAAAGTAATTTTTTGGGTAATATAAATCAATAAAATAACTAAGAACCTGCTCTCAAATCTCCACCTCCAGAACCTGCGTGCTAATTTGTGAAAATCTACAGCAGTCAGCGTTGGGGTTGGAGAATCGCACATATATTACATATCCCAGTTAATCATTTTTCTGTGCTCTATAGTGTAGGTAAATTAGATTAAACTGGCACTCATTGGATTGGACACATTGTCTGGATTGCACTCATTGTTCCAGTATTCCCATTCAAATAAATGCGGTCAGATAAGAAAGAACAATTCAAAGGCTTTCCTTGAAATTTTGTTTCCACTTCCTCTCAATTCATTTGTAAGATAAAGGGGATAAAGAACATAGATTTTTTCTATTTCTGAGAAGCTTTATTTGCGATTTTCTTAAATTAAAATAATTTATCTTATATGCAAAATACAATTGTGCTAATATTATGGGATATGTTCTTTTAAATGGTTTATCACACAAATAAATAACAGAAAAAGTATGTTCTACCTTTATTGAGAACTGGACTATAAACATAAAAGACACAATAAATGAATTACCTAGGTCATCTGATGTGAAGAATTCTGGGTCACTTGTACCATCTGCAGACATTTTCACTAGAGGAAAAAAACATGATAATTTAGTTCATCCTATGGAATTAAACACTTAGGGCCATATTCTAATAGTTGCTCGCAAATGCCTCAAGCCTGTACTTTTGGCTGCAGGTGTTTTTATAACTGTTTAGATGTATTCTATTGACCCCAGGTCACAAATTCCGACCACAAGGCTGAATTCATAAACCCTACCTTTTTAAGTCTGATTTCATCATTTGAGTTATCATTTGATCTACACAATATTTAAGCAAGCTTGTAATTTACTTCCTAAACACTTGCTTCTTAGACCCAGCTAATGGTAAATGAGACTGTCATCATGACATCAGTAAAACATGGGAGTTTATTCTTTAACTTCACTCCGAGACAAATTAGTTTACAAATTAATTGGTGATGATAAGTAAATTATGATCAGACTCACAATCCAGCAATATAGAAATCCAAAAAATTAATTAAAGCAACTGTTCTAGTCCATGGGAGGTCCATGATATGTATTATCCCCTTAAGTCCCTTTCACACAAAAATAACCTAAAAAACATATTTGTGGGTTTGAGGCTGTTCTGCAATAACTATAATTTATTTCTATGCTTTCCCATATTTTTAAAGTACAGTTTTGCATGTTTAAGGCTCTAATTGATTGAAAAATGCCTTGCGAGTCCTCTTGAGTATTCCTAATATTTTGACAGAAACATGATACTTTTTCCATTTGCGAGTTTGAAAATATTTGTGAATTAGAGCTGCGAGTCTAATAGAATATCGATTTTGGGTAACCTTAATTGGTTAGTGCTCGTAAATCTTGAGCTGTGCTAAAACCAATGGAGTTCTAAGGCCAGTTTTATGGCTTTGGCTAGCCTGTAGTGATTGTGAGCAGGTAACTCATATTCAGAATGAAAGTAGTAGAATATGAATATGTGGCAAGTGTGTAGAGTTTACAGATTGGGCAATAGAATAGGGCCCTTAGTTTATATTTATATACCATTTATGAAATATTGCACCACATGTTCCAAATGACTATTATTTTTCTACATTATCCTATGGAAATCAAATGTTTGTGTATTGGAGAGGCATGGTTAATTTGCACAAGAGTGAAGGTTTCAGGATTTCACTAGGAATATAACATACCCATGTATCGCTTTACTTTTGTGGCCTTCATTTTATTAAGAAGTGCTTAAAAGCTCTGACTTTTTCTGCCTAAAATATTACAAATATTTTAATTGGTTTCATAAATACAGTGTTCTGTTAACTACAAGTTGTGCAGTGTCTTATAGTAATGAATCAATGGCAACATTTTGCTACATGCTACTTAAAAGAGATCACTGACAGGCTAATTTGAAACACCACACTTTACAGTCTGTGTATTCATGAAATCCATGACCTACAGAGAGTAGACTCAAACAGATACAACTTGTATGATTTTAGGCAGAAAAAAACAGACCTTATGAGCACTTCTTAATAGAATTAACTAAAAAAATATACATAGGTATACTTAATATTCACTAAGATTTAACTTTTGCTTCTTGGAGTTTTATCAATACTTTAAATGAGCAAACACAAAAAAACAGGGAATACAGACTCATGTTCTTTCTCCTATCAGCTCATCCAGAATGGCTAAATCATATGTAAAAAATATTAGATGCGTTCTATCCATTTGAAGTGAAAGCAGAAACTCCCTACTCTGCCAGATAAAGAAGTCCTTAAAAACAATAGCATATTAGAATATACAGAATAAAGCTAAAATGTTTATGGCACATTCAAAATTGTTCTGCATTCCCTCCGGCAATCTCCCCCCAATCCCTCTCCCCTGGAACTGATTTCCCATTAGGCAGAGCTGTTTGAGCACTGAAAAATGAAAACATAACAAGATGCTTGTGCTTTTTGTATAGAGTTCCTTTTGGGAGGGAACAACAAAGCTACCCACTTTGAGATAAGTCATTCAACTTGCTGTGAGGATGGTCACTGAA
The DNA here is from genome assembly GCA_027410445.1 of Discoglossus pictus. Taxonomy (NCBI): domain Eukaryota; kingdom Metazoa; phylum Chordata; class Amphibia; order Anura; family Alytidae; genus Discoglossus; species Discoglossus pictus. The sequence continues at coordinate 87,352,587 of CM050171.1, forward strand.
CTTTACCACTACATGTGGGAAACAGCTATGGACAGCTTTTATTGTGCTTAATAGGTTCCACTACTAGGGATATGGCCAATAGAATAGGGCCCATTATTGTTACCAGTAACTTATATTGTACAGTCACTATCTCTTATTTTAGCATCATAATATGTATAGCAGAGTAATGAATTAACATTTGCTTAACATTTGTTGAACAATATATCAAACTATCTTGTGTATTTATATATAATTAGCATATAGTTCCCACAGTATCTCAAATACTATTTCGCACAAGAACAGAACATGTTAAGCCAAACTCTATCTTGTTTAATTCCAGTGTTATTCTTTCTCACCCACATGGCCCCAATTATTTCAATAATTGTATTTATTTCAAAAAGTGTATAGGAGAATCCATTTAGCTTGTACATACTGTAGAAACCTAATAAGAATAATTGCAGTTACTTTTATATGGATATATATATTTATATTTCTCCATTAGAAGATACAGAAACGTTCCACTGGGTTTGAGTCCTTGTTTCTTCTCACTCTCCACATTTCAGCTCCGCTAGCTCCTGCCTCACACTGCTGAGGACACTTTCCATCCTATGAAGTTTGGCTTCTTTTTCCCATCGCCAATACCTCCACATCACTCAGTTGCTCTTTCCACATAGCCAGATGGGGGTCGGTATCTGGCTCAGATAGCAGCTGACTCTCTGCTGCCAATCTATGTCACTCTTTCTGCAGGTTCTCCACCTCTTCCAGACACATTGGATCCAGACATTCCTGGCTAAGAGACTTTCTTTGAGAGTTTGTTTACACTTCCCCTCAATTATTTTGTAGGATAAAGGGGGATCAAGCACATTTCTTTCTTTTTCTGAGATGCTTTATTTGCATTGTTTTAATTAATATAATTTATCTTATATGCAAAATACAATTTTGGTAATGTATGGGAGATCACACAGATAAATAACCGACAAGGTATGTTTTACGTTTATTGAGTATTGGACTCTAAACACAAAACAAATACCGTAATTAAATGAATTACCTAGGTCCTCTGGTCTGAAGAATTCTGGGCCACTTGCACCATCAGCAGACATTTTCACTAGAGGAAAACATGATAATTTAGTTCATGCTATGGAATTAAAAACAAAAATTAAAAATATTTTTCTACATTATGAAATACATGTTCTAAGATTTGGCAATTAAAAGGTCTGTGTATTAGAGTGGTGTGATTGGTTTGCACAGTAGTTAAAAGGACATGTAAGGTTTCTGGATTTCACTAGAAATACAACATACCTATGTATCTCTATACTTTTGTGCACTTTATTTTATTAAGAAGTGCATGAAAGCTTTGTCTTTTTCTGTCTAAAATATTACAAATATTTTAATTGGTTTCTCCCATAGCCTTTCAAAAGTGAATTTTTGTGTTTTCTACTACTGTGCAAATCATGTATATTTATATTGTTTCTATGACTGCTTTTCCTAACATTTTTGTTTCAAGTCTCATATATTATAGACTCACTATCTCTTATTTTAGCATCAGAAAAATAAATAAATGACTTAACATTTACTGAACATTTGTTGAACAATATGTAAAACTATCTTGTGTAGACAGCTAGCGAATAATGTTTTCCACAGTATCTCAAATACTATTTTACTATTTAAGCAGGATTCTCTTTTGTTTAACCCCAGTGTTATTCTCTCTCACCCACTTGGCCCCTGTTGTATCCATAATTTAAAAAATTTCAAAAAGTTTATAGGAGCATCCTTATAGTTTGCAAATGCTGCAGCACCCTAAGAAGAAGAATTGCAGTGATTTTTATATGGATATATATATTTCTATTTCTCCATTAGAAGATATGTTTCTCACACTTTTGATGGATAAACCCAGTTACTAGCTTCTGCACCTTGACTTGTTCTTTTGTATCTCTACTCTCACCTTCTATTTTCAGCTCCGCTAGCTCCTGCCTCACACTGCTGAGGACACTTTCCATCCTATGAAGTTTGGCTTCTTTTTCCCATCCCCAACACTTCTACCTCACCCAGTTGCTCCTACAACATAACCAGAAGGGGATTAGTTTCTGGCTCAGATAGCAGCTGACTCTCTGCTGCCAATCTGTGTCACTCTTTCTGCAGGTTCCCTGCCTCTCCGACACACAACTGGTCCAGACATTCCTGGCTATTTCTGGCTGTTGGGCCTAAACTGTTCAAGCTCATTCTGAAATTTCCTCCTCTTTGGGTTCATCATCACCTTCATCCTCTTCACCATGGGACATCAACTACCTGGGATGTATCTCTTTCCACTTTTTATCTCTGTCTTCTTCCTAGACTTGCAAACTGTTCTGTGTTCATAGTTCACAAGGACAGATGCCCTGGTTGTTTTTTTCTTCGGGTACTCCAATAGGTTGGCTGATTAATCTCACAGAACTGTATCAGCTTCATTCGCCCAACCTGCTTCTGCTCTGGTACATTATCCTCCCTAAGCATGACCTTTCACAAGTCTGCCTCTATCTTGTGTAGGATCTGCTGTTCACAACAGGCATCCTTGATACATACCACTGTGCTTCCAATCCTGCAAGGTCTGTCACTCTTTATCCCTGCTAGGAAGGACCTCTCATAACCTTGGTTTAGCTGGAATGTATCCAGCCATTCAGAGATTTCAGGCTCAAACTCAACAAGGCACAGAGGTGCCACAACCATATTCTTCTTAATCTCCAATGGGACAAACTTCACACGTAGGCTAGCAACCGGCTTAGGCGCCTTTTGAATTTTGAGTTTCTGAAAAAAAACTTGTGATTTTAGCATTCTTAGATTTTGTATTCCTCTATTAACCACTTCTCTTCATGTTTTTTTCTGTTTTATTCTTGCTTTGTCTACAAGGTTTCTAGCTTTTAATTTTTCTTCTCTTCCTTTGGTGGCAGCTTCTCTTCCTTAAAACTTCTCCTCCTTAACTTTGCATATCCAGTTCACTCTACTTGTACTGGATGGATCCCTTACTACATGTTCTGCGAAAGGATCTCCTCTGCCTTGTTCACTAGCTCCTCCCAGAATAACTTTGGCTGCTCAGTAATACTTTCTCTCTCCTTCTCTCTCTCCTGAACAAGCTTTTTGATCAATGCTTCGCATAGCAGCTTTCTGCATGCATAGCTCTGCACTCAATGCAGCATCTTGTGTACAAAGGTCCTGGAGGTCAGTGCAAATCTCTTCTGGACAAACACCACTCTGCGCTAAGAGTGACTCAAAATCAGAGAGATAGGCCACCCTCTATGTAACAGTAGCTCCTTCTTTATCAGAGCTTTCTCTACTGCAGTTATTTCTCAATCTACTTTTTATATATATATAACAGTTTATTAGAAAAGGAAGAGAAACTGAAGATTTTAGTATGGAAGTCACAGTAATTACCTATTTTTAATTGATGCATCAATTGCTTTTTTCTAGAGCAGCAGCGACACATGTATTTCTTTTAATAAATAAATAATACTGTTAAAACCAAAAATGGTACTGTCACAAGCCCCAAACCTCCTGTCTTCAGCTACAGGAATTCCACCTCAGGATCGGGGGGCTTCTTAGTGCCCTGCTATCATATCAGCATCATCAACAGGAGCATCAGGAACACAGGATCACAGGATCAGCATAATCTGTACAATGTGCCCCTTTGGCCATGAAAAGGCCACAAAGTCCAATCATTTTTATAAACGTCTCTCATATAATAAAACAATGGTACATTTACATAGGTCAGCCCTGTACCAATCAGCAATGGGCCACTTCCTTAAACAAATGCAAGTTGGACACCTTTTGTCCCCTTTGAACTACCCCACGTGGGCCAGGTCTGTCTCCAAGGACCTGATGCCAGCTTGTTTTTTCCGCACCTACTTCCAGGCAGAACCAATAGCCCTCAAATGGCCTGTTAGAAAAGGGCTTTAGGGGTCCAGGGCATACAACCAGAGCTTGGGGAAAAACATCACACAACATAACAAATCAACAAGTGGTAAAGTCTTTGACAAGGCCGTAAGGCTATTATAATACCCCTCTGATTCACCAGGCTATGTGGCTAATGTCCGTCAGGGTCCAGTGGCCAGACCCAAAAGTCCAGGTGTCCTGGGGTTCGTGATAGGGTCAGGGGAATCCCCCCCCCCCCCACTCAACCCCAAAAATCGAGTTGTGACACGTACCCAGGCTGAATTAGTTTTGGAAACAATGGTCTATTGTATGGTCAAAAGCCTTTGAGAGCCACTAGAGCCAAAAAAAGATCATATTTTAAACATGACAAACATGTGTTTTTTTATGAAAAGTGTTCTATAGTGTATTTAAATTAGATTAAATTAGCACAGTGGTATTGTTCTCTCCTCCTTCTTGCTGACATAGAAAGAAAGGGACAGTGAATCGTGAGCATGTCTGGATTGCACTTATTGGGCCTGTATTGCCATTCAAATGAAGCACAATTTCCTTGAGATATTGTTTGCACTTCTTCTCAATTCATTTGTACGATAAAGGGGAATCAAACACACTGATTTTTTTTTCTGATTTTCTTAAATTAGTATAATTTATATTTTGGTAATGTATAAGAGATGTTTTTTAAATGGTTTTATAAGACAAAAAAATCAAATAAACAGACAAGGTATGCCTTACCCTTTATTGAGAAATGGACTCTAAATACAAAACACACAAATTATTTACAGTACCTAGGTTCTGTGATGTGAAGAATTCTGGGTCACTTGCAATGTGAGAAGACATTTTCGCTACAGGAAAAAAACATGATAATTTGGTTTATGCTATTAATTGAAACACTTAGTTTATATTACACTAAGAACAAGATTTCATGCGTTAGAAAATGTATGATACCAATTATGAAATATTTTACTATATGTTCTAAATGACCATTGTTATTCTACATTATCCTATGGAACACATGTGCTTAGATTTAACAATTCAAATGTTTGTGTATTGGAGTGGTTAGTTTGCACAGGAGTTAAAGGGACTTGGAAGGATTCTTGATCTCACTAAGAATATAACATACCTATGTATCTATTTACTTTTATGTACTTTACTTTATTATGAAGTGCTTAACAGCTTTTCTACCTAAAATCTTAGAAATATTTTCATTGGTTTCACCGCTCTGCAGCTCAAGTACAGTACAGTACAGTTTGTGCACTGTCTCATTGTAACCAATCAGTGGCAACATGCTGCTTTAAAGAGGCCAGTGACAGGCTCATTTGAAACACTGCATTTGACAGTCTGTGTATTCATGAGCTCCTTCACAGTCTGTGTATTTGTGAGCTGCATGAACAACAGATTGCACACCCAAACAAGTACTAATTGTAAGATTTTAGGCAGAAAAAACAGAGCTTATAAGCATTTCTTAATAAAATAAAGTAGAAAAAAATACATAGGTATATTATATTCCTAAAGCCTTTGAAAAAGTCCCCGTGGAGGGACGAAACAGCCTGTTGGCATCATTTTTTGCAACTTTCTGAACCTGGAAACGCTGGAAGTTAAGTACAAACACTCTTTGGAGTGTATCTTTTCCTTTTGTACAAATTATATGGGCTCTACTATCTCTTATTTATGTATTGCTATATATCCAACATCTTTGCTTACTCATAGCTAATAGAGAGTCTATGGAGAACTATATTGGAGAGCTCTAACTACTGAACAGCAAGTATATTGCTATATGTGTGTTGTTTAGCTCATATCCAATAGTGCCATTGTCCTCTTGCAATACTCCATATTACAGTGGACCTGCAGAGCCTTTGATTTATGCTTGTCTTGTCTTCCAGTTCATTTAAGTATTTTTCCAGGTATCAGATTTCACTTTTATGTATATCAGTTTTTATATATATATATATATATATATATATATATATATATATAGATACCACCCTTTTTTTATATATCACTGCACTATCCTATGATTATCAGTATATCCTGTATCAACAGGAGTACCAGTATATCCTGATTTATGAGGATCTAGCAGCATAGTCTATGGTATGAATACAGAATATCACCACATATCTTACTACTCATACCTCATATGATTAGAGTATCTATGTATCATATTTATACATTTTAATCGGCGTAGTTTCTGGATCAATAGTATCCAATAAAGTTTTTTTCTTTTTTTTTTAAATAATCTTTTTTATTATATTCCTAGTGAAATATAGAAACCTTCAATGTCCATTTATGTTTTTGTGTAGGACAAACTGTGCCTTCAAATCAGAGAGATTGGTCACCTTAAAGATTGTAACAAGTACCTCCTTCTCTAGCAGAGTGGCTTCCCTCTGCTACAGAGAATATTCTATCTCTTGTAGCTGAGAGAAAGGACTAGTGATCTTTGCTTTTCTCTGAAACAAACTATTAGTGAGGAGATATCACTCCTCCTGTTTGTCATTGTGTTGCAACTTCTGCACAATTTGCTCATTCAGTTTATACATGGGAACAGCCAAATGCATGCTTCTTCCACTCAGGAATGTAATTTGACATCATCCTGGTATTCCTCATATAACAGCAATTTAGCTGTCTTCAATTTCTTCGATGTAAAGCTTTTCAGTCCCCATTGGGATGGACTCCTTTTCTTATTGCTGTGCTTTTTTCCCCTTATGCTTCTCCTTGGCAAGAGAGCTCCCGTATTATGGCCGCCTGAGACAGAGAGCTGTCGGATACTTTACAATTTTAATGAGACCCATGTCCATGCTCTTCTAAGCATGTCCTCTCAGAGACGGTGGTTTCTCATTCATCAGCTCAATCTCCAGATTCTCATCTTCGTCATCACCCACTTAAGGAAGGATTCCAGTTTCCTCATCAAAATCAGTACATTCTTCTTTTTAAAGGAAATTGGCTGCAATCATTTTTTTCATGTCTCCTTTTACTGTGTCAGATATCTTGGTCAGGCATTTCCTTTCTTTAGCATCATTATCCACCTTGGGAGCACCCACCAAAGACAAGTGGCTGGGTCTGTCAGCATTTTTTAAAGAAGCCACGTCATTGCTCTTACCCATAAGGTTTCTGCATCACTTTCAGGTCAAATCTTCCCCAGTGTCTTGATCAACATACTTCATAGTGAGAAATTAGTTTATGATATTGAATGAACACTTATACATTTTTGTGTAATTTTATATTTTAGGGTGATGTGAAATTTACCAAATGTCAAAGTGCCAAATAACATAAATAAAGAAACCAGATAGACAAACACAAAGCCACATGGCAAGCAGGCTCCTAACATCTCACCCTGAATGGTTGCATTATTATCATCACATTTTTCATTCCATATTTAATACAGGACATTTTTTATGTTATGCTATAGAATGAAACGCTTGTTTTAGCTTATAGTGAGAGTAAGCCATTTGATTAATTATAATATTATAGGAAATGTGTAATACTTTTTATGAAACATTGTACGAAAATGTAAAATGTTTCAGAATATTTCCATTTTTACATTATCCTCTGAGGCATCTGTAGTAAGATTTCACACACCTTATGGTTCTTCAATATTTTGTACTTATGGTCCATTACAGTTTTTTATCACTATTTGTTCCTTATAAGAGTCTAGAGTTTTTTCCAACATTTTCTATCAAGTGTCAAAAATGTCAGATAATAGGAGATCAACATAAACAACGTCCTCCAAAGTTCAAAGTATTTCTGCAGTTGTTAAATCTACCTCATTGTAAAAAGACATTTCAGCCCTCAGCAAAGCTTTTGTAAAGTTTAGTAAATCTTGGTTTAAGTTACACTGAAAATAGGCTGTATATCTCTAAAATTATTTTGTTTTGGAAACAATGGATAGCTGTAATGCAACTTATGATCTCAAATATAATTGTTACACTATAAATTCAAATACAAATAAGTGGACTAATGTAATATTTCTCCATTGATGAAGAATCCATAATTTAAAACCAAAAACATTTTTCACACACAAGAAAAGACAAACAGACCGATATATTAAACCAAGATAGACAGAAACACAGACCCCAGATTCAATAAGTTGCAACAACGGTTACAAAGCAGATCTCTAAGTGTGGTGTCTATTTTGTATGGAGAAAATTGCCACTGTAGCTTTCATGATAAGCTTAGTCAATCTATCCAAAGAACATTAGTGTCATGTTTCTGAAGCCTTAGCAAATTACAATCATTAAGCTTTTGCATTGTCTTTTGTTGCAGTATCAATCACTTGTTTATCATTGTATACTCTATAGCTATGGTTCCAAAAATTGTGTTCAGTAAAACCCTAATGCAAATCTTTTCAGTTGTCATTTTGAGAGTCCTGAAGAAGAGTTTTTATCTCCTGGTAAATGTTCTTAGTATAATAAAAACTAAGGCCCCAATTCAATTGCAAGCCCGTAATTACCTACATACAGGCCGCATGTATGCGGGTAAAACATTTGTTACAATTCCAGCTGTATTCAATCGGCTCAAACGCTCAATTACGGGGCTAAAGCCTAAAACTGTAAACCATGAACCCGTACGTAGCAATTCAGGACATGATCATGATCAATTATGCAAGCCTGTTATGCAATCCTGTAAGTTACAATTTAGAAAGAGCCAATAGTAAATTAGACTGTCATCAGGACTTCAGTAAATCATGGAGTTTAAACTACAATCAATTGGTGTTTAGAAGTCCGATATGTGATCATACTTACAATCTAGCAGTGTAGAAATCAATGAAAATGATTGAAGAAACTGTGCTAGTCCATGTGGGTGGCCTGATATGTATTAACTCCTTGATTCCCGGTATTGATATAACACGGATTGATATAACACAGATTTGCGATCTAATGCCTTTCATTACTTTCCCAGTGTTTTAAAGTATAGTCGTGTGTTTAGATTTGCTTTTACAGTGTTACGAATAGGTGTTTAACCCACTTGCTAGTCCTATCTAGTACTCAAAGAAAGTTTTGATACATTTGCCATTTACAGGATTGAACACAATTGTGGGCTTGTTGAATTGTTGCAATTGATTATGGATTTTGCGTCTTTAGCACTGGTAACATTTGCAGGCTTGAAACATCAAAGGAGTAGATAGAACAGAGTTACTTTTTTTTACAACCGCAGTGATTTTGAGACTGTAACTCGCAAATGGATTGCGAGTAGCAAAATGTAGCCAATTCAATATCAGTAACTTTAAGGGCTACACTATGGGCTACAGTAATTACAATGTGGCCAATTTAATTGGGGCCTAAGTGTTTCATTCAATAGCATGAACCAAATTATCATGTTTTTTTCCTCTAGTGAAAATGTCTGCAGACAGAGCAAGTGGCCCAGAATTTTTCACATCAGAGGACCGAGGTAATTAACTTGAGTGTTTTGTGTTTAGAGTCCATTTCTCAATAAAGGTAAAACATGGTAGTACATGTGTTCCATAGAATAATGTAAAAAAAAATGTGTTACATTTTGAAACCTAAAATTAAACTTTACTGAAGATTGTAATGTAGTTAAAATAATAAAAATATATGTGCAACTATAAAATATGAATCCATTAATTAGACATCTGTACAAAAATGGGCAAATGGATAGAAAATAGCAACAAGAACCTTATGGGTCACCCTGTTTGTGAGTTGTCTTTACAGATATCAACAAGCAGACTATGTAAGTAGTGTTTGTTTTTCCACCTCCTCAAAGCCACCTTCCTCCTCTGACTCCTCTT